>OZ022580.1:21006797-21049131 GCA_963669155.1 Arbacia lixula | reverse complement strand
TTGATTTCTTCCTTATTATAGTTATATTGATAATATCCATCTCGAACTTGTAAATTATATTCTTCCTGAAATGATTTAATGAAGTAATTGTACACTTTTCTAGATTTTAAGTTAGACAATTGACCTATTTGTCCTTCTATATTTAATCTTATGCCAAAATTATGAATATCAACTTGCATATGTTCTCCTGTTTTCAAATCATCAGGAATGGCTTTAAACAAATCAAGAATGTTCAATAATCTATTGCTTTCAATTCCTAAAGTAAAAAAATGAGAATATGGTTTGATTTCTTTTCCATTAGTTATATCATCTATTTGAATAACCCCTTTCTTCCATAGATCCTCATCAAATATCATTTTGTTTCTTATGCAAATGTGTCTATTATTGAAAAGAATGGGATTATGTTTATTTTCTTCAAAGTGTCTACATTTATCCAATTCTTGCCAGACCTTTAAAATTTCTCGATAGAAAGGTGCCAGGTTATTCAAATTCAGTTTATTCATATCGTAATCACATAAAAATATGAACCTTCCCCCTACTGACCTACAGAAATATTCAAAGCAAATCTTCCATCCTGACAATTCATCTCCATATATTAGCCGTTTAATCCACATAACCCTTTGAGTTTTTATTAATGTTTCATAATTTGTCATTCTTACACCCCCAAACCCATAATCCTGATATAAAATTTTCCTTTTTATTCTGTCCTTTCCACCCCAAATGAAATCAAAGGAAATACGTTCTACTTCTTCCAGAATGAGTTTTGGAACAGTAATGAGAGAAGAGACATAATTGAATTTGGACAGAACATAAGTCTTCAACAATTGAATCTTACCCATTATTGTAAGATCCTTTTGCTTCCACCATCCTACCAGTCGTTTTATTTTGCTTAATATCTCTTTGTAATTTAAATCCTCTTTCCGTTTTAGATTTCGTGTAAAATGTACCCCTAATATTTTCACTTCTTCTGTCAAATTCCCAAAAAATTGCTCCCCAGGTATTTCAGATTCTTTACCCAAGCACACAAGATTTGTTTTTTCCTTATTAACTTTTAAACCACTAATCTTTTCAAAAGCTTCAAAAGTCTGTTGTACCTTTTTGATAGATTCCTTGTCTTGTAAAAAGAGTGTTATGTCATCTGCATATAACACTTGCTTAATTTCATTCTGACCCAATTTAATCCCTCTAATATTCTTATCATTTCGGATGCACAATGTAAGTATTTCTATGGCCAATACAAATAAATATGGCGAGAGTGGATCTCCTTGCCTTACCCCCCTTTTGATATCAAAGTAACCAGTTGAGTGTCCGCCATTCATCACGCAGCTACTTATGTCATTATACATTGTTTTAATCCATGAGCAGAAAGTGTTCCCAAAGCCAAAAGCTTTCAAGACATGCAAAAGGAACTGATGAGAAATCGAATCAAATGCTTTCTCAAAATCAATTGCAGCTAAAAACCCTATGTCATGGCTTAAGGAGTGAAAAAACAAGTCGTCTATAAGGCGTACTGCCTCCCCAATATTTCTGTTTTTAATATATCCCACTTGATCAAAATGTATGATTTCCCCCAGAACTTCTTTAATTCTTTTAGCTAATACTTCAGACAGAATTTTATACTCTACATTTAAAAGTGTTATTGGTCTGTAATTCTTAATATGGCGATTCTCTTTACCCTCTTTTGCAATAAGTGTTATTACACCTTGCCTTTGTGAACTAGATAAATACCCCCTATCAAAACCTGCGTTCAAAGCATCAACCAACATACCTCCCAAAACCGGCCAAAACGTGGTATAAAATTCTGTCGTAAATCCGTCATTTCCAGGCGATTTGTTCCCCTTTAATTCTTTTAAGGCATTATAGCATTCTGCATTTGACATTTTACCTTCACAATATATTTTGCTATCTTCACTTAATTTCTGTATATCTTTAAAAAATCCGCTCTTTCTAATATCCACATTTTCTTTTGAATCATAAAGATTTTTATAAAAATTTCTTATTACTTTTAATATTTCAGATTCATCTTTTTTAATTTTCATGTCATTATCATAAATTTCACAAATTACACTTCTTTTCTTATTAGTTTTAAGAAGCTGTTCAAAATACTCCGCATTAGTTTCCCCTTCTTCCGACCATGGTGCTCGGGATCGTACTTTAACCCCCTGTCGCACAAAATCATATAATTGTTCTAATTCCTCTTTTTTCCTGTCCATTTCATCACTTATCGCCTTCACTGGCCTTCCCAACAACTGATGTTCTCAATCTCTAATTTCACCTTTTAGTTTTTCAATCTTATTCTTTCTTATTTTTGCCTTCTCACTAGAGTATTTTATAATAAATTGTCTTAATTTCATTTTCACAAAGTCTCATAATAAAATCTTATTAGATATTTGTCCACCCCAGGTATTCTCCAATTCTTTTATTTTGCAGTTCACTTTATCTACAAATACCTTATCCAAACATAAACTACTGTTAAATTTCCAATATGATTTTCCGAAAGAAAAATTTACTTTAGAATCACCGAGCAGTAAACTTATCCCAGAGTGATCAGGCGTAACTGAGACTAATATATCACACTTTTTCACATTATTTTCTAATGCAGAGGAAATAAAGATGTAATCTAATCTAGTCTGAACCGGTGGATTTTTTTGCCTAAATGTAAATTGTTTTTTATTTAGATTTACTTTTCGCCATATGTCTACAAGAACAAATTTATCCAAAATACCCATTAACACATCCTTACTCTTAGTTTTCATTACTCTTCTTGAACCAAAATAATCTAATGCTGTATTCATTATGACATTGAAGTCTCCTCCAATAATAATTTTGTATCCGTTATCAGCTAATCTAGACATAACTTTATCCAATTCTAAAAAAAAAATCACATTGCATTTGTTCTTTGTCTCTTGTGGGAGAATAGATATTTCCCAAAATTATTTTTTCACCCTGAATTTGTCCTTTGATAAAAATGTATCTGCCCTCTTTGTCTATTAAGGAATATTCTATGTTTAAGTCTAGATCCACCCCAAACATAACTGCTACGCCTTTGCTATGATTCGTGCCGTGACTGAAGACTCCTTGGCCACCCCAATCTGACTTCCATTTTCCTCAGTGTCTTCAGTACTATATGTCTCCTGAAGAAACACAATGTTACTTTTTTTCTCTTTACACCATTCAAAAACTCTCGCCCTTTTCGTTGCATCTCTAATCTCCCTTACATTAACTGAAGTTAAAGTAAAGTTAACGTCCATTCTGGGCACTTTTCAAAAAGACATTCCAAACAGCTTCCCTGGCAGCAAAAATTCCATGTTCACTTAATTTATTCAAGACGTGCGAATACGAACAGCCACCGGACCAATCACCCAAACCCCTCCCTTCCCACACACAAGGACCTGTCCTTGTAGCTCGGCTTTTCTGAATAAAATAAAATCTCATGTCTATTCCGCCTCCCCCTTCCCCCATTAACCTCATGTCACATTGGCACCGCCCATTTCCTAACATAATGTGACTTTAATTCGACGCTGATAAGCTATTAGTGGATAATATTAGAAAAATAAAACTCCAAAATCAGATCAATTGGATTCTACATATTCAAATAGATATAGAGACAAAACTCAAAACATGACCTCATCCACCTTAAGATTAGGTAAACCTTTAAGGTTTTTCCTGTGAAACTGAAGCCTGATATTTTGCAAGACATTCATTAATATAAACAAGTAGTGGTACGTTTTGAATATTAAACACTTAATACGGTTATTACGTACTACACCCAAAGCACGCCACTAGCCCGTACTTCATTTTGAAATTCTTGCATTATTCAAAAATTTAAATTTAAGAAGAGCCTTTCCGCACTGTAGCCATAACCACGCATATTTAATGAACTAGGAATCTGGGCAATTCAAAAGCCATACCACCTTTGAGCACAGGTCATGTACCTGTCAATTAAATTCTACATTTGGCATTAAGGGATACATAATCATTGAGGTGGATATAGAGGCATAACATAAACACTGACCTCATTCACCCTAAATTATATAACCCTTTAAGGTCTTTACAATGAAAAGAAGGTAGATATTTCTCAAGACATGCATTATTTTAAACAAGTACATTCCAGTGGCACCATTGGAATATTACAAATTAACACTAAACAATGTACAACACCAGAACACGCCACTGGCCCGTACTGCATTTTGATAGTGTGGCATTGTTCAAAGTTTGAATTAAAAAAAAACGACTCATACACCACTTTGGCCAAAACTATGAATATTTAACGAACTAGGAAACTGGGCCATTCCAAAGCCAAACCACCTTTGAGCACACAATTCTTTTAATTTGCCACTTTTTCGACAATAACATATTCGTTTTTTAATTTAATAGAAAATTTCAATAACAAAATAATCATGGTAGTATGTAACATCGTGATAGGCCTAGCCTGCATGCAGATACATTTTGCATTCGCTCCAGGCCCAATCGACCTAGTGAAATATAGCATGCTGAGGAATGATTTTTTGTGCAGGCCCAAGTGCCCTGTAACAAAAAGAGAAATTGCCTAAATCTTACGGCCGGAAGAAACAACATAAATCCTGTGTGCCTACTTAGAATTGGAACAGTCATTTTGTGAATATCAAATTACATTTTAGCAATATAGGCCTATCTAAGTGATTAAAAAAAAATAAATGAATAGTGGAATACACTGTTCTTAAACATTTGACCTACGTAATCACTAATCATCGACTGCAATTAGTATTCTGCAGTACTAAGCGGAGTGCTAACTCTGATAGCTTTCTAAAAGTGTGCATGCACTGTGGTGATGTTTAACGGTAGATTAAAGATGAGGTATAGCGTACGTGGTCTCTTAGCGATACTCTTTAAAACTAATATACAGATCATGACGACGAGGAACATGAAGACGGAGACAATGAATCTTTATCATGAGTTCACGATCTTTTATTGAACGAATCTTGTGGATGTACATCTCATGATCTGGAACAGTCATGCAGAACTATACCAGAACTTCCTGTTAGTGAACAAGGAAGCCCGTTGATATACGAGAAACATGTTGATCAACAACAATATTTGTTTTTAAAGTCGACTTCCTAGGAAAAAAAACCCGATTCCCTGTCATTATACAAGAAGAATACCGTAATGATGGAAAAACAACCAAAACTTGTAATTTTGCAAGTCATACTAAGACTGTTAATTTACAGTTAGTTTTACAGCATGCAGAACTATACGAGAACTTCCTGTTAGTGAACAAGGAAGCCCAATGATATAAGAGAAACCAGTTGATCAAAAGTATTATTTGTTTTATGTTGTTTAATTAAGTAATTTGTTGTTTTTTGACAGGAAAATTCTCGTTGCTGAAAATGGAACAATGGGAACAATTCGTAAATAAACAGGATGACCTGTATTAATACGCGATTCATGTTTATTATCAGTTACATGAGCTGGTAACCATCAATTCAAGCCGACTTCCTAGACAAAAACGATTTCCCTGCCATTTTACAAGAAAAATACCGTAATAATGGAAAATCAACAAAAACTTGTAATTTTACAAGTGAAAAAGACTGTTGATTTACAGTTATTTTTTAGAGCGGATCAATGGTACACGATGATTGAGTAATACAGCTGTTGAATAAAGAAGTAGATGTGTTATATAGCCATGATGATGAATGATGTGGTCCCTCTGTGAAATAGCACTTTGAACCTGCATGAGGCGGCTATAGAGAGATGCGACTATACCTGATGGTGGCATAGTTCAAGCAGAGTCCTTTATTCTGAACTGGGTGTGGAGTTGAAACCAGGGAGGAATATACGTATATAGGCCTATCTATATGGGAGGAATTTAGTAGGAAGGGAGTATTGTTTATAGAAAGCTAACCACAGAGGAGAGATAGCCACTAGGGAGGAGAGATCGGGAGAGAGGATGAGAGTAAGAAAGAGAAAGAAAAAGTGTGGTTATTCTCTCCTTGGCTTAATGGCCTGAACGGTGATTACCTGTGTGAATCATGTAGGATCTTTCAACTATACGGATTGTTTGGGAAGAATTTGGTTCTTACAGCTTGAACGAGATTTCTGACCCAGAGTAAGAGATGGATTATGGATAAACGTTAAAGAAACAATATATTTTTAGGTACATGCCTAGACGTTCTTATTTTCCTTCACATCAAAGTACTAATTGCAACAATAGGCACATGTATCTATGTACGTCCTAAGATGAATTTACATCCCAACAATTAACTTTTGCAACAGCCACAAAGTGATGGCTCTGACTCTCGAATAACCGTATGTTATGCGTACAGTAGGCACTAGCTGGCGCTAGATTATTGTGGGCTAAATACGCCTCTAGCTAGTGAGCTATGAGTCGATCTAGTCGAACAGCAGTGTCTACTTCTTCTTGCGTTAAAATCTCACTCAAACACGTTTTTAACTGAACGATCGAATGAAGTCGTGCGTTCATCTTTAAAGAAATATCAGGATGCGGTGAGCAACATTAACAAAGTAAGGTTACGCTTAGGAAAATTACTCCATTGATCTGTAGATCAGTGAAGAAAAAAAAAGGCAGTCGTCGACGACGTTCTGCCTTCTGGCCCGGATTTTGCTGCACTGCGTGCGAGCGGAAATGGCGTGGCGCAGTACCGGGCCCGGGCGGCGGATGTCTCTCCTCACTAGTCCGCTCCGCTCAAGAATCATTGAGCTGGAAAGATGATAAAATAGATCTGCCTGTTTTACTTAGGAAGTGTTTTCTTTTGTCGCTTTCAACATTTGTATTCACTCCTTCAATGTTAATCATCTTACTAAAATGGAGGATGACAAAAGCTCAAACATGACCGGTAATCATGTAAAGTGCTTTTCCATTCATCCTCTAATTTAGAGGAGGATGTGCACTTCAATGAAGTGTAAGTTCACACGTTGAATAGATTTAGAGCTACAGTTGTAGTATGTAGTAACAGTAGCATTGTCATTCCATATTTATTGATTTTGGTCAAAACTTTTCTTTCCACTATAAAGCTTCTAGTCTAGTCTGCTACCCTCATGGTTCTACCCCTTCGGTTCCTCTCAACCTCACCCGTCTGGCGTTCCACTGTGCAGACGTCACCAAGAAGGCTGTGTGCAGTCAGAACAAAACTATCCACGATACGCACACCCCTACACTCCTCCTTCCAACAGTCCATCCAGTCATCAGTGCCTCCTAAGCTGGCACAGGGTGATGTCAGTGCAATGGCACAGTCTAGATCGTATGACAACGCATATAAGTCTGGCAACATCGTGAAGCAGGAATATGACTTTTTCCTCGTGCTAGACTTTGAAGCAACTTGCTTGGATAATGAGACGATAGAACCTCAGGTATATGATTAAGTGATGAGGATTGGCTGAGGGAGGAAAGTAATTCTAGGGATAAATTACATATATATTGATTTACATCACATGTAGTATAATTATTGTTATTAAATACAGTACTTGCACTGTACATGCACATTGGCAAAGGAGAAAGGGAGAATGAAGGCAGTTGAAAGAGAAATGATGGCATGTGTTTGTGTGTGTGTGTGTGTGTGTGTGTGGGGGGGGGGGGGGGGGTTAGGGGGAGGTTACATGCATCTGTTACATGCTTCTTGGAGGGGTGACCATAGCACAAGGCGGTGTGCTTCCTAACATCAGGCAGTACTCCTCCTGAAAAAAGACCTCAAAGTCTTTGTAGATTTGCTCTTGCAAACCTACAATATGATGGTCCTTTAAAAAATAAAAATCTGTGTCTACATGAACTTGGGAAGGGTCAGGGATTGTGTTACCATACTAGACGCAGCTTTATATCTTCACAATCACTGCCTTGGGTTTTTTTCTTCTCCATATTCTATAACAGGAAGTGATTGAGTTCCCAGTGCTGAAAGTGAATGGGGAGACCTTTGAGACGGAGTCCATTTTCCACCAGTATGTGGAGCCACAGGTTCACGGGGTGGGAGACTTCTGCACCAAGGTCAGTTCATGGCTTTTGTAATGTTCCTCCCTTGGGTAAAGTCGGATCGCAAATTGCACCTTTAAACGCCTAGTGTTGTGGATAAATGTTTGCTTAAAAATATGAAATTTAACATGGGTCTTGTTCATTGTTTTAGCACTATTTTATGAATGAACTTCTGAAACATGTTTGAAGAACATGTTTTAATGATTTGTGTCTTGAAGTATAAAGAAGGTAATATGTTTGTAATATTTTTTTTAAGTAGACTGCCCGTTTTGATTTGAAATGTTCTTTTCAAGTGCAACCTACACATAAAGTAACACTGAAGGAATGGAGAGTCAAGTGCTTCACTTTGTTTGGTGTTAAGAATTAAAAGTAAGGGGTAGGAAGGAATTAAACTTCAAAATGGTAAAGAACGGTCATCATTACGACTACTGCCCCTTACCTGATGAGCTAATGAGGCCCCTATACACATTATACAGTAATTGTTGTTTTCCTTCTTCCTAGTTAACGGGCATCACCCCAGCCATGGTCCGTGGTCAACCAGACTTTCAACAGACATTGGCGGTGAGTATAGTGAGTTCACACAGCTTGCGTTTAACTTGATGGCTCTCTTTAATCTCTTGACTGCAAGAGGATTATATCCCTAACCACTATGATCCCTCCAGTTAGCTGGATGGCTAATCCATTCTGTATTAAAGAGGCTTATTAACAGTCGCATAATCCTGTGCATTTTACTGCATGCATTGTGTGGACATTCTGTGCATGCCTTCAAAGGCTACAAATACAGCAAATATGATAGTGCTATGTTGTAGGCAAACACTGTCTGTTATGGGTGACTGACTGGTGCTATTTTGTGATATGAGTTGAGATCAGTTTCCACATCTTTACTTTTGCACTGTTAATGCAATATACTTGTTATGTAATCATGTTATGTAATCTGTAATCATGAGAAAAAAGTGGCCTGATATGTTATGAAGTAATTGTTCATCACTGATCATATAACTAGTTTTGTAAAATTGTTACTTTTTTTTTATAATCAACTCCACTGGTTATTTTTTTTTGTATGTTTAGTTATTCCATACATGGATGGAGAAGGAGGGCTTGGTGAACACAGATAAAAAGTTTATATTTGTCACATGTGGAGACTGGGACCTCAAGACAATGTAAGTTGTTACTCATATTGTACAACTTCTTTCACTTCAGCCAGTGCTGACATGAATGAAGAGACAGAGACATGCTATTGTGGATCTTGCCCCTTGGCTTGCTGACCCTCAACATATCAATTGGAAGTTTTTCACAACTTCTTCATTAAGCAGCCAATGTTGATGAACCACAGGCTGATTGCCCTAAATGAATCTACTGTAGAAGAAGTCATTATTGTAATTTTCAGTAATCACATTTTGATATTTTTTAAGGGGGGAGAGGAGTTTATAGGATATAAATGGTTGAACTGAAAATAAAGACTGTTCCCCTTCCCCTTGCCCTTTCTTTCTACATTGTATATCTTATTTATCTTTCTCAGTCAATCTAGTATCTCTCTCCTTGTTTCTTAGATCAACATGCATTCTTTCATTCTCATTTCTCTCTTTCCTTTCTCTTCATTTTACTTCCAATCACTCACTTTCTGTGAGAATATATGGTTCATTATAAACAAATAACTCTGCTTATCTCACTCAGTACCATGGGTGTGTGAAATGTGTAATATGTCGATGGCCTTTTCCTGGCTTCGTACTGGGAGGGTTAATCCTGAAAAACTTTTAAGATTGTATTGTCTTTCTTCCTATGTACAGGTTGCCCAGTCAATGCAGCCACTTTGAGCTGCCGTACTACTCTTATTTCAGAAGGTGGCTCAACATTAAGAAGGTATGATCAGCATCAGTTTATAGTAGTCTACACACCATAGTTTGCAGATATTAATTTTACCTTGATTTGTTGTTAGTGAACTCCTGAATCAGTATAGAGTAGTGACATCTTGGTGGAAAATTAAATTTGTAGATGTGATATTTGTACACTCTCACTAAACTATTATCCTGATAAGTAATATGCAATTGACTGGACATATATCCCATTATTACTCTTAAATTAGTCTCAAAGAAGGTTTTCATGCACTCATTACTTCGCCCAGGTATATGTTAGTTATTATGGCTTAAAGAAAGAGGGGAACCACTTGAGCTTGAAAGCTGGACCTAAGAAAACTTGCACTATCAACTTACCATCAATCTACATGTATGTAAGCATTCCACAAAATTGAATATAAGTATTTAAGTGATGACTTTGACTTTGATTCCGTGTTTACCCAGGCCTTTGCAGCGGTGACGAGCCACTATCCCAAGGGCATGATGCAGATGCTGCACAAACTAGACATCCAGCATGTGGGTCGACATCACAGTGGCATTGGTAAGATATCCTGTTGGTGTCACTTTACATTTACTGTGTGCACGCATGATCATTTCCATTTTCGTGAAAATGTATGTTTACGTAGTCAGAATTATAAAATTTTATTTAATTTATTTGCCACATGATACACCGACTAATTGGCAATATTTGTATGACAATAATCGCAGGGTGCAAAGAAGTAGTGTTGTGCAGAATTACTTTGAGTGCAAAAAATAGGGGTACTGTAGCTTTGCTGACCTAATTTGTACAATCTGAATGGGGGGTGATTTTTATAGAGAATGATCATGATATAGAGAATGATCATGTGCTACCCCTTAGAATATGACTTGAGACCAAAAGATCAGACGTTTTTCCTCTCATGAGCAGAGGTATAATTTATATGCCTCTGCCACAAAATAGCTGGTGGCATAATGTCCATCCGTCTGTTAGCAATGATTCAAGAAATAATTGACCAAAATAAATTCATAAATCTTTGTACAATGATAGTATATGATAGAACAATTCTCCCTACCAGTATCGCATATAGCTCTCCGAATCTGAACTCGTTTGGCGCTCTAATTTTTTTACTGTTAATTCTTGGGATATGAATTTCCGGTTCACGCACATTCTATAGCCATCGTCTTGCTTGTGTCTTTTCATTCTTTCATTGGTCCATCCACAATCAATGTTGAGGTAGGCAAAAACATCGCCGTGAGGGATTGGTGGTATTTTTTTCAAGTCCTTCGTCTATGTAAAAACCCTTCCATTTTAATATTACGAGGTTTCCGAGGGTCAAAATTGCAGATTCTGTGCATTTTTGCGCGAATTGAATACGTACCAAATTCTTACCGGAAGTATACGTCCCAAGAGCAATCGATCAGATATCGGTATCGCAAGGTGATATCGCTTGATATCGGCTATATGCGATTAGATTTTAGGTCAGTTAGGTCATTGGTCACAAGACAACGTAAAATCCTAAAATGTCAGTGTTAACACTGATATATTTGCTGTCATACAGGGCATAAAGAGTTTGTACTCAGTGGATACTTAGTACCAGTTCAGGCACTTTTTGTTTGTGTCATCCTTATATGTATAGAATAGACCTAGCCTACATTGTATCTTTCAGTTTTTGTCTCGCCTGAACAAAGTTCGGCAGAGACCTAGTACATGAAATCACTTTTCCTGTTACCAAAATGTACAAGTTTTTGTTTAACTTGCTCTCATTTCTTTATTTCTGCATCAATTGTGATCACACTTGGTGCAAACAATTGCTGGGTAATACCACATGTGTCATTATGAGAATGATGGGGTCAAAAGGTCAAATGATATGAGGCCGTGTGCATCATTTTTCTCATAGTTTTTGTTTGACTTGCTCTCATTTCTTTATTTCTGCATCAGTTGTGATTACAACTGGTAAAAATGATCGTTGGGTAATACCACATGTGTTGTCATGAAGATGATGGGGTCAAAGGTCATCTAGGGGTCAAAAGGTCAAATGATATGAGGCTGTGTGCATCATTTTTCTCAAAGTTTTCGTTTAAAAACTTGCTCTCATTTCTATATTTATTTCTGCATCAATAAACTGTTTTCGTAATGTATGCAAAATTACGTCATTCATAATTACTGTTGCTGCCTCGGTCAAGCTTAGCGCTCTCCGCCATCTTGTCCGCATATCGCAGCGTTCAAATCTAGCTGGTCTTCCGAGGTTTTCATATTATTTTCGGTCTTATTTTACCTGAAAGAGCGTTATTTTTATAGGAGGGAATTCTGTGATTTCGTTAACATCAACAGGAACTTTTGATGGCATTACTGTCAAGCAGCTCCAGGATTTTTTTAAGGATAAGGGCGCAGACGGCAGGCAGCGATTGTTTGTCTGAGGTTGCGGCCATGTGCAAAATAAAAGGTCTTGTGCATACATTACAAAAGCGGTCTAATAATATTAGGCCATGTCTATCATTTCTAAAAGTTTTTCTTAACTAAAGGACGTTTCTTTTTTTCAGGTCGGATCAAACTTGACACAAATGTGCAGGGGCTTGTTCTGAAAGTTTTGGTTTAACTTGCTCTCATCTTTTTTATTTCTGCATGTTTATTGATCACGTATCAGGCGATCGTCGTTCGCGAACCACCTTGTGTATAGTTAGTTGTGTCTAGTTTTAAATTATTAATTGCCTTTTATAGCTAATTGTATTATTTTCTCTATTTTGTAGATGACTGTCGGAACATTGCTAATATTCTTGGGGCCTTGGCCCGGAGAAAGTACCGCTTCAAGCAGACGGCGTGTAGATGACCTCAGATCGTTGGATAAACAGGAGAGGACAATCACTCATCTACAGGCAGCAAGATCCCACGGTAGCTAATTGCCTTAGACACCTTGCAGACCTTCAGATATGAGCTGTGTGTAGTTCGATGATCAGACATATTACTCATGTGCAGGCAGGTGCATCCCTTGGCAGTGGTCATGCTCAGGGTCTGAGAAGAGATACTAAGGACTTGCCATAGATGGTGTACATGTGTATGCCTCCAGACAAGAACACTAACACTATGTAGTCTACTGACCAGACGCATTACCCATTTGCAGGCAGGTGCATCCAATGGCAGTCGCCATGCGCAGGGTCTGAGAAGCGAGACAAGCTAATTGCCCCAGACGGTATACAGGCTTCGAGATGAGAACTGTATGTAGTCTGATGATCAGACACTTGGTTTAAGACGGTGCACGATGGATTCTGTATCCGCAGACTAAACAACCACTGTGTCAAATTCATAGTCACAGGTAATAGTTTACAGGTTCAAACCTATTGTACAAAGGGAGGGAGTCTGAATCAATGGGGCTAAAATGTAGACTAGCTTGTATACATGCCTCCTGAAGTTAAAGACAGCCTGTCCCTTTTTCAGATCACCACAAAACCATCAAAACATTGGCAAAACATATAAAGAAGTGTTATAGAAGTGTTAGCAAGCTGTATATTCACAATTTGAAACTGATACGTAGTGTAAAATTCAAATAATGCACGTAAACAACGTCTGATTAATAGTCTTTACCTCAGGCTCTTAGCAGTTTGTGTTGAAATATCTGCTTTATTGATTAATCTGTTTATTAAATTATAATACGCATTATGAAAAAAATTATTCTATAGAAGGAATCATTTCCAAAGTTTGGTAATTACTCATAAAATTAGGATTTCACACATGCCTAATAACCACATAGATACTGTAACAAAGACTAATACTTTTTTCGTAGTACGAAAAAAGTCGGTTTGAAATTTAACGGCTGAAATTTTTACATACACAGAAAGCTTCAAAATGCTATATTCTTAGAAATTGTCTTCAATCACACTTTCTTCAATTTACGATCGTGATAGACGATTTAAAATTTGAAGCTTGCAAAAGGGATCTTACAGACACTTATATTACATGTATTACAAAAATCAGTTCAAAAACCCAAGTTTCAAAAGCTCTCCTTGGAAAGTAACCGTTCTGAGGAGGTTGGGTTGGATATTAGAAAACTCCAATTCATCTTCAGTGGTACTGCAGGGGGTCTTGGTTTCACATTCACACATGGCCATTGTGTTGGATCCCAGCTTTGATCTTGTTCTTGTTATGTTGAGAAAGTGGCTAAATTGAATCTATGCCTGCAGACTATGGCGATACAGCCAATAACAGCAATGAGTGTACCCTTTACGTGCCACATTTGTGTCAATTTACCAGTAAGCCACATGTGTGTGGCACAGAAAGGACATAAAGTGATATTGATATGTATTTGGAAGCAGCAATGTTGTGCCACCCACGTTCATTCTACAAGCAGCATTTCGTCTCTGTTTTTATGCCTCTGCCACAAAGTAGCTGGAGGCATTATGTTTTGGGGTTGTCCGTCCGTCCGTCCGTATGCGTCCCGAATCCGTTAAAGCAATATCTTGAGACCCGTTAACCAGATGTGCTTCAAACTTGGTGCATGTGTGTATTGCATGAAACAAATGAAGTATGTTAAATTGGCGTCAAATCTGATTGAGGTGACAGGTCAAAGGTCAATGAACTTTGTGAAAAATTGCCCAAAATTGACCTTTTTCACATTAAATCCAAATCTAAGGATGCAATTCTCATTAAAGTTGATATTCATTGATTTTAAATACGGTTGAATTTGATATCATTGTAAAGTTTATGACTTGATGATCATTATAACGCTAATCCCAAATTTTAAAACAAACCAGGAGCGCAGAAATATCCAAACAAAAACTACTCAAATTCCCTCTCGAAATCCGCCCAATTTACGTCCCGTAAAATAGGCCACTATGCATGACGTAACTGAATGTCCATGATTTCATTTGACAATCAGTCACGTGCAGCTTTCGTGTACGTACCGAACAGCAAATTACGTTTCGCGAACTGAACTATTTTTTAGACTTCAACAATGGATGAGTTGGACCTCGATTTAGATTTTCAAATCGACAATTTTGAAGAAGAACTTGAAGACGAGAGTATTAGCTCTAGTAGTGGACCAGATAAAATCGATGAAGGTGAAGTGGGAGATTTTGATGATGAATCAAACGCTACTCAGGCTCAAGCTGCGAGTACGAATGGTGTTGTTACGGACGCTGTAGATATTGCTTACCGGCATGAACCAGAACCTGAACTTCAAGAAGATGTCGATCTCGATCTACAAATGGAAAACTACGGGGATGCTAGGCCAAGGGGCAACCAGGATCATGCCAGGCTTGATCCAAACAGCACCGAAAATCGGTATGTAGTTGAAATGATTTAGACTATAGGGTATTTATTTTTTTTCCAAAACTTAGTGCGCGAGTTTGCAATAACCGTGGGCCCGATCCCTGCAATAGCTCAGCGTAGCCTTAGCAGTAGCGCTAAAGACGAGCTAGCTACCGGTCGGCCGGGACGAAACAGAAAAAAGAACAGGACTCGATTGTTCTGTCAACAATCCTGATGAAATTGTTTAAGATTAAAACTACGATGCAGACATGTACATGTACTATGATACCGTTCATGTTGACAAACCAGTTTATATTTCGCGCAATAAGAGACCATAAGTATAGTACACAATGTACATACATGCAAAAGTTGTTGTCAGTCGAAGGTTGCGAGCAGAAATATCGAACGATGAGCAGAGTGTTAATGAAAGGAAAATGCGCAATACCCATACTTGTGTACGTACGTGTGCGATCGCGAGCATGCATTGTAATCATGGAATGCGAATGCACCAGTAAGGCTATACCATACGATATGCAGTCGCGATATGCATGGGCTATAATGACGTACGCGCGCGTGCATAATCGTACGTACTGCAGTATGTATGACGTTGAACGTCAACAAATCTTTCGAGAAAAATATAAATGGGTCTATAGAGTGTTTGATATCTAGATTATATTATCTCAAGTCTTCTATCAACATTATTTGAGATATCTGTAAGCCTTAATTGAAAGGTCGTTAGATGGCATAACCTCTACAAAACGTGCAAGTGCAAGAAAACTAACTTTTCCGAGCGACAGCTCGTATTAAATTCAGTAGACTCGACTTCGTATTTCAATGTAAAACCTCCCGATAAAGGTCAGAATATTTTCATTTTTCTTACTTTATTATTGCTGAGATTATTTTTCTTAGCTTTGTGCAAGACTTACTCAAATGATACTAACAAGAAAAATCTAAAAGACAGTGAAATATAGCCTTAAATGGTATATTTATTTAGGACGATATACTAGCGCTATACGTATAAAACACGTAATGTAGCGGCTGGAGATGGCTTAAGTGCCCATTCACCTTACGTCACAAAAAAATCGCTCTTTTCGCGGACGGCAAACGGCAGGGTTTGTAGCATTATGAGATGCGTTATAAAAACTGTTTTTATTTCTTTTGTGTTATTTCATAAGCGAAATAATGAATAAATTTGACTTCTACACACTCTCAGCTTTCCATTTATATATGGATCGCTATATTTTTGGATTTTCTATGAATATCAACTTTAACATTGTAAAAATATAGATCACTTCTTGGGGTTAGACTGGTCACATTTTTGGTAAAATTCCTGAAAGGTCAGAGGTCAAAGTTCAATGAGCTTTGTGAAAAATTGTAAAAAAAAATTGACTTGTTTCACAATAAATCAAAATCCAAGGATGCATTTCTCATTAAACATGGTACACAGATGGACCATTACTTGGGGATAGACTGGTGACATTTTTGGCAAAATTCCTGATAGGTCAGAGGTCAAAGGTTAATAAACTTTGCTAAAAAAATTAGCTAAAAATTGCCCCCAAAGTAATATTTTTCAAAATAAATCCAAATTCCAATACCACCCAAACATGGCGCAAAGATGGATCACTACTTGGGGGTAGACTGATGACATTTTTGTGAAATTGCTAAAAGGTTAGAGGTCAAAGGTCAATGAACTTTGCCAAAATTGGCTATTTTTCACATTGAATCAAAATCTAATGATTCAATTCAAAACCAAACATGGTACATGCACAGAGATATATCACTTAATGGAGGTAGACTCGTGAAAGTTTGGGGAAAACTCTTGCAAGTTCAGAGCTCAAAGGTCAATGAACTTTGCCAATTTTAAATAAACTGGATACTGTACAAGGATGGATTTAGACACACAGGCTAGATTGGAAGTCAAAGAAGAGGTCAAAGGTCAGTGAACATTGCCGATCTTGGCTAAACATGGAAAAACAGAATGTTTTCATTTCACATAGGAATTCAATGGTAGGCCTACATTGCCTACCAAACATACACATTTTCTGAGAATAAATCTAAATAGAGCTAGCAGAGAGGCTGAGGCATATTTATTGACTGCATGGCAGTCAAATTGCTCGTTTGTTGTTGTTGTTGCTCCCAGTATAGCCTGAAAAGCTGAAAGGTCCCATTTTGTCGCACACTGGATGCTCCTTTATGTGTTGTAGAGGCCATGCAACCATGCACTTATAAAAAAAGATGTATGAAAGTATGAGGGTGTAATATGACTTGTATGATTGAACGTAGGATCTGTTTTTGGTTTGCTTCAAGTAAGATTAAAAGTAAAGGTTAAAGATCATTATCTAAGGTCACTAGTCAATTCTGTATCTGTGTAAAAAAAAAAAAGAAGCAAACCCTTAAGTTCGACAGGCAGTCTTCATACCAACTTACCCATTTTGTATTTCAAACTGTGGGTCACATGATATATTCATTATTACAAATATAAAATATAGATAAGGAGACCAAACAGATAATACAAAATTACAGAGTGGTAGTTTCATTTTGAGATGCAGGGGTGAATGCCATTATTTTTCCACTGATATTTTAAAAGGGAATAAGTACCTTGTGTGCTACCATGACTGCGAACTATTGCAAGTCTTTTGCAATTAACCTTGTAGTTGTGATTGATTCACACAAGCTTTGATCAATATTCTTTGCAAGTTACAATCATTGCCTCATTGCTTTTTCTTTGTGATATGGATCTATGTTTGATTATAGAGCTGTAATACGGGGCCTTGTTCACTTTGAAAACTTGTCAAGCCGTTTGAAATATTATTTCTGAATTTTGTTCATAATACTCTATAAATTCTACCTCTTATCACTGTGGGACTTTCCCCACAATGGTTACAGATTAATTGACTTTAAAGACAGCCCGTCCCTTTTTCAGATCACCACAAAACCATTGATACATTGGTAAAACATATAGAGAAGTGTTAGCAAGCTGTATATTCATAATTTGAAACTGATACGTAGTGTAAAATTTGAATAATGCACGTAAACAACGTCTGATTAATAGTCTTTTCCTCAGGCTCTTAGCAGTATGTGTTGAAATATCTGTTTCATTGATTAATCTGTTTATTAAATTATAAAACGCATTATGAAAAAAATTGTTCTATAGAAGGAAATCATCTCCAAAGTTTGGTAATTACTCATAAAATTAGGATTTCACACATGCATAATAACCACATAGATACTGTAACAAAGACTAATACTTTTTTCGTAGTACGAACAAAGTCGGTTTGAAATTTAACGGCTGAAATTTTTACATATACAGAAAGCTTCAACATGCTATATTTTTAGAAATGGTCTTGAATCACACTTTCTTCAATTTACGATCGTGATAGACGATTTCAAATTTTAAGCTTGCAAAAGGGACGGACGATCTTTCAGATAGTGTTTGTATTAGAATTGAAGTAATACATTACAACATAAATAAAAATGTGTAGGCCTGAATGAAATGAAATCTTTCAGTTTTTGTGATCTCATGTTTTATGGTCTTGTGAGATTACAAATTTATTGTGCCCACATCATCTTGAATTTTCTTTTTTTAGTCAAATCTGGATTCAACTTTTTGGCTTTTTTTTTTGTCAATAAGTAGAACAGATAGTCAAGCCTCTCGTGACTGCTTGCTTTCTCATTTAATTAATTCATTTTCTTCTGATTTAAAAATCTGTTCTTCCAATGTCATAATCTCTAGTTCTTCCGAAGTATAAATCCCCACTTTGTCCTTTGTAATGATAAGCTGTTTTTTTTTTTTTTTTTGTCATACGACTATCCAAAAAAAGTGGATTATGTCTTGGGGAATTATTACAGATTAAGTGGGTTAGATCTAATGTTTGTATTAGATTTAAATACATTATTTGATATATTTTTCACTAAACTACAGGATATATTTGGTTCTTAAACTACATTAGGTACTGTGCAGTAACTACAAGCACCAAATCAGTCTTAACCCCTACATTAGTTTATTACCCGATCGTCTGGTCTCTAATAAAATGTAATATTTTAGCTCTGTTTGGAGAAATGTAATACTCAAGTAAGTACACTTTTTGGTAAGAAAAACAGCATTTAAAGGATTAAATTTGATGAAATCAACTTGTAGTGTTATCATGAAAATATATGTGTGTTTTTGTCTAGTTGTAGTGTGGTACATGTACAGAGTAATGTTGTACATGTATATATGTTTGCATTGGGACTTTCGCCTTTCTTTCAGATGAACTTGTCTCCCATGCAGATAGATATACATGTACATGTAATTCTAGGTGCTTCTGTTTGAAGACTTGCCTTGCTTTGTGTGGCAGTGATTCTTGTGATGTTTAACCTTCTCGTTACCATTAGCATGAAGCTGTGTAGTAAGTCACTGGCATTTTCAAGGCCTGGGCCATGTTGGATAGGTTTTCAATTATTGTAACCTACCATCAATGATAACTACTGTGCACTCATTATGGCACCTGTTGCCATGGTAACCATTGATGAAAGTTACAATAATTGCAACATGGCCCTGGTACTGAGAGGGTTAAAGGGAAGTGGAACCCTAATTAGTAGAAAACTCAGAGAGCCAGGTTGACACATCTTCAAGAAAGTCGAGACATACATGTACAGTATAAGGAAATTTTTTAGGGCTTGATGCAACATATCATTACCTTGATGGGAAACTACATTGGTCTGAATTTACATTTTTGTTGTGTACCATATACAGTTGAGGCCAGTAGCTTACATACATCCAGGAAATTCAAAGAAAAGTTGACACTTGCCAAACATAAAATTTACTGTATCTTATAAAATATTTCTGCTATCATGGCGAATTCGATATCAAACAGATGAGTATGTCACGCCCCTTTATCACATTGCTTTATTATTAGGCGCTGAAAAATATTTAGGTGTCATTTTCCCCCAAAAAAATCTCAGCAAAGTGACATTTTTTTTCAATGTCCGAAAAAAGTTATCATTTTAAAACCAAGAAAAAACATATTTCTATTCATCATTTTAATCTCAAATTTTGACAGATGGAAGATCAAGAGTTGTACTTTCAGAAAATACCAAAAACCCAAAATCGACTTTTCCATCCCAACCAAGCTATTTTTAGGGTTGCAGCTGTTTACGTGGAAACTCCCATTGCGACTTATTGGTCATTTTGTGTTGACAGGTCACATATCATGGTAGAAAATGTAATATAAATCATAAATTTGACATTTATATATTTCTATGAAACGATGATTGAAAATATAATAACAAACAATAGAATACATTTGGCACGAATATTACTTTTCTTCTTCAAAGAAATTACCACCCGAAATATAATCTAATTCCAACTGCATCCCAATCATGTGAAAGAACTTAATGCGCGCTTTCATATTTGATACCAAATTCATCATGCTAGTATTAATATTTCTGAAGATATAGCAAATTTTACGATGCTTGGCAAGCGAACACATCTCACCGAATTCCATGGGTGTATGTAAACTTTTGGCCTCATCTGTATACATGTATGCATAAACCATATCCAGAGCATATTTTGTTCATCTTCAATTTACACAACATCATTGTACGGCTACGGAATAGAGATCTGTAAACACAATGACTCCCAGTCGGATGATATGCCTGGTATGTCTCAATCTGTCTCAAATCTGCTTCTGATTTTTCTATTTTTTCAAGTTAGTACATGCATTTGGGTTTGATTCCCCTTGCCATTGTCCTCTTTGAATAAACTTTGTTTGATAGAATGGGTCAACTTGGTCAGGTTTGTTGATCAAGTTTGAGTTGCCTACTTCGGGGAGCTCCGACAGATCCTCTTTATGATATGTCCGTATATGTATTGAACAGGGACATTCATTCCAATGCACTGCTATTTGTAGCATACAATCATATATTAAAGATGTCATGAAACATTTCCATTTGTACCTGTACACATGCTAAGTTCTTCATGACTGTAAACCGTGTACTCGACAGATGACTGAATATTTTTATTATAAAAGTAAAGTACAGTATACAACTCAGAAATAGTAAATATGCTTCACTTATTCTCAGAGTACAGTAGATATGGAACGTGTGATGATTGAAGTCCTTTCATTCATTCTATTTGATAGGTCAGCATCACAATGATTAATTCAAACCAATAACAAATTCACAGACCAGTCAAAATCAGAAATACAGGTACATGTATAACAATGAAGATCAACATAAAAGTACTCTTATCCGATATCAATATTTACGTTAATGTTTCATATGATAAAACAGTATGTCACATTTCATAAATATCATTAATTTTCAAGCTTGTTATGCCACCTTGAGTATCACTTCAGTACAGCTTTGTCTACAAAGCACATTAACACTGTACACTACATTGGTCAAACAGTATCTCGCACATATTGTTTGCAGGGAATAAAGCAAGTCAAAGTGGAACTAGTACAGTGTAAAAAGTGTTCATTCGTAGTCTGGGACTAGTGAGAAGGTAAGACCAGATGACCGGTAGTTAAAAGACCAGAATGAGTCTAGTCTACTCTAGTCCTGAGAAAGTCCTGAATTTTACAAAAAATCAGACTGAATATCCTCAAAAATCGTATTTTTGAGTGAAAAATCAGATTTTCACGAAAACTCAACATGACCAGTGGCCTGTTGGCCCCAAGCCAGGAAAATGTTTTACTGGTAACAATGGGAAAGTGAAATGTTTGCTCTTTCATCTCATCTTTACTCTTTTCATCCCATACCGATTACAGTATTACCAATAATGGGACATCTTCGCTGTAAAGCAAATGTATAGGTGGCAACACATGCTATCACAATAGTATGAGAGCATCTATTTGGATCTTAGAATAAAGATCAGCGAAGTCCCCTAAACCAGACCTGCCAACTTCTGGAGTTCAAAAACTGTATTCTTTAATCCAAAATGTTGTATTTTACCAACAAAAAATGAAAAAAAAAAAACGGATCAATGTCTCTTACAGTTCCTACATCGGGCATTTTTTATGGAGCATTGGTTGAATATGCATGATTTTGTCATGACTGGTGTGCTCGACGAACCAATGAACATCCCCAAATTGCTAATGTGAGATGCTGGTAGGATTTTTTTTTTTTTTTTTTTTTTTTTGAAAATCGTATTTTTTAAAGGGCATATACTGTACTGGGAAGGCAAAAAAGCCTTCAAAATGTAATTGTTAGCAATCTTCTTGCCAATGGTCTTAATTCATGTATTGTCTATTTTAGAAGCTTGCTGAAAGTTATTTGCCCTCAAATGATCCACATATAGAGTAATTAATGATTAATGATTAAATCCTCAGAATGTTCGGCCCGAACATTTTGAGGATTTGTAATTTAATCACTCATTACTCCAAATGTAGATCATTTGAGGGCAAATAACTTCCAGCAAGCTTCTAAAATAGACAATACATGAATTTAAGACCATTGGCAATGAGATTGCTCATGATCACCTTTTGAAGGCTTTTTTGCCTTCCCAGTACAGTATATGCCCTTTAAAGGAAAATCGTACTGTCGTATTCAGTTCTAAAAATCGTACTAAATACGACAAAATCGTACTGGTTGGCATGTCTGTCTAGTCCTGAGAAAGTCCTGAATTTTCCCTTTTAGAATTAAAGGGGTATTCCAGTCACAAAATACATTATTTTTTATGCCTCCGCCACGAAGTGGCAATATCTTGAGAACCGTTAAGCAGATTTGCTTCAAACTTGGTACATGTATGTATTGCATGAAACTAATGAAGTGTGTAAAATTGGGGTCAATTCTGATTGAGGTTAAAGGTCAAAGGTCAATGAACTTTGTAAAAATTGCCCCCAAATGACCTTTTCCACAATAAATCCAAATCCAAGGATGCAATTCTCATTAAACATGGTACAAGGATATATCACTACTTGGGGATAGACTAATGACATTTTTGGTAAAATTCCTGAAAGGTCAGAGGTCAAAGGTCTATGAAATTTGTGAAAATTTGCCAAAAATTGACCTTTTTCACAATAAATCCAAATCCAAGGATGCATTTCTCATTTAACATGGTACAAAGATAGATCACTACTTAGGGATAGACTGGTGACATTTTTCGTAAAATTCCTGAACGTTCAGAAGTCAAATATCAATGAACTTTGCCAAAATTGGCTAGAAATTGCCCCAACCTTTAAATTTTTCACAATAAATCCAAATCCAATGGTGCAATTCCAACCAAACATAGTGAAATGATGGATCACTACTTGGGGGTAGACTGGTGACATTGTTGGTGAAATTTGCTGGAAGGTCAGAGGTCAAAGGTCAATGAACTTTGCAAAAATTGATATTTTTCACAATAAACCCAAATCCAAATCCAATGGCACAATTCTAACCAAACATGGTACAGAGATGTATCACTTCATAGAGGTAGACTGGTGAAAGTTTGGGTAAAACTCCTGAGAGTGCAAAGATCAAAGGTCAATGAACTTTGCCAAAAATAAGCAAAAAATTGCCCCAAAATCGATGATTTTCAAAATATATCCATATCCAATGGAGCAATACCAACCAAACATGGTGCAAAGATGGATCACTACTAGACTGATGACATTTTTGGTGAAATTTCTGAAAGGTCAGGGATCAAAGGTCACTGAAATTTGCCAAAATTGGCTAAAAATTGCCCCCAAATATATATTTTTGACATTGAATCCAATACTAATGATTCAATTCAAACCAAGCATAGTACAGAGATTTATCACTTCATGGAGGTAGACTGGTGAAGTTTGGGTAAAATTCCTGAACGATCAAAGGTCAATGAACTTCAACCAAAATTAGCAAAATGGCTAATTTTAAACAAACTTGATACAAGGATGGATTAAGACAGACAGATTGGAAGTCAAAGAAGTAAGAAGTCAAAAGTCAATGAACATTGCCAAACTTGGCTAAACTTGAAAAAACAGAATGTGATATTTTCATTTCACATAGGAGCAATGGTACATTGCCCACCAAACATACACATTTTCTGAGAATGGCAAAGAGGCGGAGGCATATTTATCGACTGCGTGGCAGTCGAATTGCTCTAGTTTATAGAAGCATAATAATCTGAGAAGCAGAACAAAAAAATTGGTGGAAAGTGGACATATAATTAATAAGAAAGTGACAAATGTTTTGATGATATGAACATGATACATCTTGCTAATCTGACTACCAAAAATGTCAATACAGTTCGACCTTGATTATACGGCCATCGATTTTCTGGCCGTCTCTGTTAACCGGACGCCGACTCACTGATTTTTTACAATATTTTTTCAATGTTTTTATGAGATTTCAGTGCCAAAATCACTTCAGACAAACACACATGCTACCACGATCATGCTAATACACTGTGGGACATTCTGTCTCACTGCAATCGAGATTATAGAGATTAGTTACCACCCGATTTATGACACCTTTCTCACCAGCGCTATCATAGATACGGACAGCTGTTGAGCCAACACGCATTGAGTAGTGATGTTACAACACGGTAACACTCGCTCTGATCAAGATGTGCATCTGCCACTGTACCAACAACGCATTAGAATCCGTTCTTATCGGATCCATTGGGACACCAGAAATATTTTGACAAACACATTTAACATGAATACAGCCTCACCTTTCACATCATCAGCATTATTTTAAGGTTGAATGAAATTTTATCGATAATTTTTGGGGGGGGGGGGTGGACAATGTTTTGATCAGTCAACGACTCTGCCTATTCTTTTCAATCTTTGATCGTAGAGGGCAGCAATACACGGTCGTGTTAAAATCAAACAATGAATGCTCGCTCGCTGGAGTGTGATGGAGTTGAGTGCAGTCTGATTGTCATGATTGTAGCAAAGTAAATCGTATTTTGTTGAGATTTTGGAGTAATTTCTGTTGCTGTTCTGTGCATTTTGAGGAAGATAATCATATGGCTGGTTGATTGGTAATATGTAACACATGTATGCCCCTACAATAACATACTAGAAAGTGCTTTTTTTTAAAACATATCTCTCTTATCTGGCCATATCGCTTTTCCGGATGGTCGCCAGTCCCGACGTGGCCGGATAATCAAGGTCGAACTGTATGCTGTTTTTGCAATATCAAATCAACACACACAGAGAGTCTGCGGTCCGTGTTCCAAAGTTGAAAGTTGCATAGGAACAGCGGCCCAACTGTTGCTGCGTTGAAATCTAGGACAGGCCTTGGCTAGATTTATCCATGAAAATAAGAGGTCTTGTTAAAAGCTCCGGACGTTGCTGAGTGAAAACAACCTAATGTGTGTATCATCATTATCCTGGTACCACTTGCTATGATGTTAAAGCCTTGTCTACACATGTTTTCTCGCCTCTTGCAAAAGTATGCACCATTTTGGCATCAGTAAATTGCTCAGTGAAGGATTGTCTGGCTACAAACCGTTCCAGTGAAAACAAAGTGCAACACATCCATACACCTCTTCACCATAGATCATATCCTGTGTTGCATCATCCTTCGTAATGAAGTCAAGTTATACAGGACAGGACATTGACTGTTCTCTGCTGCGATCATGGCCATCACATCGAGACCATTATCTTAGGCACCTTCCAAGGCATCGACAAGCCTCCGCACCATAATTCTCATCTCATCCTCCGTCATGAACTCAGAGTTCGACAGCGCGTTGACCACAGCAATGGTTCTCCTCACATTCTGACACCGGACCCAGATTCTCCCGTTCATGCCCAGGGCAATCTCGAAGGGAACACGCTCCCCAAGCTGCTTAACCAATGGACAGCTCTGGAGCAGAAGTCTGAGGAAGGGGAAGGGGGAAGGAGGGAGAGAAATGTACAATCAAGATCAAATCAAATAAATTACAACAGGCGTGGTGCAATTTTCTCCCCTATTGTGCTCACAATGTTTCTGTGTTGATTATTACTTAGTGCCATTAATAAATATACGGTATGGCAAGCCCAAAGGATTTTTTCCCCTGTCTTTTATGTTTGATCAAATATCATTTTCATGAGAAATAACAAAGAGTCATTATCGTAAGATTTTCAGGAAAATGAATGGAAATGATTGGTCTTTAATGATTTCAACATTGAGATGATCAGATCACAATAAATCAAGGGTATCTTCATGGAAATAATTTTCAATATGCACCCAATTATTGCATAACCCAACTTAACAAAGAAGCAGACTTACAAAGAAAGATCTCCAAGAATATACAAATAATATATGGCCCTTCAAATTTGATTGTGAGACAACCAACTAAGCAGACTGACCATAATCTGATCTTACCTTCTGAATAGTCCGAGACAACAGCTGAAAACTTCTTACTAATCCCAAACTAGTCTTACCTACTGACTAGTCCCAGACTACAACTGAAAACTTTCTACTAATCCCAAACTAGTCTTCCCTTCTGAATAGTCCGAGACTACAGCTGAAAACTTTCTACTCATCCCAAACTAGTCTTACCTACTGACTAGTCTCAAACTACAACTGAAAACTTTCCACTAATCCCAAACTAGACTTACCTCCTAACTAGTCCCAGACTACAGCTGAACATGAATCCATCTGCCCCAACCACTCCTAATCCCTGAGACCTCCCTGTGCTGTCGATGCACACCAGCTCCGGTTCCATGTCACGGTTTGCCACCAGAAGCTTGGCGTACAGCACATCACCAACCTGGGACAAAGAAGTGATAACAGTCTCTTCATTTTAAAGGAGAATGAAACCTTACTAAAAAAATACAGTAGATTTGAAGACACGCAATTGTAGCAATTCTACTATGGTACCTGCAATCCAAAATTTTGTCTCTGCCTGTATGTTAGTATTTCCTGATTGAAATCAAATACCTGTGCTAAAAAAAATATGACATAATGTTTTCCGGAAACTTAGCCTTTGATATTAAAGGAGTAGTTCACGCTGAAATTACCCTCCACTTAAATCTTCACCTAATGTTCTTTGCCTATAAAGTGGTTTGAACATCTCTACATCAGTTCTGGTCAAAATGAGCTTGAACTTGTAGCTACACACATGATTGCCAGCAATTGTGTTCTTTTTTCACAAGCTTTTTTACAAGCTCAGAGCGATTTGAATGTCAGACTTCATTTTCTAAGTTTGGTTCAATGATCACTGTTGATTAAACAATTTGCCAAAAGCTAATGCAGAAGCAAGTATCAGGTTACCTACTTTCAAGCCATACCTACACATGTACAGGGAAACCCCCGTTATAACGAGCACGGGTGTAGCGAGAACCCTGCTATTACGAGGACAGTTGGGTCCCGATTTTTCTTCCATAGACCTCCGTGTATTCTGTTTTCATATAACGAGATCGGCTATAGCTAAATTTCTGCTATAGCGAGGCAAATTCCCAGCCCAAGAATAAAGAAAAAGAAAGGAAATTGACTCCGTTATTATGAACACTTCCTTCAGCCACGCCGCCCAGCGAGGGAAACGCAACAACAGCACAGGCAAATTTCTTCGCGCTGTTAAACGCTGATCACACACACCGTGCAAGAATCCACACACACATGTATGTCCACATTACGCGTAAGCGGTACTGCCAGAGCCGTATATCTATACGGCTATAGGTACAGCACGCCCCCACGGCCAACCATCAACACAGTCACGAAAGCACATGGCAAGAGCCTCTGAAGTCTGAACACATGTGACACCGCGCGTGTACGACCCCGGCCGCGCATGCATGAAGATTGCGCTCCATGATCATTCATTGCTTACACGCATTCATGCCAGCAGGCGCGGCCGGGTAACTGGGCCTCCCTACTGCTTCATTTGACGGTAAACGAAGGCGCTGGAAGTGTCATTTATTTACATTTTCAACTGTGCTGTTAGATATTTTAGTGAATTTTTAGCTAGTGAATCAAGTTGAGAATGCTTGCAAAGCAGTCCTAGCGGTACACATGTTATTGTTTGTGTAGTCCTATAGATGCATTTGTTTCTATATACATGTATTTTGATCATGTACTGGTATAGCGAGCAATCGGCTATAGCGAAGAAAAAGTGTGGGTCCCAACTTCCTCGTTATAACGGGGTTTCCCTGTATTAGACAGAAAAGTTGAGCCATATAACAAGGGGCACACACTGTACAGCTGTAGTCATTTACACTATGATATTGGAATTAGAGAACAAATACCTGGTAGCTGGACTTGGTTACTGCTCTTTACATCATAAATGTGCAAATTCAAAAAATCTTATGAGAAGGCTTGAATTCTTTAACCCTCACAGGGTAAAGTAATGGTTGCATAATGCAACACTCACAATTACACTAGACTGAAAAATCAGTCTTTGTAGGACATTGGATCAGCTGAGATTGCATCTGGCTCCTCTGAACGCCCTACCTAGAGATTGAACATTATCTCTGTACACTGTATGACAAGATATCGCTCGATACAAACAGCCGATCAATTTTACTTTTCCCTCTCTTTCACAAGCCCAAATCCACACTTGGTATTTAAATATTATTGCAAAGGTTCTATACTTAAAATATCTGGATGGCTTATTCAACTCGCTTACAAACGAAAGATTCAGACAAGGTCCGTTTCATTGTTTGTTCGTTTGATGCGGGTCGCCATTTTGAATATGAAAACGCTAATGCTAATGCATATATGAATAAGTAATTGAACACATGCGTACATTTTTTTCCGGCTTGTTTGCCATGTGCTATTTTTTTTCCATCAAAACGATTGACAATTTAAATATTGGCTACTGATAATCGTTTGTCTCGCAATGTAAGGTAGACACAATGTCTACCTCGCAATGTAAGGTAGACTCGCAATGTAAGGTAGACTCGCAATGTAAGGTAGACACGATGGTTCACAGGCACGAGAACCACAGGCTCTCCACCTCAGTCTACAGGAAGCCTACCCATACAGACCAGTACATTGCTTTCGACTCTCACCACCCCACATCGGTGAAGAGAGGGCTGGTGAAGTGTCTTTTTGACAGAGCATCACGCCTCGTGACAAACTCACAACAGCCAAGCAAAGAGCGGACTCATGTCCGCAATGCCCTGGGTCTCAACGGTTACCCACGCTGTTTCATACATAACACCAAGAAGAAAGCCCTAGAACAAAAGGATCAGAAGGAATACAAGTCGTTCGTAGTCTTGCCTTACGTTGATGGAGTGTCCCCACAACTCAGGCGCCGTCTGGAAAGCCATGGCATCCGCACGGTTTTCCGATCAGATACCACCCTCCGACAACAACTAACACGCCCCAAAGATTCTATCCCTCAACACAGACAGGACGGAATCGTGTACAACATCCCTTGCAAAGGGTGTGACCGTTCGTACATCGGTGAAACTGCCAGACCGATTTCTGAAAGAATTTCTGAGCATAAGAGGGATGTCAGGCTCCGCCGGACTGACAGCTCAGCAGTAGCTGAACATGCCTGGGATAACCAGCACCAGCCAGACTGGGATGGGGTTCAGTGCATCTCCCAAGAACGGCACTGGTACACACGTAGGGTTAAGGAAGCTATCAATATCCGTCTCAATCCCAACAATTTCAATCGAGACAACGGGATTGATATCCCCGATTTTTGGATTCGTACGATACGCCGCCAGGACACTCGACCGCCTTTCGATACGACTTAACAGCCCGCTGTTAGTCTATAGCCAGCCTTTGTTACCGCCCAACAATGTGCTGTTTTTAGCGACCCTTGGACTTGTTGGTCGCCCGTAATTACCGTCCTGTGGCTTTGTCCTTTTTATCCTTTGTCGGTAACTTGTTACCGCCGGTCAATGCGAGGCGCATCAACGGTCTATTGTTGGTCAAGTACCCAGATACGCCGGCTATTAGTATTGGACCATTTATGAGCACTTTTCAGTTAGTGCGCTGCACTGACCATAGGGTATTTAAACCCCTGCTTACTACAATTTTGTATCACACCTGACGAAGTGTTGCAGCGGCACACGAAACGTCGTGATCTTTTCGATTCCGTTTACCTTACATTGCGAGACAAACGATTATCAGTAGCCATCTATCCGCAATGTGTAACATATTTAGCATTAATTTAAATATTCATTGCCAACAGCCCGTCGAACAATCTGATCAAATCTATTTCAGACTCGAGCAGATTAAAAATGTCTGCAATAAACATTGATCGGTGGAAAGTAAGTCTTTAATTTTCACTTTCCATATATTTCGGGGGAATTTTAGTCCTAGAATTTATACATGTAATATACATGTAGATCTAATTTTGATTGAAGTAGATTTGTTGCATCATAGCTTGAAAGATGTTAAAATTTTAGACGAAGTAGCTATGATAGTCCCAAAATCCATTTTCACATAGCCTTTCTAAAGGTTGGGGATTTTTCGATCCCTAGCCTAGCTAGCGCATTGAACTATACGTTGTACATGTATTAAATTGCCAATTTGCATGTGATATGGATGTACCGTCTCTATTAGGGGGTATGTCCAAAAATGTAATTTCAATCAAAGAATGCCCCGAACGAGACGATTATTCCTGTCTAACTTAAACCCACTTTCAGAATAATATATTAATGTATGAGACCCGAAATGGGTATAACATTGACTGCACAAAATGCCTGGATGTCACTGCACAACTTCACTATGGGACATCTACTTTTATGTAGTATGAAAACTTCAAAAGGGATGATCATGTCATGTCATGATGGTATTTTTCTGTCGTACCTGGACGTTTGGTCTGTTTCTCTTGGTGGCTCCCTCAAAGGCTAGATATGATAAGATGGCCTGACTGCTGCCCCCTATGTCCACTCGAAAGATATCTCCGGCCTTCTGCGTGACGACACCCAGCACCATGTCGCTCTTTGCTGGGACATACTGGAGTAATGAGGGGGGTTGAGGGAGGGGAGATGGAGAGAGAGGAAGGTCAATCAATATTTTGTTCACAACATTCATTTGCTGCATCTCCCAAAATCTCAACAAAGTAAAGTTTTGATTGTTCTGCACCACATTTACACTTAAACATTGCACAGTTTCATGTACATAAGTAAGCAGAAGGAGCAATGAAGAAAATATACCGAGCTCAGCTTAGTGTAGACCGAAAAATCAGTCTCTGTAGGATGTTGAATCGGCTGAGATTGCATCTGGCTCCTCTCAACGCCCTATCTAGAGACTGAACATTACACCTGCACACTGTATGGCGATCAATGCGCGTCGCCATTTTGAATATGAAAATGCTAATTATGCTATTACATATATGAATAAGTAATTTCACGCATGCGCACATTATTTCCCGCTCATTTCCCGTGTGCTATTTTTTTTTTGTCAAACCTATTGACAATTTAAATATTCATAGCCAATAACCCGTCGAACAATCTAAGTGATCAATTTTATGTCAGACTCGAGCAGGTTAAAAATGTCTGCGATAAACGTGTGATCAGCAGAAAGTAAGTATTTATTTTTCACCCTTTTATATATTTCGATGGAATTTTAGTCCTAGAATTTATAATCATATAATATAGATCTAATTTTGATTGAAGTAGATTTGTAGCATTATAGCTTGAAAGATGTTAAAATTTCACTTTTTTAGACGAAGTAGCTATGATATTTATCTCAAAATCCGTCTTCCCATAGACTTTGCACTAATCGGGTAACTTCCTACTCAAGCGTGGGGAACCTTGTTTTTGCTTGTACGTTGTAAAAAACCTGCCATTGTGCATTCGGTGTGGATGTACCGTCTCTTCTTGGGGGTATGTCTAAAAATGTCATTTCGATTAAAGAATGCCCCGAATGAGACAGTTATTCCTGTTTATATTCCACATACTAAGAATGTTGCTATATGATTGGTCAAGAGTTGATCACGTGATGAGGCGTAGTTTTTCCTATCAGATCACCTGAGAATAAAAAGTTGTTACACTCTAGGTGATTAGTAGTTAGTACTTTTTGGTTTCGCTGATCTCTTTACTCCTCACAGTCCTAATGCGCGATTAATATTTTGAGTACGCGCGAAATACAAGTGCGTTACACTCGGACTATCACTTGACATCTAACGCGTCCTAACGCGCGTCCTAATGCGCGTCCTAACGCGTGTTCCCCGTGGCAGCGGCTCGGGGTTAGGAGATAAGTAAACATTAACTTTTTACGTCAAATTGTCATTTTTGGTACAGATAGTTGGTTTCAGATGTGGAATATAAAGCAAATAATCAACTTTTGGTTTCAAGCAATGAGACGAGCTATCACTTCCTCGGCGATCTGAATGTATACGCTATCTTTCCTCAACTGCGCTTCGGAAAGATAGCTACATCCAGATCGCCTCGGAAGTGATAGTTCGTCCCATCACCCTCACCAACGCTGATTATTTGCTTACTATCGATATCATGACCATAGGCATAGCCTAGGATTAGGAACGTTGCAAAATACCGAGTGTCATCAGCAGAAAGTGACCTAGAAATCATTTTTTGACAAATTAAACAGCGGAAATTTTGTCTAGGGTTAGGGTCAGGGTTAGGTTTAGAATTCGGTTTAGGGTTAGGGTCAGGGTTAGGATTTTAGGGTTAGGCCTACCGGTACTTAAAATTCATAAAACTAATGGAAACCAAAGTGCGCCATTAGCGCCCAGTGAATCAGTACGTTCCCATACGTTATAATCTGTGTAGGGTTCATGTTACAATACCCTCTTTTGATGGCAATCGATCCAGAATGTGTTCGGCTTTTTCAATCGCAAGATCCCTGATTTGGTAGAATAGACATTTTCCCCATCTTGCCGTAGTCCTGGTCCAAGGGTGACACTTCCCGGAACTCCTTTCTGAATAAAGTCCGTCAAACAGTCTCCAGGCAGTGTCACACGCATTTCCATCGTGATTTTTCCAATTTCGTATACAGGTACACGAACGATCGTGTACAACGGATAGCGGAGCGTGGTCGCTAGCGCAGCGGTCGTGTCCATTTTTGCTTATTACATGACGTCATCCAGCCACTGCCGAGAGCCAATTTATGAATGAAAATATAGTAAGCATGCGCAGTGCAAGCCTTCTATGTCCCCACACCACAGAAATAGAAAGACGTAGTTCGTTGCCCCACACAGTATTCCACCAAAACAAGTGTAAAATTCTCTATCACCTCGTACCAAAATCGACCTAGAATTTCACTTTCCTATATTTTATATGAATTTTGAAAGGTATTCTCAGAGGATCTATTTTCTCACCGATACCGCACAGGTAAGCGAATTTCGATTGCTTCTTGCTTTTCCGTGAAAATCGTACGAATTAGCGTCACCCCCGCATCGTGTTTGTTGGAATTTGTAGAGTCTATCGCAACGTGTACAAAGTCAACTGGCTTCCGGGTTTTAGGACCGTCAGTCAATATTTTTTTTTGTTTCAACATGTATTTTATTAATCAATGAACACCAATTTTTACAGAACATTAAACAATTATTCATGAATGATTTAAATGACAATTACTGTAACAAATAAATAAATTATTTCCAGAAACATATTCGTCATAATCATTGATCATAACAAATTTATACAAACTGTCAGATTTTTCAAGAATTACATCAAATTACAATAAAGAAAAACAACCATTAATCGCTGTTCAAAAGGAAAAAAACATATCATTCGCTCATTGTGTTCATTGATAAATTAGATAAGAAAAAAGGACACCAAAAAGGCCCTTCCCTCCATTTCCCCTACCCCACCCCTCCACCATACCCCGCCCTCTCCTTTCCCTCCACCCCCCCCCCCCCCCGGGCTTCTTATACATGCACTTATTTCTTCTGGAACAGGAGCATACATATTACCATCTCTAGAACGAGTTGCAGGGCATATCTTGGTGGATACTAAAAATACTTCTGAATTGTCGTCCCACTCCTTCAATGTTAATAAATATACGTTTTATTTTAGTTTGTTTTATTTCATTTTCAAATACATAAAACTCACAAGGCAGGGGAGCCCTACCATATCCAATTTTCCCACTTTTTCAAGTGCACTGATAATGTATTATGCAAAACTGCTATCCTTTTTTCTTCTAACCTATCTTGTTCAATCTGGCTTTTAACCGATTGTTCAGTTATTTGTGTGTTCTTTCCTCTTCCTAAGAAAATTAATCTTTTTACCAGTATTAAAACATGATTAACTAATTGACCTCTTCCTTTGTCCGGTAAGTCAATTCCAAAATGAATCTCTTCCCAGCTTAAGTTTTTTAAATTCATATAATCAAGAAGGTTACTGCACCGTTCCCATATCATCCCAGCAAATTCACACGTATAAAATATATGTTTATAAGTCTCTTCCTCTTTGTGACAAAATGAACATAAGTTATCATCAGTAATGTTGAATTTACATAAATGATAGTTCGTATATAATATTCCGTGTAATAACCTAAATTGGAAATCCCTCAATATACAGTTCAAAGTACTTTTTCTAGGTCTACTAAATACCGATTTTATATCTATATCAGAAAACTCGCGAGTATGTACATTTCTCATTTTTTCTTTCAAAGATGACTTATCTCTTATCTTTTCCACAAAATCATTATAAACTTGTTTAGATGTATTCGTATCTAAAGAAAATTTACAGCTATTTCCTATAAAAGTCATTTCATCACATGTATCAGTTCCTGGTTCCGTATTTTCTATTTTCCTTTTCCAAACTAATGGAAGTACTTCATATATTCTTCGAATAATCAAAACCTCTGAATAAACCAGACCTTTACTATAAAGATAAGCCGCCGAATATAACTCCCCACTCCTGTCTATAATATGTTCCACTCTAAAAAAATTCTTCAACTGCAAATTTTCATTATAAATAGATTTTCCTTCAATTCGAATCATTTTATTATTTAAAAGGACTTCCTTCCGTACCTGATTATAATTACCCCTAAATTCCTTCGTTTTTGCCCAGACTTCTAATAAGTTCGCATAGAATAGCGGTATAGACAAATCCAAAAGGTCTACTAAATAATTACAACAAAATATAAATTTGCCTCCTATCTGCTTTGTACATTCCTCAAAGTATTGTTTCCATTTCATTTCTTGTTTACCATAACAAAGCCTTTTGACCCACATTACTCTTTGAGCGTCTATTAATGATGGAAAATGCATTAATTTTAAACCCCCTTGTTCATAACCTAAAGTTAAAACACTTTTATTAATCTTCGGTTTTCCTCGCCAAATAAAATCCCAAACAATACTTTCTAACTCACCATATACCCAGTTTGGCACCGGAGTGAGAGAGGCAATATATATAAGCTTAGAATAAATAAAAGTCTTCAATAACTGAATTTTACCCTGAAGTGTCAAATCTCTTTGCTTTTAATTCCACCATATCAATATTTTTTTAATTTTACTTAGAATTTCTTTATAGTTCTTATTTTCCTTCACATCGGGATCCAACGTGAAGTATACCCCTAAAATCTTTAAAACACCCACTTTTTGCCCGAAAACTCCACCATACTCCCCATCTTCATCTTGACTACTTCCAAGTTGTAACAATTTCGTCTTATCTTTATTTATTTTGAGACCGGAAACCGCTTTAAAACCCTCAAAAACCACTACTAATCTCCTGATGGATTCAATATATTGTACTAATAGAGTAATATCGTCCGCATAAAGCACCTGCTTGACTTCGTGTGACCCGAACGGTAAGCCTAAGATATCTTTATCATTCCTTATATTGTGTGCCAAAACTTCAATACATAAAATAAAAAGATAGGGTGACAACGGGTCTCCTTGTCTAACTCCCTTTTCGACCTTAAAATATCCTGTGGATTTACCCCCATTAAAAACACAACTAAGGGCATTATTATAGATAGTATCCACCCATTTCCGGAATGACGGTCCAAAACCGAAAGACAAAAGGACCTCTTGTATAAAACTATGAGCAACTGAATCGAAAGCCTTTTCAAAATCAATGGCAACTAAATAACCTGGTAAATCAAAATGTGATGTGTGGAATATCATATCATCTATGATACGTATTGCTTCACCAATATTTCTGCCCTTCATAAATCCCATTTGATCTTCCAAAATAATTTCATCCAAAACTTGTGTAACTCTCAACGACAAAACTTTAGATAAAATTCTGTAATCCACATTGAGTAATGAAATAGGCCTATAATTCTTTATTTGCAATAGATCCTTGTCCTCTTTAGCAATTAGAAATATGCATGAAATTGCAGAGTTTCGATAATTTTCGATCGATACTGGAGCGATCCGATCACGAACCAAGACCATTTCCTGCGTACACAATGTGACCGGATATCGTTATCGCTATCGATACTTCCACACGCAGTCGGAAGGCAACCACGTGGTCATGACGTGATCTGCACGATTGCCCAATCAGCGGTCTCCGAATCGCTGTGCGCAGACGATCTATCCGTTGTACACAGTCTATGGACAATAGTTCTTTGTGGCGCGCGCATGCAGGTCCACCCTAAACACATCCTACCTAGAGATGGCGCTCAAATATTCCACGTGTTGCTTTGTTGGGCAAGCGAATAACGAAATAATTTGCTCCATGTTGTAACCGAATGAAACCGGGTTGGCCAAACTCTGTATATAATAGATGGCTCTGCCACGTTTCAAATATGGAGACTTTACACAGACCGAGCGTTCCTTACACAAGATCTAATAACTATAAATTGGCCAATGTAATCAGTATGAACTCCTTTTGTGTTTAATGTTGCTTACAACTGTTCGGGCCCGATACACCATCTAGTGACCGCTGTTTAATTTTTTCGTAAGGTATTCAGTACTTTTAGTAAGTTGACACATTAAATCATAAAATAAAAAGCAACTGGACGCTTCACTTTCTGGACTTCAACTTTGCTTTTGAAGGTATATCATAAAAGTTTTCTTGGTGGACAAGTTCTCCACAATACAACGTTTGGTTCCGTCGCATACAACTTAAACTGGGAAAGTCCACCGTAAAGTTGAGTTGGTTTTAATGTTTTGGGCAAAATCATGAGAAAAAAAAACACATAAGTGAAATGTTGACAACAATCCGTCGCAGGATAAGTTATTATTTTGTTTAGGTTTGATTGCATGACGCCACATGCGAAATGCTCTCCCATATATTTTATCTTGAAAAGGTTATTTTTTCACAAGGATATAATTATACCACGTTACCCAAGCATATTATGGTATATCATTAGACACATGCTTTTCACACATACCTTTATTAAATAGATATATTCTTTCATCACAAACCAGAAAAGGAGGAATGTATGGGGAATACTACGCAACAAATAGGAGAGCATGACGTCACAAAATAAAAACTTTAAAAAAATCGTAACTTTATTTTCCATTGACATTGTAAGAGTCTACCCTGTGGTGATGTTTGATGTTGATTGAAGGTGGGTTAGCGTGGTCTCTCAGTGAGGCTCTTAACTAAGACAGATGATGAAGGCGACGATATAGATGTAGGCAGAGACGATGAATGTACAAGTGCACTGGCGGTCCTTTATTCTATGAATCTAGTTGATATACACCTGGAACAGTCATATCGATGGTACACAGTGACAAAGTAATATAGCTGCACTTTACAGCTATATTGTAAGTTGTGATATGACACATCAAGTAGCTGCAGTGTAATCTTTATGCTATAGTAGTAGTAGTAGTAGTAGTAGTAGTAGTAGTAGTAGTCAGTAGAATATATAACAAAGAAGTAGTTGTGGTATTAGCTAGGATGAATGATGTGGTCCCTCTGTGACATAGCACTTTTCAAAAAAACCTACATGAGGAGGCTAAAGAGAGATGCGTCTATACCTAGTGGTGGTATAGAAGCAGAGTCCTTTATTCTGGAGTGGGTGTGGAGTTTATACCAGGGAGGAATATAGTATCAATATGGGAGGTATTTGGTAGGAAGGGAGTATTGTTTATAAGGAGCTAACCAAAGAGGAAAGATAACCACTAGGGAGGAGAGAGCGGGAGGGAGGATGAGAGTAAAACAGAGAGAGAAAGAGTGTGGTTATTCTCTCCTTGGATTAATGGCCTGAACGGTGATAACCTGTGTGACTCATGACTTGTATGATCTTACAAGTAAGGATTGTTTGGGAAGAATTTGGTTCTTACAACATAATTTCGTTAAAACTTCACTAATTATGTTTCTTTCATGATTTACAACTAGTATTTAGGTTACAGGAGAACCTGCAGGCTGGCAATTCTCGGCCGATCACAAAGAATCGTTGCTCTGAGATCAATCACGCACTGTACACGAATTCGGGCTAATAAAATACATCTAGAACCGTGACTATTCCTCATTCTAAATATATCCGAGTTAATTCAGCATATTTCGGCATTGTACTTCATTATCTTTTAGAACGAAAATGAGCTTTGGACCTTACTGCATGCAGTTGATCATTACTACCGAAGCCATGTTGAACAGGTCATACGTTTGATATCTATTTGCATGCAAGGTCGTGTTTCCTAATATCCTGTGACTTTTGGACCTTAGAGAAGGTTTTACGATTCAATCAGGCCTGGATCAAGGCCTAGCTCAGAGCGCATCAAAATCACTACAAGTTACTTCTTTACATTTTGATGTTGAATTGGGGTTTATCTGTGTGTGTTTAGCCATTGGCTGCATGCCTAGCACGGAGATCCGCCATCAGGAAACATATATACACCACTCTAAGCCGTGTTTGTTCTTACAACAGAAACCTTTTGAAGTGTATATATAGGCATAGTTGTAGTCAGTATTGGTGCACCACTGGACACGTTTTTTTTCACGACGACATTATAAATCCTAATTCTTCGCGTTTCACAGATAGCACACACTAATCCAAAAAACATCAATTTGGCAGGCACACAAAGGGTTGATAGCGTGAATCTTTGTCTGGCATATGAAGTGTCATTTAAAAAATTTAAAATTTTAGTACCATCGGTAGTTATTCTCACGAATAATGCACACAATTTAATACTAGTCACAATTTGTCTGCCATTCAGAGAATTAACCATGTCGAAGATGCGTTTTGGAGCCGCCGCAATTTTTACCCTCCTCCTTATCATGCTTATCGCTAAGACGACTAGGGCCGGGTACTTCCCGCGGGCCCTGTTCGGCCGTCCGATCCAGGCCACGGTGACCAGCTTGGACAAGCCCGACTTCAGAGGCGAGCCCGTCTACCGCATCGACTACCAGGTGATAACGGATGAAGGCCAGATCCAATCCAGTTTCGTCCACCGCCAGTTCACGGAGTTCGAGAAGTTCGATTCCTTGATGCCGTGGTGAGAAATTTCAACTAATGATTAGCATTACCGGTAGCTCATTTAGGGCTGTTAATGTTTTATCGGGAACTCATGATAACTTATAAACGGGATCTGACTCTTCCAGGTCACCTTTGAAACACAAAAAGAAATCTCATTTTTTAACATTAATGTGCGTACTGCCAACATGACCAAGGATGTATGAATCGAACATCCTTGGCTACATACATAACTATTTGAAAGATATTAACTTGTTTATCTTGCTTGATAGCAGCGTGCCATTTCAATTCTTCTTTTTTCTTTTGTTGATTCATGTGATGTAAACAAAAAAAATAGCATGGACATGGTAGCATGAACAATCCACACGCGGACGGTCTTTAAAATAGAAGTAAACATAGGTTCACGCTTAAAGCGTAATGTGGTTCGATGGTTTAGGTGCATCAGTCAGTTAAATCAGAATGTAGATGAATAGGGAACTTAAGTTTGTACAATTATGTTGTATCTAATATTTTGAGAGGAGTATCTTTTTAGTTCTTCCTTAAACGAGGTATTCAATATAAAGAACGTTTCCATAATGTATTAACCTCCATGGAAACTTTTCTCCCGACTGCATAGTAAACATGGTAAAGATTTGTTTTACACACGCCTATCCCCTGTGATTTAAATCGGTGGAATGTACTATGAGTTTATTGGTGCTGGTGAATAAACCTTGGATGATCTTTGGATTTTATACCAGGAGGAACGTATTGTTTAAGACATGCATTATCTAAAATGGCATATTAACAAACTTTTATGTGGGTGGGCTGTATGCAAATATTACTGAAATAAACACATGGTAATACAATTACAAATTATGATTATATTGGTTCTAGTGCCATTTACCCAGTTCATGCTCTCTCTCTCTCTCTCTCTCTCTCTCTCTCTCTACCTACCTCCACTTTTCTCTAGCTCTCCCCTCTCTCTCTTTATATAATGCATATCCTTTTTTTCTCCATCTCCCCATATTTTCTCCCCCCCCTCTCCTCTTTATCTCTCATTCTCTCTCTCTCTCTCTACATCTCTACCACCATCTCTCTCTTCCCCTTGCTCTCTCCCCCTCTCTCTCCCCTTCTCACTCTCTCTTTCTCTCGATATTTCTCTCTCTGATATAGGTACCACGACGTCGGCCTCCCTAGTCGGGCAAGTGCCACGGTGGCATCTCTCAGCGTCTACCTGCACAGCGTCGTGTCCCGAGCCTCCCTAGTCGACAACCAGGTCTTCCACGACTTCCTGGGTATCAACTGGGACGGACTGGAGAGCGACTACTTCAAGAACTTCCTCACATTCATGGATATGATCCTGGTGGATCGGATACCAGCTTTTCAGCCGGAGCCACCGGTATTCGAGACGAAGGAAGACGGGTTCGGACCAATCACCGCGTTCGAGAACTATTTATTCATGCAGGTAAAAGTGCAGTCAGAGGAAGAGAGGGCGAGGAAGAGAGGGAGAGAGAGAGAGAGAGAGAGAGAGAGAGAGAGAGAGAGAGAGAGAGAGAGACCGACCGACAGACAGACAGAGACAGACAGATAGACATAGATAAGGGGGCGGAAGAGAAAGAGGGAGAAAGAGAGAGAGAGAGAGAGAGAGAGAGATGAGACAGAGACAGAAGAGAGAGAGAGAGAGAGAGAGAGAGAGAGAGAGAGAGAGAGAGAGAGAGAGAGATCATTCAGCAAGACGGACAGGAACTATTGAAGATGTGAAGGCATGGAGGAGGGGGGATATACACATGTGAAGAGGTAAACGATTATCTAAAAAGATAGTGGGAGAGGGAGTGGGTGGTCGCATCCATGATGGCAATCCGGGCCACGTTAATTTCTTTTATTTCACTTCATTAATGTCCATACTATGTCCTGATTATGAGTGATTGACAAATCTGGTTTTTTTTTCGTGATGTACTGGTGTTCAAGCAGATAATAAATGAAACAAATAAAAAATGAATCAAATCAAATCTCCGCTTACAGGCTTTCCGTCGAGACGAATTCACTTTGAATGATTACATAAAATACCTGCGGCAATGGATGGACACTACGCCTGCCTATACGGGGGAGCAGGACGATGCTGACGTCAGGGCTCCCGGCGTGGCCAATCGGTTGACGATGCCCTACCATTACACCAAGACATACGTCCATTTCATGCCTGAGTGCGTATTGTTCCTTAACCCGTTGTCTCCGGGAGAAATCTCATTCCCGTAGACTTAAAACAGGCATTGCCTGGTTCACGTACGTTATGGGTCCATAAATAAGCACAAAATCTGATAATCAGAAAACTAAAAAACAAAAAATTATAATAAAAAAAAATGAGGAAAAAAGCGGATCGATAATCAAGAAGAAAGTTATGAATGATTCAATGATAAGAAGAATGTCATGTTGGGCTCTGATGTCACATACGCACTTTTCTGGTATTATTTTGCATGCTTTGAGAATCTCCATTTCCATTTCTCCAAGGTCATGAAGGTAGAAGTGGCAACGGTGACGGTGATGGTGATGTTGTTGTTGTTGTTGTTGTTGTTGTTGTTATTGGTGGTGGTGGTGGTGGTGGTGGTGGCGGTGGTGGTGTGTGTACTTGTGCGTCTGTCTGTTTGTTTGTGTGTAAGAGGGAATTAGGGATACACGTGTATGTCTGATTATGGAGGGCTGACAAAAATACCGGGCGTTGATATAGGAATCCCTAATTCCCTCTCATGCTAATAATGTCGCCTTATCATTACAAAACCAATCTATTTCATCGTCTTGAACACTAACCAAATCATCCCACCAATGCATGAAACGATACGTTGTCCGTCATAATTATTTTCGTAGCCCTGAAAACCACCGTGTTTCAATTGATTTATGTTATTGATGTTTCATTCCGCCCGAACGACCGACTTCAGCGGCTATCTGGATCCGTACAGCGTGCGGCTCTCATACATGACCAACAACAAGTACAACTTCTTGAACGAACAGCTCCTGTCGACTTGGATCAAAGACTTGCACGGCGCGCACAAGCCCGTGAACAGAGTCCTGGACATTGGGTCGGGAAACTGCTACACCACCTTTGTCTATGGACAGCTTTACCCCAACGCAGAAGTGATTGGCATCGATCTAGCTGCGCCATATGTCAGGTGATTAACCATTCATGTGTCAGACAAAAAACATGTCCTTATGGGATGT
>OZ022580.1:20821797-21001797 GCA_963669155.1 Arbacia lixula | reverse complement strand
CCGTTCAGTTGTGCTCTTAATTTCTCAAATTCAAGGATAAAGTGAACTGATATGGCCAAAGCGAAAGATCAGAAAGAGTTACCTAAACAAAAAGAAGATTACAGTGTACAGACAAATCTCCATACTGCAAATACAGGAAAAAACTCCCACAATGCACCATCCAGCAACATCCAGAATATTTGTTCACTCATTCACGTCTGGAAGTGGGTGTGAGCGTAAAGGGATTATAGATGTCACTACACACCGATACAGTAAATGGTATGGACAACTGGAACAGATTCAGTACTTTTCTGTACTTCAAGAGCAATTTGGGTCAGTTTTCATGATACAACTTAAGTTTGATTTCCATAACATTATTAATATTAACATTACATTAACATTAACATACACTTATGTATCTACTTGAATATAAAAGAAAATTTGTCTACACATTGAAGTATATAATATATGAATCCTTTCTACGGCCAACAGTTTGAATTCTATTCAAATATATTTGCACATGTAACATATCAATCTCACCCATTGTTTCCGGTTCAAACAAACACTTGACCCAGAAATGTTGTGAAACAGGCTTAAGTACATACACACTTTGTAAAATAAAATTTCATTGAATATTAACAAGAGTCTATGTCAAAGTGTGATAATTTGAACATATATTAGCACCAAATACAATTTCAACATACATAAATGATAGATAGAAATGGCAGTACTGTCATACATAATCATATTCACAAACAACTAGTGACTTCACTTATCAGCAAGCCAAATTGGCATTTGGATGGTGACATTGAACTACACACTGCTAGAATGCAGGCATAACAGGGAAAAACTAAATTCAAATTTTGGGGGGGCTATTTTTTTTTTAGCACATTGGCCATTTGACTACAATTTTGTGTCTATGGGAATTTTGGGGGCTCTTTTAAGCAATTGGGGACAAAATCACCCTGAGCCCCCGTGTCCTTTTTTTCCTCAGGCATAACAAATAATATTCTGTATTTATGATTTGCAAAATCTCTCAACTTGATGCTCCTGGGCCACATTTCATGAATAGACCATTTCGTAATTACACCATGGTCGGACAATGCACTGAATAAATACTACTAGACTGCTCACTGGGATTGTTTTTCATGAAGTTGTGTTGGATGATGGATGTAAAGACATTTTACAGTGTACCAGAACAACAATAAGAGACAGATGCACATGGTGGAATGTTCTTTCATTACCTTCTCAGAGCTGAATAGCTGTTGCCATATTTGCATGATAATAGATTGAAATGTGGTCGACTATCTAATGAATTCCCATTTTTACTCTGTGAGTTTGGGAATTGACCTGAGGTCATTTACTAAAAGTAATAATCTGCTCATGCGCAAATTGCAATTATGAAATGGCTTATAACAATTGATCTGAATCAATGGCAAGTCCAACCCCATCTTTAATGTACAGAGTTACGACTGAAATCAATTGTAAGTCATGTTGCAATCAATTTCAAATCTTTATAAGATAGGACTATCGGGCCATATTCATGAGGCCTTACTAGCCTAGTCAGTTATCAACAATGCATATAGCTGAATGAACTGTAATAATTAACTAGGCTCAGTGAGATTTCATTAATATGTCCCCTGGTGTATACATCCACAATATTAAAGTAATATTATTTAATTTCAACACTAGTAAACTTGTTACAGGATACATTATATGGAATCATTCTGAGCATTCAAAAATATCCAGTGATATAATTTTGTTATTGTAACGACAGGTTGGCATGCATCCTAAAGCTTACAAGTGGAGAGGCATGCGTAAAAAGACAAATGACCTTTTCAGAGTTTGAAGGTCTTCTTTTGCAAGGATGATAATTATAAACACAGTTGGCTATTCCTATGGGGCTACTGAATCCCTCCTATATTAAATCATGATAAAAATGATATTGACAAAAACAGACAGAGGAGGGAGTGAAGGGAGAACATGAGCTTACAGACAGACAGAGACAAGCAGACAGACAGAGAGAGAGAGAGAGAGACGCACACACACACACACACACACACACACACACACACACACACACATACACACACATAAACATACAAAGATTACAGGAGACAAACGAAATAGATATAAAAAAGAAAAGGAAAAAAAGGAAAGAGGAGAAAAACACAAAGAGTAAGGAGAAGTAAACAGGAGGAAATGATGAAGTAGTAGGACTAAAAAAATAAAAACTTAAAATGGCTGTGTTGAAACAACCTTCTAATCATATGTGATAAGATAATGACTGTCTGGGTTGTATAAATATATGTGAGCTTATCAATCAAAGGTTACCATCATCAAGGTAATAGTAAGCTAAAGCTATGTAGCAATCTAAATATATCAAGAGGATTATGAAGCACTATTACATGAATTTGATCTCATACTTATACGCAATACGTAATAGCCTATAAAACTACTGACGTCTTTTTGTGCTTGAACAAGATAAGTTCGTCAACCTAAAAATATGTTTGAAGAGTAACTGGTATCAATTTTCTCCTTGTGGAAATCAAAGGTGGAAAACAGACGTGAAAAGGCATGTAGGCATTGTTATCTTCAAGAGGTATACACCCCTAACTGATAATCGTGTTTAGTGTTTGTTTCTTTTGTGTCATTGCATGGTGCATAATCATTAAGACATTGAATATCTAATCATAAAATTGAAGTAACATCTTTTAACCTTACAATTTTTTTAACCAACATCAAGACAAGTTGAAAGATATGCGTAAGTAATACCTAAACTACTTATAGGTCGTATAATCTGGGTTTCAGAAAAGGTCATTTAACAAGATTAAGTTGTCTTTGTACCCTTCACGATGCTTTAGAGTACCAGTAAGAAAGAAATATCAATATAACAACAAAAACAGAATAGGATGTCTTCAGTTCAGCTGACATGATTCATATGAAATGGATGTACAGTGAAAGCATAAAAGTTAATAAAGAAAGCCACAGAAAGTAACGTTTTACTGTTTGTCTCCTTTAACCATATTCAAATATGGATAAAAGTTGATATAGTCTATAAACATGGTGTATATATAAACAGTTTTCCCTCATCACCTTCTACTGAAAAAAATATCGGTTGTTTAAATTAATGGTTGTATAGAATGTGCGTATGACTGGTATCAGAATGCAAAAGTGGGACATAAATGTTAATTCAGAAAAATCATGTTTTTTTTTTTTTTCAATGAATCAGACATTACAATAATTGAGTTGATTTACAGCAAACTTGATTTGTTCTGTTTCATGCCAAATGAAAAATCAAGACAAAACCACAAAAATAAAAGTAATAACACATTTTTGTATGGCACATATTACATAGAGTAATAGCATGTCACAGTGCATATGATTATTACCCTGGCTTCAGCCAAACAGCCACATTCAGCTCATAAGCTAAGTAGTTGATCTAAATAGATCACAAATATATATATATATCCTACCAGGATCCCATTTAGGACACCCGGCTTGAGAGTGACAAGCATGAGCAAGGTGCCTTGTCTATGGGCCGGGCTTGGATCTGTCTGCAAGAATCAAGAGCTCTCTCCTGTGCAACAGAACCAATATTTTGCCGGCAAACGTCAGTCTATCAAAGAGGCATTGGCATCCTTGCTGATGGATGGCGCATTAATAGTTGATTGAGATTGCCATAGAGACGTCAGTCTATCTTGGTGCCATCGCCATCCTTGTTGATAGCGCCAGGATGCCCACACACGAGGGCGCTCATTCCAGGCCGTAGCTTCTCAGCGCGAGCCAGCACAATGCGGAAGTTGCCCTCGGGGTTGAGATCCAGGTCATTCTTCAGCTTCCTGACCGTGACCTTACTGGGTCGTGACCCCCGGTTCCTGTTCCGGCATAAGACAGAAAAAGAGCAAAAATTGCAAATTACATGCACATTCTCAACTTACAGTTCATATGCATATAGTGAATCATCTTTGAATCATGTTTGGTTTATATATATATATATATATTATACAAATAATGAATGTTTATGAGTGCAATGGACAGAATATTTCATCAGGTAAAAGATGAAAATATCCATTCAACTCGGCCACGCCTCGTTGAATGGATTATTCATTTCATCTTTCACCGAATGAAATATTCTGTCCATTGCATGAATGAAAAAATATTCATTATTTGTTTTATATGACACCTAAATTCGCTCGATATGCATATGCAGAAGTACAGCTGCTGAGCGGTTGCGGTTCGCATACACAATACACGCGAGTACTGGTGGGCTCGGCAAGCGTGCAATGGACAATATCATATGGATCCAAAATTGCATGGTTGATGACGTCATTGTAAATGGACTGAATGATTGATATCAAACAACCAATCAAATGACAGGGATCTATCTAGGTGTCATACATACATATATATATATATATATCTCTCTCTCTCTGGGGCTAAGTGCATTGACCTTTGACCCTAGCAACCCATCATCATGCCTCAACCAATTATGACATCCAGATACAGGGGCAGTCCAAGATACATATCTCACTGACGGCATACTTACGTTTCACATTCGACATACTTGATGAGAGCGATAGCCCTCCTGTCTAGTATCCTCTGGAACTGCTCGATGTAAGCCTCACGGATCCCACATCGAGGGTACAGTAAAAACACCTGCGGGGTAGCAGCAAAGCAATAACATGACATGTGATGAAATGTCTGCCTTTTCAACTATCAATAATGTTAAATGATCGTCAACAATGGCAAGGATGCTGCTGCTGATGATAACAACAGCTGATTTGATTTGATTTGATTTATTTGATCCTGTATTTCAAATATTTAAATTACGATAAATTAAACACAATTGTAGATAAATATAGTAATCTTCCAAGGTATAACAGTGAATCACATCATCAGCCAAGATTGGCCCAATGCAGGGCAAAGGCCTCCCCTAGTTGATGCCAAAGATCTCTGTCATGTGTGGTTGCTATCCATTTAATGCTTATCAACTTTGTGATCTCATCACTGCAACTTAGCTTCTGCCTGCCCTTGTGTCTTGAACCCAACCCAACGCAAACTTCTCCTCCTCTAGTGAACATGAATATAAAACTATATATAATCCTGTGTGCAAACATACTTGAGTTATATGACATAATATGCAGAAGAGCTACAGCATAAGCACAGGTTTGAAGTGCTTGCAGCTCTTCAGAATAAACAAACATATAATTATGGAAGCGAAATATAACATATAAAAATAGTTTGTTCAGTATACGAACACCACAGTGACTCACAAAACAGTCATACACCTATCAATTGTAAGACGCACCCCTCAACCCCCGGGAATGGTGCATCATGGGTGGTTCATTTACCAACAGATTAGTGATGCAGGGTACCATCATGGAAGCATTTGGTCAGTCATAGCATGGAGAATGGGTACGTCATAGTCGGTCATTTTACCAGGGTGCTTCATAATGCCTATGCATGATACGAAGGAGTCTGTTCGTGCAATTTACTCACGTCGTTAGGCTTTTAAACATGCAAACTCCTTGGATTAAATAAACTTGAGTCGGTTCGATTTGTAAACCAGGCCTCGATCAAAGTTATCAAGCCATTTTTTTTTAAACCAGTGCATCGATAAGAAACAACCAGAGTGGATTCAACCCGCTCTCTGCATGGCGCGCGAGGAATTAGGCAGGAACTTGTGCGTGGCGCGACGTGGTCCATGCGCGGCCACGGTGCATGTGCAGTCAATGCAGTCCATGCGCAGGCCATCCCCACAGTGCGCGCACGCCACACGGCGAGTACACACAGTACCTACGTACACATACGAGCTAAAGCGCTAGTGCAGTGAGATCGGAGTCAAGTCGATGCAATGAAACAGAACAAATCACGGGACCGGGGACCTGATAATTGACGTGATTGATTGCGGGCGAGCAATGAGTCTTGATATCGTCAAGATAAATATTGAGGAGGTATTGTGATATTTCATCCACGTAAGTTCTTATACTTTACCGCAAACACTACATTGCAAATGCGATGTAGTGAATGGGCCGTGGGCAGTTAAACACGCTGAATAGTGGGTCGGAGAACTCGGAGACCCGGGCGTGAGCCGCGTGAACATTGCCCATAATCCGAGTATGTTCCTGGGGTACACATAGCCTCGGGGACAGCTCCCGCTGTACGGGAGCCGTCACCTGGGCTGATCACAGTATGGGTACACGTACAGTGTCGCGTAAAGAGGAAAAATTGGTCTTCGACTCATGGAGACAGTCAGCTGCTCAGCCAAAATCTAGCACTGGTGCGTCATATTTTTTCGTCCAGGTACAGTCATGGTAAGAAAAGGTCCGTCACAGTCGAGACACACAGGTGCGTATGGTACATGAAAATCCGACTCACATTTGACAAGTGACGCACCACTCCCGGGGTCGAGGGGTGCATCTTACAATTGATAGGTGTATAATGAGAGAAAGAAAAATAAGATAGGTAACTCAGGGAAGTCGGAGAGACAAAGAAGATATACTAAGAACAAACAAAACTGACCTCTTTGAGGAAGCTTGTAACAAATGACTCTGGCTCCACTCCTGAAAACCTCAATCTAAGCAAGAGGAGAAAAACAAAAGTAATTGATTAAATTAAATCACCATACAGAAATTAGGACAGCATTAACCTAAATCTAAGTAATCCATTTACTTAGAGTGTTTGCCAGACTGTTTTGAGTGGGACCGAATCCAACCATTCCCTTTGGAAGGCATGAAAAAACAACAAGAACAACAAAAAAACATAGTACTTCATAACGCTGTAAGTCATGTCCTGACGGGCCGCGCTAGCGGGCCAAAGCCAAATATGCAACAGTAGCAACAAGGCCAGCACAACTGTATAAGTGTGGACCAATTTTTTGTGACACCTTCCCCCGCCCCCCCCCCCCCCCCCCCCCCCCCCCCCCCCCCCTCCTGCTTTTCAGCTCTCTTGAGTGGTTGGTTGGGGCCCTTCACATATGAGTACAGATTGACAGAACCATAGTCATGTTTCTCAACAAGAAGGAAAAATCATCATAGAGAGGACTTTAACAACTTACACTGGAAGAGGCTCGTTGCTATCCAGCCAGAGCAGCTGGAGTTCCCACGTCAAGGCTTCATGCCTCCTACACAGCAGGAAAGGGAAAGAAAGAAAGGAGGAAGAAACACAGATACAGATGGAGGTGTATAAAGAGGGAGAGATGCATTAAGAGAAATTGAGAGATGGGGGAGAAAAAGAGAGTGAGATAGAGAGAGGGGTAGAAGGAAGGAAAGAAGAAAAGTGAGAAAGAGAGGGACAAAAAGTTATAGTCAATATCCACTACAAACAACAATTTATTTCTTTATATTGCAAATTCTTGTGATGCATAAATAGATCTGAAATTTATCATACCTTTCATAACTCAATCAAAAAATAATACATTTTATGATGAAGTACCATAAAATTAAATATTAGTAAAAATGAAATGTTAATATCAACCTACTGATATATATACAATAACTTATGAACGATGTCAATAAGGACTTGGGGGGAAAAAACACGTGCTAGTTGAGCCTGACCCTCAAAGTTTCATATATTTGGTATCATGAAAATGTAAATATTTTAGTTCAATTGCAACTATCTAAGACACAGGGTTCTGTATTTACCAGAAGTCATGTTCATTGTACGGCAAGGTCTGCTTAACCTCTAAGGCGCTCATGTCCACCAGGGTGGTTGGGAAGCGACTAGCCATGATGTCACGCCCGTACTCTGACAGGTTGATGGAGTCCTGACAGTGACAAAGACAATGGGGGAATAGAAATTAGGATTTATTATACAAATAATGCACAGTAAGAGGGTGTTTACCGTGCGCTGCACCCCCTCAACGTCTCAAACATTAAAACGGTGCATTATTTGTTTTATAAGACAGGTCGGAATTTAAAGATTATTACACTAAGGTCTACTGGTACCTTGAAGATTTTGGTGCATCTCCCATATTACAAAGAAATCAAACTATGGCTGCTTCTAAACACCAACAGCAGCAGAAAAACGCTAGTTTCTATGATGCGACACTCCAACATGTAACACTTCGGCCTAGAAGTCCTAAATTTTGATATGAACACATTTACAGTTTATGTAGACTTGACATGCCATTATAACCTTTTGAAGTGTTTCCATTTGTTAATTCCTCAATATCTTGGTCTGAGAGAAGCTGGAATTGCGGATCGTCCGTGAAGGCAGCTATTTTTTCCCGCGTAAAAAACATGCTCAATGATCAAGCGCAAAGGCATGCATGCTGCTAGCTTGCGTGCATACACCGCGCGCTGGATCAATCGGCCCAGAGCTCTACACTTTTAAAGGAAAACTTGTACACAAAAGTTGTAGAAAACTGTATCAGCTTTATTATGATATCAAATTTCTACAGAGATCTTATTTTGTTACTTTATTATAAACTAATAATAAACATAATGTTGTACTTTTAATTTTTCTGCGATATATTTATTTGAGCTGCACACATGCTTCTTTATCTTCAGATTATATTCATCGTGTTATATGTTTATATGGTAACTTGCACTTGGCATTTTGTGAGTAATATCCCCCTTGGACCCCACTTATAGGCTATGCCTTGACTAGAGACGATTAGTACAAAATGTATACATCCTGTGCTAACATATTTAGCATCCTGTGTTTTGTTCCCTTATTTGCATGAGGGAGTGATAAGGTACATCCTGTATATCAAATACAAAACGCTAAATAAATTACTTGAGAAAATCCAGTCTGAAAGGTGTAAACAGACATGCGTAATCCAAAGCCGATTAGCTGGTCTATGCGATGCGATGAACAATAGTGTGAGCGAAGCATTTAGTACATGTGGAATGAGCATGAACAATGAGTGCTATTACGAATGCGCCCAAGGGTGCTTCTAGCACTCGAACGTTAGCGCGTTCGCGTGTACAAAGCAATCAATCGATAGCGCGCTAGCATGTATGAAGCACCGTAAAAATATCGTGTTTGCAGCGCTATGGCACTCTAAGAGTTAATATCACCAAACTTTCAGAGATAATGAGCAGATTATGGCAATGTGGCTTCACAGGTAGTAGAGTACTAGTTTGACTCGCCCAATATTCAAAAGTTTATTAAACACTAGGGCCCATCTTAAATCTGAAGTGATCGCAAATCTCTAGTGTACATAAGTTGATAATCAATTGAAAGTCAATAGTAACTAGAGCAATTCGACTGCCACGCAGTCGATAAATATGCCTCCGCCTCTTTGCTATTCTCAGAAAATGTGTATGTTTGGTGGGCAATGTACCATTGCTCCTATGTGAAACGAAAGTATCACATTTTCTTTTTTCAAGTTTAGCTAAGTTTGGTAATGTTCATTGACCTTTGACCTCTTACTTCTTTGACTTCCAATCTAGCCAGTCTGTATAAATCCATCCTTACATCAAGTTTGTTTAAAATTAGCCAATTTTGGGTGAAGTTTATTGACCTATGACCTTTCAGGAACTTTACCCAGACTTTACCAGTCTACCTCCATGAAGTGATACATCTGTATACTATGTTTGGTTTGAATTGAATCATTAGTATTGGATTCAATGAGAAAAATATCTATTTGGGGGCAATTTTTAGCCAATTTTGGCAAAGTTCATTGACCTTTGATCCCTGACCTTTGAGAAATTTCACCAAAAATGTCATCAGTCTAGTAGTGATCCATCTTTGCACCATGTTTGGTTGGTATTGCTCCATTGGATTTGGGTATATTTTGAAAATTATCACTTTGGGGTCAATTTTTAGCTAATTTTTGGCAAAGTTCATTGACCTTTGACCTTTGAACTCTCAGGAGTTCTACCTAAACTTTCACCAGTCTACCTCCATGAAGTGATACATCTCTGTACCATGTTTATTTAGAATTGCGACATTGGATTTGGATTTCGGTTTATTGTGAAAAATATCAATTTTTGCAAAGTTCATTGACCTTTGACCTCTTACCTTCCAGGAATTTCACCAACAGTGTCACCAGTCTACCCCCAAGTAATGATCCATCGTTTCACTATGTTTGGTTGGAATTGCACCATTGGATTTGGATTTATTATGAAAAATTTAAAGTTTGGGGCAATTTCTAGCCAATTTTGGCAAAGTTCATTAACCTTTGACCTCTGAACTTTCAGGAATTTTACCAAAAATGTCACCAGTCTATCCCCAAGTAGTGACCTATCATTGTACCATGTTTAATGAGAATTGCATCCTTGGATTTGGATTTACTGTGAAAAAGGTCAATTTTTGACAATTTTTCACAAATTTCATTGACCTTTGACCTCTGACCTTTCAGGAATTTTACTAAAAATATCACCAGTCTATCCTCAAGTAGTGATCCATATTTGTACCATGTTAAATGAGAATTGCATCCTTTGATTTGGATTTATTGTGGAAAAGGTCATTTTGGGGCAATTTTTACAAAGTTCATTGACCTTTGACCTTTGACCTCAATCAGATTTGACCCCAATTTTACACACTTCATTAGTTTTATGCAATACATACATGTACCAAGTTTGAAGCAAATCTGCTTGACGGTTCTCAAGATATTGCCTAAACGGATTCGGGACGGACAACCCGAAAACATAATGCCTCCGGCCACTTCGTGGCGGAGGCATAAAAATATCAAAATAGGAAACAAACTGAGGGCACAAGCACAAAAGACAGTACAAGGTAGAAACTACCTTATCTGGCATCCATGTACTTTGTTTATTCATCCCTTTGCGTGCAAGACAAGATGGCGCTCCATGGGATTTGTTTGCATTTCTTATATTACGCAAGGAGTTAACTCTGACCTTGATGAAGCCCTGGAGGAAGAGATCCCTCTGGTACATGGTCTGCTTCTCATCCTTCAGGTATACAGAGCACTTCCTCTCATCCGGAGTTAGGAGCATGCTCAGTGTGCTCAGCATCTGCAAGCAGAAGATGATACATCTCATGGAGATGATAACAATAGTGATCAGCCTACACTCTAAGTCAAGTTTATTTTGTGCTTTTCAAGCAACACAGAGCAAACACAAATTTAATACCACCACAAATTTTAAACCATCCTGCTTTTTTAGCAAGCTAGACGTGCACGTCTATCAGGAATTCTGGAGTTACTAGGACTGACATTCAACTTGTGTCAGTGTTGCATGCTGTGAGGCATTGCACAACAAAAGCATTGGCTTTTTGTGGCATTAAATGTTCATGATTATGCTCTGTTCAGGGCTTTTTTGATTATTTTGATGTTGCAGGTGTGCTCTGCCACAAAAATTTACTTAAATGTTCTTTGAATGTTTCCATGGTGAGAGTGTACTAATAAATACTATTTAGAAAATAGCAAAACTTTCGGTAACACCATGTGGTTGTATTCTTTCGGATAATTGGCCCACTTATGGGGTGAAGAAAGGAAAGGAAAGTGAAAAGTGAAAAGGAGAGGTGAATTTTTATATATTTTTTATAACACTTACACAAGACTATTTTTAGCTTTAGTTTTCGGTGTTTTAAACCGAAATTAAATGGGATGGAATGAAGGTAGAAGAAGAAGGTAGAAGAAGAAGTTTCTTTGTAAATTTCATTTACCCCAGAAAGCCTTTTCAATAAAATCTAGCCAAATTGTCCCTACGGCGGACTACTCATGAATATTAATGAGTCAGATGAAATGAAACTCTTTCGGGTATTTGTTTCCATGTTGTCGTGTCTTGACCCGTGAACTAGAAATAGCTTGCGTGGTTAAGTCGCAGCCCGGTAAGCAGTAGACTGCAGGTTCAAATCCCGTCTGGTTCCAAGATTTTTGTCTGACTTGTTTTTCGTTCATTTACAGGATGGAGCACGCTATCCTTACTACTGGGTGTATGCCTAAAATTTCTTTGTAAATTTCATTTACCCCAGAAAGCCTTTTCAATAAAATCTAGCCAAATTGTCCCTACGGCGGACTACTCATGAATATTAATGAGTCAGATGAAATGAAACTCTTTCGGGTATTTGTTTCCATGTTGTCGTGTCTTGACCCGTGAACTAGAAATAGCTTGCGTGGTTAAGTCGCTGCCCGGTAAGCAGTAGACTGCAGGTTCAAATCCCGTCTGGTTCCAAGATTTTTGTCTGACTTGTTTTTCGTTCATTTACAGGATGGAGCACGCTATCCTTACTACTGGGTGTATGCCTAAAATTTCTTTGTAAATTTCATTTACCCCAGAAAGCCTTTTCAATAAAATCTAGCCAAATTGTCCCTACGGCGGACTACTCATGAATATTAATGAGTCAGATGAAATGAAACTCTTTAGGGTATTTGTTTCCATGTTGTCGTGTCTTGACCCGTGAACTAGAAATAGCTTGCGTGGTTAAGTCGCTGCCCGGTAAGCAGTAGACTGCAGGTTCAAATCCCGTCTGGTTCCAAGATTTTTGTCTGACTTGTTTTTCGTTCATTTACAGGATGGAGCACGCTATCCTTACTACTGGGTGTATGCCTAAAATTTCTTTGTAAATTTCATTTACCCCAGAAAGCCTTTTCAATAAAAGAGAGACTAGAGGAAGACGACGCCCTACCAGAACGGACAGCTATGTCTCCAGAGCACATCCAGGATCTACTTCTCACATGCCTCAACTCGACTTCATTCCAGTGGCGTAACTCTTTTTACAAACAGGTTGAAGGAGCAGCAATGGGGTCACCTCTCTCCCCCATCGTCGCCAACATCTACATGGAGGAATTTGAGACAGCAGCACTTCAAACATCGACTCTCTGCCCCAAATTATGGGTTAGATATGTTGATGATATTTTCGTCGTGTGGCAGCACAGCAGAACTGATCTCCAGGAATTTCTTTACCATCTTAATCACAGGCACCCAAGCATCAAGTTCACCATGGAGATAGAGCAGGATCTTTCCATCCCATTTCTAGACGTACGCATTACAAGGACAGCTAAAGGAAAGGCATCACACCAAGTCTACCGGAAACCGACGCACACGGACAGGTACCTCAATTTTAAATCGTTTCATCACCCTTCTGTTTTACAGTCAGTATCCAGTACTCTCATCCGGCGAGCACACGACATCAGCGACGAGGAACACCTTCAACAAGAGCTTCAGCACATCAAGAGAGCGCTCACCAGCATCAACGGATACCCTCCTCGAAAGGTGAAGACATCTCTACCTCGTCCGCGCACTCCTGCTCCGCCACATTTAGCTTCAGTTTTTCTCCCTTACATAGGACAAGCTTCTCACAAGATTCAGCGGATTCTCAAGAACGTCAACATCCAGGTCAGGCACCGATCTTCAGGTAAGCTGCACTCCAAGCTCTTCACCCACAAAGACAGGAAGCCGCCGGACACTCAACCAGGAGTCTACAAGATACCGTGTGAATGCGGTCAGTTCTACGTTGGAGAAACCGGAAGAAGCCTTAGGACCAGACTCAAGGAACACCAGACCAGCTTTAGACGGAACGAGTGGGAGAAATCAGCTATCGTCAAACATGCTCAGCAACAGAATCATCGCATCGACTGGTCCAACGCAGAACTCATCACATCCATTAAGCACTGGCACACCCGGCGCGTGAGAGAAGCCATCGAGATTCTTCAACACGACACGGTACCACAGGAGAGCGGACTTGTGATCAACGATATCTGGATGCCACTTCTTCACCACGCACACCGGCAGCACCACCACGCACAACGCACACGGGACGACGACCTACCCGAAAGCTCTGGGAATTGAATACGCCGCACTTTCGCGCCGTTTCACGCTCCAGTGCACACCGCGCATTCGCGCCGCACTTTCGCACCTATTCAGCTGTTTCACGCTCTAGTGCACACAGCACATTCGCGCCGAAACGCTCTATTCCTATTGGCTGATTTCGGACACTCTCGGGTTATTTCGGATCCCTTCGGATCACATAAATACCCGGCGCGCTCGTTAGTTTCTTCGAGTTATTCTCCGGATGACGGACAGAGCACACTGCCCGAAACGTCGAGACTGATACTCCCTCTTTCAGATTTTGAAAGAAATCTATAGTTAGTTGCAGAACTGACTATAACTTTTCTACACCTTTCTCATTTTCTTTTCTTGTCTTTTCTCTTTATCACTACTTTGTGACTAGTTCACAACTTTCATCAACACCCACCCTCTTCTTCTACCTTCATTCCATCCCATTTAATTTCGGTTTAAAACACCGAAAACTAAAGCTAAAAATAGTCTTGTGTAAAAAAAAAAAAAAAAAAAAAAAAAATATAAAAATTCACCTCTCCTTTTCACTTTCCTTTCCTTTCTTCACCCCATAAGTGGGCCAATTATCCGAAAGAATACAACCACATGGTGTTACCGAAAGTTTTGCTATTTTCTAAATAGTATTTATTAGTAAAAATTTACTTGCGTGAAAAGTACTGTTTTTCTAGTTAACAAGCATCACTCAAAGTGACGATTATTACTCTCCCTATAGCGAAGCATCCATATTCAGTGCAAGAAGCTAGTTGATTGAATTAGATCAGGAATGCATCCTACCAGGTACCCATTTACTACTACACCTGGGTTGAGCAAGACAAACATGAGCAAAACATCTTCTTCAAAGGTTTACGCACTGGGCTGGTCTCAAGCCGACAGCCTCTCTGCAAGAATCAGGAGCTGTTTTTCACTCAACGTCTGCTTATCAAAAATCATATCCCAAAGACTAAAATCAGATTTCACAAAATACAAAAAACGTATAAGTGTAATTGTGAAAACACCTACTGCTTAATAATGCCAAAATCATACTGGTTAGCAGCTCTGAATATATAATGAACAATGTAGCAAATAATTGTGTTTACTGTGAAACTTTAAAAAAAAAACATCACCATATATAATATCAAATTATGTTAGGAACTAACCAAATAAAAAAAAAAGAGAAGAAAGGTTGGGCAAAGGAATTTTTACATTACCATGTTGACTTCTTCTTTAGTATTTCCAATCACAACTGAGCATCCACACGTTTGTAGATGTGAAGCGATAGCTCTGCAAAGTAAAACACAGAATTTGATTAAATCATACACTTATTCATATGGAGTACTACATCATACAACACAGAATCATTCCTCTTCGCAGAATGTGGGTCTTCATGAAGAGACAACAACTAGGTTTTGTCTGCTTTTTCATCTTTTCATAACTTGTCAGCTATAAACAAGGTGTGTACCTTACTGCATATAACAGGTTCAAAACAGAAAGCAAAAAACAAACAAACACACAGGGTGGCATATATACTAAATGGTTTCAATGGAAATTAGATATTTATATATAACCAGAATATAATACATGAAGTTTCTTGGGATACAGCAGAGTTTTTACAAACCATTGCATCCTTGTGCTCTGTGCTGTACAGATTCAACGGTTTGTAAAAACTCTGACAACATGTATTAAGAAAAACATAATTGCAAGAAGTACATCATTATAGATAATGCATTTCTTGTAAAAAATCTTGATACTTACTTCCTTGTAAACTGTACATCTAACTGCTTCCCTTGACCTTCTGCGAATATTGTATCATTCAGCTGAAAAGGACAAATATCACACATCATTATTGTGAAATCAATCTTTATCACCCATACTCAAGAAAATTACAATTTACATACCATTAAATTATATGGGAGGGGATACATATTGGAGAGAAAACATACCTTTAAAGGTTTGGGGTAGTAGTGGTAATGATTACTATATATGTCCGTAACTGCACACAGATGTTACACAATATGTGGTGACGTCTCCGCATAGCATTCATAATTTTCTCTTTTAATATCCAACAATCACAGGACTCACAATCACCTTCAAAACGAAACTCCTCTCCTTATCCTCCCCCCTTCCCCCTCCCTTTCCCCTGTCCCTCCCAAACTCCCTCCCCCTCTTTTCTCCCTACTCCTCTCTATCACGCTCCTTCTTTAAGCGGTGCTCTTTATATATTTTGATTTGATTATTTTCTATATCTTTGATTACCACGACAACAATCACAGCGATTTTTTTTTTTTATAATTCGACACTTAATATTCTATGGTTTAGCTGTAAACTTTTAGAGAAAAAAAAATGTGTATATTAATTTTGTTCTTGTTGTTTGTTTCTTCTCCATGTTTACCATTATGTTGTGTTAAAGAAAAATTAATCTAATCATGTATCACGATAATTTCTTTTGTTTTGTCCGTTTGTTTGTTGTTGTTAAAGAGAAAAAAAGGTTTTGCACATATTACATAATTTCTATTTATTTTCATTCGGGGGTCCAATACACACAAGCCCTGCTTCTTTTGGACCCCTCCACAAAAAAAAAAATCTCTATGAATGAATTTTTTTTTTTTTTATTATTTCTTGTTTTGTTATAATTGTATTTGAACTTTATGCATGTATTTGTTTTGATGTCTTTTTTTTTGTGGAAAATAAAGTTGAATCTTGAATCTTGAATTACAGGCCATAATTACGGCAGAATCGTACCACTGTAATAATAGAGTCTGGATTCTGTTTGTTTTCGATGATTTTACCATTTTGAGATGATTCTATTAAACAAGAATGGGTCCCATGGTCATGGCAGAATGACACTCCATCCATTGCTGGTCCCAGAGTTGTTACCACTACTGCACCTTGCCTTTAACCCTTCTGTGACATATAAAATGCTGTTCAGCAGAGTACCAAAGTGTAATGTCATAAGCATGTTATCAAGAAAACTGGTTCCAGACACCGAGCGCAGAGTGAACAGCAGTGATCATAGCAGGGACTCTTATTGGGAGTGCCTGACACTAGCTCGGTAGACAATGTTGGACCAGTGAAACTCTAGTGAAACTCTCACTTGAGTGATTTATTTAGAACCAGGAGCTGGCGAAACAATGGATATGATGACAACACTTCAGTACTCTATGTGACTGTGTGAATCACTGGTGACAAAATGCGCACCTGGAACACAGAGTGTTAAACAATACCAGGCCAGTTTGATCTGAACTTACGTTGACTTGTGTAGGCATGGGAGCCATGAAGAGCAAGCCCAGAGCTCGGTACAGGCTAGGTATCTCAGCATCCAGGATCAGAATTGGGTCAGCCTGATGACAAAAATACAAAAGACAACAAACCTTGAATATTTCCTATCATTATCATCAACTTCCAAACTTGTTGTAAACCTTCATACAAAAACCACAACTTGATTTGTTCAGAGCACCTTGCATGTATTCACAGTCCACTGTAAAAGACCACCTGTCTGTAAACATCATTAATTTCCCTTGGGATGGTCTTTAAAGACAGGTTTAACTATACACATGTATGAGGTTCAACACCTGTGTCTTTAAAGTTGATATAAGAGGGAAAAAAATATCCATGAATTTTGTATTTGATGAAAGCATATGCTATTTATAATCTGTTTATCAACATATGATATCACAAAAATCATCTAGCCTCTTGATATCCTCAACTAAGGTACCACAAAAATGGCTTCTCTTCCGGGCCTGAAAACCAGTCACGAAATACGACTCAGTCTACGTGACGTAACGTCATGGCTATCCTCTCATCACGGCCCCGGGTGTCCCACAGAAAATCATATACAGAGCTCCAGAGAAATATTTGCTTTTATTTTCAAAGGGTGAAAACTCATGTAATTAATAGTTGTGTGTATATTTCTATATGTTATATATATATTATATATATGTTGTATATACCAATGTTATATTTCACATTTTCATCACTATTTTTTTTGTGTGTGTGCGTGCGTTGAAATATACGAACGTGTGTGTGTGCCTTTTCCGTATACAGACCGTGAAAGTAGATCCAGTCATTTTTTTCCCCCACACGTCTCCCGAAAAAGTCGAGATTTTTTTTTTAGAAACTGTCTCTTTTCACATACAAAAAAATGTTGAGCCCGCTAATTCAAGCCATATCCGAGTGGGAAATCAATATATCTAGCTAAAATATATACATTTTGGGGGTGATTCGTGTTGACCGGTAATCTGGTCGAGATCACATTTTTTCCCCCACCGTCTCCCAGTACGAAGTCCCATATGCAGGCTTTCGTGTAATGTGCAGTGAGTTGTTTCGTGCATTGTATGCTGTGAAGCCCACGTGAAATTTGAATGGTGCGAGCGTGAAAGCGATGGACAGATCACAGATGAAGAGATAAATATTGAGTGTGTGAGAGAAATAGATAGGGAGGGAGAAAAGGAGTGATGAGGACCATAGTAAAAACATTATTTGAGAATTATAGAACACACATCTAGGCCAAAATGAGTCTTTGTGTACTCCCCTGTTTCACTTTCTCTTTTGACATTTCTGGATCTCTCATACTCTTAATGTTATTCTCAATACCTTTTTACATCCTTTCCCATCCTTATGCCAACCACCTCTCTCCCTGCCCTCCCCTCTTTACACCATCTATCTCTTTCCCCTCTTCTTATGTTTGTCCACATTTCTCTTCATCACCTCATTTCTCTCTTTTTATAATCCCCTTCTCTCTCACACGCCTGGAGTAATCATAATTTTGACTCCTATCAATACATGTAAACATTTTAATAAAAAATTGAAAAAAAAATTAAGTCATACACCCAGTAGTTGGGGCACGATAGCCTGCTCCATCCTGCAAATTAATAAAAAGAACATTAGATTGGAAACCTGCATCTACTGCTAACTATTAGATAAATGATATAATCATTAGGATAATCTCAACCCACGATTCTTACATACCGGTATATTTATTCTTACTAATAGTCTGCTGCAGGTATAATTCAGGTGGATTCACAGGATTGAGCATGCTATCCTTACTACTCATATACCTTCTAATTAAAATAAACCCAGAAACAGAAAGCTCTTTCACTAATAACTAGCGTAATAAATATTGTTCAAGTTATTTATATGCTTTGTGGAAAAAAGCGCACAGAGGACTTAAAATTAGACTAAAGATTAAGCTAAGAAAGACAAGAAAAAATTGCAAGAGAGATAAAACTTCCTTTCTTTTCCCTTTATTGATGGAAGACGATTAGGAGTGTGATCACAACATGAGATCAATTAGAATATGCAGGCATGCATCTGCGTATAATCCGAGTCAGATTAAATCTAGAACACTTAAAATGGAGATATCAATTATCATTTCAAACAGTTACATAAATTTACTAAGCAACTCACGAGTGTGCGTGGGGGAATATTCCAAAAAATTTAATTATCCAAGAAAAAAAGTCCCTTGACAGTGGCAACAGGGGTATTAGTTCAAAGTCACAGGTCAAATGTGGGAAATTCCTCCACGGGAAGTAGTTCTTGTGGTGCGGTCGCGATGTCGTTGATGCTGCGGCGGCTCGAGCTACGGGCGAACGACGTCGATGGAGTCTACGCTGTCAATGCAAATGGGACGTCTCATTTCCAGAAGGAGGCCTTTACGACTGCAGAATCGTGGCAAAATGGTTTTGTCTGTTGATGTCCATGCAGCTATAATCATAGTCCACCCCCTGGACTGTATTTAGCAATCCGCCGACAACGAACATTGGTGGCGCATCAACACACAAAAATTTTCACCCTGAAATACATTCGGGCGGACAGATTCATGGAGTCGTGCAATCAGTGGTCTGGCGCGGTGTGCGTACTATGTGAATCAGTGGCGTAATGTGTGTGGGAGAAGAGGCGGACGATAAAATACGGCCAGTATCTGGCCTACTACAATCACAATGATCAGCACAGAGATTATGGTCTGTGCTTGCTATTTTTTGCACGACTGAATATTGATCTTCTCTCACATATTGTTGTCCTGATGAGGAATGCGTTCCATCATACCCAGGTTGGGACAGCAAATCCAAGAATGATGTCATGTCCGCTGGCTGAAAGGAGTGGTCTCCATGGCCAGCAGCGCGGATGGACTACATCTGGCAGCTTGATGAGCAATCCTGAGCCATGTGTTTTCTGCAATGAAGAACAAAGGAAAATCATACACTGTTTTAAAGCAACTAGACAAAGCGACCTAGGTTGTTTGATGATTTTTGAAAATATACAATTCTGGGTCAATTGATAAGAATCATATTCATTTCTCACATTTTCACACAATGTAATTGAGGTATAGGCCTACTGCCAGAGTATCAATCAGCACACTAGTGTCACTACTTAAAAAACTCAAAAGAAATTGTGAACAATGCCTCATAATGTTTTTAAAAATAGTGCTGCAATTCGCATTGATTTTCTAAATTGATACACGTTGAACTTGTTAATATTAATATATATATTTTCACAAGTACATTTGAGCCTAAACAAATTACTTAACTGTTACTGTTTCTGTTATGTTAGTTAGAAAGGGACAGTGCCCACTGGCCAGTATTTCTCTGAATGAAATTTGAGCTATCCCTTTATTCGGGCTAAGATCACACTTGTCCCGATGCTTGTACATTTCAGGGAGATGACGAACTCCGTTTCGAGTCATCTTTCTTGCCTTCCCTGCATGGAAAATTTGTCAAAATTCATCAAAATGCAGTGAAGAAAATAATTGTACTCACCATGCACCATTTCGTGAGCACACTGAATTATACCACTACGCAGGGTGGTCACCAGAAAATCTTTTACGCATGGCTCAAAAAAGCAGAATGTCACTTTTTGTCACAACTATGGAACGCGTGGCTCAAAGAAAACAAAAACAATAAGAATAATAAGACTGATACTGATTTTACGCATGGTGCAGTGAATTTACACATGGCTCACAATCACTTTCTGGACCTGACGCGTGGTGTTTGCACCGCATGTTTTCTACACTGGGGACCACCCTGCCACTACGTAGTTCAGTGCATGAGCAGCTAGCAGTGGGGCCTCAGTGCTGCGTTAGCGAGCTGATCGTAGTACACATGCACCAACAGGCGAATTCTGCCTTCACAAGTTCCGTTTCCTTTTAAGTTTTATTCTCTGGACCTGACAACCCACCATCGATCATCTTCCATCATGAATCCAAACAACCACACCAACTAAGAAGCACAAAAGCCGACTTTTGTCCAAAATTAGTTAATTTCCTGGAGTATAAAACACAAGAAGCTACAGTGAAAATGGATGCAAGTGTAGTGATCGTGCATGCATGTGTACATGTATGCATGCTAATTCCGCTCGCTTAGCTCTGTGCGTATAAATCGCTCACTCGCGGAAAAATATCGACAGCTTGTATTTCAACAGCGAGAAAATGTGATCATGCAAACTTCATATTTGACTATCCTTATTTCAAATATCTCGCTTGTTATGAATATGAAAGCTGTCAGCTATGATAAATGAGGAGAATGATTCCATATATATACAGTTCAAAATTTCAACACTTCCATAATAGGTCTACTTTTGCTCCAAATTTGCAAGTCAGATCTAGTGTAGCCTATTGGGATACCGAATACCCCCGCACACACCACTCGTTTCCAATCCTAAAAATCTATATTTCACGGTATAAAAAGAACATGTTTCAATTATTTGTTATTACAACTGAATAAGAAGAAATCAAATAGATTGACTCATAATAACATTATAAGCTCTGAAACAACTGTGTATTTACGTTGACTTTCTACACAACACATTACTCCCCATCACTTTTCCAACAAATGAAGGCATTACGTGACGTCATGTCAAAGGTACCGAATTCACTGCGTGAAAATCGGCGATCAACGACTTCCAGATTCAGTGAAGTTTAATCAGTTATTGTAATATTTTCATTTCGTTTTGTTGTATTTGAATCTCATATCCATGTTAATTAGGTTGAAAGCTTTCTCATGATATAAAGATCTCAATTTTTGTGATCGTGCTCTTATGTCTACTTTAATATAGAGTCTTCTTCTAGCGAGCCTAAGCAATGTGTGAATTTAATAGCTAGTTGTATAGAATAGAGACCCAGTGTTCCAATAGGTGACTACAGCTATCGGTTTTGAATTTGCACAATAAGTTCATCTTACAGCTACAGTACTATACATGATGACCATGGAAAGGTCATCATGTATAGTGAAAAGTGAAAAGGTACACAACATATGGGAGAGCACCTTGCACATGGCACAAATTCAAATAACTTCCTTTTCCTTTGACTGATTTTCGTCAAACCTTCACTCATATTTTTCTTTCATGTGTCTCCTTTTATTGAAACCAATATAATTTCAGGGTGAACTATCCCTTTAAGGTTTAATGGAAAATAAGTGAAATCCTACAGACCTCCATTTTCTGCTTGTCCTGCAGCACTCTAAGCTTGCTGATCATGGCGGTCAGCCTGGCGGCACAGAAATCCTCCAGGGGTAGGTACCAGGACTTGAGGCCATAAGGGACCAGTAGGGACAGGGCAAAGACAGTCTTCTCCTGCCGGTCACACCCGCTGAACAGGAATGTGGAGATGACCAGCCCCTTGTCTCGCAGCAGCAGCGTCTTGGACTCGATAGCCGACTGATAAAACACAATTGAAGAAGTATACTAGGCCTGAGTCGAATCGATTATTAAGCCGGTGTTCGATCGAAGAAGTCGAACTCCGATTTCCTTTTGATGAATTCGATGCATCGACGAAATTACCAAATTGACTAGAAAACACAAAATCTTTTGTTTGATAGTCCTGTTATACACAATTTATCTTCATATTTTCACAATTTTAATTTGCTTTCTTGGTTCCTACTCTCTTTTGTGAGTTTTGCAGGTAACGCATCAAGAGAATGAACAGGTCGCTCGATGATCAAGCAGCTACTACATACTACTTGGATTTGATTCGTTCACTACTATATACAGCGCAACGCCACAACAAACAATTGTCCATAGACTTTGTACAACGGATAGCATCGTGTGTTGTGAAAACCCGGAAATACAGTGGCAATCGTGCGTAAGGCAGCCTTCTGTTCTAGGGAGCAGACGTGTATTTGTTTCGCTCCAATTATTTGTGGATTTGGCCGGTTGTGAATGGAAGTGACTGTTGAGTTTTGCATCAGATGAAAGCGGACTGAACAGCGAACCTGGTGAATTGCATACTATCGTTTTTATGTTGGAGACTACGACGAGCTTGCCGATAAAAAGAACAAATTTCGTCAAATTTTAGACTCGGATTTATTTGAAAATCAACACCACGCGTAAGAGACCACGCGTAAGAGACAAACGCGCATCCCAGAGGACGCAAGGACTTTGCGCTGGAAGACATCTCTCAGGCGCGCCAAGCATCCATCTCCATCATCTCCACCTTCTTGAATAATTGGGGCGGGTCAGTCCTACGTCATCATTTCCTTGTTTTAGTTGACGAACATGCCTCCGAAGAAGAACCATACCATCACTTACGACGATTATGTGGATATTAAGTCTGCACTACAAAAGTTGAATGAAACACTGACCTCGCAACTGGCAGAGATTAAATCTGGTCAAGATGAGTTGAACAGGTCCGTCGAGTTCTTCAGCGGAAAACTCGATGATCTAACCAACGACGTAAGGAAGCTGAATGACGAGAATAAGTCTTTGAAAAAAGAAAACGCGGATCTGAAGCTAAAGATGACGGCACTCGAGTGTCAGGTGAACGACCTCGACCAGTACCATCGAAGAGTCAACCTTGAAGTGGCATGTGTGCCTGAGCAGGAAGGGGAAAACGTGAGGGAGTCAGTCTTGAAAGTCATGAAGGTGGTGGCACCAGAGGTCAACAACGCCGACATAGACGTGACCCATCGCCTAGGCCAGAGGAAGGATGGTGTACTGACTCCACGACCAATCATCGTGAGATTCACGACGAGGAGGATGAGAGATGCAGTCTACGTTGCCCGAAAGAAGCTGCGGGAGACAACTACTCGGAAGCTGGGTTTCTCGAGAGATGAGAGGAGGATCTTCATCAACGAAAATCTTGCCCCCGCTACGAAGGCACTACTGAGGAAGGTGAACGAGGAAAGGAAGAAGGCTGGATGGAAATTCCTCTGGACTGTGAATGGCACCATCCTGGTGAGGAAGAACCCCGATGTTCCACCCACAGCCATCCATCGAGAAGAGGATCTCAACAAAATTAAGTAGTATGCTTTTTCTTCTACACAATTATCTGTAAATAAGGATTGACTTTATCAATGACGAACATTTCCCATGATCCTGATAAAGTTACGCAGGATATTTGCGCTAATAATGATGAATTGAAATGTGAATTGGATCCAAATGATATTGCTTCGGGTCTCATTTCCTCAAACTATTATACTGAGACCTCAACAAAAAATATTTTCAAAAGTTTACCTGATTCTTGCCTGTCTATATTACATCTTAATATTAGAAGTCTCAACAAGAATTATGAACAATTTCGGTTATTTCTAGATAACACAGGAGTTCCCCAAAATACAGTACTAGGTGTAACTGAGACGTGGCTTACAGAAAGAAACAATACATTGTTTTCCATCCCTGGATATGATATACTTACAAATAATCGTAAAGATAAAATAGGTGGAGGTGTTGCATTCTTTGTTCCAAGTCAGTTTGAATATGTTATAATTGAAGACATGAAATTGATGAATGACACTGCTGAAACCTTGTTTATTGAGATTTCTGATCGCAATAAAAGAAAAACTATTTTGGGAGTTGTTTACAAGCCACCTCAGAGTAACCATACTGATTTTCTGAACACATTGAATAATTTATTACACTTTCACTCCGTTCAAAACAAAAAGTGTATCATTATGGGAGATTTTAACTATGATCTTTTATCCAGTGATGCTAATATTCCTGCACATGATTTTTTAGAGACATTCCTTTCTGCCTCTTTTTTGCCACTTATTTCTAGACCAACTAGAATAACCAATACTTCAGCTACTCTTATTGACAACTTTTTTTCAAATGTTCGTTCTGAATTTAAAGCTGGCATTGTCCTGTCTGATATTTCTGACCATTTTCCGATTTTTGTGTATTATTCTGAACGGTTCTTCTAGTCATGTACGTAAAAGACGTATATATAATGACGAAAATATGTGTCGATTGAAATTAAGTCTTGAAGAAGAATCTTGGGATGACGTGTTTAATACAGAAGATGTTAATCAGTCGTATGAAATATTTGTTGAAACTTTTATGTCGCATGTAAATCGAAATATTCCTTTTTCTAAACCTAAGTCTAAAAATTATAAGAAATCGCCCAGACTACCTTGGATAACCAATTCAATTCTACGATCAATCAATCGGAAAAATAAACTATACTATAAATATATATCTAAACTTACTGATCAAACAAGGATTCATTATACCAATTATAAGAATGTACTTACAGGGGTGATCCGTACTGCTAAAAAAGAGTATTATCATGATCAATTCAATCGTTACAAAAATGATATTAAGAGAACATGGAATATCATCAATGCTACCATCAATAATAGACCAAAGCATTCTAAGATATCTAAGCTTAGACATAATGATACTGTCGTCGAGGATGAAGCTCAGATGGCAGATATTTTCAATGATTATTTTTCCAATGTTGGTTTTAACCTTGCCAGGCGCATACCATCAACACATTGTTCATTTCACCACTACCTGGGGGACAGCAATGAAAGTTCCATATTTTTTTCTCCTACGTACCCGCAAGAAGTAATTGAAATAATTTCTGGCCTAAAATTAAATAAGAGTGCAGGATTTGATGAAATTGATAACAATCTTTTACAGAAAACTATGAATTATGTAGTTGATCCTCTTGTACATATATTCAATTTGTCATTACTATCTGGACATATTCCAGAATCAATGAAAATTTCAAAGATAATCCCAATTTTCAAAAAGGGTGACAATGCACTAACGAGTAATTACAGACCCATCTCACTGCTTACAACATTATCAAAAATCCTTGAGAAGTTGGTCCACATACGAACAATAAAATTCTTTAAAAAGCACAACATCCTTTCTGATACTCAATTTGGCTTCCGGGAAAAGAGTAGCACTACACATGCAATACTTTCTTTAGTTCAAACAGTTGCCAAAGCTACTGATCAGTCTTCTAATACGGTTGGTTTGTTCATAGATTTTTCTAAAGCATTTGATACAGTTGATCATGATATCCTACTTTACAAACTTTCACACTATGGAATTCGGGGAAAACCGTTGACGTGGTTCATGAATTATCTTCAAGGGCGCTCCCAGTTCGTTTCACTGAACGATCATTTCTCTGAACCTAAACCTGTCCTTTGTGGAGTTCCGCAGGGCAGTATTCTTGGCCCACTTCTATTCATTATTTATATAAACGACATTGAGAAGTCATCTGATTTGCTTCAATTTATACTTTTTGCTGACGACTCGAATATATTTTTGTCACATAGCGATCCAGATCAATTGACGCAAATTTTAAATAACGAACTTAAAAGTGTTACAAATTGGATAAAAGCTAACAAACTGTCGCTTAATTTAGACAAAACTAGTTACATGCTATTTAGTAATAAGCTTGCGACCTTGCCAAATGATATCGTATTTGATGGTACTCTCATTCAAAGGGTCCGATCAACTAAATTTTTGGGGCTAATCATTGATGAAAAACTATCTTGGAAAGCACACATTGACAATATCTGCAAAATCATTGCTCGCAACACTGGTATTCTTAGCAAATTAAGACAATTTCTACCTAAGTATATTATGTTATCCTTGTATTCCACGTTAATTCTTCCTTACTTGAATTACGGACTTATCGCCTGGGGCAGTGCAGCAACTTCCCAAATTAATAGACTCTTTATATTACAAAAAAGAGCAATTCGTATTATTTATAATGCAGATTTCCGGGCACATACGAATAATCTTTTTCTTAATGACAAGACTTTGAAAATTAAAGACTTGTATATTTTTCAGCTTGGACAGCTAATGTACAAGCTCAGCACTAAACAATTACCTATGCCTCTTAATGATATGTTTGTAAAAAATGATTCGATTCATAGTTACTTCACTCGCCAGGCGAGCTCCTTCCATCTGCCACTAAATAGAACATCGTTTGCTCAAAAGACATTCGTTTTTACAGGTCCAAAACTCTGGAATTCTCTTCCAAATGATATTATACAATGCAATTCAATACAAAGTTTCAAAAGGAGACTTAGAGGCTTTCTTCTGTATAGCTACTAGGTACTTGCTTTCCCATTTGAATATAAATTGTAGCGCGCAACTTTGATGTTTGTGTACATTTAATGTTTGTTTTTTGTATATAATTATCATTGTTTTGCGTCTTAAAATGATTTTGTAATTATTTAATCAGTTGTTATTGTTGTTGTTGTTTTTTTTTTTATATAAAATAATAGTTCATGATATTTACTTTTATAGGGGGGCCTACACCCTACAAGCTTTGCTTTTTAGTCGGTCCTCCTTCCCTTTCAATTTGTATTATCTATTGTATTATGTAATATATTGTATTATGCAAGTTTATTTATACGTATGTTAACCTGTAAAGTAAACTGTACCATCATTGTAAAAATTGAAAGAGGAGAAATAAATGAATTGAATTGAAAAAAAAAAAAAATTGAATTAAGGCTCATTTGCATACACGCTGCCGACGTACAGACTAATAGAGCGTCTCCGTACAGCGAATCGGAGACCACTGATTGGTGCATCGCGTAGATCACGTCATAACCATGTGGTCGCCAAAACAGTGATACAATATCCAGTCACGTTGTCCGAAACCCGGAAGCGATTTTTCGACGCATTAGGGTTACGGGGAAAAAAAATCGCAACCCGGAAGCTGATTAACTTTCTGCCCGTTGCAATAGACTCTACAGATTCCAACCTACATACATGTATACGATGCCATATTGACGCTAATTTGTAAGATTTTGACGGAAAAACAAGAAGTAATCGAAATTCGCTTACATGTGCAGTATCGGTGAGAAAATAGATTCTCCGAGGTTACCTATCATAATTCATATAAAATATAGGAAAGTGAAATTCTAGGTCGATTTTGGTACGAGGTGATAGAGAATTGCACGCTTGTTTTGGTGGAATACTATGTGGGGAAATGGAAGGATTGCACTGCGTATGCTTACTATATTTTCATTCATAAATTGGCTCTTGGCAGTGGCTGGGTGACGTCATGTATCGATGCATCGATGTTCTATCGGCGCAAAGCCATCGAACACCGGTTTCTGAAAAAATCGATATGACTCAGGCTTAAAGTATACATTGTGAAACATGCTGTAGGGGCTACCTGCCTGTAGAAACTCATTTGTTTTGGTTTTCCTTAGTAATTAGTGTTTATTGAAATCTGTATTTAAACCCTATAAACACTGAGGATATCACTGCATAACCTTTTAATGTAGATCTAGACTTATTTGGTTATTGTAATTTGCGCTATACGACAATGAAACATTGTTATTATAATTACAGTGTTATCATAACGACTATCAAATATAATTTCACTGCCTCTCATGATAGTATCAGGGCCCTGTCTTGTAAAGAATTGTGATTTATATCAATCATAACTCTGTACTACATTAGAAATGGAGGATTGGACTTGTGATCATTTGACATCAATCATAAACAGGGCCCAGGTCTTGATTTCCGTGAAGGTCTGGGCCTGAAAGTGGTCATCCTCAAGTAAGCTTCTGTGGTACTGTAAATGTGGTATATTTTGCAAACAGACAGATATTTTCGCTAATTGCACCAACCCTAACCATTTCGCTGGCAGATATCCCTAGGCCTACAAAATTGCACAACAAAAGTCGGGAAACGCATCATACATACGGACAAGAGTGACACTGCGCCTATTGCGCTTAAGATTAGACCGCATTTATAGGCCACCCATTTGAAGCATGTTACACAGTTGGCAGCAAAATTATTCAACCCCCCTCTCATTTTTGACATTCTGTCATAATGAATAATATTGCAGCAGCAGATTGCTACTAAACCATTAAGATAGTTAGCAGACAGTTAATTACTAAAGAATACCAGAGAAAAAATCAAATTTTACTGCATAGGTCATCTGAAATTGCAATTTGCGCCCAAAAAGCATGTTGCAAAATTATTCAACCCCCTATTTTACACACAAGAAACGAATGCACAAATAATGACAATTTAAAAGCCAGTGCATATATTCTGAGGTGAATGCTGATTTATTTATCCTCCACCTGAAACTGGAACCTTTATATGCACAACTAACAAGTTGTAACATTATTCAACCCAGATGGGTGTGTCTTTTAGTACTTTGTGCAGCATCCATATGCTGCGATGACCTCCTGCAGACGAGATAAAATAGCCTCCCACAAGCTTCTCATAACGCTCCTTGGGGATGTTAGCCCATTCCTCTTGCGCAATGGTCTTAAGGTAATCGATGCATGTAGGTCTACGTGCAGCAACAGCTTTCTTCAGACCCCACCACAAATTCTCTTTTGGGTTTAGGTCTGGAGACTGTGATGGTCACTCAAGGTGCGCAAGAGGAATGGGCCAACACCCCCAAGGAGCGTTGTGAGAAGCTTGTGAGAAGCTATTCATCTCGTCTTCAGGAGTTCATTGCAGCAAATGGATGCTGCACAAAGTACTAAAAGACACACCCATCTGGGTTGAATAATGTTACAACTTGTTAGTTGTGCATATAAAGGTTCCAGTTTCAGGTGGAGGATAAATCAAATCAGCATTCACCTCAGAATATATGCACTGGCTTTTAAATTGTCATTATTTGTGCATTCGTTTCTTGTGTGTAAAATAGGGGGTTGAATAATTTTGCAACATGCTTTTTGGGCGCAAATTGCAATTTCAGATGACCTATGCAGTAAAATTTGATTTTTTTCTCTGGTATTCTTTAGTAATTAACTGTCTGCTAACTATCTTAATGGTTTAGTAGCAATTTGCTGCTGCAATATTATTTATTATGACAGAATGTCAAAAATGAGAGGGGGGTTGATATTTTGCTGCCAACTGTAGCTAACAGCGATGGAGCGTATGCACACTGGATACAACAATCAATAACAACCATCAACAGTTTGGAATGTTTTAATTTTCTCAGTCCACACCTAATATGGGAAACTTGTGAAAATTAAAACAGCAGTATAGAACAGTATAGAAGACTTGCCTGTGGCTGGTCGCTGGAGGTGAGGGTGTGGGTGGTGAGGTAGTGGATCAGCTCCCGCCCCATCTCTGGCTTGCCCTCTGTCTGCCACACATGTTGCAGGTGCGGGCCCAAGATATTGTTCCAGGCGCACAGGATGATGGCATGGGCCGGGCACTCCTTGGTGCCCTCCATCACCACGCTCTTTGTCTCGTCCCGCACCTTCTCAAAGTCCAGGTAGTTCGAGGACGACCTCGTCTGGTGGTTATAGTCATCATAGCGGTCCATCCTGATCGTTGTTTTTTTTCAACTGTTTCGTGCAGCTATCTGACTTGCACGCCTTATGAGAATACTTCTAATACTGTAGTCTTATACAGACTTTTCTTGAGTACTTCTTCAAGTGTTACTCGCAGCTCCAGTAACTACTCTTGAGTATTTTTGCAGTCAATAAATGCAAATTTTTATCGCTTTGTTCTCACTCTTACAAGGTTCACTGTCACTCCTTGCTTCAGAAAAAGTTTCCCAATCGAAAATACTCTGTAGTGTTTTGATCAATAAATACAAAACTTTTCTACACTTTTGTCTACATGTGGGATAAATGTTGTACTTGTCTGTCAATATGTCCAGCACACACACTGTTTTTCGCTCGTCAACTAATTAGCCAGCAGGAACACTTTTACACTGCTGCACTTGAAATATACAGAGCCACATTTACTGTCTTTATAACACAGTGGAATAGTATATCAGAATATTGGGCTTTGAAGAGCTTCGCTGGCCTGGTCAATAAGAGAATGGGGCTCGCGGCTGATGAGCCTCCAGAGAACGATCTGGTGTGCACACTCAATGGATAGACTGACCATCAGAAGTGTGGTCAGCGAGAGAACGGCTCCCAGAGGCAAGCGGGGTGTGGAGTGGACCACGGACATCAGGAAGAGCACAAAGACGGAGATCACGCAGGATGAGATAGCGTAGTTGAAGAAAATGCGCTTGACTCCGACGTGATCGATGATGGTCTCTGTCATCTCCCAGTCAAGGGAGATCATGCTTCACGTCACGACAGGAAGAGTCTAAGGCTAAATGTCGAAGGTCTCACTTACAGCTTTGCAGTGCAGAAGATGGTTAGTTCACTTCGAAATGCGTCTTGAAGCTATGCGTCATCTGATAGGCAAACTTGATGGATAGCGTCACAATGAAGAGGGACATGAGCGCTGACATAGCAACAGTTGCCAGGCGTGGTGACGAGAAGTTAAGGAATGTCATGAGAAACATGACAGTGCTTGTAAGAATGTATGTCGTGATCATGTGATTGAAGCAGATGTATTTCAGAGCATTGTGGTCCACAATCGTGCCTATCCACTTGCCGTAAACGACCATGTTGATGTAATCATCCTTCCACTCTTTACAAGAAACAGTCAGATTAATGAAGCCTTCATAGGTCAGCCTTGTTTAGATATCTAGTCCATCTGTGTCTGCAAAGAAAATTTAAAAAGTTAATTGCAATTGGATCTGGACTCCACATATTCATATTGATAACATATCATGCTGAATCTCTTATAAACCATACACTACACATAATGCATCTAGCTTACCATAGCAGTTTCAGATTAGGGTCAGGTAAGGAGACCATCAGCATCTGGGTATGATACAGAAAAAATGTTGTGCCTCTCATCAGGGAATCCTATGAATTTAGAGATCTTGTGTTATGGCAGCTTCAACAACACTGATTGGTCAGTATACTGCACACATCACAGTGGTGCAATGAAGGGTCAAGCTCATGGCAGCTCAGGGATGATCCATAACACCCGATTGCTATACAATGCTTTGCTTTAACAACAACATTCACTACTAAATGGCAAGTATTCTCAAGATAAGTTGTTCCATATTCTTTTGTTGTACAATTTAGTTTCATGTAAGAACCCACGACTGAGAATAGAGTGACTTTGAAAGAAGATTGATGCAGGAAAGAAAGATAATTTACCTCAAGACCCAGAAACATCACAATACAGTGTACAAAGAATGCAATTCTGGGGAGGCAAATTAGCAACTCAGTACTGGTAATGAGGCTGTCATGCCAAAGGAGCACTTTCCAGCTATTATACACCTATCAATTGTACGACGCACCCCTCGACCCCCGGGAATGGTGCGTCATGGGTGGGTCATTTACCAACAAATTAGTGACGCAGGGTACCGTCATGGAAGCATTTGGTCAGTGATAGCATGGAGAATGGGTGCGCATAGTTGGTCATTCATGCCTATGCATGATACGAAGGAGTCTGTCCGCGCAAACATGCAAACTCCTTGGATTAAATAAGCCTGAGTCGATTCGATTTGTAAACCGGGCCTCGATCGTGGTTACCAAGCCATTTTTTTTTTAAACCGGTGCATCGATGAGAATTAACCAGAGTGGGTTCAACCCGCTCTCTGCATGGCTCTAGCGCGCGAGGAACTAGGAGGAACTTGTGCGTGGCGCGGCGTGGTCCGCGTGTGGCCACGGTGCGTATGCAGTCAATGCAGTCCATGCGCAGGCCATCCCCACAGCGCGCACGCGCCACACGGCGAGTACGCGTAGTACGTACGTACACATACGAGCTATAGCGCTAGTGCATTAAGATCAGAGTCTAGTCGTCTTAGTCGATGCAATGAAACAGAACAAATCACGGGCCCGGGGACCTGATAATTGACGTGATTGATTGCGGGCGAGCAATGAGTCTTGACATTGTCAAGATAAATATTGGGGAGGTATTGTGATATTTCTTCCCTGTAAGTTCTTATACTTTACCGCAAACATTACATTGCAAATGCGATGTAGTGAAATGGGCTGTGGGCAGTTAAACACGCTGAACAACGGGTCAGAGAACTCGGAGACCCGGGCGTGAGCCGCGTGAGCGTTGCCCATGATCCGTGTATGTTGCTGGGGTACACGTAGCCTCGGGGACAGTGCACGCGGAGATTTACTCGACGGAGCGCGTCATGGAGACAGTCAACTGGTCAGTCACATTTTTTCGTCCAGGCACAGTCATGGTAAGAAAAGGTCCGTCATAGTCGAGGCACACATGTGCGTCATGGTACATGAAAATCCAACTCGCATGTGACAAGTGACGCACCACCTCCGGGGGTCGAGGAGTGCGTCTTACAATTGATAGATGTTGAATGCTTTGGTATCCTAAAGACAGGCATTAATTAAACTTAGGGTCATTGACATTATCTTTACAAAATATAATAAAACTGGACTTCAGTCAGGTCAGGGTAAAATATTGACACAAATATTCAATAGACAGTCATTATTGATATTAAAAAAAATATTTATTTGTTTATGAAAGAAAATAATCATTTATTTGACAGCTTGACTGAGTTAAAGCAGTGATGCACTGTTTTAACATGGTGAAGGTGTGGAGAAGCATTTGTTGCCAAAATACAGTCAAAAACATTTTTGCGAAAACATTAAAACTTAAAAAAAGAATAATTGTCTAAAATTGATGGCAGGAATCCAGAAATCCTAAAAAAAAAAGGCTAAAACTACAGAGTTTATGTAGTGAATTATTTGAAGGAAAGGTTCAAGTAGACATGCCGGTCACTAAATTATTTATCTGCAGTGCAGAATACCCCATCGGTCTAGCACGTACGTGTAACATCATCTTCATTTAAACAAACCATTATCACACTTACTACTTTGCCAACAGGATATACAACGTATGGGGCTATTATGAATCGAGGGATATTTGCCCCGTAACAGATCATCCTAAATTGTGACTTTAAATCAATTACCACTTTAACTACAAACATATCATACCTTGGAGATAATTGACATGTTATCACTGCACGCTCAGTGGGTGTCATTTAGAGCTCTTCTCCTATGATTTTAACTTTCGGCAAAAAAATCTGGCGCTTGGCCTGGTAGTGGTACTGGTAGGGCTGGACACTGGAAGAGAAATGCACGACCTAGCTGCGAGTCGCGCTTGATCGACCCGACGTTGAATAATTCTCAACGTGCCACAACACGTACCAATTACGTAAACATTTTCGTCGAGTCAACTGGCGTCAGCCAGACACTACCCGATAAGTCGGATCGGATGTAATGTGACGGGTTCGGATATTTCGCCAAACGCCTGTACTGGCCTAATGAGGTTGATAAGCCTGTACCTATCATGGATGGACCCCTGGGATGGACGAGCTGCGCTCGAATAGACTTCCTTTGATCTATGATGACCGCCGCATCATAAAAATTCAAGACATTCAGGTGTTTTAAACAATACACTGTATTTCTAATTATGCAGTGCACCGGGGGCAGTGCCTTCCTCTGAATAACAAAAGAAAATCTGTTTTGAGAAATATATATGTCAACCGTTCAGCCTTCGCTGGGATCCGAGTTAAAAACTGATCTCTTCACACTCATGGGAATCAGTTTGGGGATGAGCGAAGGGAAATTTTGATAAAATTGTAGAAAGAATTTGGTCGGTAACTTTCCGGACATCTCCGGACACAAAATTGTTTCCACGGAAGGTGGAACACTCAATAAACGATCTACAAGATACTACATGACTGCCCAATATGCGATATGGAGACATTTCTCTGACATGTTTTCAACAGTATATTTTTTTTAATTTATCACAAAAACGAAGCAACAATATACATGTAATTTGAAATTCACAGAATCGTATCATTATAAGATTTACTACTACTGCTGCACATGCACTTCAATATGTGACATGGTTTTGAAATCTGCGCAAACAGAATATAAACACAACAAAAAAGTAATTAAGTTCCCCGCCCCCTAAGCAAAATAGTATAACTTTTGATCGAAAAGGTTTTGAGCAATAAAATTTGGCAAGAATGTTTTTTTTTTTCACTTATTGACTAGCTTCCGTGTGAAAATCGCATTAATCCACACAGTCATGCATGAGTGAGCACACATTCAAGGCAAAATTGTCACTTTTCAAAAGTCACAAGGGTAATTTTGAGATTCTGTCATATGATTTTTTAATGAATTCCATTTGTGGTGCATAATTTATGAACTTTCATTGTTTATCATCCATCTCTGGATGCACTAACACCTATATCCCGACACTTAATCCATTGTTCTGGTTGAGTGAGCACCGTTTAAAAAAGTACTCATCCCTCTTGTGTTTGAAACTTTTAAAAACCTTTTATTTTTGACAAAGATGTAACATGACCTATTATTTGAACATAAGAAGTCATTTTCGTGTCATGATTAAGTGAATACACTATGAAAATTGCACAATAAATGCCAAAATGTATTGTTAAAACGACATAAACAATCAACCTTGTGACTTTTGAGAAGTGACAATTTTGCCTTTAATGTGTGCTCACTCAAGCATGACTGATTGGATTAACGTGATTTTCACACGGAAGTTAGTCAATAAGTTAAGAATCAATCCTTCCAAATTATTTTGCTAAAAATCTTTTCGATCAAACGTTATGCTATTTTGCTTAGGGTGGGGGGGGGGGGGCGGGGGGGGGGTGAAAGTGCAGAAAAGAGAGTTGAGTCCTGGTACTCACACTTCAGGAATCTATTGGGCAATCCCCCTGAGCTCTTGGAGGAAAATGAACCAATAACTCCCATTTTCAGTGAATTTCCCATACCAGATGGCCCCTTTACCATAGATGAATACAAGAAAGCTAAAGCATGCATGAAGAGCAACAAGAGCAGTGGGGAGGATGGAGTGGCACCTGAAGTGCTAAAGTATGTACCTGTGGATGACATCATCCTAGAACTCATCAACCGCTCTTATGAGGAAGGGGAGTTGCCAGAACAGTGGTCTACCCTTAACATTATCCCAGTACCAAAGTCAGGGGATCTCTCCAATACTGATAACTACCGGGGGATTTGTCTAAGCTCAGTCGTGGCCAAGACATATAATAGAATGATTTTGAACCGTATCAGACCCTTCATAGACCCACTGCTAAGGGACACTCAGAATGGCTTCCGGCAGGAACGATCAACTGTAGGACAGATCCTAGCACTTAGGAGACTACTTGAAGGAGTAAGAGTTAAGAACCTTCCTGTAATGATCACCTTCATTGATTTCAGGAAAGCCTTTGACAGCATCCATCGAGGTAAACTCCTTGAAATTCTCCGTGCTTATGGCATCCCTGAGAAACTAGTCCAGGCAATCAGTGCCACTTACTCCAAGACGCGTGCTAAGGTCTGCACGCCTGATGGAGACACAGAGTACTTTGAGATACTGGCGGGGGTACTTCAAGGAGACACGTTAGCACCCTTTTTGTTTATTATAGCCCTTGACTATGCTCTGAGGCTTGCCATCAATGGCAGAGAGGAGGAGCTTGGATTCACATTGGTGCCCCGTCAAAGCCGTCGGGTTCCACCAGTAATGGTCACTGACCTGGACTTCGCTGACGATATTGTGTTGATATCAGATACGGCAGAGAAGGCAAGGGAACTACTTCTAACAGTGGAAAGGGAGTGCAATAAGATTGGTCTGCAGCTAAATGCCAAGAAAACAAAGGTGATGGCCTACAATATAAATGACACCTCTATAAGTACCTTAGATGGCACAGTTCTCGAAGTGAAGAATAACTTCAAATATCTGGGATTCTGAATCGCCTCGACAGACCAGGACATCAGAATCAGACGTGCCCTTGCATGGAATGCCTTGCATAGTATGAGAAATGTTTGGAAGTCCCAAATTAAAGATGACATAAAACGCCGGCTTTTTGTTGCAACAGTTGAATCTGTCCTGCTCTATGGAGCAGAGACGTGGACACTCACAGCCCAACAAGAGAAAGCACTGGATGGAGTGTACACACGTATGCTTAGGATAGCTCTTAATGTGTCTTGGTGTGACTTCATACGAAATGTCAATTTATATGGTGGTCCGTACCAAAAGTATCTATCAAAGTGCGTAAGAGGAGAATGAAAATAGCGGGACACTGTGTGAGACACCCTGAACTATCTGCTAATCCCCTCACACTCTGGGAGCCTAAACATGGTACTGCCAGAAGAGGGAGAAGTCGGGCCACTTACATTAGCGTACTAAAGAATGACACTGGCCTTGATAGCGTTAGTGAGCTCAGGACAGCCATGATGGATAAACAGGTCTGGAGGTGCAACTATGTTCATGGAATCCGAGATGGCATAGGCTGAAGCCTATGCATGCCCTCGAATTAGTAGTAGTAGTATAGTAGCACATATTTGGCGGCGGTCGTCACCGGATCAAAGAACCGAACTCGTCAAATATTCTATTGTGCTATCAATGAACACGACTGGTGTAGGAATAATGTGCTGACTCCAGTTCTAACACCTTTCTGATTGGTGATCGAGAGATGTTGAAGTGCATGGTGATCGACTGAGCATACATGTACACAGGGGAAAATGAATGAACTGTTGAACGGGAAGCCAAAATACAGCAAGGTGGTTCGCGAACCATGCGTTGAGTCTCGCCTGATTTCGCAATCCGGATAAACAGTGCTAGCTAAGTTTTTTTTTCAAATATTTAAAATGGTGCCGAGATGACCTTTGACCTCATCATACTCATCAACATACGTAGTATTATCCAAGGATCATTTTTACCATGTGTGATCAAAATTGATAAAGAAATAAAGAAATGAGAGTAATTTTAATTCAAACGAAAACTTTGAGAAAAATAATGCACACGGTCTCATATCATTCGACCTTTTGACCCCTAGATGACCTTTTAACCCATCAGCCTCATGAAGACACATTTGATGTTATTTATTTGTGCCAAGTGTGATCACAATATTGATGCAGAAATAAAGAAATGAGAGCAAGTCAAACGAAAACAAAGCCATAGTGAAAACTTTGAGCCCGTTTTGGACAAAAGGTGAATACGCGCTCGCTGCCCGAGCGCGCATCACCGGTCTCGGCTCGAATTGGGTCGGACTACTCCATTATGGCATATAGGGGTGATTGCTTAATTTACGGATTATCCCTCCCACGGCTGCACAAGTAGGACACAGGTTCAAATGATTCCAAATGCAAACAGATAGTAATTTCGCATGCATCCTCCACACGTTCTTCAGGTATACCGAAAGCACTTGTGTTTCATAACATAATTTTAGATATGGGGTTGGTTACAGGGGAAACGTAGCATTGCTCTAAAATCTTCCCTTCAACTGGCAGATCCAGCTAGAGCCTAGCCAGAGCTATCAAGCCCTCATTTCAAACTCAGAGTCAGACGAATGCAAATGAAGTCAAACCTTGTCAGTTTGAAACCATGAATTCCAACACAAGTAACAAGACTAGCAACAATTAAGGGGTCGACATGCTTTATTGAGTTACCATGTTTATTCCCACAAGTGTACACTAGCTACCAAATTAATCATTTCGTAATAAAGCTGCTATTAGTACTATAAAACCAACATATATTTGCACGCGTGGGACCAAGTCTCAGTCACCATTCACAGAATATTCTCCCCCTGCAGAGTGCAGACAACACCGAAAATATGCGTTTATTTCATTATTTAGCGATGTGTATGGGAAATACGCTCCATACAGCATTAAACAATGGGTGAACTTTCAAATATCTCACCTGCATTGTTCTAAATATTCTGGACATTGTTAGAACTTCAAGTAAAGGAACACAAATGTCACAGGAATATGCAGTTCTCGTCGCCGAGTCGTGAGTTCTGCGCGTCTGCAGCGCGTACCTGATTGCGCGCAACGCTCGCGACGCCCCCGCTCTATAATGGAATCGTCGCATTACGTCATTTGCCGCAGTTCTCATTGCCTTCTTTTCTATTATTGTGTCTCATTCGACAAAACTTTTTGGAACAAAAGTGCAACAAGATTTTACAGCCAATGAGAATAAGTCTTATATCAAGTTTTAGTGTGAAATCTCTTCTGTCAGAAACCGCTCGCCCCAGACTGACTGCTTGCTTCGTTTGTTTTCTGTAGGCCTACACGTGTGTGATGTACATGCTTGTTCGTCGAATTCGGAGGCATTTCCCATAGACTTCCACCTCAAAAGACGAATGCGTAACAGATTTCAAGCAAAAAGTGCAACGAGACTACTTGATATCCTCGAATTACTGTTAGTTAATCATGTGTAGAAAAGTGTTGGCTTTCAGATGCTACTCGCCCCAAGCGAGGATATTTATGCTAACATGTAAAAAATTAGCGATTTATGACACAATGTCACGAAATCTTACATAAATTTACGTGTTATATCGACGCGCGGACATGCACACGCGCGCACGGTTAGCAAATGTCCACAATGTTTCACTATGGATGTTGGATGGAGGGAGGACATGAAATAAAATGTGATAAACTGTTTTTGTTTTGTTTTGAATATCATTGATATTATTGTCCTTTATATTTTGTTCCACAACTACCATGTTTTCATTCTGTAACTTAAGTAGACTTCCACCATGAACTTTATTCATGAGTTATGGAACCATATGGTTGGTATTGTGTTTATTGCATTGTTAAATTATATGTTAAATCGTTGTTTACATTTATTTTTAAATAATGAGAAAATATGGTGTTGTTGGTGTTTCTCTGTCTTGATGTATGCATGATTAATGTTGTGTTTGAGGGATGGTGTTGCATCGCACCAAATTAGCGCACAAGTTGAGTTAATCATAGTTCCAGCCTGGGCTATGAACTAAGCCCAAACGTTTCTTTGTGTAGGTCTATAACAACTGCAAACAATATGGATCAATGAGAAGAGAGAATGTAACAGGATAATGTTGATGTCATGCTATATGCCTATATAGTAGGCCTACATGTATGTCTCCTCAGAATACTGGGCACAACGATGAGATATTTTTATTTTGTAAGGCCGCGTATTAATTAAACTTGATAGAGAGTCACATACACGCAATGAGAATTAACTTTGTGTGTAAGTGTCACTGTAGGTATGCCACTCCAGGAAGACAAAATCAAATGAACGTACCCCCCCCCCCCCCCCTCCCCGGCCTTCATCATCAAACAAAAATTATTGTAATTGTGTGATGGGTACAGTTGTTTGAACGAAGTTCACTATACTCTTCAACATCAATTTTCGAGAGGGGTATGGTAACTTTAGCTAATTCTTTCGATAGAGGGTAGCTTTGTGGCAAGAAAAAAAGGGGGGGGGGGGGAGAGGAGGGAGGGGGATATAAACTTTCATCTACGACATTTCTTATCTTATTTCTAAGCCTCAGCATCTAGCCGATAAACTGCAGATGCCATCGGTATTAGGTGACATTTTTTTTTTTAACCGGCGATAACATTCAACCTACAAATCAAATCGTCCGAAACGTCTGCTATGTACAGGCGACATGTCTGATCCAGAATGACGGTAAACGAGACCGTCCGCACGTCACAACTGACATCACATTGGTATTCCGTGAAAAAAATGAACGAATAGCGAGTGACATCAGAATCGTTGCATTGGACGTACGTGCGTTATTCGGTCGTGGATTAAAGTCATCGTAAAAAGTAATACATGTTCATGTGCGTGAAGACAAGAGGATGATACAATTATCATAATAAAAACATTAAACTATCACCCTATCAACCAATCACGCACACGTATTTCAGGCACGTGATCTCTATCTCGTCGAGGCGTCTTTGTACGGCGGAAGTATGTTCGCGGTGCGGGAAATGCTAGGGGGGAATCCACGATTAAAAATGAGTTAGAAACCGGACAAGTCTACATTTTCGAGACCAGAGCAACTTTTTTTTTAGGAATCTAAGGAGTCCAAAATGGATAAAGAATTGCGTTTGAATAGTCCGGCGGGTGCAGATCCAGCAATTTATACCTGGCCGCTGCAACATACAGTGAGTATTTTGGTTGACACGCGTGAAAATTTACTACGGAACTCACATAGAGTTAACGTTGGTGTACGTGTGCGAGTGTGAAACTCTCGATTGCCGGTGTGAAAAGACGGTGGGCGACGATTGCATGTGTTATTGATGTGGTAATTCTGTGACTGTGTTATTGTGTAAAACCAGAACATGTCCATGTCAAAGTTTTGCAATAACCTACGTCTAATACATGTAGCAGGTACTAGACCTATCTACAGCGTCAGGTCAGTCAGTGGTTAGTCAGGCTACATTAGTATGACATAAATTGTATGATGGGTGGGCCATTCTCGCCGCACTTATGATTTGAGACGAAAACAAATAAGTATTTCTATATACTCGTACAGTAAATCACTCTTACTTTCATGCTTTATATTTTCAAAATCATATTACAGAGACATTTTGAGTAAGCACTCACGAATAAATGTATTTTCACTGCAAAACGGTTAGTCTGTCAATATTTGTCGACGATAAAGTTGTGGCCCTTAAACGCCGCACCGTTTACGTGTATTGTCAATGGGCTTTTCCTGATCGATTTTATGTGTTCGATTTTATGGTGACTTGGTGATTTGAATAAAAAAGAAAAAAAAAAGAAATGTGTCGTTTGCTTATTCATTTGATTTTATTCGTTTGAAGTGGACTATTGATAGAAGAATACTATTTTATTTAAGGCTACCCTAGATGTTTAATGGAACAAGATCCGAAAAAAGGAGACTGCCATAATACGAGAGTCTTCATTTCGATCGCATTCTCTCGGAACGCGATGATGTAGTGCCGAAGGCATGCGCATCACGATCACACATGACTTCTCCGTTCGGCTACCGACGTGATCGCGGATCGGGTGCGCGGCAGGAATTTTGAGGAAACGGACTTTCTGGTCGGCAAATAATTTTGACATTTACTGAATAATGTGATTTTTTGTAGCTTAAAATTTCAAAAGACGATAATAAGATGGAACTTGCGTTTTTTGACGAGTAATTGGGGAGCATGACAGAAACTGTTGTGCCGATGGTGATTCTGTTGTCTCACGCGTGATACGCTTACCATTTTGTTCTAATACGCATTTTTGCTAGTGCGTCGATTAAGGGCCCTGCCGTGTGAATGGGCCACTAGCCATACATGTTCCCCCCATTTCCACAATTTCAAACTTCAGTCGTATTAAAGTCAAAGACAGTACTTTAGACGAATCAACTGGGCAACGCCAAGGCAGGGGCAGGCAAGATTTGACTTTGTTCATACCTAGCTAGTACATACATACATGTAGTAGTATAGCCAAGGACCCAATACGTACCTTTACGGTTCTTGTATCGCAAGGCATTATGGGACGGAATTCTAGTACGCGAGCGTTCAGTGATCGCTGCGGTTATTGACTACAATGTCATTTTCATGTTACAGATTTGATACGTGGATTGGTTTTGACGTGATAATTTTCAGTAAATCTGAATTGTATTTTTACGATGAGAACTCTTGATTCGTATTATTTTATCTAAATAATGATTTATAAAGGGTTTGTTGAGAAAATAATAAGCAAAGAGAGGGACCTCTGAGACGTCGTCGAGACTCGGGTGGTAGTCCTATATGTGCAAAAATGTGTGTGTCGTGATGTGATGTGTGAAATTAAATAAATAAAAAGTACAATAATACGAATCAAAGTTCTTATCGTTAAAATATGATTCAGATTTACTGAAAGTAATCGCGTCGGAACCGATCCACATAACAAATCTGTAACATGAATATAATAATATTGAACTTCGTGCTCGCCGTGGCTAGCGTCATAAGCGTTGTAAACAATATGATCGCAGCGATCGCTGAACGCTCGCGCACTAGAATTCCGTCCAATCATGCATTGCAATGCAAGAACCGTAAAGGCACGTATTCAATTACAGGTCGGTAGAGGGGTCTAGATCTAACTAGTATAGTACTGATCAGTTGATGTTCTCGCTACGCGAAATAAATTGGTGCACATGCATTTCGGGGCTGCACAGCCAAAGGTTCGAGAAATCTATTGAGGATTGTGAAATTTCCCCGAAATGTTGGAAATAATCCAGTCTTTTCAGATTTGATGGTAATTTTGATTAAAATTCTTGAGTCTCATAGACATAGTTATATGTCAATATTTGCAGGCAAGTTAAACAGAAATGCATGAAAGTATGCTGAAATTTAATACTTTTCTGAAGCAGAAAATTATGGAGCTCAAGCCTCAATATATAAACCTTGAATGATCTTTTCAATTATCAATTCCGCCGACATGCAATCCAAATACATGAGATTCTCCTAACTTAATTTGACACCTCACATGGTTGTGGAGCCTACGCACACATAGGAAAGCACTGGGAATCCAATTGTACGCAGTTGGAACCTTTCCACAGGAATAATGTGGTCGGTATTAGGACCCAATAGGCATTACGCAATTGTGCAAAAACAATGAGATAGCTCCATTTCCGTAGCCATTGTTGTGAAACTGGAAGTCAGATCGACATAAAATACTACAGCATGTTTATTACAATTTTGTGAAGAATCAATCACTACTAACAGCACTGTCAATCACTGTTGTCAGTTGTATTTTGGATTGTGCAAGGTACATTGCAAGCATGTTGAATCAACATGCACCTTCAATGTATTTATTTTCTTTTACAGGATAAAAATGACGGGGCTGTGGAGATCGTGGATACCATCAGGTAAATGCTCATACATTTTTGTTACACATGTTTGTAAAGACCACTTGGGTTGAATTCCTTGCCTCCAAATTGATCAGTTTCACTATGTAAGTGAATTTTATACACTTGGTTTTAACAATATGTTACTAATGGTAATCTCAAAGCTTGTCCAAGGTGTGTCCGAGGAGCGAATAGACTAAGAGTATATGTACATTTCATCAATTGAAACTGAATCACTTGATATAGGGGATTGTCATAACTTGTTACTGCTCAGTTAAGGAGGAAGTGAATATATTACAAAAACGGCATATTGCACATTGCAGTTCCTTTTTCTCACGAGCCCCGTTCATATACCACACACCTCTATTACCGATTCACGTCGGTAAGCAAGTTCCCAGCGAGCCGCAAAAGCACCATTCATATACACCCAAAAAGCCTTAATGTTGTGGTGTTTTGGACAGCTGGACTCTCTCCTAACTAATGGTGACGTGTTCCGCTCAGCCATACGAGCGGTGGAATTAGCGACCTACATGCCAGAGTGCGATGTACAAGGCGTAACATTCACGGCTATTTTTCGGACGCAGTTTATAAGATTCGCTTACCACAATATTGCAGTATTATTACTAGGTCTTGATCTGCGAAAAAGCCGCAAAATAAGTGCAAAAAAGGAGGAAGCAAGTACCGCATTATTTGAGTGATTCCTGTTCATATACGCACCTGTCGGTAATACATCTGCAAAATTGCTGCAAGTGTTGCGCCGTTTTTGCGGATAGGCGGTGTTTATGAACACGGTTACGGAAGTTCTTTGTAGACGGGTTTGACTGTGCATAATGTGATATTTTGAGTGACTTTGTTCTGTTGCCATACTAACAGGTGGGTTTGTGAGGACATCCCCCAGCTCATGCTGGCCATGGAAAACAACGTTCTCAATGACTATGACACATCCAGGTAAGATGGAAAGCATAACAATTGTATCATTTCTAAATGCTTCACATTATTACTACCCTGTTCATCAAAAAATCATTGTGACCATTCCCAAGGGATCATTTTTCTATCATGGCAGCCAATAAGGTGCACTCATGCAATTCTTACTGGGCAAACAATTTAACACCTGGTGGAAGAGCAGCAAAGTGGATTCTGGGTCAGCTATTCATAAATATGTGTCCTTCCTGGCAGCTTCCCAGTCATTTCATTTATTCATGTCAGCATATTTTGTTGTTATTGTATTTTTATCTTCTGTGCATATGATGCAATGAGTAAAATACATAAACTTGAACTGGTGAGTCATGTGTTTTTGAGGCCAGGTACTGAGAGGTTTATTGCATTCTTGCACAAGTAGTACATCCCATAAAGTGATGCTTATTCTGTACTAAGGTATGTTACAGTGAAAATGAAATTATAAGATGTCCATTAAGTGAAATATTCATTTATTAGCTGAAATATACTATAATTTGTTCTTTTTTCTTTTGTTTTGCAGCTTTGAGAGTATGTTCACACTTTGTGAGAAGTATAACAGGGCCATAGATGCAATACGACAGCTGGTGAGTTCATGTTCTGTGATTTGTTTTGATTTTTTTTAATTACAGAACTATTTTCCATATATTTTTCAAGCAGCCATTCAGCTCTTCCAATGACCTTTTTTGTCCCAATAGGGGTTCCCCTTTTTTTTTATTCCGTCCGTCCCAAATCCGTTTAGGCAATATCATGAGAACCGTTAACCAAATTCTCTTCAAACTTGGTACATGTGTGTATTGCATGAAACCATTGAAGTGTGTAAATAGGGGTCGAATCTGATTGTGGTCAAAGTCACAGGTCAATGAACTTTTTAAACATTGCCCAAAATTGACCTGTTTCACAATGAATCCAAATCAAAGAATGCAATTCTCATAAAACATGGTACAAAGATGGATCACTACTTGGGAGTATTTGGTGACAGGTTTGGTAAAATTCCTGAAAGGTCAAAGGTCAATGAACTTTGCTAAAAAAAATTAGCTAAAAATTGCCATGGGAATAGACTGGTGACATTGTTGGTAACATTTTTGATAGGTTAGAGGTCAAAGGTCAATGAACTTTGTTAAATTGGCCAAAAACTGCCCCAAAGTTTGAATTTTTCACAATCAATCAAAATCCACTGGTGCAATTTCAACCAAACATAGTGAAACGATGGATCACTACTTTTTTTTTAAATTCCTGGAAGGTCAGCGGTCAAAAGTTAATGAACTTTGCAAAAATTGATATCTTTTGCAATAAACCCAAATCCAAATCCAATGGTGCAATTTTAACCAAACATGGCACAGAGATGTATCACTTCATGGATGTAGACTGGTGAAAGCTTGGGCAAAACTCCTGAGAGGTCAAAGGTCAATGAACTTTGCCAAAATTAGCTAAAAATTGCCCCCAAAATAAATCAAGTCCAATGGTGCAATACCAACCAAACATGCAAAGATGGATTACTACTTGGGGTAGACTGATGACATTTTTGGTGAAATTTCTCAAAGCTGTGAGGTCAAAGGTCAATGAACTTTGCCAAAATTTGCTAAATCTAATGATTCAATTCAAACCAATTATAGTACAGAGATGAATCACTTTATGGAGGTAGACTGGTGAAGTTTGGGTATAATTCCTGAAAAGTCAAAGGTCAATGAAATTCACTCAAAATTGGCTAATTTTAAACGAACTTGATACAAGGATGGATTTAGACAGACTGGTTAGATTAGAAGTCAAAGAAGTGAGAGGTCAAAGGTCAATGAACATTGCCAAACTTGGCTAAACAAGGAAAAACAGAATATGATATTTTCATTTCATATAGGAATTCAATGGTGCATTGCCCACCAAACATACAAATTTTCTGAGAATAAATCTAAATAGAGCTAGCAAAGAGTCAGAGGCATATTTATTGACTGTGTGGCAGTCAAATTGCTCTAGTTTGCTGCTAGAATTGTAAACAAATAACAGGTTGCCCCAAAGGATGTGTGTTGTGTTTATGATAAGATTTTTAATGTACAATGTGAAGGTGCGTCATGCTGATATGATAATGCAGGGAGCTCTTCAAATTCGTGCTTTACATATTTAAAATAATCTTAAAGTCCGAATTGTATGTTGTATCAATTGAAATAAGTGATTGCTACAAATCTGCACAATGATGAAAAAAAAATCTGTTGAGTATTATGAAGGCATGCTTAAAAAAGTATGCAGATTGATGCGGTGTACTAGTAGCCATTTTTTGTCAATTTTGTGATTAAATCTGATTATGTTGGCAAATAAAAGATAAAATTGTGCTCTCCAAATTGTATGTGCGCTTAAAAAAGCTGAGTCTGACAGGCATACAGAAGTATGTTTGCCATGTCTTACAAGAATCTGACATGTACATCTTTGCTATATTTCACAGTCACAAGCTCGACCTATGTTAATTGATGTGATTCATGCCGTGTTGTTAAGATCCAGTTACATCTTCAAAAGGGATATATTACCTTTAAAGGCCTGTGTAGGTGACACGATCTGATCAGTCGTGTGACTCCTCCACTGGCTGGATGACAGGATCCGGTCATTGGTTTTGTACAATAAGGTAACATCAACGTTTTCAGTCATAGGCCTTTTACGAATGCAGAATCGTGGCAAAATCATGTCGTCTATGGTGGCCTTTAAAGTGTAATCTCAATTCTCAACATTGTTTATGTTCTAGTGGAAGGGAACCACGTGCACATCTACAATATCGAAGCGAGCCACGCCAGGTCTACTGAAGCACATTGTGCAGCAGGTCTATGCACATGCCGTGGATGACCCCGACAAGCTTAACTGCTATGAGCCATTCTCACCAGAGGTGGGTTTTTTTCCCTCCAGATTAATGTCATGTGGTCTTAACCCACTTGGTCTATTTATACTTGGGCTAGTTCTATTTGGTCCGGCTCCTATTTTTGTCTGATTGTGTTTGGTCCTGGGTCGAATTTTATGTGTTTTTATTTGAATAAACCAAAATGGATCAACATGATTAGAGAAAGCTTTGTAGTTTAACATATACATGTATGCTCATTATTTAATGTTTCTGAAAATACATTGTTTTTCTTGAACGCCTCTTGCCTTACATGAAATGATGCTGTGATTTTCTCTTTCTTCATTGATACATGTAGATTTTAGCTCTCTTAAATATGTACTGATGATTTTTTTTTTATCTTCATGATGTAGGTGTATGGAGAGACTTCATATGATCTAGTCGCTCAGATGTTGGAACATGTCAAAATCAATGAGGATGATTTATTCATTGATCTTGGAAGTGGTAAGTGTCACACTACAGTATATTCTTCTTAGAGTAGACAACAAAGATCTGAAATAACTCAAATATATTCTGACATCTGAATGTTCTACAATCCTAACAATTGAGGGTTTACAATGCATTTTGTTTTTATTCCTAAATTTTTTTAGTCATATAATTTGATTTTATTCAAGTATGATTTCATAGTGTAGACAACATCACTCATAGTTATTCTGTGGACAAAATCACTCAAAATTACATTTGCTCCCCATAACGTTAGCCAAAATTTCATACTCAAACTAAGTGAAACCACCATTGAAAGTTTGGCTGCTGTACAATCTCTGCCCCCAATACATATCTTTGGTTTACATTTAATCATCAAAGAGAAAGATAGAAATAAAACTACACATGTAACATAATTGTACACAAAGCAATTGGCATGACTGTATGCGTGTGTGTGTGTGTGTGTGTGTGTGTTTGCATATTTAGGTGTGTGTTTCTTTAGTAATTGGCAAGTCAAGCATAACAATATGCATGAGACCATAAGAAATTTCAACCCAATGGAACATGAGATGAATAAATTACTAAGCCAAAGCAAAGGAGCATATTAATTATTGATGAAGTCCTTAACCCTATCTAGCCCGGGGGGGAGGCAAAAACAGCCCCCCCTCGACATTTTTCGCGATAAATTTGTAACGCGAAAAGATCGTGCCGCGACATTTCACGACTTTTTTCCTCCAAGTCTCACGCAACTTTTAAGACCAAATTTGCGACGCGGGGATATGCGGTTCGGCAGTTACGTAACATTTTGTACGTGCACGTCAGACCCAAAATTGCTCAAAAACGTGATTTCATGTACAAATCCAGTGCAAATTCTGTATCTAGCCAAAATTCATAAATGTATCATTATTTTTATTGTAACTGATGAAAAACAATAGATTTCATGTTATTTATGACTGAAATAGTGTTGCCGACGATTTCCATGGAAAAAACAATGAAAAACATAAAGTCGAAAAAACACAGAAATACATAAGGAATTCAAAAAACAATAAAATACATAAGAAAAAATTTGATATTGCCATTCGTTTAAATCCTAATTTGATAATAATCATAAGAAGACTGTCTGGAGTGAAATCTAGCAGTTTGGGGGCTATATTTAAAGATTTACAACCAAAATATGATTTTTATGCATTAATTAGCATAATTAATTGATTAAAAATAAATTTGAATAATTTTGGTGCATTTTGCAATCGAATTGTGGAGATTACATCATCAGTAACGTACGTGCCAATTTTCGTCGCGATCGCGCGATCAACAGTCGAGATCTTAGGTGGGGGGGGGGGGCTGTTTTTGCCCCCCCCCCCCGCCCCCCCAGGCTATACAATTTCAAAATAGCCCAGGCTATATAGGGTTAATCATTACCTCGTTTCATTTTTGTTAATCTACATTTTACTTTCATTCTCAATATCTGATTTTTGTTTGCCTTAGGTGTTGGGAACGTTGTGTTGCAGGTTGCTGCTGCTACACCATGTAAACTGGCGTATGGAATAGAGAAGGCAGATGTACCAGCTGTTTATGCAAAGGTAGCGTAACCTAAAACCTGTTGAGTACTGGCCTTGTTGACATGGTCGAATGTAGACTGGGAAAGTGAGCAAGCATACGATTTGGAGTGTATTGGTGGTCAGTGGAGGTCGAGTCGTAAAGAGGGGAGAGAAAGATGAAAAGATTGGAGAGAGGGGGGGGGGGATTATAGATGAAGAGGGTGTGTGGGAGTTAGAGACAGACAGACAGGCAGACAGACAGACAGCCAGAGTGAGTGAGAGTCACACACACATACAGATAGAGAGAGAGGCTGAGCAATAGAGGGAGAGTGGGGGAGGGTCTCCATAATAATAGACAGAGGTGGAGGGGAAAAAGGAAAGAGATGGGGGAGGGGCAGAGAGAGAATTCTGAGAACATGTTTTCTCTGTATTGTGGGTTATACTTTGTATAACCTTTCTTGATATACATTGTTTAATTCACAGGGTATGCAGAGGGAGTATGAGCGATGGATGAAGTGGTATGGGAAGGAGTACAGCGACTTCCTGATTGAGCACGGAGACTTCCTTTCTGATGCCATGAAGGAAAAGATCGCATCCGCAAAGTAAGTTTTTAACTAGCCTTGGCCAATCTTAGAGGGAAACTACAGTCCAAAAACAAGTTGCTCTCAATTGAAGTAGAAAAATCGGAGCAGAAGTAACAAATATGAGGAAAATTCGACCATTGACATTAAAGTTATGAATGTTTAATGATGCGATGATCAACATTTAGGGGAAGCAAACCTGGCCATGAGGCTGTGCTGTTTTGATGACTAAAATTTCTCATTGTTCCCATTTAAAAAAAAATAATCCAGTGACTTCTTTTAGAAAGATATAATTATGATTGACACAATCAAAAATGCATCTGTCATCTTTGAGAATTCCACATCCTTGTGAAGCATTTAACTCGGCTTTTGAGAAGAAAAGCACTGTTCATAAAATAAAAAAGGCTACTATCAGTCATCTAATGTCGCTGCCCCAATCATTTCTATTTGTATCTTTTCTGCAGCATCATCTTCGTCAACAACTTTGCATTTGGACCAAGGGTGGACCATCAGGTTTGTCAATATTAAAATGTTATGTAACATAAAAAAGCAGACTAAAACATGTTATGGAATAGTAGTGGTAAAGAATACTGGCACTGTAATTATGGCAGAACCGTTATAGGTCTTGGGCCCTGTTGCATAAAACTTACCATAGATGGTAACTTTACTACCAATGGCAACTTCTATGGAATCCTTGAATTTGATTGGCTGTTGAGTGATGTTACCATGATAGTTACCATGACAGAGTTACAGTTAATGGTAAGTTTTATGCAAAGGGACCCAGATCCTGTTTAATTTAATAAATGTCAATTAGAGAGGATTCTTTCATGTGATTTTGAAATCAAGCATGTAAAGAGGACCTGCATGTATGGTCACCGCGGAATGACTCTTCAATGATTGCCGGTCTCTAATTCTTTACCAGTTATATCCATTCCTTTTTTAAATTTATATTGTGGCTATGTATTTTACTGTTTACAACAACTTCAGCGTTTTCCTCATTTTGAGCCTGTTTTGAATTGCTAAAATGCCTTATGTACTTGGCTGTGACTTGCTTTATATGTTCAGTTGCAAATGTTGTGCTCAGAAAAACAAGTTGTCAAAGAACAATACTAGATGAAGAATCTACCCTAATGTTTGACACATTATGACTAAGGTATGCTTTGAAACACTATTTTTGTCATACTCTGTGGCCCATAATATTTTTGTGAGATTGATTTCAACTAAACTTAAAAGGGCAGAGAACTCTTACAGACTAGTTGCTAAATTCAGAAAAGCATATTTGTTGAAGTTTTAGCAGAATGGGACAATTAAAAAATAATGTGTATTGCATGGTTAAACCTAAAAGGGCTGAGGTATTTGGAGCAGCTGATGGCTTTTGATATCAAAATATGTGTGTGACTTAGGGATTAAAAGTCCCAAAAGCACAACCCTCAGACCTGTTATATATCCTGGATAAAGATGAATGGTTTAAATGAATAATTGTAAATCTGTATATAACCTTTGTGTTCATAGTTGAAGGAGAGGTTTGCCAACATGAAGGAAGGTGCCAAGATCGTGTCCTCCAAAGCATTCTGCCCGCTCAACTTTCGTATAACAGACAGAAACCTCAGTGGTAAGACGAGACCCACCCTCCATGCAACTTATCATTCATTGTGACTTACAATCTTATATCATCCTTGTCATGCTGACAAGCAAGTTCATTCAAGGAAAATATCTCAACAAGCTGTTCATTTATTGCCCACAATTTTGTGTATTCTGTGGCCTTTCAGATATAGGTCGCATCAATTGATGGTAGTAATAGATGTAACTTTTCAATAGAAATCGTCCAAATAGCACCCAGCATTGCAGCGGTTGCCACAGTAGTTCTCAGTTGTAGAGCTACCCACAACCTGGTTAGACGGTCATCTGTGTCTCTTCTTTGAACTTGTTTAAGTTAGAAATGTTTTACAGTATATTAGTTAAGAGATCTTTACCCTTGTTTTCTTGTGATGAATATAATGCCAAAGTTAACTGTTTTGTATGATTTAAATGTACCAGGTACTCATTCTGTAATCTTGATTACTTAGAGAGGCAAGGTGAGAAATAAGTAAAAATATAGAGTATGAGGCTAACCTCTTCGTAAACAATACTAGTTTGTGGTTCTTACTTTTTACTCTTAGTTCATTCTTTACCTTTCTCTCTAAGCAGCTGTTTTTCAGAGCTATTTTGAAATGAATCCAACAGTTATACTGTATAACTAGTCATATATTACCCTCCCCATGCAAGTGAGCAACCTCCTTCAAATTCATTTCTCAATCTATTCAATTGTTGCTCACATCATTCTATATTCTCTGGCCCCCTCAGATATAGGTAGCATCATGGACGTGGTAGAACTATCCCCGCTGCGTGGCTCTGTGTCCTGGACGGGCAAACCAGTGTCTTACTTTCTGCACACTATAGACAGAACACTGGTAAGACTCTGTGTCTGCTCATAGCATTACATGTCACTGTGCCTTTGTAGAAATATTCATCAACGAAAGAGTTGCATGATGTAAGTAGTTTCTGCCCAAAATTGTTGTTCCACAAATTGAATTGAAAGCTTGTGCTCCAGTAAGAATTAATATTTTGATTTTGTAATCGTATGAGTTGCATGATGTACCGGTAAGTAGTTTCTGCTCAAAAGAGACACAAATGTAAATGAAAAAATGTCTGGACTCATTGAAAAACGTGTCCTCAGCTGTACCATCTTTCTCGACTGATCAGAGGAAGAAATAGTGGTGCTACCAGGGAAACGTCTTGGCCTCGCAAGCGTACTCGCTTGTAACAAAATTTTTAACATGTCAGCAGTAATTGGTGAAATTTGATAATCACAATTATATGTTATGTGACAAAAGCAACTGGCTAAAAGCCAAGTCCCATTTGCTTTCATCTGTGTGCAAGCAGGTTCAAGCTTGTATGTTTATGTACAGTCTTATAGCACTGCCTGTAGCCACTCTATAAGGAGAATGAACCCTAAACAGGAATTGAATAGAAGCAGCAAAACAGATTGGTAAAAGTTTTAGAAAAATCATCGTATGGCAGTGGTGAATTTTTGAAAATCATGATCACGAGCACTGATTCCTGATCATTAACCTTTTTGGGCAAGTCCAATTTTCCGAAATGACACATTGTATGAAATTGCCATTGTACTTGTGTACCATGCGTAAACAAGACAATTAACTCAGAGCATCAATTGCCTTCACCTTAGAGATCAAACTTATAGGGTTAGTGATTAAGATTTTTAAAAACAACTAACTTCCTTATGATATGTCTGATTTTTCTTTAAACTTTTGTGTATGAATCTATATCTGCTTTTATTTGAGTGAACTTATTTCAGGGTTTTAATTCCCCTTGAATTTGATTTTTTTTAAGCTGCCAAGTAGTATATTTTCAGTATTTGGGGCTGGATTTTGACCTGAATAGTCAGTTTTAGTGCAAATATTCAACTGTATCAGTAGTTCTTAACACACACAAACAAGTAAGCCCCCCAAGCAAAATTACCGCAGAGGTTTTGGGCAACATAACTTGGCAGGATTGTACCTTCACTTATTGACTAACTTCCGTGTGAAAATCACATAGTCATGCATGAGTGAGCATACATTGAAGGCAAAATTTTCACTTATCAAAAGTCACAAGTGCAATTGTTTATGCCGTTTTTACAGTACATTTTGGCATTTCTTGTGCGACTTTTAAAGTGTATTCACTCACCTATGACATTGAAATGACTTCTTATGTTCACATAACTGGTCATGTTATCTTTGTCAAAATATCCAGTTTCATTTTTATGAATTTTTGAAAGGTTACTGAAAGGTTACAGGTCAAAGGTCAATGAACTTTGTGAAAAATTAGTTCTATGCAATACACACATGTACCAAGTTTGAAGCAAATCTGTTTCACTGTTCTCGAGATATTGCAGAAACAGATTCGGGACAAAGATAACAAAGTTTGGGGCAGTTTTTAGCCACTTTTGGCAAAGTTCATTGACCTTTGACCTATGACCTTTCAGGAATTTTACTTTTCAGAAAGGTTTCTGAAAGGTTACAGGTCAAAGGTCAATGAACTTTGTGAAAAATTGCAAAAATTTGACGTTTTTCACAATAAATCCAAGTCCAAGGATGAAGTTGTCATTAAACATTATGTTTTCGGGTTGTCCGTCCGTCCCGAATCTGTTTCTGCAATATCTCGAGAACAGTGAAACAGATTTGCTTCAAACTTGGTACATGTGTGTATTGCATAGAACTAATGAGGTGTGTAAAATTGGGGTCAAATCTGATGGAGGTCAAAGGTCAAAGGTCATTGAACATTGTGAAAAATTGCCCAAACTTGACCTTTTTCACATTAAATCCAAATCCAAGGATACAATTCTCATCGAACATGGTACAAAGATGGATCACTACTTGGAGGTAGACTGGTGACATTTTGGGTTAAATTTCTGAAAGGTTACAGGTCAAAGGTCAATGAACTTTGTGAAAAATTGCAAAAATTTGACGTTTTTCACAATAAATCCAAGTCCAAGGATGAAGTTGTCATTAAACATGGTACACGGATGGATCACTACATGGGGATAGACTGATGAAATTTTTGGTAAAATTCCTGAAAGGTCATAGGTCAAAGGTCAATGAACTTTGCCAAAAGTGGCTAAAAACTGCCCCAAACTTTATATTTTTCACAATAAATCTAAATCCAATGGTAAATTACCAACTAAACATGGTGCAAAGATGGATCACTACTTGGGGCTAGACTGGTGACATTTTTGGTGAAATTTCTCAAAGGTCAGAGGTAAAAGGTCAATGCACTTTGCCAAAATTTGCTATTTTTCACAATGAATTCAAATCCAATGATACATTACCAAATAAACATGGTGCAAAGATGGATCACTACTTGGGGGTAGACTGAGAACATTTTTGGTGAAATTTCTCAAAGGTCACAGGTCAAAGGTCAGTGCACTTTGCCAAAATTGGCTATTTTTCGCATTGAATCCAAATCCAATGATTCAATTCAAACAAACATGGTACAGAGATGTGTCACTTCATGAAGGTAGACTGGTGAAAGTTTGAGTAAAATTCCTGAAAGGTCAGAGGTCAAAGGTTGATGAATCTCCCCCAAATTGATACTTCTCACAATAAATCCCAATCCAATTATGCATTTCAAGAAACCAGGGATACAATGATGGATTTAGACAGACTGGTTAGATTGGAAGTCAAAGAAGTAAGAGATCAAAGGTCAAATGAACATTGCCAAACTTCGCTAAACATGGAAAAACAGAATAAATGGTATTTTCATTTCACATAGGAATTCACTGGAACATTCCCAACAAAACAAACAGATTTTCCGAAAATAATCTAAATAGAGCTAGCAAAGAGGCGGAGGCATATTTATCGACTGCGTGGCAGTCGAATTGCTCTAGTTTCACAAAGATAAAGGGTTTTTAAAAGTTTCTCAAGAGAAAGTTTCTCAAAAAACTCAAGAGGGATGAATATTTTTTTAAACTGTACTCATTCAACCAGAACAATGGGTTCAGTGTCAGGATAGGTGTTAGTGCATCGAGTTATGGATGAAAAGACACTAATTATGCACCAGAAATGGAATTCATTAAAATTCATGTGACAGAATCCCAAAATTAACCTTGTGACGTTTGAAAAGTAACAATTTTGCCTTTAATGTGTGCTCACTCATGCATGACTGAGTGGATTAATGTGAATTTCACCTGGAAGTTCGTCAGTAAGTAAAAGTGCAATCCTATTAAGTTATGTTGCTCAAAACCTCTATTTTGCTTGGTGGTGGGGGGGGGGGGGGCCTTACTTCTTTTGTTGTGTTTATTTCATTTAATGGGGAAATACTGATTTTCTGAAAAGACAGCAAAATACTTCAATGAAATTTTAGAAAGTTGGCAGGTCTGTTTTATGTTCACTGTGAGCCAGGATTTAAATCATTTTTGTTCAACAGGGGCTCTTTTTAAACTTTGTGTCAATGAATGTGTATCAATTTAACCATTCAGATGCACTCTACAATCTATAGTTTTATTTTTGTTGTGCTATCCCTTTGTTACAAATAGTGCCTGAACACATGGACACAGAATATAATCTTAATTTTCTTCTTGCAATTTTCCTCCTTTTTTCCATGTTCACATGACCCCAACCAGAGTAAACCACAGGCATGATGTCTAACAACTGTTTTTTCTGGTTTCATGGTTTATTGTGCTATTTCAACCCTGAACTGAGGAGTCATTTATGTGTAATTTACATACAAACAGCTACAAATTCCTTTCTGTCATGAAAAGTGAAAAGAAATTGATTGTAAAATACTCAGTATTGAATGAATAGTTGTATCAAATCTTACTAACATACATTTAAGTCATTTAACATTTACCTACTAAATTCTAACTCTTAGATTCGATTCATTAATTGGTATGAATACCATGCCACCCATTTTTGTGTTTTTTTTTATCACACATGTTATTTTTTCCCCCACGCCATAGGTCATCATAGCAATTTTATTTATTTTGTTTGTTTTTCCTTTTTTATATGTTGTGCAGCTGGAAAAATACTTTCAGACCCTCAAGGATCCAAAACTCAGGGTAATTATTTCTGTAAATCTTTGATTTAATTCTATTTAAGAGTAAAATCTGAAATTGGGTACTTGATATATTGTTTAACTCTAAAATTGATAAAATAAAGTAATATATGCAAGAAATAACAGTACTCACTTGAAACATACCTTATGTGATGCATAACATACGGAAAAGGGATTGGAAGTAGGTTAAAGATGTAAAGCAAACTAACATGTAAATGGAACAAAATATTTCGTATTGTTACAGTTTTACCAGAAAGATACTTGACAGTATTAAATGGTGTCTTCCGATCTCCCGCACCAAAAGAAAGGGAGATTAGGGGACTCTGTGAGAACTGTAAATTTCTTTCTGGCAAGTCTCTCTAGGTGAGATTGGTTATGATTGCCATGCACTGTGTTTTCTGCAGAAAGTTTTATACATCATAACTTGAACATATTTTGTATGAAGTGCATACTTATGATTTATCATTCCATGAAATCTCATATTGGAAAAAAATGCACTAATAGCTAGTGGGTATTTGACATTAAATTAATGATGTAACTAGATAGAAGGAAAATTCTCAAATGTATCCATAAGTTCCTATTTATTCTGGAATTAAATATTGAATTCTATACTCATTCTGTGAACATGTAGCAAACAAACGTAAATTAAGGCAACTAAATCATAGGCTTTACACATACATGCTCCTCAAAATTTACGGATTTATTTTCACTTCTTGCCATCAGTTGCTTTTTTATTTTAAGACCTTTTCATGTATGTATCTATTCAATAGAGTCACTGTTACTTTGTGTTGCTGCCTCCCCCCAATCAATTAATTCCAAACTTCACACAATTAGCATATACAGATGAAGTGCATTAAAAAACACTGCTGGTAAAAGAGTTCAAAGTTAAAGCCAGTGAAAGAAACAATATGTGAGGTTCAGGGTGATTTAGCCTCCCAAATGCTAAAAGGAGCGCCCAGAAATAATAAGAGCCCCTGTAAAAACGTGATGTTTCTCATTGAATATATCCCGGTAATGCGCAGCCTGGTTCAATGGGTTTGTTAGGAGATGGTCACTCACAACTAGAGTGAAAAAATAATAACATGGTTCTAGCCCATGAAAGTATTAAACTACCATATTCTACCAAGTTTTGTAAAGGATTAATTTACTTGCTTAATGTTCTCAATCAGAAAACATCATGAATGAGGGTACTTGTTTCGTAAAGAATCCAAACAGTATGTGTCATTCATCTTATTCTCTCTCTTATTTCTTAACCCCACCAATACCGCTCTACCTTCCCCCCACTCCATTTTGCATCTTTCCTTTGTTTTTTCCCCTTTCTCCCACATTGCATCTCTCATACCTGTTATAATATTACTTTTTCCACCTGAACTCTCATTTCACTCTCATATTCTTCTTTCTAAACACAACTTTCCTCCCTGCTTTCCTCTCTCCCTATTCCCCATCTCATCTCTCCCTTTTCTCACTCCTTTCTTCCCTTTCCTCCTTTGCCCTACTCCTTCTCTTTTCCCCTTTCCGTTTGTCTATCCTTCTGCCTCCTGCCTCTCCTCCCTCCCCTTGTCCATCTTCTTCCTCTCCTTCTCCTTCTCCATCTCCTCCCCCCTCTACTTTTCTCATTCCTTCTCCCTCCTCCCTCTCCCACTAATTCTTCTTCCTCTCCCCCTCATCCCTCTCCATCTCCTCCCTCCTCTCCTCCCCCTCCCTCTCCCTTCTTCCACTTCCTTCTCCCACTCCCTTCTCCCACTCCCTTCTCCCACTCCCTTCTCCCACTCCATTCTCATTCCCTGTCTCTGTCTGCATTTCCTTCTCTTTCCCTACCCCTCTACCTTAACCCCTTACAACCTTCACCCCATTCCCCTACTGCAGGAAGAATACTACAAAAGCTGCGTACGATCAAAGCGCCCCCGGCGCAGTAACGTCGACTACCTCGCCTCGCGGGCCTTGGACCTAGGCAAGACGTCCAGTGACAGTGACTCGGCGGTCTACGGCCCCACCACACGCCGCCAATGGTCTGAATGGATCGCCAACCGAGATGGCATGAAGGAAAACCTTGACCTGGACGATAGTGAACGCATGGACATGGTGAGTAGCGAAAATCATCTGCATTCACAGATGATTATGAACATCTGTGCCCCCGTTTTATGAAGAGTTGGCGATTGATCTAAATCGATGGCAATCTAATCCCTTATCTCTATTGATTGGTATCAATGGCAAATCGGGGCCCAGGCCCCACGAAGAACGGTGCAAGCTCACTGATGGCACTACCCTGTATGAAAAGACTGTATAAATAAATAAATAAATGAATGAATCCATAATAAATGATCAAGACGATAAAAATCCATCACATGGGTATAGGCTATAGAGGTCATAGTATTTGACTGTTGAGGTCAAATTTGCCCATGAATGCCCTCTCAATATAATACCATAAGAAGCCTGTCATACTGATCATGTGGGGATGGATGAAAAGCTGACTCATTTCTCTCATGCCACCCTATTACATCTCCAGGATTCAGATGTGTCCTCACAACCGCCAAGACGCAAACGACATCGGAATAAAGAGTGCCACAGCTCTGGAACGGTGAGTGCATCACAAAGTCAATCAAAGTCACAAAATGAAATACTGTGTAAAAATCAAAATACGTTTATTCCAATGATATCATGACTTTATTTATTAGTTCTTGCAGGCAAATGAAACCCTATAACAAATTCACTTAAATGCAGAAAGAGATAAAACAGCAGCCAATTTTTCTGCAAGTTAATTTCATTGATGAATATAATAAGTCTAAAATAGCAATTTTAATTAACATTAGTTGAAACTGAGGTACTATTTTGGAGGTTACTTCTAAAAAATTATGCTTTGGTACTTTGATAATTCCTCTGTTTGTTTACTTTTGAGCTAATTCATGTGCTGGGTAATCAGACATTCTCACACACCTTCCCAGTATCTGAAATACTGGAGAATATGTATCTATTCCATGTCTATTTCCTTTCTTTGACCTCAAGAACATTTTGAACTATGTTGAGCTATTTTCCCCCCTTGAATTAGGAGACAACACCAAGAACACGTTCCAAAGCGGTCAAAAGTGACAAACAAAAGCCAAACAAAAAAGCTAGTGATGTGGTCCCAAAGGTTAGCCGGCTTTTCAGATTTAGATGTTTTGTGTTTAATGAAATTCACTATTAATACTCTTCACCTTAGAATTACCTCACCTGCTGTCTTCATTCATTTGTGACCCTCTTCACAGAGTTTCTCATTAGATCATGACAGAGTATGTACCTAACATCATTGAGGATGAATGTCAGTCATTTCATGGAGTTTCAATAGATCTGTCATCTTGTCATGACAGAGCTTTTGAATCTTAACAACATTGAGTATGAATGTGTTTGAGATGTATTTGATCTAAATTTTCCCTTGCAAGGTTTTTGAACACTGAAGTACCTCTAACCCTGTCTATTGATGTACAATAACTCCACATTTGTTTTGGTTTTTTTCCCCCCACTGGTTTGAGTTGTTGTGGTAGTGACCTCAAAGACTTTTCTATGGACTTGAGGAGTCTATTAACCATTTTTGTCTCACCCACCGGAGGTGAAGGCGAGACTAAGGGATCCAAATGGCGTCCGTCCGTCGTCCGTCCGTCGTCCGTCCGTCGTCCGTCCGTCGTCCGTCCGTCGTCCGTCGTCCGTCCGTCGTCCGTCGTCCGTCGTCCGTCACAAATGTTAAAGTTTACCTGCAAGACTCTCTTTTGACAAATAACTTCACATGGGTTGCTTGGATTACAAACTAACTTGGGTCATAGATGCACTGGGGGTACCTTCATGTTATGGTACCGTTGGAGGTCACAGGATAAGGTCAAAGGTCATTTGAGGTCATACGTTAAAGTTTACCTGCAAGACTCTCTTTTGACAAATAACTTCACATGGGTTGCTTGGATTACAACCTAACTTGGGTCATAGATGCACTGGGGGTACCTTCATGTTATGGTGCCGTTGGAGGTCACAGGATAAGGTCAAAAGTCATTTGAGGTCATACGTTAAAGTTTACCTGCAAGACTCTCTTTTGACAAATAACTTCACATAGGTTGCTTGGATTACAACCTAACTTGGGTCATAGATGCACTGGGGGTACCTTCATGTTATGGTACCGTTGGAGGTCACAGGATAAGGTCAAAGGTCATTTGAGGTCAGGGATACAATTCTTTTGCGTAGCAACGGAGATCGCGATATTTCTGGTTATTTTCGCAAGTGGGCGAGACACAATATTGCTAATGCCTTGTCTGTTGTATGCAGAGCTGTTCTCATTCTACTAACCCTCATATTTGCTCCAATACACACTTCATATATTACTTTCAAATTAGCAAGAGGTAGAAGTAACCAAAGCTTCTTTATTTTATATTCTGATATAGTTTTGCAAAAATTATGTAAATAATTATTAAGGAAGCAAACAGTCCACCTTTCCATGACACGCAATCATATCCTCAGCACAGAAATTTCTTTTTCAATTAAATAAAGAAGCTTTGGTTACTCACATTACATGACGTATCATAAAGAGCAATTTAGGGAGTAAGATTGCACATTTTACTTTGTTAGAATTTGTTTGATTTTTCTCCTTTGATCTTTCCTTAATTTGTTTATCTGTTTATAATTTTTTATGCCTCTGCCACGAAGTGGCTGGAGGCATTATGTTTTCGGGTTGTCCGTCTGTCCTTCTGTCCCGAATCCGTTTAGGCAATATCTTGAGAACCATGAACCAGATTTGCTTCAAACTAATGAAGTGTGTAAACTTGGGGTCTAATCTGATTGAGGTCAAAGGTCAATGAACTTTATGAAAAATTGCCCAAAATTGACCTTTTTCACATTAAATCCAAATCCATGGATGAAATTCTCGTTAAACGTGGTATACAGATGGGTCACTACTTGGGGTAGACTGGTGACAGTTTTGTTAAAATTTCTGAAAGGTTAGAGGTCAAATGTCAATGAACTTTGTGAAAAATGGCAAAGAATTGACCTTTTTCACAATAAATCCAACTCCAAGGATGCAATTCTCATTAAACACGGTACACAGAGGGATCACTTCTTGGGGGTAGACTGGTAACATTTTTGATAAAATTCATGAAAGGTCAGAGGTCAAAGGTCAATGAACTTTGCCAAAATTGGCTAAAAACTGCCCCAAACTTTGTTTTTCACAATAAATCCAAATCCAATGGCGCATTTCCAACCAAACATAGTGAAAAGATGGATCACTACTTGGGGGTAGACTGGTGATATTTTTGGTGAAATTGCTGGAAGGTCAGAGGTCAAAGGCCAATGAACTGTGCACAAATTGATATTTTTCACCATAAATCCAAATCCAAATCCAATGGTGCAATCGTAACCAAACATGGTACAGAGATGTATCACTTCATGGAGGTAGACTGGTGTAAGGTTGGGTAATATTTCTGAAAGTTCAAAGGTGAAAGGTCAATGAACTTTGCCAAGAATGAGCTAAAAATTGCCCCCAAAGTGATATTTTCAAAATTAATCCCAATCCAATGGTGCAATACCAACCAAACATGGTGCAAAGATGGATCACTACTTGGGGGTAGACTGAAATTTCTCAAAGGTCAGAGGTCAAAGGTCAAAGATTTTTGCCAAAATTTGCTATATTTCACATTGCATCAAAGTCTAATGATTCATTTCAAACCAAACATGGTACAGAGATGTATCACTTAATGGAGATAGACTGGTGAAAGTTTGGGTAAAATTCCTGAAAGGTCAGAGCTCAAAGGTCAATGAACTTTACCAAAATTGGTTAATTTTAAACTTGATACAAGGATGGATTTAGACAGACTGGTTTGATTGGAAGTCAAGGAAATAATAGGTCAAAGGTCAATGAACATTGCCAAACTTGGCTTAACATGGGAAAAACAGAATATGATATTTTCATTTCACATAGGAATTCAATTGTACATTGCCCACCAAACATATAGATTTTCTGAGAATAAATCTAAGTAGAGCTGGCAAAGAAGCGGAGGCATATTTATCAACTGCGTGGCAGTCGAATTGCTCTAGTTTCTTCTCTTATTGAATAAACTACCAGTGACTGACTCGCATTGTCTTTTTAAAGAAGTGATGTGGCAATGATCCTGCAATTCATTATTTTGTACTGAAACCCTTTTTTCTTATTTTCTCTTTTACATTTTGTGTGGACATTTCAGGACAGTTCATTGAGAGGTCGTGGCAGGCCAAAGAAGAGAGAGGCCGGTTTGAGTAGGGATGACAGGAAAAAATCTGCTGCGTTGGGAATGGACCTGTTACATCAACACACAGTGTCCATCAGTCAGTCACCCCCGGATAAGAGCAATGGTATGGCTCGTTCTCCATCTCATATAGGCTTTTAGCATGGAGAGATGGAAATATTGAAGTATTTTTAGGGGTGAGAAATGAAGTAGGGAATAAATGTGGTAGAGAGGGGAGCTAAAGGGGAAATAGGATGACAGTAGACCTTTCACATCAACACACAGTGTCTATCAGTCAGTCACCTCCTCAGTCACATAAGAGCAATGGTGTAGCCCATTTCCTATCTCATGTAGGCATTTAGCACAGAGAGACAGGATTGTTTAAATAATCTGACGGGAAGGAAATGAAGAAGGGAATAAATTAGGTTGAAAAAGGAGCAAGATTAGAAATGGAATGGGAATGGATCTGTTACATTAATACATTTGACAACAAAAGCTATGGATGTGTCGTAATTCATATCCTCACACAAAAGAGTATGCAGAACGACCTATGACATGTCCATCGTCATGGCTATTTAATGATTTTACAGCATTTGTATGGATGTGTAATTCTTTGTGTTCTCACACATTAAGCATATCTGCGAAATATTGCAATTTGGGCGGATTTATTCTGATTTTTTCATTCCGATTCCGAATCATATTCTCAATATTCCGAATTAAAAAAAAAAAGAATATTGAAAATGGCTTGAGCTACAACTAGTTCTCCACCATAGTGGTGAAAAAAATTGCGACCTCCACAGCGATTTTAGCACGTTGAGCTGCTCCACACGCATGCACGTTTATCTGCGCCAGTAGAAATATAACTACATATAACAGCATGGTTTTGCAGCGGATTCATTGTATCGTGTATATCGTATACAATAAGGACCTGGCGTGTGCACAGAACACCATAGATATCTAGCTTGCGATAATCAAAACATGATCCTGTACATGCCTCGAACGTAGCCATCCTTTGATTTTGAAATAGGAACGGTGGAAACTGGACGGTGTGTACTATAACTTGGATTATAATTAGGATTTGAGAAAGACAGCAACATGAGCAAATTAGGGACAGGGGAGAAGGTTCTTGTGTATCAAAAGTTTTGAAAGGAATACAGTCGGTACCCAGCAGTTTCTTCATGCAAACTTGGTGAGCACCACGCATTATTGGTCTATTTGGGAATCAGTCATGGAGGAGTTAACGATATTCAAAAGCATCAATCTCACAGCGAGTTAAGGAATAAGACCAGTCTAATCTCAAACTTCTTCACACATAAACACCCTGCCATGCTGTTCACCATTCGAGTGAGGTTTTACAGAAAGCAAATCGGGCTACTGTTGTGGGTTTGGCTGGCTCCACATGCTGCAGCAGCCAGTAGTAGGGCTGCCATCAAACTAAGGTATTTACATGTACATGTAGGTTTTGTTTTGATTGGCATGTGTGGAGAAAATAACAGGAAAATGCAGGAAATTGCCTCTTTTCAGCTTAAAAAATTTAAACAATCTGTACCTTTGAAGGGGGGACAAACCCACCTACCCCCTTTCGTGTTGTGTGCGCGCTGATGGCGCAGAGTGCCCTAAGGTAACGCGATATAGATTCCTAATTTTCTCAAGCAATGGTTGGCAGGTATGCATTATGGTATGCTGAATGACCTTGGGTTGTCCTTTGTCAAGGCTAGTTCATTATTTACATCATACATAGAGGTGTAATTCCTCATGTTTCTCACACAGAATGGAACATGTATGCTGAATGACCTTGGCATGTCCTTCAAGAAGGCTGTATTATGATTAGACAGTATTTGTATGTGTTTCTCACACATCAAGGTATGCTGAACGACCTTGGCATGTCCTTCAACCTGGCGAGCATGGTCACGTCTCACAAGGAGAAGAGTAGACCCAAGAGTCGGGAGCGCAAGCCCAGCCACAGGCAGAAGAAGGACCTCGAAGCCTCCATACAATGGCTCGTCGGTGAGTCATCAGCTAGGCTTTTAACCCTTCCAGTACCAGACTTTAAATACCCATTGGGTTACTAAACATCTCCATGCCAATTATAATGAGAGGGTTAACCCTTTCATTACCAGAGTGTGAATACCTACATCCTCCACATCTGGTCTTTTGCAAGTTCCGATTTCAAAGAGATCATGGGGAGAACAGGCCTTTGCACATGCAGGGCCAACCCTGTGGAATTCTCTTCCATAGAGTTTGAAAACCTTGAAGTCAGTGACCACCTTCAAGGGCAACTTAAAGACATACCTGTATAATAGTGCTTTTTGACATACAAGTTCATACCTGTATTGTAATTTTTTTCTCTCTCTTTAATATGCTCTGAAGCGCCTGATTAAGATGGGAAGTGCGCTTCATAAATTCTATGTATTATTATTATTATCATTACCCCATTGGCTTACTAGACATTTAATGCCAATAGTAACGAGGTCTCTATGCAGTGGCTTGTGGGTAACAGCCAGGCTTGTAACTCCATATCTGCCACTGGCACAAGTGATACACAAAAGCCATAGAGGAACACTGTCTGGCACCAAAGGGAGTAAGATTTGTCTTTAAGACAAATTGTAGGTTGTTTGACGTTCAGACAAAGGACCCCACCTTCTCAAAAAGAGAGGAATGAGATTGCAGTGTATGTAAAAATTTGTTGGTAGTCATCTTTGAAACCATGATTCTTGTCACCTGTGGTAATACACACAGATCTATTTATTTGATTATTGATGCATGTAGTGTTTCATTCATTTTCTCTTCCTTTCTCTTTGTAACCCTTCTACAGAGGACTACAAAATACAATTGTTGCAATTCCTATCCTACATGAAAACTCCAGAGTACACTGATCTTGTGCACAAACAGATTGAAGAGGAAAAGGTAAGTTTGATGCAAATCTGAATCCAGTTCATGACATACTTTCTAGAATTGTCGTGAAAAGAAACCCTTCAAAATGCTGGTTATTGTTCTAGAACATCATTGTAACAATAGATTAAAAGCAAAACATGAAGAAATTTAACTATAACTTTGTTGAAAAATCATACTTAAGCCATGGTTTGATATGTTGCAGTGTATCAATATGTGTCAGTTGGCATTACTGATGTGTCTATCCTGCACATGAGAGATTTAGTTCTGATGTGAATTTATATTCATGGATGTTAAATTGTTAATTTGTATCACAAAAGTGAACAGAACTATGCACTTATGTCTCTATGTAGAACAGGTACCACATAAGTCCTCCATGCTTACGGACATATTATGGCTAGATCCAAACCTGCCATCTAGTACAATTTTGTCATATTTTTATGCCTCCGCCACGAAGTGGCCGGAGGCATTATGTTTTCGGGTTGTCCGTCCGTCCGTCCCGAATCCGTTTAGGCAATATCTTGAGAACCGTTAAGCAGATTTGCTTCAAACTTGGTACATGTATGTATTGCATGAAACTAATGAAGTGTGTAAAATAAGGGTCAAATCTGATTGGGGTCAAAGGTCAAAGATCAATGAACTTTGTAAAAATTGCCCAAAATTGATCTTTTTCACAATAAATCCAAATCCAACGATGCAATTCTCATTAAACATGGTACAAAGATGGATCACTACTTGTGGATAGACTGGTAACATTTTTGGTAAAATTCCTGAAAGGGCAGAGGTCAAAGGTCAATGAAATTTATGAAAATTTGCCAAAAATTGAGCTTGAGAACCGTGAACCAGATTTGCTTCAAACTTGGTACATGTGTGTATTGCTTGAAACCAAAGAAGTGTGTAAAATTGGGGTCAAATCTGATCGAGGTCAAAGGTCAAAGGTCAATGAACATTGTGAAAAATTGCCAAAATTGACCTTTTTCACATTAAATCCAAATCCAAGGATACAATTCTCATCAAACATGGTACAAAGATAGATCACTATTTGGAGGTAGACTGGTGACATTTTGGGTAAAATTCCTGAAAGTTTAGAGGTCAAAGGTCAATGAACTTTGTTAAAAATTGCAAAAATTTGAACTTTTTCACAATAAATCCAAGTCCAAGGATGTAGTTCTCATGATAAACATGATACACGGATGGATCACTACTTGGGGATAGACTGATGAAATTTTTGGTAAAATTCCTGAAAAGTCAGAGGTCAATGAACTTTGCCAAAATTGGCTAAAACTGCCCCAAACTTTATATTTTTCACAATAAATCCAAATCCAATGATACATTACCAACTAAACATGGTGCAAAGATGGATCACTACTTAGGGTGAGACTGGTGACATTTTTGGTGAAATTTCTCAAAGGTCAGAGGTCAAAGGTCAATGCACTTTGCCAAAATTGGCTATTTTGTACATTGAATCCAAATCTAATGATTCAATTTAAACAAACATGGTACAGAGATGTGTCACTTCATGAAGGTAGACTGGTGAAAGTTTGGGTAAAATTCCTGAAAGGTCAGAGGTCAAAGGTTTATGAACTTTGCCAAAATTTGCTGAAAATTGCCCTCAAATTGACACTTTTCACAATAAATCCCAATCCAATTATGCATTTCAAGAAAACATGGTCCAAGAATCACAGGGATACAGGGATGGACTTAGACAGACTGGTTAGATTGGAAGTCAAAGAAGTAACAGGTCAAAGGTCAAATGAACATTGCCAAACTTCGCTAAACATAGAAAGACAGAATAAATGGTATTTTCATTTCACATAGGAACTGGAACATTTCCAACCAAACAAACAGATTTTCTGAAAATAATCTAAATAGAGCTAGCAAAAAGGTGGAGGCATATTTATCGACTGCGTGGCAGTCGAATTGCTCTAGTTTGGTAAAATTCCTGAAAGTTCAGAGGTCTAAGGTCAATGAACTTTGCTAAAATTGGCTAGAAATTGCCCCAAACTTTAATTTTTTCACAATAAATCCAAATCCAATGGTGCAATTCCAACCAAACATAGTGAAACGGTGGATCACTACCTGGGGGTATGTTACACCCACAAATGTAATAATCGCCCACAAATGTAATAACGCCCACAAATGTAATAACACTTTACCCTCAAATGTAATAACGCCCACAAATGTAATAACACTTTACCCACAAATGTAATAATTTCACCCACAAATGTAATCATGCACTTTACCCACAAATGTAATAATTTTGAACCACCCACAAATGTAATAATCACTTTACCCACAAATGTAATAATTTTTAGGGGATATTTTGTTGAATTTCTTCAAAACTGAAACCCTGTACTGATGCATCGGTATAGCGCGCAGTCTTTATTCCAGACCCAATTATAGGCCCGATCACCTTCTCTCTGTGGAATAACGTGAGAATGGAGCCTAGTCTCTCCTCCAGACCCGATAATTTAAAAAAAAAAGAGCGTAGTCTTTTTCCAGACCCAATTTTTTCATTTTTTGAATCTTCAAAACCAAGGCCCGATCATCTTATTGCTGAGGGATAACCTGAGAATTGAGTCTAGTCTTTCCTCTAAACCCGATTATTTAAAAAATGAGAGCCTAGGCTTTTCTCCAGACCCGTTTCATTCATTTTTTTAAATTTCAAAACCAAGGCCCCATCATCTCACTCCTGTAGAATAACATGAAAATTGAGTCTAGTCTTTCCTCCAGACCTGGTTATTTCAAAAGTAAGAGTGTAGTCTTTTCTCCAGACCCAATTATTTCATTTTTTCAATTCTTCAAAATCAAGACCCCGTCATCTTATTCTTATGAAATAACATGAGAATCAAGCCTAGTCCTTCCTCCAGACCCGATTATCTCAAAATTAAGAGCGCAGTCTTTTCTCCAGACGCAATTATTTCATTTTTTCAAATGTTCAAAACCAAGGCCCCATTATATTTTTCTTGTGGAATAACATGGTAATCGAGCCTAGTCTTTCCTCCAGACCCGAGTAGTTAAAAAATAAGAGCATAGTCTTTTTCCAGACCCAATTATTTCGTTTTTTTAAAATCTACAAAACCAAGGCCCTATCATCTTATTCTTGTGGAATAACATGAGAATCAAGCCTAGTCTTTCCTCCAGACCCGGTTATTTCAAAAGTTAGAGCATAGTCTTTTCTGCAGACCCGTTTAATTAATTTTCTAAATCTTCAAAACTAAGGCCCCATCATCTTATTCCTGTGGAATAAGATAAGAATCGTTTCTAGTCTTTCCTCCAGACCCAGTAGTTCATTTTTGAAATCTTACAAAATAAGACCATCATCATCTTATTCCTGTGGAATAATGTCAACATCTTCCAAACTAAGACCCTGACTGTGATAAATCAAATGTTTAGAGCGTAGTCTTTCCTCGTAATTGAAATTTAAAGACAAATCTTCAAAACTAAGATCCTATCAACTAATTCCGTTCTTTGAAATAAAAAAATACAACTCAAAAAGTCAAGCACTTTGAGCATGTACATAATGTGTATATAGCTCATTTTAAATACTCATCATTATCGTCATCTTTTCTTGGCGATGCATGGCATCGCTTTACATTGTTACATATGTGGATACAACACGTCTCAGTGGTCGGCGGTCACACAAACTGACGAATCAGTCAAAATAGTACATATATATACTTGTATATATCGCACAGAGGTGGGACCGATTCGATGGTACATTGACTGTCGACTATTCTTTTAATCATCTATGCCTATATTCTAATGGTCTAATTCAATGGTCGTATAGAAACAAAGTAATTGGATAAAATTTGGGCGATTCAAAATCATTACCTTTGTTGGTAAAGGGCGTTACTACCTTTGTGGTTGAAACTATTGCTTATGTGGGTAAAGTGTTATTACATTTGTGGGAGTTATTACATTTGTGGGTGTCTCGTAATAGTGTAATGTAATAACGCCCACAAATGTAATAACACTTTACCTACACATGTAATAATTTCACCGACAATTGTAATGATGTTTTATGGTCACTAATTCGATTTCTTCTTTTTTCGACGACCATTGAAATCCAGGATATTTGTGGGCGATAGAATATTTCCATGATTAAAAAAAAAATCCGTCCATGATCAACGATCCATCACATCGGTTCCTCCTGTCTGTGTTATATGACCATTTGGACTGATTCGTCAGTTCGTGTGACCACCGAACAATCATTTATTTGCGACGTGTTGTTCCACATATGTAACAATGTTAAGCGATGCCATGCATCGCCAAGAAATGATGATGGCACTGATGAGTACCTAGAATGCACTAAATCCACCTTATGTAAATGCTCAAAGTACTTAATTGAAAAGAAAAAACAGGAATGAGATAATAGCCCAGCTAACAAAAAAGAAACGTGCATATATGCATACATACGCACACATGCATATATACACACACATACCCTAATCCTATACTTACCTATCCTAATAATTTCTTACCCTATCCTGCTCCTATTGTATTTTAACACCCTCACTAGTACTACGGCAATATGATCTACAAAATATTGCACTCAGGTGACATTTATGTTTTTAATGTCTAAATTTCAAAACGTTTATTGGAATGTATGCTTAAATATTCATTCTTTCTAGTTATATGCCGGTTATCTATTCAAATGTTCAAAAATATGACACAAGTCAATATGCCTAATGCATGCATGTATATTCAAGAACATCAGAAGAACGATCTTTGTGTACTAGCGCCAGCTTGTGGCCAGAGCTAGCTGGTAACAGAATATCAATGGCAGTCTCCATCAAACGGAGTTTTCTAGTTTAAACCTTTTGATCAGCGGTTTCTTTGAGTTGTCTCGCGGACAAATACTAATCCTTGGGCTTTTTTAGTTCCGGTTAAGTATGCTGGTGATGTGATTGAGATCGTATTACTGATACATCAATTGTGTTAGGCTATCAAAGCCATCTATTTTGTTGTTGACTGTATATAGTCCCATACATGTGTTATATGTGTTGAAACTTTATACGGACCAGATTTTTTTTTTTTTAATTGCGTGCTCAAAGTGGGGGTGCGTCTTTTACGCCGTTGCGTCTTGTACGCCGAAATTTACGGTAATTGGGTCTGAAGAAAATACTAGTCTCTTATTTTTTTAAATGACCGGGTCTGGATGAAAGACTAGGCTCGATTCTCATGTTATTCCACAAGAATAAGACGATTGGGCCTTTGTTTTGAAGATTTAAAAAATGAAATAGTTGGGTGTGCAGAAGAAACTACACTCTTTTTCTTGAAATAATTGGGTCTGGAACAAAGACTACGCTCCATTCTCACGTTTTTCCACAGAAATAAGATGATGGGGACTTGGTTTTGAAGAGTAAGAAAATGAATTAATTGGGTCTGCAGAAAAGACTACGCTCTTACTTTTAAAATAACCGGGTCTGGAGGAAAGACTATAATCAATTCTCATATTTTTCCACAGGAATAAGATGATAGGGCCTTGGTTTTGAAGATTTAGAAAGTTAATTAATTGGGTCTGCAGAAAAGACTACGCTCTAACTTTTAGAACCTGGGTCTGGAGGAAAGACTAGAAACGATTGTTATCTTATTCCACAGGAATAAGATGATGGGGCCTTAGTTTTGAAGATTTAGAAAATTAATTAAATGGGTCTGCAGAAAAGACTATGCTCTTACTTTTGAAATAACCGGGTCTGGAGGAAAGACTAGGCTTGATTCTCATGTTATTCCACAAGAATAAGATGATAAGACCTTGGTTTTGTAGATTTTAAAAAAACGAAATAATTGGGTCTGGAAAAAGACTACACTCTTATTTTTTAATCACTCGGGTCTGGAGGAAAGACTAGGCTCGATTACCATACTTATTCCACAAGAAAAATATAATGGGGCCTTGGTTTTGAACATTTGAAAAAATGAAATAATTGCGTCTGGAGAAAAGACTACGCTCTTAATTTTGAAATAATCGGGTCTGGAGGAAGGACTAGGCTTGATTCTCATGTTATTTCATAAGAATGAGATGACGGGGTCTTGATTTTGAAGAATTGAAAAAATGAAATAATTGGGTCTGGAGAAAAGACTACACTCTTACTTTTGAAATAACCAGGTCTGGAGGAAAGACTAGACTCAATTTTCATGTTATTCTACAGGAGTGAGATGATGGGGCCTTGGTTTTGAAGATTTAAAAAAAATGAATGAAACGGGTCTGGAGAAAAGCCTAGGCTCTTATTTTTTTTTTTTAATAATCGGGTTTAGAGGAAAGACTAGACTCGATTCTCAGGTTATCCCTCAGCAATAAGATGATCGGGCCTTGGTTTTGAAGATTCAAAAAATGAAAAAATTGGGTCTGGAAAAAGACTACGCTCTTTTTTTTTTAATTATCGGGTCTGGAGGAGAGACTAGGCTCGATTCTCATGTTATTCCACAAAAATAAGACGATCGGGCCTTGGTTTTGAAGATTCCAAAAATGAAATAATTGGGTCTGGAAAAAAGACTACGTTCTTTTTTTTTTTACATTTCGGGTCTGGAGGAAAGACTAGACTCCATTCTCACGTTATTCCACACAGAGAAGGTGATCGGGCCTATAATTGGGTCTGGAATAAAGACTGCGCGCTATACCGATGCATCAGTACAGGGTTTCAGTTTTGAAGAAATTCGACAAAATATCCCCTAAAAATTATTACATTTGTGGGTAAAGTAATTATTACATTTGTGGGTGGTTCAAAATTATTACATTTGTGGGTAAAGTGCATTATTACATTTGTGGGTGAAATTATTACATTTGTGGGCGTTATTACATTTGTGGGTAAAGTGTTATTACATTTGTGGGCGTTATTACATTTGTGGGTGTAATAGGGTAGACTGGTGACGTTGTTGGTGAAATTGCTGGAAGGTCAGAGGTCAAAGGTCAATGAACTTTGCAAAAATTTATATTTTTCACAATAAACCCAAATCCAAATCCAATGGCGCAATTCTAACCAAGCGTGGTACAGAGATGTATCACTTCATGGAGGTATACTGGTGAAAGTTTGGGTAAAATTCCTGAGAGTTCAAACGTCAATGAACTGCCAAAAATTAGCTAAAAATTGCCCCCAAAGTGATAACTTTCAAAATGGAACAAAATCCAACGGTGCAATACCAACCAAACATGGTGCAAAGATGGATCACTACTTGGGGGTAGACTGATGACATTGTTGGTGAAATTTCTCAAAGGTCAGAAATCAAAGGTCAATGAACTTTGCCAGAATTGGCTACAAATTGCCCCCAAATAGATATTTTTCACATTGAATCCAGTACTAATAATTCAATTCAAACCAAACATAGTACAGAGATGTATTACTTCATGGAGGTAGACTGGTGAAGTTTGGGTAAAATTCCTGAAAGGTCAAAGGTCAATGAACTTCACCCAAAATTGGCTAATTTTAAACAAACTTGATACAAGGATGGATTTAGGCAGACTGGGTAGATTGGAAGTGAAAGAAATAGGAGGTCAGAAGTCAATGAACATTGCTAAACTTGGAAAAAAATAATGTGATATTTTCATTTCACATAGGAGCAATGGTACATTGCCCACCAAACATACACATTTTCTGAGAATTGCAAAGAGGTGAAGGCATATTTATCGACTGCGTGGCAGTCGAATTGTTCTAGTTTCAGTCTAAGAGACTGCATGATGTACAATCACTGCAAGAATAATCTTTGCCACTCTTTGGCTCACTCATCTCTTCAACAACGTTGTTTTTAGCAGTTTTAGATATTCTACCTTATGTTCCTACAAATACAGAGGGCATTGGTAGGTATAAATATTTCACCCCATTCCAGGTGTGCAACCAGCAGTTGAGGGTGAAGGGAGGCCTGCTGGTAACCTGTAACCTGTACATGAAGACCACCTGCTTGTAGAGACCACATTTCTTGTCTCCCTTGAGCTCTCTTGACATGAAGGTTTCTCTGTATCTAGAAGTATTAATTGACCTGTTGTTTCTGTAACACCCCTGCACAGGTGTACAACCAACAGCTGACTTTAAAGCGAGGCCTACTAGAGGACCAGATCTCGATGCTGACAGGGGAGGGGGTGAGACTCCTAGACGCCCAGCTGGAGCGGCTAGGCATCCGGGCCCGGTCCCCATCAGAGCTGGTGGCCCAGTCGCGGGAGATCGTGGGCCGCCATCGGCAGCTGCAGGACAGGTGTCTGCAGCTCACACAGAGCGTCCGCTCCTTAGAGGCTGAGAACCGCAAACTGGTGAGCTTGTCTGTCTATCTTTCCATCATGCTATCTATCTCTATTCATCAAACTATTCATCTAATTATTTATCAATCTAGCTTGCTAGCTAGACATCTATCTATGTCTCTATCATTATATCTATCTATCATTCCGTATTGATATCTTTCTATTTTGCTTTCTAACTATGTGTGTATCTATTGAATTGTACATCTTTGTATCTATCTCCATCTATATGTCCCAGCTACCTCTATTTATTTATCTATTCATCTGTTTGGCAGTCTATCAATCTATTTATCTTTATGTATACTGTCCATCTATATCTGTTAATATATTTAACCTGGTTTACTGCTATAGAAAGGCCTCTTCACCAATTTTCTTATTTATTAATCCTTTATGATCCCAATGTTTATCGTCAAATCCACACTGTCATCTCATTCCTATCTTTAATCCCTTGTTAATCCACGTATTCCGTGCAGGTGGAGACCTGTAATCAGGAGGTGGTGACCCACCTGCTAGGGCATGGGGGCAAGTGGGACACCCACTTGGGACACAACAGGAAATCTTATCCCAGTCTTTAATCCTTCTTAATTGCCTAATCCTTACAGGTGGAGACCCGTAACCAGGAGGTTGTAACTCAGCTGCTAGGTCACGGAGGCAAGTGGGACACAAGCGATAGCACCAGCAACGCCAAGGCGGCCTCCCTCATCACCGAGCAGATCATCCAGGAGTTCAGCAACCAGCAGGAGCTCAAGAGACAGGTACGCTGTGACTTCAGACAATGTCATAATTATCAATTAATGACCAATTACTATTTTCTGAACACTGTGTTGCAAGTAAAAGACTCCATTCAATTTTAGCACCCACTTACTATCAAATTCTATTAAGGCTCTTAAATTTTTCTCAAAAGAAAGTTATATGTGCTCTTTACCTTTGCTAAGGCATATTTACCGTACTGACCGTCGTATAAGACGCACCCGCATATAAGACGCACCCCGGCGTTGAGCACTCAATTTGAAGAAAAAAAAATATATATTTGGTCTTTCAAGACTATGCATTGTGTGACAACATTCAACAACAAAATAGATGGCTTTGATAGCCTGACATAATTGAAGTACCTGTAATACGATCTCAATCACATCACCAGCATAATTACCGGTACTAAGAGAGCACCAGGACTAGTATTTGTCCGAGACACCTCAAAGATGCCGCTAAGGAGAAAGCTTAGGATCAAACTACATTGTAGTAAACTCCGTTAGATTAGTTTACTAGTTTGACTCTTAGCTTTCTCCTTAGCGGTGTCTTTGAGGTTTTTTCGGACAAATGCTAGTCGTAGTGTATACATGTTTTTAAAGACCCGACTTTTGCTAATGCCGCGTAAAAGACGCACCAGATCTTTGGCGTGATTTTCAAGGGAAAAACCCTGCGTCTTATCTGCCAGTCAGTACAGTATTGTGATATTTTATGACAGAGAATTGGGCCTGCGAAAACTCTGGCCAACATTTTAACAATGTAGATTTTGCATATAACTGTTTCATCCTTGTTTCATCTTTGTACAGAGAATATATAGGAATAATTCAGGTAGCATTTTTAGATTGAATACTTGGGCTGCTTATATCGAAGCAGGAATTGTGCTATTTGCAACCTAATCACTAACAATCATACATTGCTCTGTGGTACATTTCTTCATTTTAGGTTCAAAAGCTGGAGTTTGAAGTCACTGCACTGGAAAAGATGTCGGAGAGTACCAAGAAGCCAGAAAAAGCTCAGAAAAAGAAGCGTCGCAACAAGGTTTCGGAAAAGAGCCGCAAAATCAAGGACATTGTGGGGCCTCCTGTTTCCCCACCAGCGATAAAGGATGATATGTTCAAGCATGAGCGCCTGTCTGGCAGTCACTCCAGCAGCCCTGGACTGTCCAAGTCCTGGCAGAGCGACGGCGCTGTTGGAAGCCACAAGTCCCCCACTAGGTCAGGCATGACAGGAGGAGGCGATGCGGAGCACCCACACATGTCTCCTGGGAAGGCCGCCCTGCAGAGGAAGCTGTCCAACACCATGGAGAGCGGCCCAATGACCCTTAAGGATGACAAGGGCAGGGAGTTTGTTGCTAGTGATGTCGGCCAGATGATGCTGAACGCTCACAGGCAGATGCAGCAGGCCCAGAAGCCATACCCCGGAAAGCCTGATCCGTCACAGTCCTCAGGCCTGCATGTGGTTACCAGCTCCATTGGGGCCATGCCGGAGAGCTCCATCATGCAGAGCTCCATGGCCGCCCACCCTGGAGGCAGGGACGGACTTCATCCAAGTGGCAAGTCTGGCTCAGGGGTGCACCACCTTGTGCAGTCCTGCATGCCGCTGATTAGTCCCCTGGACATGCGTCACAGTGGGCTCTACCGCTTCATGCCCGCGGCACAGGTCAGCAAGGTCCTCAACAGCTCCATGGACACCAGCGAACCCCCTCTCAGCCCCCAGAATGTCACCCTCTATCCACCCGCCACAGGGCAGCAACCAGACTCGAGACCGGACATGTCGGGAAGTGGCAAGGCTGAAGCACCCCCATTCTCTTCCCTCACAATGGCCCAAGTGCCAATCGCAAGGGTCAATACGGATGCTGACAGTGGGCGGAGTTCCGATGCATCCTCATCCAAAGAAGAACTTGCAAAGATCTCGACCGAGGCGATACCAACTCCCACCACAACAAGCTCAAAGAAGACTGAATCTAGCAAGTCGAAGAAGAGCAGAAAGCGCCCGGCAGCGACATCATCAGATCAGCCGTCTACCTCTAAGGTCTCTGCTTCAACAGAGAAGATGTCAAATCAGCCCCGACAGGTGGGCGGAGCCTTGACTGAGACCCAAGACATCATCACCATGGTGACCAATGTCAACCAGCCATTGAGGATAAGTGCAATACCGTCGCCTGAGGGAGCTGTGACAGGGCAGGCGGCGAGAGAAGGAGCATCTGCTACACAGGCAGAAGAGTCAGGTGAGAGACACAAACATTTAATCTTGTCTTCTGTATGAGCAAAGAGTGAAGAATAAGTTGTAATAAGAATGTTATCACAACAATGCAAGTGTGAAGTTGAATACTAGTAACAATTGCAATGTTGTTCTTAAGAAACAATGTCAGAGTGAAGGAAAAGCAAGTTCTCTACATGATTTATTTGAATTTTAAAAAAGATAAAAAACAAATGTCACTTTGTGTTCATAATGTTCTGAAAACATGTGATGTTATAATTATTAACCTCCCTAATACACAAGTGTAATTTGATCCACATTAGCTCCCAAAATCATAAGTACTAGTAAAAATCTTGAATTGGAAGTTAACTGGAAATGTATTGATATGCTGTTTAAGTTCTGTTTTGTGTTGTCTTCATGCACAGGTGAGAAGATGAACACAGAATCAGACAACTCGAATGTTAGAGAGTCGCCCAACACCAAGAAGCTGCAGGCCAATATCAGCAGCAAGATTGATGCCCTAGCAGCCTTCGCCTCCTCCCAGCTGGACCGGAGCAAGCAGCTCCGCAGGCAGAGCACTGGCAACAGCCCGTCCGATGCCCAGGGCAGCTGGGACGCCCACAAGACCAACCCGATGCTGATGGGGAGCGGGACTGGTGGCTACATGCCCACGCTGCACGAGTCACAGGGCAGTGTCCGGCCTGCGAAGGGTGGCCCTCCCGACCTGCTGTCTGCCCAGCTGTGCAATGCAGGATTGGCCTGTGCGACATCCTTCAGCTCCCTGGGATCGAGCCCACCCAACCCCTGGCAGATGGCTTTCATGAGCAAGCTCCAGACCTCAGGGGATGTGGATAAGCGGGAGAAGGGAAGCGCTGGTGTGTTGGGAGGTGGGGATAAGAAGCCTAGTATGCGCTCATCCAGCAACGAGCCGACTAAGTTTGTGAGCGGACATTACACCCCAAAAGGAAAGAAGCCGATTCCAGTGAAGCTTTCCCCCAAGCATCCTCCCAAACCGATTGAGTCAGATCCATCTGGGGAAGAACTCATCCCGCCAAAGACCCCAGGGAAAGACTTTGAAGAAGAGAGCATTTTCAGTTCTAGTTCTGCTTCAAAGCAGGCGGGTTCCTCTGCGAGTGTGGCCACTAGTTTGTCCAGCACCTCCAGCGATACGACGATGACGTCGACCAAGCACAGTGTGGCTTCCGCAGAGGAGGACACCAGCTATGCGGATGTCCAGTTCCACAAGAAGTTCTCTCGCAAGGAAGGGCGGGTGTACTGCAAGCCTCCATCTCACAACAAGGCTGGCCAGGATTCGCAGAGCAGGAAGCAAGGCGGGGCTGGTTCGGCGCAGAATAAAGATGCGAGCAGTGGGAAGACGAAGGCCCAGTCTCCCGTTCCAACCGTGGTGCTTCAGAGGCCTCCAGGTCACGACCCTCCCAAGCTAGCCATCAAGCAGCAGCACTCCAGTCACTATGGCTCCCAGGGCTCTGCATCATCCGCTGGTAGTGGACAGGGTCAGCAGCAAGGGGCGAAGTATACCAGCGGGGGTGGCAGCGGTAGCCAGATGAAGCATGACCCCAACCTTGGGCCATTCATCGAGCTGCGCTCCCCCGGCTTGAAACAGGTGCCCAACCCCCCCTCATCAGGGTCAGGGTCAGGGGTGGCCATCAGCAACCACCAGACGCTCCTCACCACTTCCTCTGGCACACAGCGCTACACAGGCAGCTCATATTATACCAGTGCCCTAGCCTCTTCTGGCATCCACCCCCAGGCCGTGGTGGCCGGTGCCGGTGCTGGTAGTGGTGGTGGTGGTGGTGGGGGGCAGCCACCGCACTCTGGTGGGCTCCAGTCGTCCACAGACTCCTACCGCTCTCCTTTCTCCACCCCTCCCCCACCCCCCAGCTCCAGGGGCACTCCATCCTCAAGTGACTCCACCCACTCCGACAGCCACAGTGGGTCTATGCGGGCAACGCCCCCTTCCATGGGAGGGGCGCGACCCCTGCCCCCCAACATGACCCACATTCCCAACTCCATGCCTGTCCCGCCCGGCTACACCATGAACGGGGTGATGCCTACGTACGGGGTGAACCAGGGACAGACGGGAGACCTGGGCATGCCCACCTACCTGCCCAACGCGGGGAACTACCTGCCTGTGACCCACTCAGGGCATGGACCAAACTACCTCATGCAGTATGGAAACCCAAGATAGAGTTATGGTAAAACCAGTGAGCTTGTCTACGGATCATATGATATGATGTGGTATGACATATGATAGGCACTATAACATAGAATGTGTAATGATATATTTTATGATTTAATGTAATACGATCTCTCCTCAGCTAGTGGGCCATTGAGCAATTCTGTAATGGTGTTTCATTAACTTCAGTTCTATAATTAATTATTTAAGCCAAACCTATCAAAATATGGATATCTGATCAGTTTAGTTAAAGGGTTACTTAATTAGAAAAATAAGTTCCCAGTAATCTATGTAAAATTATCCACTAAAAACAAATTTCACATTCGTTTGCAGCAATAAAGTTTCATTTTGACAAAAATTTTAAAAAACGCACATCTCCAAGTGACATCAGATGAGTCAAATGCCATGAAAGACTCCGCTGTTAAACTTAGATTGTACAGAAATCAACAATAATTTCTAATAAACCTTTTTCTTTATGTATGCAAATTTTATTCACGCCGCTCAAACAATGCGTTACCAATGGGAACCCCAAAGCTTGTCTGAGGTTTGTTTGAGTAGCAACAACTAATTGATTCAAAGTGCATTCCATCCATTGAATTTGAATGACAAGGTACAGGTGAATGCAATAACATGTTACTACGCAGTTAGGGGGAAAGTTGTGAATACATTACGAAAATCGTCTATTGTTGACTTCCATACAATCTAAGTTCAACAGCGGAATCTTTTATGGCATTTGACTCCTGACGTCACTTGGAGGTGTGCGTCTTTTCAAATTTTTCAAACTTATTTTTCTAATTTAGTAATCCTTTGAATGATTTATGTATTATTCAATGAATAAACATGCAATGTGTGTACAATAATCAACTTCCTTATAGAAAACAAAATTCCATTTGAGTGAGAAATTATTGTATCATATTTTATTGTTATGTTATAGATAGATATGTACATTACAAATGCTGGGATTTGCACACTTGTATGACAAAATTATTGATTCTTTTATTTTCATTTTATAGGGCTCACCCGTCAACCTGAAGTGGAATCATCAGTACTAATGACAGCAATTCTCAACCTTGCCACTCGTTAATGTATGACACACCACACAGGCACCGTGGGTGGTGGATTCTACCATTAGCTAGCAGGGGGAGGCAGAGTGCAACCGCTGTATCGGTAGGAGAGTTTAGAAAATAGATGGCAAGAAGTAGGATAGGGTGAGAAAATAGTCTGTAGGTCATGAGTGAGAGATTATTCTATATCATGATGTACATTTGCTAGAACACTGCCACACATGCTGAGCGTTTAAAGTCTTCTTTATCAAGTGTTTCGCACGGTTAGGGGCTCGGCTTGTTCAGCCCCGATTAAAATCTATCTCGCATTACATACCTCGAAAATTGAATAAAGATGTATTGTGGGCCATTGTAACCATACTTCGTGATGAACAATTTATAATAATACTTTTGCTGCAACAAGAGAAACTTCTCCAGAGTACATTGTATTTTTGTGCTAATTTAAGACCGAGAAACAGTTAACCTTTACCAAGACGTGCACCCGTATGAAACTTCAACAAAACAGAACCCTCATTGGAATTCCGATAATCACTGTTATGTAGTTGATGTGTAGTTGTGGTGTTCTCTGTCCTTACAGCTACTCTCTAATGTAACCAACTGCTTTTGTCATAATTCTCTTTAGTTTCATACCAAATCAACTACTAATAGAGGAAATGAGCAGGATAAATTGTTTAACACCTTGCATAAAGCATTTGAAGAATGTGTGTGCCAGGCATAGCCAGTTAACATATTTTTATGCCTCCGCCACGAAGTGGCCGGAGGCATTATGTTTTCGGGTTGTCCGTCCGTCCGTCCGTCCGTCCGTCCGTACGTATGTCCGTCCGTCCGTACGTCCGTCCCGAATCCGTTTCGGCAATATCTTGAGAACCGTGAACCAGATTTGCTTCAAACTTGGTACATGTGTGTATTGCATAAAACCAATGATGTGTATAAATTTGGGGTCAAATCTGCTTGAGGTCAAAGGTCAAAGGTCATTGAACATTGTGAAAAATTGCCCAAAATTGACCTTTTTCACATAAAATCCAAATCCAAGGATGCAGTTCTCATCAAACATGGTACAAAGATGGATCACTTCTTGGAGGTAGACTGGTGACATTTTGGGTAAAATTCCTGAAAGGTTAGAGGTCAAAGGTCAATGAACTTTGTGAAAAATTGCAAAAAGTTGACCTTTTTCACAATAAATCCAAGTCCAAGGATGTAGTTCTCATTAAACATGGTACACGGATGGATCACTACTTGGGTATGGACTGATGAAATTTTTGGTAAAATTCCTGAAAGGTCAGAGGTCAAAGGTCAATGAACTTTGCCAAAATTGGCTAAAAACTGCCCCAAACTTTAATTTTTCACAATATATTCAAATCCAATGGTACATTTTCAATGAAACCTGGTGCAAAGATGGATCACTACTTGGGGATAGACTGTGACATTTTTGGTGAAATTTCTCAAAGGTCATAGGTCTAAGGTCAATGAACTTTGCCAAAAATTACCTAAAAATTGCCCCCAAAGTGATATTTTTCAAAGTAAATCCTAATCCAATGGTACATTACCAACTAAACATGGTGCAAAGATGGATCACTACTTGGGGTAGACTGATAACATTTTTGGTGAAATTTCTCAAAGGTCAGAGGTCAAAGGTCAATGCACTTTGCTAAAATTGGCTATTTTTCTCATTGAATCCAAATCTAATGATTCAATTCAAACAAACATGGTACAGAGATGTGTCACTTCATGAAGGTAGACTGATGAAAGTTTGGGTAAAATTCCTGAAAGGTCAGAGGTCAAAGGTTTATGAATTGCCCCCAAATTGATACTTCTCACAATAAATCCCAATCCAATTATGCATTTCAAGAAAACATGATACAAGAATCACAAGGATACAAGGATGGATTTAGACAGACTGGTTAGATTGGAAGTCAAAGAAGTAAGAGATCAAAGGTCAAATAAACATTGCCAAACTTTGCTAAACATGGAAAAACAGAATAAATGGTATTTTCATTTCACATAGGAATTCACTAGAACATTCCCAACCAAACAAACAGATTTTCTGAAAATAATCTAAATAGAACTAGCAAAGAGGCGGAGGCATATTTATCGACTGCGTGGCAGTCGAATTGCTCTAGTTGTGGATATTTTGACATGTATTTATGTCTGATACTGTTGCGCAAAATAATAAAGTCTGTCATCACTGCCGAACCGGTATCGTACATGTGTTGGAATCAATGCTTGTGTTCATCAATTTATGAAATCTGTATATATCATCTTCAAATGTGACCTTTAAGGCATGTTCACACAGGACTATTGTGTGGTTGGTGGTTGCTGTTTGCTGAAATAATGGTTCATGCTGTTTCTTTCCTCTGGCAAACGTTTAGACCTACTTGATGTTTGGCTTGTTTTCCTCCATAGGCTTTTGCAAGGGAATTTTAACAGGAGGAGCCTGTCTCAGTGTGGACAGGTGGCTAAATGGTTACCAGAGTCTATTGAGACCTTGTGGTTTTTTAACACTTTCCCTGCTTTTGTTGCATCGGGAAATTTAAAAGCAGTGAGCGGGAGCGACAAGCCACCTCGGTATGAACGCAGCTTTATTTTGAAGACATATTGAAATAATTACTACAGCAGGTATTGCTAATAGACAATAGGATCCTTGCAACATACCTTTTCCATCTATAGATGTTGATTTGTTGAAATGAGTTGTGAAAACAACCTCTGGATGTGGATGAAAAAGTGATTTGTATCCCTTTGGAAGTTTAGAACACTGTTTATCCCTTTAATGCAGGAGTAGTATACATGTATGTAGGTATATTATTGTACAATTAGCTTTTGCTGAATGGAATTGCTCTTACAATGTGCTGATTCATTTTTGTTCAATCCTTTAGTGCAGATAAATGTCTGAATAATGTTTGCAATCTGTAATAGCTGCATTTGCACTAATTTTGTTTTAAGTCTTCCATTGTTTTATAATCAAAGTTGCATTTAAATGTTTTCAGTATACTTCGCAATAGAGCAATGAGTTCAATGGATTTGGTTTTGGCTTTGCCATGAATTGTCTATAGCCAGGGCTTAAAGGTGTGGTACATAATTTGTAAAGGGCTTTAACTTAGCCATTTCTTGTGAAAATCCAGACTACTCATTCTTCTCTCAGGTCAGAAAACTCTAGTAGTTAATATTATCCAGAGTGGTAGGCGCCGTATGTGTTTGTGTATAACACCATGAAAGATCATATTATTTGTAGGGGAGGAATTAATGGTGATAGGGTCATAGCGTTTTATACCTTACATTAAAATTTATATTTAGATGAGCTTTCTTTGTTATCCATGAATATGAAGCATCGCAAGATTTGTTGATTACTGAAATGTATTTTATCAATGTAGTACAAAAAGTAGACTGTAGTACATGTAGTAGGAGTACCGGTAGTAGTTAGAGTAAGGAAAGGAGCATAACATATGTAGTACTAGTAATAGTAGTAGACTAGTAGTAACAGAAGCAAAACAAGTGTTGATGGAAGTAATTTTTTTGTAACACCCTGTTAAGTCAATCATAGTCAACCATACACATAACATAACAACCTTTCCCGCTTTCCTTACTGAAATTATATGGTGGCCCTCAGCCTGTGGACTTATAAGTGCTTACCCTGTATCTATAGAGTCACTGAAATGCTGTAGTAGCCGATGTACGCAGGATAACAGTGCATTTACACAGAAGCGGTTTGCGTGTGTAGCTTGCTATGTGCGCATGTGGGCCTGTCCACAGTAAGGGTACATTTCTATTACATTTACTGTACATTTGCATAAATCTCTTCATTTCCAATAAAAAAATTTTTTTCTCTTAAATAAACTAGCCAATAATAATAAGATATCAAAGAAATGTATCGATTTGCACTTAACAAGGTTTTGTACGCTTCAGAAAATCTGCCTTGTACAAATTTGCCAGAGCACGTTAGTAATGGGACAGATGAGTTTGAAATAACCTTGTCTGTCCCGTTTCCACTGTGATATGGCAAATATGTACCGGCTTAGTTTAAAAATATATAATAATGAACATTCAGAGCAGGATTTTAGCTGAAGTTATTTTGGAGGAAATTCAACACTTAATATTCAGTATTTTGGTGGTGCAAGGTAGTCATAATTTCAAGTGATACAGTTGTGCAAACATATATCCCTTTACTGTAGACAGACCCATATATAAGGGTGAGCATATTGTGCAGTGTGCATGCTCTTATGTAACCCCTTGTATGCAAAATAGATTGTTGCTCTTTGGAAATAATGTTTATTACGTGTGAAAAAAAGGTAACATGTGGCACACTGAGAGTTAAAAATTGCTATGTTTAAGGCTTTTATTGCTGTCCTACGGGGTGTGAAAACATTAAAACTACGGCAAGCGAGCAACATGGCTAACTGCTTTTGTGTGATCGCATCATGCAATGGGTACGTTGCATGTGCACGTACATGTGTGTGTGAAATATGCGGTGCTGCAAATTGTGTTTTCTTGGAAATGGGGGAACATCCAACTAGCATTCTTGGCATATTTGTGCAAGAACATTTTCATGACTTATGAGAAGTGTAGCAAGTGCACATCTTCTGTATGTTATTTTCTTCTTGTATTTGGTAGTCCTTTTTACTTTATATTATGTGCTGAATAGCTTGGCAATGTTGTTTTGTCCACGAATCCTTTGTACATGTTCAACCCTATGTGTGACATGGGGTATGCTGTAAACAAACTTTCCCAAAGATCCAGATAGTGGATGGTGAGTAAAGCTGCAGTTGCATGAGCAGTTGAGGTTAAATTTGAAATCATGAAACAAGTTCCGAACTATTGATAGCACTGCAACCATCTATTTATGAATTGGTAACGGTTAACATATAGAGGGATAAAAAAAAATGAAATATGCATGTACATTATCAATAAGCGCAAATATTGATAACTCGGTTTGTGTTGTGATGTGCAAATATGTTGAGATGCACAAATAATGTAATAATAGTACAACCTGTATTATATTTTACTCATTCATTAATAATTGATGTACGTGGGTGCTAGACCTTTAGCAGAGTACATCTGACACCTGTATGTGCAATGGTTTGTATGTCATGATTCTCAATTGATTAGACCAGCAAGCTCATTGAAGTTGTATTATCTAGTAGGGTACCCCTCAAAGACTTGGAGTATGAACCCAATAAAGGAACAGCATAAAAAACCAATTTTATGAGGGACATCACCACATAAATGATATGGTACATGAGATAAATATAAAAGAAATGGACCTGAGTTGGTCGTCTAACTGTGAGGACAGATGGATGAACATGTTTTATAAAGTGGATACTAGGCTATACAGTTTAAGAAGAGTCAGAGATTGAAGGAGATGGAAAAATGACCTTTAGGAATATGGGAGTGTTGCATGAACAAGAACATCACAGAATAAAAATGGGAAATGAGTGAATGAATAGGCCTTCCTAGCACGGGAGTGACATATGTATGCTAGGTAGACAGGAGGTGTATGTATGTGTTATGTACTGGCTCAGAAGGGTCCATTTTGAACTATAAATGCTCCAGCTCATTATTAACAAATGTATGTGACCATTTTACTATAGCATGAAATTCCTTGTTCAAGACTTTCTATGAAAATCAGAACAGTGCACTGTGTGGTACGTGTTTATAGCGTCTACATGTAGAATGTATGTTGGTTTATGTGGATATCTATATCGTTCACACACATTTCAGTAGGATTTGTGACAAGTTCTAGTTCTAGACTACAACATACATATGTGTAAGTCGTCCAATGGAGAACAAGACCAAATCATAATTTTTCACAATGTACATGTATACTCTGTAATGCTGCATAATGGAGGCCAACAGTATTACATAACTGACGCAATTTGTTATACAGTACCTGTAAAAACCGTATGGAGGATTTCTAATGAGATGTTGTCTATACAAATATCTACTTATTCTAAAACACCAGGGGCCACATCCATGAAACCTTACTATGCATGAAGCTCTGAATGCATTGTTGTAATAACATATAACTATGCTTAGGATCCATGCATATGGCTCCAGTGTCCCTTTCTTGTTTTTGCACCCAGTTTATATATTTGTTGTAATTTTCTCATCATTAGCATGTAATACATGTGTGTGGGTGTGTATTCCTGTGTGCATGCAGTGCCCAGAGAAGAAACAACATTGTAATCCACCCTGATCAGTATTATATGAATATTCCCCTATTTTCTAGACAAGGTTTAACAAGACATCAACTTGTATCCATGTTTATTGCTGGGCCAATGCCAACAGGTCCTCAAATCTACAATCTTGATCTTAATACAGTGTACCGGTATCAGTTATTTGTACTTGTAACTGCATGAACATGGTGTAGTTAAAGAGCCCCCGTATTGCCTTCTAGTAGTGCAGTCGAACAGTGCCACATTTTACTTCACACCAGGGTCCTGTCTAATAAAGATTTGTGATTGATATCAACTCTGTACTCTGAACATTAGAGATAGTGGATGGAACGTGTTAAGACAGTGCCTAGTCTCATAATCAAGGCCCAGGTCACGCTAAGGTATGAATCCTCAAGGCCAAACACAAGGCCCACGTCCCCGAAAATGGGCCTTAAAGGTAGGGAATAGCAGTCATTATGGGTCCCAGGCATTGTTTCTCTTTACAATTTCATCATTTTGTGATGGTTCCTGTGATCCTGAAATCAAACATGAATTTGACTCATGAACAGAGCAGAATGAGTCTGCTATAATTTGGGGTTCCTTAATTTGACATGTCTACCCTTAACCTTATAAGACATCAGAAAGCCAAATTAAAGTGCCATGGCACACTATGAAGATCAATGAAGTATGAGTATCAACATGAGTTTGGTATTCATTTATTGTCACATCACAAATAGGGGGATGATCATGAAAGATTAAAGTGCAGGTAACCAGTCCAATGTGATAAAACCCTTTCTATGCAAAAATGAAGCATCTATTCATCCCAGCTTTAGTATATCATGTACAGAATATATTGTTGTTACGTGTATTTAATGTCTGATATATGATATACTGGTACTGCGAATCAGATGATCTGTGATCTGCTTGGATCACAAAGAGCATACATGCTGCAATTTTTTGACCCTATTTACCTTATGTCCTTTACTGTTAATGTTTCCTGTATGAAAAATGGTGCCGATATGTTACCCATTAACTTTTTTTTTTACTTGTGTGTGTAATATTAACCATTTGAAGCATTATATGAGGTTGCAAATGTTGAGTAATTACATGATATGGTAATAAATGTGATTGGAGGGTATTCTTTTAAAGTAAACCCTTCTTTATGTTCCTTGATACTGAAATAGCGTCAAAGTATGTGTTTTCTGCCAAATCAGTAAATTGTCTACAAATTTTTGAGCATCTCCATGTTGCATTCTTTAATATGACACGAGAATGAACAAAGTTCAAAATATCCTCCAAGAATATTTGTCAGTATACATGTATTTTTATTAATAATTTGTGGGTGCTATAGCTGTTTATCCCAAGACATTTCTTTGTTGTTCATCCCTGTTGTACTTATGCTCCCCTCTTTCTACATTAATATTCTCTATTTCAACTATTAAATATATACTGTATGTATCACTTGCGAGTTAAGAAATGTGGCTTTTTATGGATATTTTGCTAGGGAAATACAGGAAGTATAGTTTATAGGATATGGCTTAAGATTCATTAGTGTACATGTACAAAGTGCAACTAGGTTGTATTTGTAATTTTGTACAAGCAGGAAAGTGTTTGTCTTAACAAAATGTCACTGTAAAATTATGTCTGTGTGTGTGGATACTCCTTGCTATAAACTTTAATGGAAATATAGGATTAAACCTTGAGTGCTAGACAAAATAATGCTCTAAGGGGTGTGTGTGTATATTATGTGTGCCAAACTGCACCTATGGCACATTAATGTATAAGCGAAGACATGTGTTCTCAATTCAAAGATTGATATATCATTCTAACAAATGGAACTGACTGCTGAATGCTGAATGTGTTTTTTCTCATATTTTCCAAGTTCAACAGGAAGCTGTTTAATTTTGGAAAAAGATGTAGGTAAATCGTTGCTGTTTTGAATACCAGTAAGCCAAATGCAGTCTTTACAGGCAGATGGTCTTTCTATAGAGGTGGTCACTGAAGTAGGCATCACTTTACCAGTATAATAGGGAAAATACAAGGAACCCGGAGGAATAATTTCAATGTACCGGCTGTCACAGTTTATGTCTAATATTGGATGACTTTTTTTTTTTTTTTTTTTTTTTTTTGGGGGGGGGGGGGGGGGGGGGAGGGGATAGGTACCTGATTGAGAGGTTGGATACCTTGTTCAGTATGCGGTATAATATGAAAAACAATTTGATACTCCTTTTCTGAGATCCTAATTTACCACCAGAAATTGATTATATCTGTATTAATGATGTGTTGCATATTTTGAAAAAAAGGCGACGAGATTTTTTTTTTAACAATAAAAAAACAGTTTGTGGCTTTGATGCCGAAAAATTAAGAAAATACATGATTATACTTATCCCTTAACTTAATGATACATGTACCACGATGTACAATAGTGTCATCCAGATGAAGGAGTTTTTTTTGTATCTGGTCAGACGGTCAGATGGGAGACATAAATGTATGTGTATGTAAGGAGTGGTTATCAAGAGCAGCAGGTATAGGTGACTATAAAACGTTGATTATTTTGCTAGACATTTTCCTATTTGACCGATGTTTGTTAATGAAAGTGGACGCTCGTGAGTGGTAACCATTCCCTTGCAGTAAGTACTACACGTAGTACTTTAGGGAGACCGGGCAATGCATTGTGGGTAGACCGTGGACTACATTTCTTTCATCAATTCCCGGTTCGTTCTTCTTGTATTATGATGTTGCATGTACATGTATAGAAGAAAGTAACGCAAACTTTTCTGGGCATTCATGTGCGACAGTATCTATAAGAAAAAAAAACACAGGTTATTGTATTCATCAGATATATATTGCATTAATAAGAACATGTTTTATCGATCGTATGTAAGACTTATTTTTGCATTACATTTGTCACTATTTTGAAGCAGTGCGTAAAATAATGGAATATAAAATCAGATATTTCTTTATTCTTAGTTTTCTACTAGAAAGCTGACATATCTAACAGAGAATCTGAAGAAAGATACACCAAGCTGTATATGTTTTTTTTGTAACATACAAATTGCGATGATAACAGGTCTATTATTGTTATTGTTATTATTATTATTACATCAACTTGGGGGAACATGTGTATGCTGTGGATATTTTTTTTTGTGTGTAGTTATGGAAATGTTAGTAATTTATGGAGATTGTTCAATAAATACATATCAAAGGGAAATAATCGAAATGTGCTACTCTTTGTCTCACTTTCTGTATGTACATCTTTTTCTTCTCTCTTCTTCAGCCGTTGTCGATCCACTGCTGGATGAAGGCCTCAGCATGTCTCTCCACTTATCTCTTTCCCTCGCATATTTATACCAGTTGGCATAATGCCAGAATTGCCCTATTTCATCTCTCCATCTCTTTCTTTGTCTGCCTCTGTTTCTTTTTCCGTCAAGAGGTGTCCATTCAGTAATTTTTGTACTCCATCTTCCATCTCTCCTTCTGGAGACATGGCCAGCCCATTTCCATTTACGTTGTTTGATTACTTTCATTATGTCCCTGACCTTGGTCTGCTCCCTTATCCATTTATTGGTTTTGCGATCTTTGTAAGTGATGTTGAGCATACTTCGCTCCATGTTATGTTGTGCGGCGGCTAACTTTCTCTCCATTTTAGTTGTTAGAGACCATGTTTCTGATGCATATGTCATTGACGGGAGAATGCACTGGTCATATACTTTCTTTTTCAAACACAATGGCAGATTACCCTTCATGAAGTGGCTATATCTCCCAAATGTTTGCCAGCCTGTTTTGATCCTCCTTATTTCATTGTCTTCTTTCGTGTGAGGTAGTAGAACATCAAGCTATTTCTTGGAGCTGCGTAAGCCAGTTCACTTGTTCGTCATTTGGGCACGACAGATCAGTCATCCCGTCAGGGGGTTGGAGGTCGGGACAGTGGTACAGGATATGATCTGCCGTCTGCTCGTCTGCACCACTGGTGCATGCCGGTGAATCCCTGAGTTTCCATCGGTACATGTTGGCATTGAATCTACCAACCCCAGTCCGTAGCCGGTTCAGTGTGACCCACTTCCTCCGAGGTAGGTCCGAGCCAGCAGGAGCTTTGATGCCAGGGGGGACAGTGAATTGCCTTGGGCGAGCCGTCCCTTCCCAGCACCTTTCCCACTCTTGCAGCAGGTCGGATCTGCTGAGGGCAGCTGCATGACGGGAGAAAGGTCGGCGCGATCGGAGGCGTTGGCCGCCTAGGTTCAGGGATTCAGTCGTGGTTTTGTGTAGGAGGTGTTCAGCATCGGCAAGGGATTTGGTTGTGAGCTTGTCCATTAGGTTCTCACGTCGTAGCCTTGGTGGTGCGATTCCAGCGAGGACTGGGAGGAGATCTGTCGGTGTAGGACGGAGACAACCAGTGATGAGCCGCATGGTGTCATTCAGGGCACAGTCCAGCTTTTTGGTGTGGGTACTCCTGCACCACGCTTGCGCAGCATATTCAGCAGAGCTGTAGACCAGGGCTAGGGCTCCTGTGCGAAGGGTGGATGTGGATGCACCCCATGCTGTACCAGCCAGGCGACGCAGCAAGTTGTTCCTTGCCGACACTTTTGCTCGTTGGGCTTCGAGGTGCTGTCTGTACGTCAGCTGACGGTCCAGTTTTACTCCGAGGTACGTTGGGTGGGGATTGTTCGGTAGGGGTGTCCCGTTACAATGAACAGTCAATTGTCATTGTAAGTGTGAATCGTTGACCCAGGTAGATGTATTCAGATACATGTTCCAACTGTGTTCCATTAATTGTGACTGGTTTGTGTTGAACTGATAAATCTGCCATTACTTTGGTCTTCTTCATATTCATTTTCAGTCCTCTTCTCCTACTTGCTACGTCTAACTCCTGTAACATACTTTCCATTTCACTGAAGTTGTTAGCTATGATGACGATATCATCTGCAAAACGAAGGTGATTGAGTTTCTCCCCATTCACATTGATACCTTTATCTGCCCAGTTGATGTCTTTGAAATTGTGTTCTAAGCATGCTGTAAAGAGCTTTAGAGATATGGTATCTCCCTGTCTCACTCCTTTCCTTATTGGTATTCTCTTGCTTTCTTTGTGTAATGTAACAGTAGCTGAACTGCTAGTGTAGATGTCTTTGATTACTTTGAGGTATTTGGGATTGATGCCTTGCTGCTTTAGTGCCTCCAGAACTGCCCAGGTTTCAACAGAGTCGAAGGCTTTCTCATAATCTACAAATGCTAAACATACAGGTATATTGAACTCCTGACATTTTTCTTTCAGTTGATTAAGGGTGTGGATGTGATCTATTGTTGAGAAATTTCTCCTGAACCCTGCCTGTTCCCTTGGTTGGTTTTCATCTAGTATTCTCTCCAATCTGTTTGTCAGAATCTTTGTGAAAAGTTTGTACACGTTGGATAAAAGGCTAATTGGACGATAATTCTTAAGGTCTCTTTTGTCTCCCTTTTTGTGTAATATTATCACGTTGGCATTTTTCCACTCGTGAGGCACCTTCCCCTGGCGGAGACAAGCTGTAAACAGCTTTGCCAGTTCCTTATTTGTTGCGGCTCCTGCTTCTTTTAGAGTGTCTATCATTACATTGTCCTGTCCAGGGGCCTTGCCCCTTTTCATTTGGCTTAAAGCATGTTCTACTTCCCAGCTTTTGACTTCTGGTACGTCTTCCTGAGACTCCTCTATATTTCCTGTATGCTGATTACTTTGGTATAGTTCTTCATAAAATTCTTCTATTCTCAGCAGGATGTTATCCTGGTCGGTTATTTCCTGCCCATTTGAGTTAAGAAGTTTATTGATTTTCTGTATTCCTGGGCTGAGTTTCTTGTTGGCTTTCTTAATACTCTTGTTATTTTCTATCGTGTCATGTATCATTTTCGTGTTGTAGTTTCTGATGTCTTCACGGGTCTTCTTCCTGATAGTTTTGCAAGTTTCTCTGTACTCTATGCTGTCAATACCCTGACTGTCCATCTTCATTTGTCTGCGCTTTCCAATAAGTTTCCTTGTACTGTCTGATAGTTTGCTAACTTTGTCTCTTGGTTTCCTGCCTGCTACATGAAGTGCAGTTTCTTGGATAATGTCTATTGCCTGTTCATTCCATGTATCAAGGTCTTGCTCCTGCATATCATCACTAAGTGCATCAAACTTGTTTGCAAGCTCCAGCTGGAATTCCTGCTTTCTTTCTGAAAGTTTGTCCAGGCTTATGTTGTTTCCCTTCTTTCTACAAAGCTTTTGTCTCTCTAACTTGGTATTGATTTGGAATTTCCCAATTATCATTCTGTGGTCGCTGCCTACATTGACTTTGTTGAGAACATTTACATCCTTGACAATCTTTAGATCTGATGTGAGAATGAAGTCAATCTCATTCTTTGTGGCTCTGTCTGGACTAATCCAAGTCCATTTCCTGTTTGTTTTCTTCTTGAAATACGTATTGGCGATTTTTAATTTGCTGCTGATTGCAAATTCGACAAGTCTATCTCCCCTATCATTACGCTGTCCATGACATCTTTTTATTGGTGTTCTATTCAATTCAATTTCAATTCAATTCTTTTTTCATTTAACGAACAAGAATAAACAACTTTCATGAACAATGAATATAAGGCATCACCAGAAAGCCGACGGTTTGTGAGGTGTCATAACCTTTAACATCTGGTTCAAAACACATAAGTATAAAGTCCATTATTTAATTACCTTGCGACCGGCCAAAGTTTAATGCACGATGAAGCTACTTGCTCTTGGGTGCGTCGCAGTATCACAACTATCCACATTCCTGACTTTTCACCATAAAGAGCGTGAGGCTCTAAAAATAAATACTACTTAATTAACTATATGTGTTACAAACACCAAGAAGCTCGCTCTTTATGATGAAACACAAATGTGGCATAGAACACGAAACGCAGGATAGAGAATATAGCATCGAAGTGGTGACGCCACATGAGCATGTTGTCAAGACAATCGGCTCAAAGTCACTACAGCGAGAGGCTTAGCGGTCCGATATTGTCTATCGGCCTAGTGTCGGGCAATCCCTATCACAGCCCCCGCTGTGATAATCGCTGTTTGCTCGACCCGCATAGTTTAGAACCAGTTGTCCCGGCAACTATGCTCAAACGACGTCACACCTTGGCACTCCATATCACGCACTAAAAACTTATCATTAGTAAGTTATTACTAATAAAGAGACAGGAAGTGGTTTTTTAATTGGGTTTTGAAGTTACTGATAGAATTAAGATTTTTTTATTTGAATCAAAAGAGTTCCAAAATTTCGCTCCTTTAAACTAAATATAATTTGATTGTGTTAGATGCAAACGACAGAACGGCAGGACAAAATTATCACTTTTACGAGTATTAAAAGTATGGGTTTGGGAATATTGTACAAAATAATCTGTAAAAAAAATGTGGCAATAACCCATTTAGAAATTTGAAAGCAAAAACTCCGAGTTTAAACGATATGCGATCATGAATAGTTAAAGTATGTACTTCTTTGAAAAGTGGAGGAGAATGGGCAAGGTAATTTGAGTTCGTACATAATTGAATGGCTTTCTTCTGGAGAACAAATAAACGGGTTAAATTTTTTGACTTCGTGCCTGACCAGACCAGGCTACAATAATCCAGATAAGGCAGTATAAGGGAATTGTTTATCGTACAAAGAATCTTATTTGGAAGTATTACACGTACTTTATAAAGCATCCCTAATGACATGCTGATCTTCCTGTAGATGTGGTCCACATGGTCATTTTACGAAAGTTTGTCGTCAATTATGACCCCCAAGAAATTTGTGGAATTTACCCTTGAAAATAATGCTATCATCATATATAATAGTCATATTACACAATGTAGTGCCCTTTGTCGACTGAAATAACATATATTTTGTCTTTTCTACATTAAGTTGTAATTGTTGGCCTTAAGCCAATCACATACATTTTTTAATTCATTGTTCACAATATGATTAAGTTGCTCTTCATCAGAATGCGATACAAACAAATTTATATCATCAGCATATATTACAAAATTGAGGACACTCGACGAGTTTATGATGTCATTTATATATACAAGGAACAAGAGTGGCCCTAAGTTACTTCTCTGCGGAACCCCACAATTCAACAACATAGTATTTGAGTTGACACCTTTAAAAGAAGTGTATTGTTAACGATTATGTAAGTAACTTTTGAACCATCGTAGTGGTATACCCCGGATTCCATAGAGACCAAGTTTGCTCAGTAAGATGCCATGGTCCAATGAATCGAACGCCTTACTCAAGTCAGTATACAAAGCAAGAGGCTTCTTTTTCTTATCTAAGAACGCCTTACTCAAATCAGTATGCAAAGCAAGAGGCTTCTTTTTCTTATCTAAGAACAAGGTGATTTTCTCCAGGGCATGCAGTAAAGCAGTCTCTGTTGTAAATAAAGGCCTAAAGCCATTTATCAATACATTGTTATCCATCAAGTACTTATACAGTCGTTTATATACGATTCGTTCTAAAATCTTTGATAGAGCTGATAAGAGTGAAATGGGTCGATAATTTTCAATGAGACTTTCTTCCTTCTTTTTATACACAGGGACTACTTTAGCTATTTTAAAGCAATCCGGGACAACCTCAGAACAAAGCGAAAGGTTAAATATATGACAAAGCGGTCTAGAAATACAATAGATAATCTTCTTTTAAAAAAAATCGCACTAATTCCACCATGACCGCAGGAAGGCGTGTAGTGATTTCGATGATCTGCGATTCGTTTGTAGGGGTAAAGAATATGCTTATAGGTGTTCTTGAGTTCAAATCATCTTCGTATTCATATTCGTTTAGTGGGTGTACATAATTTGTGTGGTTCTTTAGTTTGACAATAGTGGTTCTCGTTACCGAGTCAAAGTCCATGCACATATTGCTATCAGGACGTTTCTATAAAATAAAACGCATCCATGTTTAATGTGTTATGCAAGTGTGGGGCGTATGTATGTCCTTGTGTACAGGTGTATGTGTGCGTGTTGTGCGCGCGTGGAGATATCTAACAAATGTTTCCCATTCCAAAGTCCAAATTCTAAACATGATACAGCACTATCAAGAAGATTTTTTTTTTTTTTTTTTTTTTTTTTTTTTACATAAAACAGGTTAGATGGAACCATCGGACATTCAAGCACAGGCGATAAATTTAATATTTGACGTATAAGAAGTAGCCTTTATCTCGTCCGGACGTTATAAGCGAGAGAGGGGAATCAAGAGAGACAATGTCGACTTCGACGAGGAAAGGGTTGTTGGAAAGGCTGCGGGAGGGCCCGGTGGTCGGCGACGGCGGCTTCGTGATGGCAATGGAGAAGAGGGGTTACGTGAAAGCAGGGACGTGGACCCCAGAGGCCTGTGTGCAGTACCCGGACGCAGGTACGGTGACACCTGTATAGAAAGACCATTCAAGAGCGAAAGGAATTGTGGTCTTAATGAAATAAAAACAAAATTGCGCAGGCGGCATTTTTATACTTAATCAGGTCGAGTGAAACCTGTATATAAATACATTCAAGGGAGACAAGTAATTTGGATAAGCAGGCGGTATATGTTACTTTAGGAAACAGGTCTTTCATTAAGATGGTCGCTAAGCATGTTTCGATTGATGTTATTATTGAGGGGGGGGGGGGTCTCTCTTTCTCTTTCTCTCTCTTTCTCCCTCTTTCTCTCTTTTTCTCTCATAAATTGGATGCAATAATCCAAATGCAAATTCATTAGTCAAAAATAAATCATATGATTCTGTCACGAAATCATTTTTTTTTTTGCTTACAGAATGACAATGGAGGATAATTAAAGCACTCATTGTAATTATTATGTAGACAAAATTTATCACTGTAGTAATTCCGAAATCAAAGTAAATGATACATTTATACACTCATAGAATATGACACATACAAAAAGAGTTAAAAAAAAAACCCGGTAAGAAGCACAAAATCAAGGGCAGAAGAAGAAGACAACATCGACATAGAAAACAAGGAGAGAGGGAGAGAGAGAAAGAGAAGGAGAAGAAGAAGATAATGATGACAGTGAACTTGAATTGAACAAGTGGGTCGCAGAACAGGAATCCTCGCCGTTTTTTTACCCTGTCATACTAGTATTCAAAATTCTCAAATCAATCAACATTTTTCAACATTTTCCTCGTCTTCCTCGACCAGTGAGACAGCTACACCGTGAGTTCCTGCGGGCCGGTGCCGATGTGATGCAAACATTCACTTTCTACGCCACAGAAGATAGCCTCAACACCAAACACGCAAACAGTCCGCCCGTGCGGGTAAGTGGACGAAATTTGAAAGAGGTCGAAAAACACGTCTCTTCTCTGTACTTCATAACTAGGATGACTCTATCATTCATAGAGCCAGTTTGAAACATTGCTCATATCAACGTTAAAATTAATTACGATTCACATACTATTTATTAAAGGTTTAAGATACGAGTATTGCATTATATTGTTCTCTGCATTAGGTAAACTAAGTAATAGTACAATTGTGAAACTAGTATGCCAAATACGCTATAAAGCCTACAGATCATTCATTAAGAGGACACGGGAAATATCGCAAATTGGCAAATTAATTAACGGAAAGACCCATCGGTCAACATCATCACACGTCTTTGGCGGTGTAATTCATTAGAACAAAATGTCTTCGTGGTATACTATTAGTTCAGACATATCATCAAGGTCCGCAAATTCGGATTAAGAAAGATGAAGTCAAACCTCATTACATTTCTTTAGTCGTGGATGTAGATTTTAAATCAATTCAGTACTTTATATTCTTGTAAGAAATTTACATTCGGAAGTTCTCTCTCTTTCTCTCTCTCTCTCTTCCGTTCTCCCCGTTCTTCCTTTTTTTTGACCATCTTTGATTTTGGGATATTTGTTTTCTCTCTCTATTTTTCCACTCTCTACCTTTCTCTGACTCTTTTTTTTTTTTTTTTTTTTTTTTTACAGTGGGACGTGGTGAACGAGTCGGCGTGCGACCTCGCCCGGGAGGTTGCTGATGAGGGGAACGCCCTGGTCGCGGGGAGCGTGTCTCCCGTGCCCGCCTACAAGGCCGGCAAGGGCAAGGAGGCCGTCCAGGCCCAGTTCACCAAGATGTGCGAGCTGTTCGTCAAGAAGAACGTCGACTTCCTGCTGGGAGAGGTAGGGTCACTATGGTTACCGGAGGATGTCAGTCTGCATTTGATCACTGTTGATTGAATCCTGATTGAAAACCCCTGTCACGTCTTTAATGGTCATTGTCATACTTTTCTCTGTCTCTCTGTCTCACTCTTTTTTTCTGCCTGTCTGTTTGTCTGTCTGTCTGTCTGTCTCGTTCTCTCTCTCTCTCCCTCCCTTTCTCAATCTCTCTTTCTTTCTCTCCGTCTCTCTTTCCATATCTTTCCCGTTCTTCTTTTCTCTCCCTGTCTCTCATTCTGCATGTACTGTGTCATTCACTTTCTATACATTGTGTCTCTTTTTCTCTATCTCTCTCCATTTCACCCTCCCTCTTCTCTCTCTCTCTCTCTCTCTCTCTCTGTCTCTCTCTCTGTCTTCCTTCCCCTCTCTCTTCCTCATTTTTCTGTCCTGTCTTTCCTCATAAGGATATGTGCATATCTTTTGTATATCTCTGTATAGCTTAGAGAGTGGTCCTTGATCCTTGATCATTTACTCCTACGTATCATTTATATTTGTTCATTTATTAATGGCTTGCTTATTTTCAGGGTACAGGTATAGGCCCAGTTACAAAACTCTTTACAAGGGAGCTCTGCACTAGAACATGATAACATTACATTTAAACAAATTAATACAACTGAACAATATAAACAAAGAAATATTTTTATTGCTTTCGCTGTAGCTCTTCTGTATTTCATTCAGGTATCTTTGTACATTTGATTATGTGCAGATATATATATATATATATATATATATATATATATATATATATACATAAAAGGTGAAGACAAACAAATTAAATGAAACGCCGGAGAAGAAAAATTATTCGAATTTTCGGTCATAGACCTTTATCAAGAATGAATGACTGAACAATTTACACAAAAACATGATTGCGTACAACGAGCGTATTTTAGAGCGCCCCTAGTTTCAGTTTAAAATACGCTCGTTGTACGCAATCATGTTTTTGTGTAAATTGTTCAGTCATTCATTCTTGATAAAGGTCTATGACCGAAAATTCGAATAATTTTTCTTCTCCGGCGTTTCATTTAATTTGTTTGTCTTCACCTAGTAATCAGCGCCATCGCATCCTCTATTCTTCTTATATATATATATATATATATATATATATATATGCATGGATCCCGCATTAGGGAGACATTCCGGTGTTATTATACCTACCTTAGGGAGACACCCGCGTAAAGGAGACATTTTTGTGTCTCCTTAACGTTTTGACACCTCATAATACAGTTATCCATGGATCACGTGTCCAAAATGCGTCAAGAATATTCATGTTAACACCGTAGCTCTGTGTTGGCATTGTCCATTCGATACCAGGGTACATCAATTTAAAGTAGAAACTGTTTCAAATATTAGGGGGTATACTTTTTTTTTTTGGAAGTTGTTATAAAAGTGTATTACGGAGACACAAAGTATATTGGATATATCTCGCTTTCTCCGGCCTATATGTGTGGGATATCCATACCTAAGATCACATTTGATTGTAACAACATAATGATGTGTAACTTGTTCATCAGTTTTTAAAGGATAAAGATATATCCCTTATGGTGTGAAAAACACCCTCTTTTTAAAAGGAATTAATTCCATCGCGCTCATGCGCAGTAAGATATACATATATTTGCCGAAAGGTCTCCCTTGAGCGGTATGTTTTAGCAAAAAGTGTCTCCTCAAAGCACCCCTAGCATCACACACGCGACGTCAGTGCATGCAGTGCAGTGGTATAAACTCCGGCCCGGGCGCTTCGTCGGCTTGACGGTGCGCAGCTCAGCTAGCTAGCAGCAAGTATCCAAGTCGTCATCAGAATTAATTTATAATTATAAAGGTAAGTTAGGAATATCCCATATTTAAACAGATCCTTGTCTCTATCTAGATCTACGCTAGAATCCAAACCGGCGCTAGTTCATAAGTGTAGACCTTACTGCGATCAGCCCGCTCAAGCAGCTCCCGCTGCGCGGGAGCAGTTCGGTCCGGGGCTAGAGTAGACCATACTGGCGCCGGCAGCCTACGCGGATAGCTACCCGTTACTCGCCCGTGGAGAATCCGTACTAATCACGTCCCCAAAATCAACTGAATCATTATTCAACGGCAAATAAGTTGTCTATATATAGGCCGGGTTGGGGTTAGGGTCAGGGGTAGGTTTAGAATTAGGTTTAGTGTTAGGGTCAGGGTTAGGTTTAGGGTTCAAAGTCATAAAATTAGTGGGATATACCAACAGTTATTGCATGATCTGGCGGCTGTGGCGCTACTTTCTGTGTGAATTCACTAATTCAGATCTGTTGATTTCTATGCCAGTGACATCTCACTTAGAACTTACGCTAGTAGAATCAATGATGCTAAATCGTTTCTCTAAGAGAATGCTAAGTTGGATATCAGTGACAACTCATGTATCGATACCGGATCAGAATTTTCAGACAAACTAGTATTAGCCTTTCTCATAAAACTCTGCAATAATTGATAAAATGTCAGGTTGAAAAATCATGATTTTGTTAAATATGGGGCGAGGTATTGTTTGAAACGTTGATTAGTCTATAACGAGGATTGTTGTGCTATCAATCTCTCATTTTCTTCTGTTAAATCACTTCATTGATTTTCTAGCTTTCATGCTTTCCATTTTGGTCATATTCATAATATTGAAAGATACCTTAACCTTAAAGATACTATGCAAACATGCCATCCTTAAAATAAATGTTTGAATATTGAAGAAAGGGGTTATCACATGCATATGTTGATATTCCCAACTGATGCAAAATCTCAATCAAACGTAGACTTAATCATTCAAAAAGAAATAAGCAAACACAAGTGAATTTTCAACATTTATTCAGTGTTAATATGTCGGCGTGCTTAGACTAGCCCTCTGATCTATGGAATGCTCAAATGATACTCGATATTTTGAAATATTTGTTAACCTTTTTCATTAATTTTGCCTTCAATTGAGTGATGTTAAACAAGCAAACCCCTTTCCCTGCCACAGCTGATTTAATGCTTAGCAAATTCTGACAAAATGCAGCAGAAATGTTATCATAGAACGCACATTATGCAAATTCATTCACTTTTCACAGTCCGAATTACGCAACTCGGGTTTCCATAAGTCACTATTGTTCTCAAGGATCGTCCAATCAAGAACAATAGATGCGACAGTGTCTGAGCAGTTCCAGCATTTAGAGCTGAGGTTAGAGTTGTAATAGCTTCGAGAATCACCTCAGTGCTAACTATCGGAGTTAGAGCTGAGGTTACAGCTGTCATCGTGTCAAGAAACGCATCCCTAGTCTTCAGACATCTGTTTTCCCTCTGCATGGCAAATACTGAAATAGTATATAATTGATATTTATGTATCATGCAGCTAACATTAGCTTTCCAATTAAGTATAAGTGGGTTCGGACAGGGTCTTTTAAGATATGATGTTTTGGGTTAATTATAGATGCTCCTCGAGGAAAACTTCAGGCAGAGCTATGTTAAAGTCCAGAGGGATCGAGCACACATAATTGTTTTGGTTTGTGTTGCTGACTATTCCTTGCTCTCTAACTTTATTGAATAAGTTACACATTTTTTAAAGACAATATTAAGAAGGTCTATGTTCTGAGGTCAGTTATTATTATATAGAAATTGAGAAATGTGTTTTATATTTTTTTACCGGTCTACAAGTAGCATTCCACGGTTTAGTCCATGGTGTGAATAAACCTCCTTTGTGAACACGTGTCTAAATAAAGACCTGGTTATTTCATTCATAAACATTTAGAGATTGATGATTTCCAATATTCAGGTTTTTCAGAGAAATTAAGCAGAAGTGATGAAATTGAATCTGAAATGATCGTGAGTATGAGATGATGATACCCTGTAAATGATGTTTTTACCAGAAAAACAAAAACAAAATTAGTCTCCCCATCCCCAAAGAAAATCACATCAAAGTGTGTTTTTGCTTAAATGAATGACCATGTTAGCTCTTTTCAGTAATACCCAATTAGTCCTGAGAGCTAGTGCATGTGATTCTGGAGTATGTACTATTTAGGTTTTGTTTTGCTCAGGACCACTTTCCATTGAAATGCCCAACTCTTTTTCTTATCTCTTCAGCATTGATACATGAAAGTGAGAATTTAGGGAGGTTTGTCAATGACGAACATGTTCATCCAAGTTATGTGATGATGAAAGTCATGCTAAACAACACTCCTCATATGTGTCTCTTTGCAGGAGGGGAAAGAGGACAATGCAGAGAACCTTCCCTGGAGACAGGTAACTATTTGTAAAACAAAATGGGTCATTGAGCGATTGTTTTGTTGCCAACTTTCATACAAATATTCTAATAATGTGCAATATTTGGTAATTTTGAAGATTAAGAGGATGTTAGCCTTCTGCAACATTAAAATTTGAAGTTGAAAATCTTGTTTGAAAATTTGTTCAGAAAATCCGTTCTCTAGACATGTGCGTCTTCATTAGCCCAATCAGATGTAATAGTGAGCTAGTTTGAGGATCCGGGGAACTAGCCTGAAGTTGCAATCTTGTCTTCATTAGCTCAAAAGTCGCGATACGTAAGCTCGAAACTGGGGATACATGAATTATCCCGATGTTTGCACATACGCAGTGTGCGACGGAAAAAGGCCACGACTGCATGGCTTTGTTTGTGAGCTCTCATTCACGTACATATAAAAACCTATTACGTAAACAATGCCTCATGCACGCTGATGCATGCCGGGATTGAGAAATTTTCAGGCTAATGAAGACGCTCCGAGCTAGCTCTAGCTAGTTCACAAACTAGCTCGAGCTAGCTCCATCTAGCCCAAGATTTAACCCTAATACTCCCGGGGTATTTCAAAGCTTGTTATTACCGGGGGGGGGGGGGGGGGCCGGGGGGGGCCCATTATGGCCCCCCCGAGATCTCGGCCATGGGTCGCCCGATTGCCTCAAAATTTTGCACAAGGGTAAAGAATTATGTAATCTACAAAGTTGTACAGCTAACTTTACGAAAGTCCTTTTATTTTTTTTTTAACTAATTAATTTATGCTAATTTATGCGAGAAATCATAGATTTTGATATTTCTCACTAAATAAAGCCTCAGGAATAGTAATTTTTGGTACAAATGTCTTTCATAACTCCCTCATCAATTCTTGAAAGAAAAAGATAGGTTGTGGGAATTATTTCTTATGTATTTTATTGTTTTTCAATTTTCTTATGTATTTCTTTGTTTTTCGTCAAGATTCAGATGCGTATGCGTGGGTGTGGGTGTGTGTGAATGTGGGTGTGTGTGTGTGTGTGTGTGTATGGTAATTATTTACACTATTTGAAACAATGATAACACTTAGAAAAGTATTCACATAAATTGGAAAAGCTCCTGATTTTATCCATAGGGTTATACACAGTCACATAGAGAAATAGCGAAATTTCAGTGACATGTGTTCGGTAAACGTAATCTAACACCCGCACGGTAGGTCTGATCGCCATAAATTTGGTATCAAAATGTGCGGGAAGGATCAGAGAAAAAAGTCAAGAAATTTCGTTTCGAAATATTGAGGCGTTAGGAAGTACCGACAAAACTTCGACAGGGGGGGGGGCCATAATGCCCCCCCCCCCCCCCCGGGAGTATTAGGGTTAAACTTGGGAAATTTTCTCTACCAAATAGCTAGCTATTTTGCCTGATCTGGCTAATGAAGACACAAATACATGTAGCTAGCTATTTCGTGCTCTGGCTAGGCTATCCCAATCAGAACTAGCTACAGTAGATATTTCGCCACATCAGGCTAATGAAGATGCACCTTCTGAGAATTATGACTTCTGTTTTTATAAAAGGTCGCCACAACCAAAAATCAGTGCATTAACTAAGACAGAACATTGGTTTTGATTAATACATGTACTTCTAACATGAGAAGTACATTGTTTTAAAGGCAGTGTCAATGTTATTGTAAGGTCAAATGAGATGTGAGATATGTGATAATGGAACCCATTTAACAAATTATTAGGACTTATATGTTTTTCAGTTGTGGAGTTATGACCTCGATCAGTATGGTGTATAAATATAAAGTTACCACAGCTAAAAAAATCATGCATTGACTTGCTGATATAAAAGCATACTCTAGTTTTATAATGGATTTGATCTTATTACTTCACATTAAAAGTATGAAATCTTTTAGTCTAAAATTGTGCATCATTGAATCATCATCTATCTGCAGTAGAAATTTTAGATAATTCTTTTTTTGTTGTTGTTGCAAAAGGTTGCCCCCTCCCCTTCTATAATTCTGATACATAGACTTGGCCAGCACATGAACACAAGTTCAAGTAGAAGTGTTTCATATTCACTCATAAAAAAAAATATTGTTTTTTTTATATGCAGATTTGAACAGCTTCCTTTGTTCCTCAAATGTATACCTTTAACTGAATAGATCCAAAATGTATTTGGTAACACCTTTGCTACAGGAAGGACAGGCGTCACAGGACCAATTGACTAGGCAAGCTCATCAGACATCACAGGACCAGATGACCAGCCACGACCATCAGGCGTCAAAGGACCAGAGGCGCGTTTCTCAACACGATGACAACTCTAACCTCAGCTCTAACTCTGATAGTTAGCACCAAGGTGATTCTCAAAGCTATAAACTCTAACCTCAGCTCTAAATGCTGGAACTGCTCGGACCCTGTCGCATCTATTGTTCTCGATTGGACGATCCTTGATGGTTGGTTTATTAGTCCATCTATCATCTTTCCTCCTAGCTAGATGACCAGCCCACCTCCATTTCTTTGATTTAATTTCCTGTACTTTGGTTTTCTTTCTCAAATCCTGGTTTCTAACTTTGTCCCTCTTTGTAACACCAATCATGACACTTTCCATACCCTTTTCGGTTACTCTAAGTTTTCTCTCCAGTCTCTTAGTTGTGGTCCATGTTTCTGCTCCATAAGAGAGCACAGGTATTGAGCATTAGTTGAAAATCTGTTTCTTGAGAGAAAGAGGGAGCTTCTCATCACGAAAGATAAAGTTGAGCTTGCCAAATTTTGCCCAAGCCAACTGAATCCTTCTATTCACTTCCCCTGCTGTTTCATTTTCTATGGAGATATTTTTGCCCAAATATATGTAGTTGTCTACCTTTTCTACGGTCCTCCCCCGAACTGTGATTTTGTGTTCTTTGAATCTACTGCTCATCATTACATTTGTCTTTGTGATATTCATTTTCAGTCCAGCTTTTCTACTTTCTTCACTTAGTTCTCGGACCATTTTCTCCAGTTCCTGAGGTGTATGGCTAAGTATTAAAATGTCATCTGCAAATCTGAGGTGTGTCAGGTGTTCACCATCCACCACTATTCCCAATGATAACCAATCAAGGTTTCTGAAGACATCCTCAATAGCTGCAGTGAAGAGCTTTGGTGAGATGGGGTTACCTTGTCTTACACCTTTCAGGATTTTAAAGGCATTTGTTGTAGTGCTTTCTAGATGTACACGGGCACTAGAGTCCTTATAGATGGTCTTAATTAGGCGAATGTACTTTCCATCTGTGACCTATTTTCTAAGGCATTGAATAATGACTGATGGTCTAGGCAGTCAAATGCCTTCTCGTAATCAACAAAGCTGCAGCAGATGTCAAAACGGTATTCCTTTGCCTTCTTGATTATCTGGCTTAAGGTGTGGAGATGTTCTGATGTTCTGTATCATGTACGAAACCAGCTTGTTCCCGTGGTTGATTTTCATCAAGCTGTTTCTCTACCCTAGCAAGAAAAATTTGTGTGAACATTTTGTATATATGAGGCAACAGACTAATGGGCCTGTAGTTTTTGATGTCCTTCATGTCCCCTTTCTTGGACATTATGATAACTTTTGATTCGTTCCACCGGGTAGGTACCTGTTCCATTTGCATGATCTTGTTGAACAGTTTTGTTAGGATTGATATGGTGTCCTCGCCCCCCAACTTAATAATATCTGCAGTCATTTGATCCTCCCCTGGAGCCTTTCCCCTTTTCATCTGATATAAAGCACTCTTCACCTCTTCCTTTAGTATTGGTGGAACATCATTTGATTTCTCATTCCAGTCCTCATTTACTCTCCAATCTGGTTGGTCTGTGCTATAGAGTTCTCTATAGAAGTCCTCAATCGCTTGAGTAATCTCTTCATTATAGGTAACTTCTGTCCCATCGTTTGTTTTCAGTGATGACAGAAGCTTTCTGCCCCTCTCTAACTTTCTGTTGATGATTTTTGGTCCTTTGTGGTTTACTAGCTTTATTTGCTAGTTGACAAATTTTGTTTTTTTTTATGACAGACAGAATATCTTGTATATTGTATATTGAAATACAGTTGGCAGCAAAATTATTCAACCCCCCCCCTCTCATATTTGACATTCTGTCATAATGAATAACATTGCAACAGCAGGTTGCTACTAAACCATTAAGATAGTTAGCAGACAGTTAATTACTAAAGAATACCAGAGAAGAAAATCAAAGTTTACTTCAAAGTTCATCTGAAATTGCAATTTGCGCCGAGAAAGCATGTTGCAAAATTATTCAACCCCCCTATTTTCACACAAGAAAGGAATGTACACATGTACCTAGTGAACACAATTATCTTAAAGAAAATGTGTTTTAGATTGTCTTCTTTTTTTATAGTTCTATAAAAAAACAAATCGTCCAAGTTTGAAGAAAATCTAAAAGATCAAGATACTTTAACCTTATTTGGTTTCTATTTCTAAATCAAATAGAAACTAAATAAGGTCAAAGCATCTTGAAAAGTATTGAATTTTCTTTAAACATAGTAGGTTGGTGTCCCATTAGGATTGGCTGATAAGAGTCATTTTTAGTACATGAGGTTATACTTGCAGTTCATAGGTTATTTGAATTCTACTTGCATGTGTCATGAATGGCTGTGCTTTAAAGACGGGGGGAGGGGGGTGGGGGGGGGGGGCATAATTATCAACTGTGTACAGGTTTTTTAATCTAATTTCATTCAAAAATGAATAGTACATGTATTAAGTCTTGTGATCTGAAATTTGTGAGTGCTCAGTATACATGTATCTCTTTATCATTACCTACCTGTAGTAGAAATTAACATGAGAAAAGGTTTCAATCATTTCACAGATAATAATTGCTTGAAATTTTTACGAAAGTGTGTGAATTGTAATTTGCAATGGTATCACTTTTCTAATTTCCCTCAAAATTTTGCTTTCAGCGGTTGAACAGGGGCTTTAATGTCTGCGTATTTAGATGAATATGTTATCAAATATGTCTAATTAAAGAGAGCTTTAAGAAGTTCATACGGTTTGTGGTATTGTAGAGATGTTTTATAAAGAGTTTTAAACATCTGCATATAATGGTCATTTTCACAATCAAGGGTGTAACATTGCTTTATTAACATTTTGATCCCTGGGGGTCTCGTACAGTTATAGAATTCAATTATTTTTTTTCACATAAGCCATCTAGTTAGGACCTACCTTGGGTAGCATAGACATCATCGTGAGTAACTTCGTTTAATTTTGGCAGGTACTTATGTATTGTTCTTGCAGTGATGGACATGATTCTGCTTACATTACTTTTACAATATCACTGTCAAAAACATCTAGTTTGTAAGTAGATTGTCCTAGTATAAAAGTAGGGAGTAATGTTCTCAGCAATGAATAACAATTTAGTTAGCTTCCATGTGGTGATCGAGCTACTTGGTATTTGAGCTTCAAACTGGTTCTTCGTTTTCAGATAATTTGTTTCCCACTATTATGTAACTCTATTCAACCGTGGACTACTTACGAATAATGAATAAAAATGTTCCTACTTCCCTTGCAAAACTTTTTTTCAATTTGGGGTAACAAAGGAACCACATGTTTCTCTCAACAACACTTTTGTGATTATTCCGATTGTCAGCGCATACTCCATATCTTAGCAACTTATCCACTCACTAAGGTCTGATTGGCACCAAAGTATGCATGGTTTTGATAGCTTGTATGTGCCATACTTGGTAACTAGGCCTTTTGGTAGCTCACTGAGGCCTACATGTAGTTTGATACTAAAGTAGTAGGTTTTCATGAATATGGCCCCTGGTGTGCATAATGTAAATGTGTTTGAGTAACTGTTCAATATGTTTTCAAAAGTTCAAGTTCCATTTTGCTTCTAATAATTCAGATTTCACTAACAATTTAATGTGTTAGCACCTTTGAAGTCTCCGAAACAGAACTGCTTATTACATAATGCATGCAGAAAATTAAACAAAATCTAATATGGCAAGTTAAACATTCCTAGAAATTAGTATTTATCACTCTAATACTTACTATAAACATATAAACAACACATATTAAATTCTTCCTTCTTATGTAATGTTTAATACCAATAAAACAGATTAAATCAGCCAGATTAGTATTCAAGCTAATGAATAGAATGTTAAACTCAGTTGCTCTGCATTGCAATGCTTCAAAATGTACATTTGATGACAGTGAAAGGTATTACTAAATACAAAAAACGCATGCTCCTTACTAAGCCTACCTTATAGCAAATTTGAAGTCTCCGAAACATAAGGTTGTCACTAACTTGAAGCTTCCAAGACACATATTGCTGATCATTCTACCATTGTAACATTCTATGTTTCATTGAATGCCATCTGTGTGAAATTTGCTGAGCCATGTCAGTTTATTGTTGCTTTTATTGTCCAACGATTCAACACAAGTAATTGTTGCCATTATTAAATTTGAGCGTGGATAGGCATACTCGGAAACACTCTGTTACTTGAAAATTATAAGTTGGTTTACTTTGTTTGACCTGTTTTGTAGTGCTAAGTTTACAATTTGATATGATGTTAACATAAAGGTTATACATGTGTTGTAATGACTATTATACCCTAGAGATGATCTTAAACAATGTTAGCAAAATTGAAGTCTCCGAAACAAACCATTTGGTTAGCTGAAGTCTCCGAAACACAAACTTGTGAAATTTTCAACTTTTGTATTTGAGATGCGATTGCTTTTGAACTTTCGCAGGAAACTAGCCCCCACTGAAAGGTTTTTGTATAACAATTCTTATTTTGTATTTTCTCCTGCAAGATAAGTAAATCTAAAAAATGCAATGTTTTAACCATTTTTTGTCTGATATTTCAAAAAGATATCAAAATTTTCAGAATACCAAATAAGATTGAAGGAAAAAGATCTTTTTGCATTTAAGTACATATAGATGACATATCAGAAAATGGTAATTCACATACATTTGACAAAAGCTTTTGTAAAATATGCAGTAAAATAAAAAATGTTTTTTTTTTGTCAAAATTAAAACATTTGTCATCTTTTCTCTATTTTCTTTCAAATTTTAAAAGGAGCCTATGCTCCAAAACCAAAAAAAAAATCAATGATTTAGACATTTCTGCTTTTGATTTTTATAGAAACATGTATGGAAACACATTTTGAAATTTTGGCCCCCAAAACCAAATGTTACACCCTTGATTGTGAAAATGACCATATGTCATTAATATCCCCTGAATTTGTTGAGGTAATGGTAGTAATTGTACATAATTTCACTGCAAAAAAAAACAACAAAAAAAAACAATCATTATTGTTGACAGGAAACTTCAGATCTATTGATTTGAATGTTAGTTGGTGCTAAATTTTTTGGTGGTTGTGACCATAAAATCACGTACAATTTGTAACGTTTTGATATCTTTTGGCATGTATTTGAATGATGTTCTCCTAAATGTGCGATACTGTTTTGAAATTTAATTTGAATTTGAATTTGTATTTCGAGACCTGCATCACAGGGAGGTCACTTAAATGACATTCATGTACTATAATTCATGTGCACCTTGCAACGGTTGAATACATTTATAACTTTTTAACATTTAATTAAATGCATTGTTAATACAGTTACATTTAGTGTCATGTGTCTCCTTCATGGTCTTTGCTTTTGTGTACGGCTTTCGTTTATTCCTCCATTTCATGTTCGTCCAAGTATAATCATCTGCTTATTCCAAAGTGCTAAAAGTTAGGTACAAACAATATTTCTGTATTTAATTTCAGATGAAAAAAACAAACATTTTTTAGTGTTTTTATGAGTTCCTGTTCTGAATGTGTCCATGGAAGTGGAATGTGCAGAGAGTGTGTGTTTACGTTTGTTGTACATAGTATGACAGTGCAAATATGCCACGTTTTAACTACATGTATATGTACTACAATGATACTTGACTGAGTGACTGTGACTGTGAGTGACATGCACTGCACGCATGCTAAGAATAAAATGAGTGTTAGTATGCGCTTATTAATGCATCTAGTATCTGCATAGCTGATGCGTGCAGAGCAGCTCGCGCGCTCATAGCTCAAATCAGGTAGGCGCGCCGTCGAGTCGACCGGTCACGTCAGGGCCAGGGCGCGCCAGGGTACGGTTTCTGGGCCAGTGCGCGCACAAACGCGTGCATATATAATTAGATGAGTTGACTGCGTATAGGTTGTGTGTATACAGTGCATAACAGATAAGCTACTGTATGTGTAACATGCTTATCTGTGTAAAGTATGCCTTGTGTGTGTGTGTGTGTGTGTGTGTGTGTGTATGGGATCGGATAGCTGCTCTCAGTCACCATAGCTCTCTGTGTACCCCGTATGTGTTGTTGTTGTTGTGTGTGTGTGTGTGTGTGTGTGTGCGGGGGCAGCATCATAGAGCTGGACAGCATAGCTCTCTAGACTGCAACTAGGCATGAGCTATGTGTACATGTGTCCACGACCTACGCATGAATTTTCTACATACTAGCTATCTCTCTGTGCGTACTCTGTGCATGTGCATAAGGCATACTTTATGCTATATGCCTTATGCATGCATGCACAGAGTAATTAGGGGTCAGCTACAGTAGCTGTTTCTTTCACTAAAAATAATCATGGAAAAAGTGCAATGCGATAATACTGTGACTTACGGAAGTTTGATACCCAGACTTTTACATTATCTTTACAAAGCAAAGTCAAAATCAAAGTAAATCTGTGTACGGTGGAATTCATGGTATTAGTGTCTTAATTAGAGAAAAAATATTGAATTATGTGTTAGGTTTGGATTCGAAATGCAATATCAGAAACAATATTTTGGATAATATATCAGTGAAAAAGCTTTCGGATTTTCATTTATGTTAGGTATCGTTTATAAATATTTCCCCAGAACATTCTTATTATTATATAATAATCTACTGATGACATTGCTGCTGATTTGATAATGTTGAAGAACGTGCATAATTTACCGTTTTGCCTTTTAGGAGATTCCAATGCTACTTAACCGGGTGTGAAAGTGAATAAATGGAAGATGTTAATCGTTGTAATATGTATTTTATAGATAAATCTGATAGTGTTATGTCCGATCAACATTTTTTACTGTGTAATACAGGTTCGGTATTATGAATAGAGGCAACGCAAGAAACGGCAAGAAATTTCTTGAAAGGCGTAGGGGCTTTAACCTTATTATTGCTAATAAAAGGCCATTTTGGAGCAGATCTAAACACAATCCCATCATTCTGAATATAACGTGTGTGTGTGTGTGGGGGGGGGGGGCATAATGCCCCCCCCCTCCCCGTAAAAACAAGCTTTGAAATACCCCGGGAGTATAATAATAACCCTTATAATTAGGGTAACAGTCTTACTATACTAGTATTATGAAGTATGATCATTGCTGCCATGAAACGCTTACAAAAATCACGCGGTTATTTTCGAAATGATGTGGTTGTGTTTGTCAGAGAGAAGAGGGTTTGTTTCTGAAAAATTTCAAGGGAAAGATATTCTTCCTCGTAAAATTGATGCAGCTACATATATATACAAAAAGTATAAGCTCTTTACTCTACTTTACGCAGATGATACAAAAATTTAGTTCTTGCAAAATCTGAAAGTGAACTTCAACTTGCACTAGATGCGTTATCTGTATACTGTAAAAGGTGGTTAAAAGTCATCATCTTTTCTCGTGGGGAAGTACGGAAGATTCCAATTTTTAGGTTTGGTAATAACGTGGTTGAAGTTGTTGATCTCGGTACCACCTATGATTATGATACATTTCGCAAAGCACAAATCAATAATAAAGCAGCTGAATCAAGCAAGAAGGGGAAACAGTCTTTTGTCAAAAACATACCAATTTAAGATACCTATTGATATTCTCTTGGAGTTATTTGATCAACGTGTTTTACCTATGGAAGCGAAATGGGGATTTGGTATATTAAAAGAACTAATCAGTGATAGTAAATAGTATACTAAAACGGACATAATATCTAACAAGGTTACATGGGATCAATAAATTGTCATTGTCATCGTCATTGTCATTGTCATTTGCTTATTAGTTCGCTTTGAAACACTTAAGTTTAGCAGTAATACAATCTGAAAAAGTTCAGTATAGTAGTTTGAATGCTCAAACCTCACAACTCTCTCGATCCAATAGGGCGGGAAATCGTTCTTTGCGTTCAAACGGACGGCGAGGCGAATACATTATTTTTTGGTTAGAAAATACTTGTTTGCATATATATCCTTCAGTAAACATGTTTTGTTTTGTGTGCGTGCGTGTGTGTGTGTGTGTGTGTTTGTGTGTGTGTGTGTGTAGGTGCGTGTTTGTGTGCTGCGTGTGTGCGTATGTGTGTGTGTGTGTGAGTTTGGGTGTGTGGATGAAGGTGTTGGGAGTATGTTCAAACGGGGGAGGGGGTGGGAGAATAAATAGACAACGCTTTCCTCTCAAGATTCTTGATTGTACAATAATGTTTTGTAAACAATATATGAACATATACTTTTTTGTCCTTTTTTAAAACTATTGCAATTTATGTTTAATTCAAAATGTCAATGTACAATGTATCGGGTTTAATTAAGAATTATTTCTTCAATTGATTTGAGAGAAAATAAAAAATATATTATAAAAAAAACGGGAGGAGAAATAGACGGGGATCACAATAAATCATTCTTTAAAAAATATTGTACTAAGAAAAAAAAAATATTGTGAGGGACGCATGCAGGAGCACTGTATAAAAGTTATTTCCTTTCTCATCTCGAGGATTTCAAGATTGCTAATTGTGTACAAGTCGAGTCAAGTTCAAGTTTTATTCAAACCAATCAAGAAAACAACATTTTAACATTTAATTGACAAAGAAAGAACATGATGGGTTTGGGACCTCGGAGAAAGCAGAGCCTTGTGTTAGGGGCCCCTTACAAGGTACGTTATAATGACACAAAAATATATGACGAATGGCATATTTACAATGATAAATAAGGAGTAAAAATTGGAATACAAAAAAAAATTAAGATCACACATACATACACACACACACACGCCGCAAAACACACAGACATACATGGCTTTCCGTTATTTATTTTAGCTTGTTTTGTAAATTCTCAAAAAGATATATTCGACATGAAAGTTTAAATTTAGACAGCGTTGGACTGGACCTCTTGTTTTGTGGAAACTTGTTCCATTCTTTTATGCAAACAACTCATTCTTTTATGCAAACAACTCATTCTTTTATGCAAACAACTACAAAAGAGTTCAAAGCAGTTTGAGTCCTTGCTAGAGGTTGATGGATTAGGTTTCTTTGACGTGTGTTGTACTGATGAACAGTAGAATTTATGATAAACACATCTTTTAAAAATGAACTATTTTGTTCCGATGGAGATTTGTACATGAATATAAAACAACTTAAAGAGACTAATTCATCAACAGGCAGCACTTGAAGTTGAAGAAATAAAGGAGCACTTGGACTTCTGTAATTTGAATTTGTAATCATCCTGATGGCTTTCTTTTGAAGGACTATCAACTATACGTATTTCCCCATGCAACATTACAATAAGTTAAGTGGGGCATAATGGCAGCATTATAAAGAGTTACTAAGGTTTTCTCTGATAAAAAGAAGTGTAACTTGGAAATCACACCAACACTCCTTGAGACCTTGGTACAAACAATACTAAGGTGATCTTTCAAAGTTAAATGATCATCAACTGTAACTCCAAGAAACCTTACATTTTGACTTCGGTTGATCACATGACCACCGATTGTCAAGGCATCAGTATTATCTGGAATTCTTTTTCCCTTTGATCTAAAGACAACATATTGAGTCTTACTGGCATTTAATAACAGATTGTTGCAACAAAACCACTTGAATATGTTGGTAACTTCTGTATTTGCAGTCAGAATAAGAATATGCATGTTTTTGTGGTGAGAGAGCAAGCAAGTATCATCAGCAAAAAGTGAATAGGTAAACAACTGAGATGAGTTTATCAAATCATCAACATAAATCAAAAACAATAAGGGACCCAGGACTGAGCCCTGAGGTATGCCATATTTTACTCCACTGGAGATTTAACTCCATTAACCATTACAAACTGTAATCGATTATATAAGTAATTTCTAAACCAATTTAAAGCAATTCCACGAATGCCACAATGCTCAAGCTTGTTGATTAAGATGTCATGGTCGATAGTGTCAAAAGCTTTCGACAAGTCCAAAAACACCCCAAGACAAAACTTCCCTGCATCAATCGCATTAATAATAGTATTTACCGCTCTTTGTCCTTGGGATATTAACATTCCTTGTGAATTATGTTGACAGTTATCGTGATCGTACGCCTATAACTATACGCATGTGAATGTAAATAAATTGTCATAGGCCCATGTAATCAAGCTGATTAAGTAATCACTAATAATGTCATTTAATCCCATTCGTATTTCATTGTCAGATTATTTAGAATAGAACTCCTATTATTATCCGTATCAGACATCTGAGCAGTGGTTTTACGAAACCATATTCCCCTCGTTTCCAGTGCCGATGGGGCAAAGATGGTAATATTGACAATATTACCATCTTTCACAAAAGCTTATGGACTTGACGTGTAATTAAACGGGAAATATCGTCTTGTATTGTCCCTGGTCTAACATCCGGAAGATTTGCGTCTTTCGGTGATAAGGAATTTAATGACATTATTCAAAACATGGGATATAGAAAGTGTAAATTATTCGCTATAGATGTCTAATGTTGATAATGATAATGATATTCACTGGCTCTTACTTTCGGAATATACGACCTATATTGCTCTCACTGAATCCATATTGCCCTCGTCTTTGTCCTGGCAATATATGTCGTATTCCCCTCAAGGCCAGTCAATGTTATATTAATATTTCACGGTAGCGATATGAAAATGTATCACTTTGTATGCAGTCATCAAAATTTATTATCATCATTACACCGTGGCTTCCTGTGTGTTCCTGCTCTTTATTTCTCCATTGTATTGCTTCCAGTGGTTATGAAGAGCAAAGCGGGCTAAATCAGGTCTACATTCCGCTTATTCTAAAGTCTAGAAGAAATGAACTGTTTGTTTGATGGCAAGCACATGATAATGAATAATCTCTCTTCGATATCAGCAGGTTTAATACCAGTATGATTTACTTTGAAAGGTGCTATCGTGGAGCCAATAAAAAGTCAATCTCTTTATGAAAGAACAGGAAGTGACAAGCCCAGAACGCGTTCAGCCTATAGGCAATAATAAGGGGCTGGTCGATTGAAAACTTGGAAAAAGCATGTGGTACAATAAACAGGACAGGAATTAGACATCCCTGGATGTTTCAATCAATAAAGCCACTGTACATGAACATGGCTAGTGGATTATGAACCTTTACGCTAAACCTTTCAAAATCAATGAAGTCACCATCCCAATGAACACGACGAATATGTCATACTTGGAACGTCCTGACTATATCCTGCACCGAGTTTAAAATGAAATTTGATTATGGTGTAACAAGACTAGTGTTTCAACAAAATTGTGTTTGTGTCTTTTTGTTGGACGCATATGTACATGAGTGAGATGAAGCGTGCTGTGCACAAGCTCCGTATGTCGATTCACGGCAGCGCAAAGGAATGTTGCTACGTGTTCTTTCCGATTCGAGGTCTGAAGGAAATAAGATTTTGAAGCTAGCCTTTCTATCCCGTATCGTTCAAAGAAAAACAAAACAAATCCCTATCGCAAATGTATGACTAGTCGAATCATCCAGAATAACTATATTCGAATCCAGGATTTATATTTATTCATGCAGTAATAAGTGCAGTAGAAAGTGAGCTCGTCTGTCTGATTTTCTCAGCCCGCATATATGTTTTTTTTTCTATTTTCCGACCTGAAGAATAGTGATTGTGTATAATCATTTTTGTAATCATGAACACGATTGGTATCTTATTAAACAATTGATGTGAGCACGAAGTGTCCGATTTTACTACCTGAAAACTAAACAGTATAAGCACGTTTTTTTTTATAAGCAATTATAAAGATTAGATCATAAAACGGGAATTTAGAAGGTACTTTTGTAACCATGATAAGGATGGGTATCTTAAAAGCAAGTCATGCAAGCGCGATTTATACTTGAAATACAGAATATCGTAACCAATCTTTGGAATCATGAATAGGATGCGTGAACTATGAAAACAAGTAATGCGAACAAAGCGCGAGCTGAAAATATTTTATATACTGACCCGAAAAGAAGACACGCCAAAGACTAATTTTGTGGGAATTCATGAATAGGATACGTATCTCATAATGCGAGCGCTTGGACATTTTTGTTATATTCAGCACTTTATACCATGAATAGAATGTGTATCTGTAATAAACCAGATAATGAAAACTGGAATCAATAGCAGAATGAGTTTGCGCATTATTGACTTGTAAACGGAAAAGTTCGAACCCTTTTTATCCTTTTGAGCATAATCATTACGTGGCTCAACAGACAATGCGATCCTGGAGCGCGTGCGAAATTTCTATTCTAAATGACCCTTCTCTTACTGCATTCAATCTTCTTCCTTTTTTCTCTCTTTTACTTTCCCCCTCTCCTCTTTCTTTCTCTCCCCCCCCCCCTTTTTTTTTGGCGTCACCAATAAATTATTACCGCCGTCGCTGTGACCCCTGGATCCGCCAATGCTTTCACAAGGTTTTTCTCAAAAAGCAAGTATCATGTATACACAAATTGTCATCAATTCAATCATATAAAAATGAATTTCAAATGAAGAGTCCCGTCTCGTTTTGCAGGGCAAGGCAAAATATCGTTTACGAAACTTCTTGCATTCATCGGAGAAATCGTCCTGACGGTTTAAACCGTGATAATTTTGTATTGAAAAGGTAATACATGTTTAGAATTTTGTGAAAGAAAGTTAAGTAATAAAAAAGATTGTGACTGCCTGCTGTAAATGACAGTTCTCTGCAGGAAGCCAAATGATATACATAAATACACACAAAAGAAAATACAGTGGGTGCTATGAACCCCCCCCCCCCTCTCTCTCTCTCTCTTTTCCATTTCACCTCCCACTCTCTACATACGCCCTTCTCATGGTTTTATATTTTGAAGGAAATGCTCGAATGCAACAGAAAGGAAAGGTTTTATTGTCCCTGATTATATTGATGACTTCCAAATTGATAGATTAACACGGAAAGAAAGAAGAAGAAAACAAAAATACAATGAAATAAAAGGAATCACAGGTTAATACATCGAGCGCATACAAACCACATCAAGGACGTATGGATGGAGATTATACTTTATGGCCGTAGAGGGCCGCATTAAAAAAGCCTTCACAGACACACTATTCATTAGCCTGCGGTTTTCCGATTTTCTTCCCGCTTTTGTTTGAGATCCGAAAGTCGAGGCGGGGATGGGGATGTCTATTTAAAAAATGATAACCGGATGTATCCCCCGGGGATGTATCCCAGGTGGTACAGGTCCACGCGGCTTTCTAAAGCCTTCCATTTGGAGAAGTTAATTCTATATGTTAATTGTGTTACGAATTTAGAGGGCTAATATTGCACATACAGGAACACTGAGTATTATTGTTATTTTTACCGGGGTACCAGCGAACTCTGAGCTTATCGTGATTGGCGAGGCACGTAAACTCGAAGTAAATGACAAGTCCACTCTCGCGGTCATTGAACCCATATAGTCGGTGGGGAATCATTGCATCGCTCACATGCTGTGGCGACGCGCGCGGGATGCTGAGTAGAGGTGCTTTAAGGAGACACATGTTGCTATACCGTGCAAGGGAGACGTATCGGCAAATAAATCAAAAGAACCATTTCAGTGTTATCAATTCCATGTTGAACATGTCAAATAATTATCAACCTTCGATACCATGTACTATTGATAGACATGAATTCGTCAATGACCTGGGTAATCACTTTTCTGACAAAGTCTTGAAAATCAATGAGAATATTGAACAATCTTTAGATCCAAATTGTGAACCTAGACATTATCTTCCTTCTCACTCTTTCAATGGACTAGATATTTTAAACAATTTTGAATTTTCTCTTTTACTATGAGACGAAGCGTAACAGCTAAGTTGAGTAGCTATGCCAGCTTGGTTGCTTTGATTTGTCTCCAAACGTATAGAATTAACTTTTATCTATCTCAGATGGACGACAATGACAATGCGGAAGAGAAGAACTGGACGTCAACTTCACGAGTTTTACTATCATTTAGTATCAGCCTATTCTCTAGCATCCATCCACGTACTTACATAGTCAATACACGTTTCTACTAATAATACGGCTTATTCTTGAGAATGCTCAGTGAGACTGAAAGACTGACATGAGATCTCAGGAAAGCATGTTTGTACATTTGAAATGAGATCGCTCGTGTGCATTGTAAATAACATGGGACCCAATCGTGACCATTGCAAAGCAGTTTCAGCAGTACAGGATCAGTGCTGTAGAATTGTCTGCACATTGAGTACACGGCCAAAGAGAGTTGCGTCTAAGATGTTCCATAACCTGTTTGGTAGCTGCATCCTCCACCAACTTTGATATGTATTTCAGATTGCTTACAGGTCGTAAGTTTCCTCAGAGACTGCATCAAGAACCGGTTTCTTTCAATAACGGATTGATAAGAGCATTTTCCCATTGCATTGGGAAGTGACCGGTCGAGAGACAGAGAGAGAGAGAAAGATTGATCAATGATGTGAACATAAGAATGAGTACATCGACACATTAGAGGAGGAGTTTTGTGGATATTGGTCCAATGGTCATGAATTTTTGCTAAGGTTGGCAATGAATTTTTCAACCTCGTACTCACAAAGAGATTTAAAATTGCTTAAAATATCTACTTCGTTGAACGTGTCAGCAGGAGGATAATTCCTAGGTTCACAAATTGGATCAAAACGTATTTCATTATTTTATGGATTTTCAAGACTTTGTCAGACAAGTAAGTGATTACCTAGGGCATATTGACGAATTCATGTCTATCAATAGTACATGGCATCGAAGGATGCTTATTTGACATGTTCAACATGGACTAGACAACACTGAGCAGCTATTTTTGATCGTACTCCTGCACAGTAAGATTTACATATATTTGCCGATACGTCTCCCTTACACGGTATATTTTAGCAATAAGTGTCTCCTTAAAGCGCCTCTACTTAGCATCCCGCGCGCGTCGCGGTATATATGCAGCAAATCATTCGCAAGTCGTCATCAGACGAAGCGTTACAGCTAAGTTGAGCAGCTATGCCAGCTTGGTTGCTTTGATTTGTCTCCAAAGGTATAGAATTAACTTTTATCTATCTCAGATGGACGACAATGACAATGCGGAAGAGAAGAACTGGACGTCAACTTCACGAGTTTTACTATCATATAGTATCAGCCTATTCTCTAGCATCCATCCACGTACTTACATAGTCAATACACGTTTCTACTAATAATACGGCTTATTCTTGAGAATGCTCAGTGAGACTGAAAGATACATGAAGCTAAAGCTGTGTGTCATCATGATAGCAGTGACATGAGATCTCAAGAAAGCATGTTTGTACATTTGAAATGACATCGCTAGTGTGCATTGTAAATAACATGGGACCCAATCGTGACCATTGCAAAGCAGTTTCAGCAGTACAGGATCAGTGCTGTAGAATTGTCTGCACATTGAGTACACGGCCAAAGAGAGTTGCGTCTAAGATGTTCCATAACCTGTTGGGTAGCTGCATCCTCCACCAACTTTGATATGTATTTCAGATTGCTTACAGGTCGTAAGTTTCCTCAGAGACTGCATCAAGAACCGGTTTCTTTCAATAACGGATTGATAAGAGCATTTTCCCATTGCATTGGAAAGTGACCGGTCGAGAGACAGAGAGAGAGAGAAAGATTGATCAATGATGTGAATATAAGAATGAGTACATCGACACATTAGAGGAGGAGTTTTGTGGATATTGGTCCAATGGTCCTAAGGTTGACATTGAATTTTTCAACCTCGTACTCACAAAGAGATTTAAAATTGCTTAAAATACCTACTTCGTTGAACGTGGCAGCAGGAGGATAATTCCTAGATTCACAAATTGGATCTAAACGTATTTCATTATTTTATGGATTTTCAAGACTTTGTCAGACAAGTAAGTGATTACCTAGGGCATATTGACGAATTCATGTCTATCAATAGTACATGGCATCGAAGGATGCTTATTTGACATGTTCAACATGGACTAGACAACACTGAGCAGCTATTTTTGATCGTACTCCTGCACAGTAAGATTTACATATATTTGCCGATACGTCTCCCTTACACGGTATATTTTAGCAATAAGTGTCTCCTTAAAGCGCCTCTACTTAGCATCCCGCGCGCGTCGCGGTATATATGCAGCAAATCATTCGCAAGTCGTCATCAGACGAAGCGTTACAGCTAAGTTGAGCAGCTATGCCAGCTAGGTTGCTTTGATTTGTCTCCAAACGTATAGAATTAACTTTTATCTATCTCAGATGGACGACAATGACAATGCGGAAGAGAAGAACTGGACGTCAACTTCACGAGTTTTACTATCACTTAGTATCAGCCTATTCTCTAGCATCCATCCACGTACTTACATAGTCAATACACGTTTCTACTAATAATACGGCTTATTCTTGAGAATGCTCAGTGAGACTGAAAGATATATGAAGCTAAAGCTGTGTGTCATCATGATAGCAGTGACATGAGATCTCAAGAAAGCATGTTTGTACATTTGAAATGAGATCGCTAGTGTGCATTGTAAATAACATGGGACCCAATCGTGACCATTGCAAAGCAGTTTCAGCAGTACAGGATCAGTGCTGTAGAATTGTCTGCACATTGAGTACACGGCCAAAGAGAGTTGCGTCTAAGATGTTCCATAACCTGTTTGGTAGCTGCATCCTCCACCAACTTTGATATGTATTTCAGATTGCTTACAGGTCGTAAGTTTCCTCAGAGACTGCATCAAGAACCGGTTTCTTTCAATAACGGATTGATAAGAGCATTTTCCCATTGCATTGGAAAGTGACCGGTCGAGAGACAGAGAGAGAGAGAAAGATTGATCAATGATGTGAATATAAGAATGAGTACATCGACACATTAGAGGAGGAGTTTTGTGGATATTGGTCCAATGGTCATGAATTTTTGCTAAGGTTGGCAATGAATTTTTCAACCTTGTACTCACAAAGAGATTTAAAATTGCTTAAAATATCTACTTCGTTGAACGTGTCAGCAGGAGGATAATTCCTAGGTTCACAAATTGGATCTAAACGTATTTCATTATTTTATGGATTTTCAAGACTTTGTCAGACAAGTAAGTGATTACCTAGGGCATATTGACGAATTCATGTCTATCAATAGTACATGGCATCGAAGGATGCTTATTTGACATGTTCAACATGGACTAGACAACACTGAGCAGCTATTTTTGATCGTACTCCTGCACAGTAAGATTTACATATATTTGCCGATACGTCTCCCTTACACGGTATATTTTAGCAATAAGTGTCTCCTTAAAGCGCCTCTACTTAGCATCCCGCGCGCGTCGCGGTATATATGCAGCAAATCATTCGCAAGTCGTCATCAGACGAAGCGTTACAGCTAAGTTGAGCAGCTATGCCAGCTAGGTTGCTTTGATTTGTCTCCAAACGTATAGAATTAACTTTTATCTATCTCAGATGGACGACAATGACAATGCGGAAGAGAAGAACTGGACGTCAACTTCACGAGTTTTACTATCACTTAGTATCAGCCTATTCTCTAGCATCCATCCACGTACTTACATAGTCAATACACGTTTCTACTAATAATACGGCTTATTCTTGAGAATGCTCAGTGAGACTGAAAGATATATGAAGCTAAAGCTGTGTGTCATCATGATAGCAGTGACATGAGATCTCAAGAAAGCATGTTTGTACATTTGAAATGAGATCGCTAGTGTGCATTGTAAATAACATGGGACCCAATCGTGACCATTGCAAAGCAGTTTCAGCAGTACAGGATCAGTGCTGTAGAATTGTCTGCACATTGAGTACACGGCCAAAGAGAGTTGCGTCTAAGATGTTCCATAACCTGTTTGGTAGCTGCATCCTCCACCAACTTTGATATGTATTTCAGATTGCTTACAGGTCGTAAGTTTCCTCAGAGACTGCATCAAGAACCGGTTTCTTTCAATAACGGATTGATAAGAGCATTTTCCCATTGCATTGGAAAGTGACCGGTCGAGAGACAGAGAGAGAGAGAAAGATTGATCAATGATGTGAATATAAGAATGAGTACATCGACACATTAGAGGAGGAGTTTTGTGGATATTGGTCCAATGGTCATGAATTTTTGCTAAGGTTGGCAATGAATTTTTCAACCTTGTACTCACAAAGAGATTTAAAATTGCTTAAAATATCTACTTCGTTGAACGTGTCAGCAGGAGGATAATTCCTAGGTTCACAAATTGGATCTAAACGTATTTCATTATTTTATGGATTTTCAAGACTTTGTCAGACAAGTAAGTGATTACCTAGGGCATATTGACGAATTCATGTCTATCAATAGTACATGGCATCGAAGGATGCTTATTTGACATGTTCAACATGGACTAGACAACACTGAGCAGCTATTTTTGATCGTACTCCTGCACAGTAAGATTTACATATATTTGCCGATACGTCTCCCTTACACGGTATATTTTAGCAATAAGTGTCTCCTTAAAGCGCCTCTACTTAGCATCCCGCGCGCGTCGCGGTATATATGCAGCAAATCATTCGCAAGTCGTCATCAGACGAAGCGTTACAGCTAAGTTGAGCAGCTATGCCAGCTAGGTTGCTTTGATTTGTCTCCAAACGTATAGAATTAACTTTTATCTATCTCAGATGGACGACAATGACAATGCGGAAGAGAAGAACTGGACGTCAACTTCACGAGTTTTACTATCATATAGTATCAGCCTATTCTCTAGCATCCATCCACGTACTTACATAGTCAATACACGTTTCTACTAATAATACGGCTTATTCTTGAGAATGCTCAGTGAGACTGAAAGATACATGAAGCTAAAGCTGTGTGTCATCATGATAGCAGTGACATGAGATCTCAAGAAAGCATGTTTGTACATTTGAAATGACATCGCTAGTGTGCATTGTAAATAACATGGGACCCAATCGTGACCATTGCAAAGCAGTTTCAGCAGTACAGGATCAGTGCTGTAGAATTGTCTGCACATTGAGTACACGGCCAAAGAGAGTTGCGTCTAAGATGTTCCATAACCTGTTGGGTAGCTGCATCCTCCACCAACTTTGATATGTATTTCAGATTGCTTATGTACAGGTCGTAAGTTTCCTCAGAGACTGCATCAAGAACCGGTTTCTTTCAATAACGGATTGATAAGAGCATTTTCCCATTGCATTGGAAAGTGACCGTTCGAGAGAGAGAGAGAGAAAGATTGATCAATGATGTGAACATAAGAATGAGTACATCGACACATTAGAGGAGGAGTTTTGTGGATATTGGTCCAATGGTCATGAATTTTTGCTAAGGTTGGCAATGAATTTTTCAACCTTGTACTCACAAAGAGATTTAAAATTGCTTAAAATATCTACTTCGTTGAACGTGTCAGCAGGAGGATAATTCCTAGGTTCACAAATTGGATCTAAACGTATTTCATTATTTTATGGATTTTCAAGACTTTGTCAGACAAGTAAGTGATTACCTAGGGCATATTGACGAATTCATGTCTATCAATAGTACATGGCATCGAAGGATGCTTATTTGACATGTTCAACATGGACTAGACAACACTGAGCAGCTATTTTTGATCGTACTCCTGCACAGTAAGATTTACATATATTTGCAGATACGTCTCCCTTACACGGTATATTTTAGCAATAAGTGTCTCCTTAAAGCGCCTCTACTTAGCATCCCGCGCGCGTCGCGGTATATATGCAGCAAATCATTCGCAAGTCGTCATCAGACGAAGCGTTACAGCTAAGTTGAGCAGCTATGCCAGCTAGGTTGCTTTGATTTGTCTCCAAACGTATAGAATTAACTTTTATCTATCTCAGATGGACGACAATGACAATGCGGAAGAGAAGAACTGGACGTCAACTTCACGAGTTTTACTATCATTTAGTATCAGCCTATTCTCTAGCATCCATCCACGTACTTACATAGTCAATATACACGTTTCTACTAATAATACGGCTTATTCTTGAGAATGCTCAGTGAGACTGAAAGATACATGAAGCTAAAGCTGTGTGTCATCATGATAGCAGTGACATGAGATCTCAGGAAAGCATGTTTGTACATTTGAAATGAGATCGCTAGTGTGCATTGTAAATAACATGGGACCCAATCGTGACCATTGCAAAGCAGTTTCAGCAGTACAGGATCAGTGCTGTAGAATTGTCTGCACATTGAGTACACGGCCAAAGAGAGTTGCGTCTAAGATGTTCCATAACCTGTTGGGTAGCTGCATCCTCCACCAACTTTGATATGTATTTCAGATTGCTTACAGGTCGTAAGTTTCCTCAGAGACTGCATCAAGAACCGGTTTCTTTCAATAACGGATTGATAAGAGCATTTTCCCATTGCATTGGAAAGTGACCGGTCGAGAGAGAGAGAGAGAGAGAGAGAAAGATTGATCAATGATGTGAACATAAGAATGAGTACATCGACACATTAGAGGAGGAGTTTTGTGGATATTGGTCCAATGGTCATGAATTTTTGCTAAGGTTGGCAATGAATTTTTCAACCTCGTACTCACAAAGAGATTTAAAATTGCTTAAAATATCTACTTCGTTGAACGTGTCATCAGGAGGATAATTTCTAGGTTCACAAATTGGATCTCAACGTATTTCATTATTTTATGGATTTTCAAGACTTTGTCAGACAAGTAAGTGATTACCTAGGGCATATTGACGAATTCATGTCTATCAATAGTACATGGCGTCGAAGGATGCTTATTTGACATGTTCAACATGGACTAGACAACACTGAGCAGCTATTTTTGATCGTACTCCTGCACAGTAAGATTTACATATATTTGCCGATACGTCTCCCTTACACGGTATATTTTAGCAATAAGTGTCTCCTTAAAGCGCCTCTACTTAGCATCCCGCGCGCGTCGCGGTATATATGCAGCAAATCATTCGCAAGTCGTCATCAGACGAAGCGTTACAGCTAAGTTGAGCAGCTATGCCAGCTAGGTTGCTTTGATTTGTCTCCAAACGTATAGAATTAACTTTTATCTATCTCAGATGGACGACAATGACAATGCGGAAGAGAAGAACTGGACGTCAACTTCACGAGTTTTACTATCATTTAGTATCAGCCTATTCTCTAGCATCCATCCACGTACTTACATAGTCAATATACACGTTTCTTCTAATAATACGGCTTATTCTTGAGAATGCTCAGTGAGACTGAAAGATACATGAAGCTATAGCTGTGTGTCATCATGATAGCAGTGACATGAGATCTCAGGAAAACATGTTTGTACATTTGAAATGAGATCGCTAGTGTGCATTGTAAATAACATGGGACCCAATCGTGACCATTGCAAAGCAGTTTCAGCAGTACAGGATCAGTGCTGTAGAATTGTCTGCACATTGAGTACACGGCCAAAGAGAGTTGCGTCTAAGATGTTCCATAACCTGTTTGGTAGCTGCATCCTCCACCAACTTTGATATGTATTTCAGATTGCTTACAGGTCGTAAGTTTCCTCAGAGACTGCATCAAGAACCGGTTTCTTTCAATAACGGATTGATAAGAGCATTTTCCCATTGCATTGGGAAGTGACCGGTCGAGAGACAGAGAGAGAGAGAAAGATTGATCAATGATGTGAACATAAGAATGAGTACATCGACACATTAGAGGAGGAGTTTTGTGGATATTGGTCCAATGGTCATGAATTTTTGCTAAGGTTGGCAATGAATTTTTCAACCTCGTACTCACAAAGAGATTTAAAATTGCTTAAAATATCTACTTCGTTGAACGTGTCAGCAGGAGGATAATTCCTAGGTTCACAAATTGGATCAAAACGTATTTCATTATTTTATGGATTTTCAAGACTTTGTCAGACAAGTAAGTGATTACCTAGGGCATATTGACGAATTCATGTCTATCAATAGTACATGGCATCGAAGGATGCTTATTTGACATGTTCAACATGGACTAGACAACACTGAGCAGCTATTTTTGATCGTACTCCTGCACAGTAAGATTTACATATATTTGCCGATACGTCTCCCTTACACGGTATATTTTAGCAATAAGTGTCTCCTTAAAGCGCCTCTACTTAGCATCCCGCGCGCGTCGCGGTATATATGCAGCAAATCATTCGCAAGTCGTCATCAGACGAAGCGTTACAGCTAAGTTGAGCAGCTATGCCAGCTTGGTTGCTTTGATTTGTCTCCAAAGGTATAGAATTAACTTTTATCTATCTCAGATGGACGACAATGACAATGCGGAAGAGAAGAACTGGACGTCAACTTCACGAGTTTTACTATCATATAGTATCAGCCTATTCTCTAGCATCCATCCACGTACTTACATAGTCAATACACGTTTCTACTAATAATACGGCTTATTCTTGAGAATGCTCAGTGAGACTGAAAGATACATGAAGCTAAAGCTGTGTGTCATCATGATAGCAGTGACATGAGATCTCAAGAAAGCATGTTTGTACATTTGAAATGACATCGCTAGTGTGCATTGTAAATAACATGGGACCCAATCGTGACCATTGCAAAGCAGTTTCAGCAGTACAGGATCAGTGCTGTAGAATTGTCTGCACATTGAGTACACGGCCAAAGAGAGTTGCGTCTAAGATGTTCCATAACCTGTTGGGTAGCTGCATCCTCCACCAACTTTGATATGTATTTCAGATTGCTTACAGGTCGTAAGTTTCCTCAGAGACTGCATCAAGAACCGGTTTCTTTCAATAACGGATTGATAAGAGCATTTTCCCATTGCATTGGAAAGTGACCGGTCGAGAGACAGAGAGAGAGAGAAAGATTGATCAATGATGTGAATATAAGAATGAGTACATCGACACATTAGAGGAGGAGTTTTGTGGATATTGGTCCAATGGTCCTAAGGTTGACATTGAATTTTTCAACCTCGTACTCACAAAGAGATTTAAAATTGCTTAAAATACCTACTTCGTTGAACGTGGCAGCAGGAGGATAATTCCTAGATTCACAAATTGGATCTAAACGTATTTCATTATTTTATGGATTTTCAAGACTTTGTCAGACAAGTAAGTGATTACCTAGGGCATATTGACGAATTCATGTCTATCAATAGTACATGGCATCGAAGGATGCTTATTTGACATGTTCAACATGGACTAGACAACACTGAGCAGCTATTTTTGATCGTACTCCTGCACAGTAAGATTTACATATATTTGCCGATACGTCTCCCTTACACGGTATATTTTAGCAATAAGTGTCTCCTTAAAGCGCCTCTACTTAGCATCCCGCGCGCGTCGCGGTATATATGCAGCAAATCATTCGCAAGTCGTCATCAGACGAAGCGTTACAGCTAAGTTGAGCAGCTATGCCAGCTAGGTTGCTTTGATTTGTCTCCAAACGTATAGAATTAACTTTTATCTATCTCAGATGGACGACAATGACAATGCGGAAGAGAAGAACTGGACGTCAACTTCACGAGTTTTACTATCACTTAGTATCAGCCTATTCTCTAGCATCCATCCACGTACTTACATAGTCAATACACGTTTCTACTAATAATACGGCTTATTCTTGAGAATGCTCAGTGAGACTGAAAGATATATGAAGCTAAAGCTGTGTGTCATCATGATAGCAGTGACATGAGATCTCAAGAAAGCATGTTTGTACATTTGAAATGAGATCGCTAGTGTGCATTGTAAATAACATGGGACCCAATCGTGACCATTGCAAAGCAGTTTCAGCAGTACAGGATCAGTGCTGTAGAATTGTCTGCACATTGAGTACACGGCCAAAGAGAGTTGCGTCTAAGATGTTCCATAACCTGTTGGGTAGCTGCATCCTCCACCAACTTTGATATGTATTTCAGATTGCTTACAGGTCGTAAGTTTCCTCAGAGACTGCATCAAGAACCGGTTTCTTTCAATAACGGATTGATAAGAGCATTTTCCCATTGCATTGGAAAGTGACCGGTCGAGAGAGAGAGAGAGAGAGAAAGATTGATCAATGATGTGAACATAAGAATGAGTACATCGACACATTAGAGGAGGAGTTTTGTGGATATTGGTCTAATGGTCATGAATTTTTGCTAAGGTTGGCAATGAATTTTTCAACCTCGTACTCACAAAGAGATTTAAAATTGCTTAAAATATCTACTTCGTTGAACGTGTCATCAGGAGGATAATTTCTAGGTTCACAATTTGGATCTCAACGTATTTCATTATTTTATGGATTTTCAAGACTTTGTGAGACAAGTAAGTGATTACCTAGGGCATATTGACGAATTCATGTCTATCAATAGTACATGGCGTCGAAGGATGCTTATTTGACATGTTCAACATGGACTAGACAACACTGAGCAGCTATTTTTGATCGTACTCCTGCACAGTAAGATTTACATATATTTGCCGATACGTCTCCCTTACACGGTATATTTTAGCAATAAGTGTCTCCTTAAAGCGCCTCTACTTAGCATCCCGCGCGCGTCGCGGTATATATGCAGCAAATCATTCGCAAGTCGTCATCAGACGAAGCGTTACAGCTAAGTTGAGCAGCTATGCCAGCTAGGTTGCTTTGATTTGTCTCCAAACGTATAGAATTAACTTTTATCTATCTCAGATGGACGACAATGACAATGCGGAAGAGAAGAACTGGACGTCAACTTCACGAGTTTTACTATCATTTAGTATCAGCCTATTCTCTAGCATCCATCCACGTACTTACATAGTCAATACACGTTTCTACTAATAATACGGCTTATTCTTGAGAATGCTCAGTGAGACTGAAAGATACATGAAGCTAAAGCTGTGTGTCATCATAATAGCAGTGACATGAGATCTCAGGAAAGCATGTTTGTACATTTGAAATGAGATCGCTAGTGTGCATTGTAAATAACATGGGACCCCATCGTGACCATTGCAAAGCAGTTTCAGCAGTACAGGATCAGTGCTGTAGAATTGTCTGCACATTGAGTACACGGCCAAAGAGAGTTGCGTCTAAGATGTTCCATAACCTGTTGGGTAGCTGCATCCTCCACCAACTTTGATATGTATTTCAGATTGCTTACAGGTCGTAAGTTTCCTCAGAGACTGCATCAAGAACCGGTTTCTTTCAATAACGGATTGATAAGAGCATTTCCCATTGCATTGGAAAGTGACCGGTCGAGAGAGAGAGAGAGAGAGAAAGATTGATCAATGATGTGAACATAAGAATGAGTACATCGACACATTAGAGGAGGAGTTTTGTGGATATTGGTCCAATGGTCATGAATTTTTGCTAAGGTTGGCAATGAATTTTTCAACCTCGTACTCACAAAGAGATTTAAAATTGCTTAAAATATCTACTTCGTTGAACGTGTCATCAGGAGGATAATTTCTAGGTTCACAAATTGGATCTCAACGTATTTCATTATTTTGTGGATTTTCAAGACTTTGTCAGACAAGTAAGTGATTACCTAGGGCATATTGACGAATTCATGTCTATCAATAGTACATGGCGTCGAAGGATGCTTATTTGACATGTTCAACATGGACTAGACAACACTGAGCAGCTATTTTTAATCGTACTCCTGCACAGTAAGATTTACATATATTTGCAGATACGTCTCCCTTACACGGTATATTTTAGCAATAAGTGTCTCCTTAAAGCGCCTCTACTTAGCATCCCGCGCGCGTCGCGGTATATATGCAGCAAATCATTCGCAAGTCGTCATCAGACGAAGCGTTACAGCTAAGTTGAGCAGCTATGCCAGCTTGGTTGCTTTGATTTGTCTCCAAAGGTATAGAATTAACTTTTATCTATCTCAGATGGACGACAATGACAATGCGGAAGAGAAGAACTGGACGTCAACTTCACGAGTTTTACTATCATATAGTATCAGCCTATTCTCTAGCATCCATCCACGTACTTACATAGTCAATACACGTTTCTACTAATAATACGGCTTATTCTTGAGAATGCTCAGTGAGACTGAAAGATACATGAAGCTAAAGCTGTGTGTCATCATGATAGCAGTGACATGAGATCTCAAGAAAGCATGTTTGTACATTTGAAATGACATCGCTAGTGTGCATTGTAAATAACATGGGACCCAATCGTGACCATTGCAAAGCAGTTTCAGCAGTACAGGATCAGTGCTGTAGAATTGTCTGCACATTGAGTACACGGCCAAAGAGAGTTGCGTCTAAGATGTTCCATAACCTGTTGGGTAGCTGCATCCTCCACCAACTTTGATATGTATTTCAGATTGCTTACAGGTCGTAAGTTTCCTCAGAGACTGCATCAAGAACCGGTTTCTTTCAATAACGGATTGATAAGAGCATTTTCCCATTGCATTGGAAAGTGACCGGTCGAGAGACAGAGAGAGAGAGAAAGATTGATCAATGATGTGAATATAAGAATGAGTACATCGACACATTAGAGGAGGAGTTTTGTGGATATTGGTCCAATGGTCCTAAGGTTGACATTGAATTTTTCAACCTCGTACTCACAAAGAGATTTAAAATTGCTTAAAATACCTACTTCGTTGAACGTGGCAGCAGGAGGATAATTCCTAGATTCACAAATTGGATCTAAACGTATTTCATTATTTTATGGATTTTCAAGACTTTGTCAGACAAGTAAGTGATTACCTAGGGCATATTGACGAATTCATGTCTATCAATAGTACATGGCATCGAAGGATGCTTATTTGACATGTTCAACATGGACTAGACAACACTGAGCAGCTATTTTTGATCGTACTCCTGCACAGTAAGATTTACATATATTTGCCGATACGTCTCCCTTACACGGTATATTTTAGCAATAAGTGTCTCCTTAAAGCGCCTCTACTTAGCATCCCGCGCGCGTCGCGGTATATATGCAGCAAATCATTCGCAAGTCGTCATCAGACGAAGCGTTACAGCTAAGTTGAGCAGCTATGCCAGCTAGGTTGCTTTGATTTGTCTCCAAACGTATAGAATTAACTTTTATCTATCTCAGATGGACGACAATGACAATGCGGAAGAGAAGAACTGGACGTCAACTTCACGAGTTTTACTATCACTTAGTATCAGCCTATTCTCTAGCATCCATCCACGTACTTACATAGTCAATACACGTTTCTACTAATAATACGGCTTATTCTTGAGAATGCTCAGTGAGACTGAAAGATATATGAAGCTAAAGCTGTGTGTCATCATGATAGCAGTGACATGAGATCTCAAGAAAGCATGTTTGTACATTTGAAATGAGATCGCTAGTGTGCATTGTAAATAACATGGGACCCAATCGTGACCATTGCAAAGCAGTTTCAGCAGTACAGGATCAGTGCTGTAGAATTGTCTGCACATTGAGTACACGGCCAAAGAGAGTTGCGTCTAAGATGTTCCATAACCTGTTGGGTAGCTGCATCCTCCACCAACTTTGATATGTATTTCAGATTGCTTACAGGTCGTAAGTTTCCTCAGAGACTGCATCAAGAACCGGTTTCTTTCAATAACGGATTGATAAGAGCATTTTCCCATTGCATTGGAAAGTGACCGGTCGAGAGAGAGAGAGAGAGAGAAAGATTGATCAATGATGTGAACATAAGAATGAGTACATCGACACATTAGAGGAGGAGTTTTGTGGATATTGGTCTAATGGTCATGAATTTTTGCTAAGGTTGGCAATGAATTTTTCAACCTCGTACTCACAAAGAGATTTAAAATTGCTTAAAATATCTACTTCGTTGAACGTGTCATCAGGAGGATAATTTCTAGGTTCACAATTTGGATCTCAACGTATTTCATTATTTTATGGATTTTCAAGACTTTGTGAGACAAGTAAGTGATTACCTAGGGCATATTGACGAATTCATGTCTATCAATAGTACATGGCGTCGAAGGATGCTTATTTGACATGTTCAACATGGACTAGACAACACTGAGCAGCTATTTTTGATCGTACTCCTGCACAGTAAGATTTACATATATTTGCCGATACGTCTCCCTTACACGGTATATTTTAGCAATAAGTGTCTCCTTAAAGCGCCTCTACTTAGCATCCCGCGCGCGTCGCGGTATATATGCAGCAAATCATTCGCAAGTCGTCATCAGACGAAGCGTTACAGCTAAGTTGAGCAGCTATGCCAGCTAGGTTGCTTTGATTTGTCTCCAAACGTATAGAATTAACTTTTATCTATCTCAGATGGACGACAATGACAATGCGGAAGAGAAGAACTGGACGTCAACTTCACGAGTTTTACTATCATTTAGTATCAGCCTATTCTCTAGCATCCATCCACGTACTTACATAGTCAATACACGTTTCTACTAATAATACGGCTTATTCTTGAGAATGCTCAGTGAGACTGAAAGATACATGAAGCTAAAGCTGTGTGTCATCATAATAGCAGTGACATGAGATCTCAGGAAAGCATGTTTGTACATTTGAAATGAGATCGCTAGTGTGCATTGTAAATAACATGGGACCCCATCGTGACCATTGCAAAGCAGTTTCAGCAGTACAGGATCAGTGCTGTAGAATTGTCTGCACATTGAGTACACGGCCAAAGAGAGTTGCGTCTAAGATGTTCCATAACCTGTTGGGTAGCTGCATCCTCCACCAACTTTGATATGTATTTCAGATTGCTTACAGGTCGTAAGTTTCCTCAGAGACTGCATCAAGAACCGGTTTCTTTCAATAACGGATTGATAAGAGCATTTCCCATTGCATTGGAAAGTGACCGGTCGAGAGAGAGAGAGAGAGAGAAAGATTGATCAATGATGTGAACATAAGAATGAGTACATCGACACATTAGAGGAGGAGTTTTGTGGATATTGGTCCAATGGTCATGAATTTTTGCTAAGGTTGGCAATGAATTTTTCAACCTCGTACTCACAAAGAGATTTAAAATTGCTTAAAATATCTACTTCGTTGAACGTGTCATCAGGAGGATAATTTCTAGGTTCACAAATTGGATCTCAACGTATTTCATTATTTTGTGGATTTTCAAGACTTTGTCAGACAAGTAAGTGATTACCTAGGGCATATTGACGAATTCATGTCTATCAATAGTACATGGCGTCGAAGGATGCTTATTTGACATGTTCAACATGGACTAGACAACACTGAGCAGCTATTTTTAATCGTACTCCTGCACAGTAAGATTTACATATATTTGCAGATACGTCTCCCTTACACGGTATATTTTAGCAATAAGTGTCTCCTTAAAGCGCCTCTACTTAGCATCCCGCGCGCGTCGCGGTATATATGCAGCAAATCATTCGCAAGTCGTCATCAGACGAAGCGTTACAGCTAAGTTGAGCAGCTATGCCAGCTTGGTTGCTTTGATTTGTCTCCAAACGTATAGAATTAACTTTTATCTATCTCAGATGGACGACAATGACAATGCGGAAGAGAAGAACTGGACGTCAACTTCACGAGTTTTACTATCATTTAGTATCAGCCTATTCTCTAGCATCCATCCACGTACTTACATAGTCAATACACGTTTCTACTAATAATACGGCTTATTCTTGAGAATGCTCAGTGAGACTGGAATATACATGAAGCTAAAGCTGTGTGTCATCATAATAGCAGTGACATGAGATCTCAGGAAAGCATGTTTGTACATTTGAAATGAGATCGCTAGTGTGCATTGTAAATAACATGGGACCCAATCGTGACCATTGCAAAGCAATTTCAGCAGTACAGGATCAGTGCTGTAGAATTGTCTGCACATTGAGTACACGGACAAAGAGAGTTGCGTCTAAGATGTTCCATAACCTGTTGGGTAGCTGCATCCTCCACCAACTTTGATATGTATTTCAGATTGCTTACAGGTCGTAAGTTTCCTCAGAGACTGCATCAAGAACCGGTTTCTTTCAATAACGGATTGATAAGAGCATTTTCCCATTGCATTGGAAAGTGACCGGTCGAGAGAGAGAGAGAGAGAGAAAGATTGATCAATGATGTGAACATAAGAATGAGTACATCGACACATTAGAGGAGGAGTTTTGTGGATATTGGTCCAATGGTCATGAATTTTTGCTAAGGTTGGCAATGAATTTTTCAACCTCGTACTCACAAAGAGATTTAAAATTGCTTAAAATATCTACTTCGTTGAACGTGTCATCAGGAGGATAATTTCTAGGTTCACAAATTGGATCTCAACGTATTTCATTATTTTATGGATTTTCAAGACTTTGTCAGACAAGTAAGTGATTACCTAGGGCATATTGACGAATTCATGTCTATCAATAGTACATGGCGTCGAAGGATGCTTATTTGACATGTTCAACATGGACTAGACTAAACTGAGCAGCTATTTTTGATCGTACTCCTGCACAGTAAGATTTACATATATTTGCCGATACGTCTCCCTTACACGGTATATTTTAGCAATAAGTGTCTCCTTAAAGCGCCTCTACTTAGCATCCCGCGCGCGTCGCGGTATATATGCAGCAAATCATTCGCAAGTCGTCATCAGACGAAGCGTTACAGCTAAGTTGAGCAGCTATGCCAGCTAGGTTGCTTTGATTTGTCTCCAAACGTATAGAATTAACTTTTATCTATCTCAGATGGACGACGATGACAATGCGGAAGAGAAGAACTGGACGTCAACTTCACGAGTTTTACTATCATTTAGTATCAGCCTATTCTCTAGCATCCATCCACGTACTTACATAGTCAATATACACGTTTCTACTAATAATACGGCTTATTCTTGAGAATGCTCAGTGAGACTGAAAGATACATGAAGCTATAGCTGTGTGTCATCATGATAGCAGTGACATGAGATCTCAGGAAAGCATGTTTGTACATTTGAAATGAGATCGCTAGTGTGCATTGTAAATAACATGGGACCCAATCGTGACCATTGCAAAGCAGTTTCAGCAGTACAGGATCAGTGCTGTAGAATTGTCTGCACATTGAGTACACGGACAAAGAGAGTTGCGTCTAAGATGTTCCATAACCTGTTGGGTAGCTGCATCCTCCACCAACTTTGATATGTATTTCAGATTGCTTACAGGTCGTAAGTTTCCTCAGAGACTGCATCAAGAACCGGTTTCTTTCAATAACGGATTGATAAGAGCATTTTCCCATTGCATTGGAAAGTGACCGGTCGAGAGAGAGAGAGAGAGAGAAAGATTGATCAATGATGTGAACATAAGAATGAGTACATCGACACATTAGAGGAGGAGTTTTGTGGATATTGGTCCAATGGTCATGAATTTTTGCTAAGGTTGGCAATGAATTTTTCAACCTCGTACTCACAAAGAGATTTAAAATTGCTTAAAATATCTACTTCGTTGAACGTGTCATCAGGAGGATAATTTCTAGGTTCACAAATTGGATCTCAACGTATTTCATTATTTTATGGATTTTCAAGACTTTGTCAGACAAGTAAGTGATTACCTAGGGCATATTGACGAATTCATGTCTATCAATAGTACATGGCGTCGAAGGATGCTTATTTGACATGTTCAACATGGACTAGACTAAACTGAGCAGCTATTTTTGATCGTACTCCTGCACAGTAAGATTTACATATATTTGCCGATACGTCTCCCTTACACGGTATATTTTAGCAATAAGTGTCTCCTTAAAGCGCCTCTACTTAGCATCCCGCGCGCGTCGCGGTATATATGCAGCAAATCATTCGCAAGTCGTCATCAGACGAAGCGTTACAGCTAAGTTGAGCAGCTATGCCAGCTAGGTTGCTTTGATTTGTCTCCAAACGTATAGAATTAACTTTTATCTATCTCAGATGGACGACGATGACAATGCGGAAGAGAAGAACTGGACGTCAACTTCACGAGTTTTACTATCATTTAGTATCAGCCTATTCTCTAGCATCCATCCACGTACTTACATAGTCAATATACACGTTTCTACTAATAATACGGCTTATTCTTGAGAATGCTCAGTGAGACTGAAAGATACATGAAGCTATAGCTGTGTGTCATCATGATAGCAGTGACATGAGATCTCAGGAAAACATGTTTGTACATTTGAAATGAGATCGCTAGTGTGCATTGTAAATAACATGGGACCCAATCGTGACCATTGCAAAGCAGTTTCAGCAGTACAGGATCAGTGCTGTAGAATTGTCTGCACATTGAGTACACGGCCAAAGAGAGTTGCGTCTAAGATGTTCCATAACCTGTTTGGTAGCTGCATCCTCCACCAACTTTGATATGTATTTCAGATTGCTTACAGGTCGTAAGTTTCCTCAGAGACTGCATCAAGAACCGGTTTCTTTCAATAACGGATTGATAAGAGCATTTTCCCATTGCATTGGGAAGTGACCGGTCGAGAGACAGAGAGAGAGAGAAAGGTTGATCAATGATGTGAACATAAGAATGAGTACATCGACACATTAGAGGAGGAGTTTTGTGGATATTGGTCCAATGGTCATGAATTTTTGCTAAGGTTGGCAATGAATTTTTCAACCTCGTACTCACAAAGAGATTTAAAATTGCTTAAAATATCTACTTCGTTGAACGTGTCAGCAGGAGGATAATTCCTAGGTTCACAAATTGGATCTCAACGTATTTCATTATTTTATGGATTTTCAAGACTTTGTCAGACAAGTAAGTGATTACCTAGGGCATATTGACGAATTCATGTCTATCAATAGTACATGGCATCGAAGGATGCTTATTTGACATGTTCAACATGGACTAGACAACACTGAGCAGCTATTTTTGATCGTACTCCTGCACAGTAAGATTTACATATATTTGCCGATACGTCTCCCTTACACGGTATATTTTAGCAATAAGTGTCTCCTTAAAGCGCCTCTACTTAGCATCCCGCGCGCGTCGCGGTATATATGCAGCAAATTATTCGCAAGTCGTCATCAGACGAAGCGTTACAGCTAAGTTGAGCAGCTATGCCAGCTTGGTTGCTTTGATTTGTCTCCAAACGTATAGAATTAACTTTTATCTATCTCAGATGGACGACAATGACAATGCGGAAGAGAAGAACTGGACGTCAACTTCACGAGTTTTACTATCATATAGTATCAGCCTATTCTCTAGCATCCATCCACGTACTTACATAGTCAATACACGTTTATACTAATAATACGGCTTATTCTTGAGAATGCTCAGTGAGACTGAAAGATACATGAAGCTAAAGCTGTGTGTCATCATGATAGCAGTGACATGAGATCTCAAGAAAGCATGTTTGTACATTTGAAATGAGATCGCTAGTGTGCATTGTAAATAACATGGGACCCAATCGTGACCATTGCAAAGCAGTTTCAGCAGTACAGGATCAGTGCTGTAGAATTGTCTGCACATTGAGTACACGGCCAAAGAGAGTTGCGTCTAAGATGTTCCATAACCTGTTGGGTAGCTGCATCCTCCACCAACTTTGATATGTATTTCAGATTGCTTATGTACAGGTCGTAAGTTTCCTCAGAGACTGCATCAAGAACCGGTTTCTTTCAATAACGGATTGATAAGAGCATTTTCCCATTGCATTGGAAAGTGACCGGTCGAGAGAGAGAGAGAGAAAGATTGATCAATGATGTGAACATAAGAATGAGTACATCGACACATTAGAGGAGGAGTTTTGTGGATATTGGTCCAATGGTCATGAATTTTTGCTAAGGTTGGCAATGAATTTTTCAACCTCGTACTCACAAAGAGATTTAAAATTGCTTAAAATATCTACTTCGTTGAACGTGTCATCAGGAGGATAATTTCTAGGTTCACAAATTGGATCTCAACGTATTTCATTATTTTATGGATTTTCAAGACTTTGTCAGACAAGTAAGTGATTACCTAGGACATATTGACGAATTCATGTCTATCAATAGTACAAGGCGTCGAAGGATGCTTATTTGACATGTTCAACATGGACTAGACAACACTGAGCAGCTATTTTTGATCGTACTCCTGCACAGTAAGATTTACATATATTTGCCGATACGTCTCCCTTACACGGTATATTTTAGCAATAAGTGTCTCCTTAAAGCGCCTCTACTTAGCATCCCGCGCGCGTCGCGGTATATATGCAGCAAATCATTCGCAAGTCGTCATCAGACGAAGCGTTACAGCTAAGTTGAGCAGCTATGCCAGCTTGGTTGCTTTGATTTGTCTCCAAACGTATAGAATTAACTTTTATCTATCTCATATGGACGACAATGACAATGCGGAAGAGAAGAACTGGACGTCAACTTCACGAGTTTTACTATCATTTAGTATCAGCCTATTCTCTAGCATCCATCCACGTACTTACATAGTCAATACACGTTTCTACTAATAATACGGCTTATTCTTGAGAATGCTCAGTGAGACTGAAAGATACATGAAGCTAAAGCTGTGTGTCATCATAATAGCAGTGACATGAGATCTCAGGAAAGCATGTTTGTACATTTGAAATGAGATCGCTAGTGTGCATTGTAAATAACATGGGACCCAATCGTGACCATTGCAAAGCAGTTTCAGCAGTACAGGATCAGTGCTGTAGAATTGTCTGCACATTGAGTACACGGCCAAAGAGAGTTGCGTCTAAGATGTTCCATAACCTGTTTGGTAGCTGCATCCTCCACCAACTTTGATATGTATTTCAGATTGCTTACAGGTCGTAAGTTTCCTCAGAGACTGCATCAAGAACCGGTTTCTTTCAATAACGGATTGATAAGAGCATTTTCCCATTGCATTGGAAAGTGACCGGTCGAGAGAGAGAGAGAGAGAGAGAGAAAGATTGATCAATGATGTGAACATAAGAATGAGTACATCGACACATCAGAGGAGGAGTTTTGTGGATATTGGTCCAATGGTCATGAATTTTTGCTAAGGTTGGCAATGAATTTTTCAACCTCGTACTCACAAAGAGATTTAAAATTGCTTAAAATATCTACATCGTTGAACGTGTCATCAGGAGGATAATTTCTAGGTTCACAAATTGGATCTAAACGTATTTCATTATTTTATGGATTTTCAAGACTTTGTCAGACAAGTAAGTGATTACCTAGGGCATATTGACGAATTCATGTCTATCAATAGTACATGGCATCGAAGGATGCTTATTTGACATGTTCAACATGGACTAGACAACACTGAGCAGCTATTTTTGATCGTACTCCTGCACAGTAAGATTTACATATATTTGCCGATACGTCTCCCTTACACGGTATATTTTAGCAATAAGTGTCTCCTTAAAGCGCCTCTACTTAGCATCCCGCGCGCGTCGCGGTATATATGCAGCAAATCATTCGCAAGTCGTCATCAGACGAAGCGTTACAGCTAAGTTGAGCAGCTATGCCAGCTTGGTTGCTTTGATTTGTCTCCAAACGTATAGAATTAACTTTTATCTATCTCAGATGGACGACAATGACAATGCGGAAGAGAAGAACTGGACGTCAACTTCACGAGTTTTACTATCATTTAGTATCAGCCTATTCTCTAGCATCGATCCACGTACTTACATAGTCAATATACACGTTTCTACTAATAATACGGCTTATTCGTGAGAATGCTCAGTGAGACTGAAAGATATATGAAGCTATAGCTGTGTGTCATCATGATAGCAGTGACATGAGATCTCAGGAAAGCATGTTTGTACATTTGAAATGAGATCGCTCGTGTGCATTGTGAATAACATGGGACCCAATCGTGACCATTGCAAAGCAGTTTCAGCAGTACAGGATCCGTGCTGTAGAATTGTCTGCACATTGAGTACACGGCCAAAGAGAGTTGCGTCTAAGATGTTCCATAACCTGTTGGGTAGCTGCATCCTCCACCAACTTTGATATGTATTTCAGATTGCTTACAGGTCGTAAGTTTCCTCAGAGACTGCATCAAGAACCGGTTTCTTTCAATAACGGATTGATAAGAGCATTTTCCCATTGCATTGGAAAGTGACCGGTCGAGAGAGAGAGAGAGAGAGAAAGATTGATCAATGATGTGAACATAAGAATGAGTACATCGACACATTAGAGGAGGAGTTTTGTGGATATTGGTCCAATGGTCATGAATTTTTGCTAAGGTTGGCAATGAATTTTTCAACCTCGTACTCACAAAGAGATTTAAAATTGCTTAAAATATCTACTTCGTTGAACGTGTCATCAGGAGGATAATTTCTAGGTTCACAAATTGGATCTCAACGTATTTCATTATTTTATGGATTTTCAAGACTTTGTCAGACAAGTAAGTGATTACCTAGGGCATATTGACGAATTCATGTCTATCAATAGTACATGGCGTCGAAGGATGCTTATTTGACATGTTCAACATGGACTAGACAACACTGAGCAGCTATTTTTGATCGTACTCCTGCACAGTAAGATTTACATAAAATATATTTGCCGATACGTCTCCCTTACACGGTATATTTTAGCAATAAGTGTCTCCTTAAAGCGCCTCTACTTAGCATCCCGCGCGCGTCGCGGTATATATGCAGCAAATCATTCGCAAGTCGTCATCAGACGAAGCGTTACAGCTAAGTTGAGCAGCTATGCCAGCTACATAGGTTGCTTTGATTTGTTTCCAAACGTAGAGAATTAACTTTTATCTATCTCAGATGGACGACAATGACAATGCGGAAGAGAAGAACTGGACGTCAACTTCACGAGTTTTACTATCATATAGTATCAGCCTATTCTCTAGCATCCATCCACGTACTTACATAGTCAATACACGTTTCTACTAATAATACGGCTTATTCTTGAGAATGCTCAGTGAGACTGAAAGATACATGAAGCTAAAGCTGTGTGTCATCATGATAGCAGTGACATGAGATCTCAAGAAAGCATGTTTGTACATTTGAAATGAGATCGCTAGTGTGCATTGTAAATAACATGGGACCCAATCGTGACCATTGCAAAGCAGTTTCAGCAGTACAGGATCAGTGCTGTAGAATTGTCTGCACATTGAGTACACGGCCAAAGAGAGTTGCGTCTAAGATGTTCCATAACCTGTTGGGTAGCTGCATCCTCCACCAACTTTGATATGTATTTCAGATTGCTTATGTACAGGTCGTAAGTTTCCTCAGAGACTGCATCAAGAACCGGTTTCTTTCAATAACGGATTGATAAGAGCATTTTCCCATTGCATTGGAAAGTGACCGGTCGAGAGAGAGAGAGAGAAAGATTGATCAATGATGTGAACATAAGAATGAGTACATCGACACATCAGAGGAGGAGTTTTGTGGATATTGGTCCAATGGTCATGAATTTTTGCTAAGGTTGGCAATGAATTTTTCAACCTTGTACTCACAAAGAGATTTAAAATTGCTTAAAATATCTACTTCGTTGAACGTGTCATCAGGAGGATAATTCCAAGGTTCACAAATTGGATCTAAACGTATTTCATTATTTTATGGATTTTCAAGACTTTGTCAGACAAGTAAGTGATTCCCTAGGGCATATTGACGAATTCATGTCTATCAATAGTACATGGCATCGAAGGATGCTTATTTGACATGTTCAACATGGACTAGACAACACTGAGCAGCTATTTTTGATCGTACTCCTGCACAGTAAGATTTACATATATTTGCCGATACGTCTCCCTTACACGGTATATTTTAGCAATAAGTGTCTCCTTAAAGCGCCTCTACTTAGCATCCCGCGCGCGTAGCGGTATATATGCAGCAAATCATTCGCAAGTCGTCATCAGACGAAGCGTTACAGCTAAGTTGAGCAGCTATGCCAGCTTGGTTGCTTTGATTTGTCTCCAAACGTATAGAATTAACTTTTATCTATCTCAGATGGACGACGATGACAATGCGGAAGAGAAGAACTGGACGTCAACTTCACGAGTTTTACTATCATTTAGTATCAGCCTATTCTCTAGCATCGATCCACGTACTTACATAGTCAATATACACGTTTCTACTAATAATACGGCTTATTCTTGAGAATGCTCAGTGAGACTGAAAGATACATGAAGCTAAAGCTGTGTGTCATCATGATAGCAGTGACATGAGATCTCAGGAAAGCATGTTTGTACATTTGAAATGAGATCGCTCGTGTGCATTGTGAATAACATGGGACCCAATCGTGACCATTGCAAAGCAGTTTCAGCAGTACAGGATCCGTGCTGTAGAATTGTCTGCACATTGAGTACACGGCCAAAGAGAGTTGCGTCTAAGATGTTCCATAACCTGTTGGGTAGCTGCATCCTCCACCAACTTTGATATGTATTTCAGATTGCTTATGTACAGGTCGTAAGTTTCCTCAGAGACTGCATCAAGAACCGGTTTCTTTCAATAACGGATTGATAAGAGCATTTTCCCATTGCATTGGAAAGTGACCGGTCGAGAGAGAGAGAGAGAGAGAGAAAGATTGATCAATGATGTGAACATAAGAATGAGTACATCGACACATTAGAGGAGGAGTTTTGTGGATATTGGTCCAATGGTCATGAATTTTTGCTAAGGTTGGCAATGAATTTTTCAACCTCGTACTCACAAAGAGATTTAAAATTGCTTAAAATATCTACTTCGTTGAACGTGTCATCAGGAGGATAATTTCTAGGTTCACAAATTGGATCTCAACGTATTTCATTATTTTATGGATTTTCAAGACTTTGTCAGACAAGTAAGTGATTACCTAGGGCATATTGACGAATTCATGTCTATCAATAGTACATGGCGTCGAAGGATGCTTATTTGACATGTTCAACATGGACTAGACAACACTGAGCAGCTATTTTTGATCGTACTCCTGCACAGTAAGATTTACATGAAATATATTTGCCGATACGTCTCCCTTACACGGTATATTTTAGCAATAAGTGTCTCCTTAAAGCGCCTCTACTTAGCATCCCGCGCGCGTCGCGGTATATATGCAGCAAATCATTCGCAAGTCGTCATCAGACGAAGCGTTACAGCTAAGTTGAGCAGCTATGCCAGCTACATAGGTTGCTTTGATTTGTTTCCAAACGTATAGAATTAACTTTTATCTATCTCAGATGGACGACAATGACAATGCGGAAGAGAAGAACTGGACGTCAACTTCACGAGTTTTACTATCATATAGTATCAGCCTATTCTCTAGCATCCATCCACGTACTTACATAGTCAATACACGTTTCTACTAATAATACGGCTTATTCTTGAGAATGCTCAGTGAGACTGAAAGATACATGAAGCTAAAGCTGTGTGTCATCATGATAGCAGTGACATGAGATCTCAAGAAAGCATGTTTGTACATTTAAAATGAGATCGCTAGTGTGCATTGTAAATAACATGGGACCCAATCGTGACCATTGCAAAGCAGTTTCAGCAGTACAGGATCAGTGCTGTAGAATTGTCTGCACATTGAGTACACGGCCAAAGAGAGTTGCGTCTAAGATGTTCCATAACCTGTTGGGTAGCTGCATCCTCCACCAACTTTGATATGTATTTCAGATTGCTTATGTACAGGTCGTAAGTTTCCTCAGAGACTGCATCAAGAACCGGTTTCTTTCAATAACGGATTGATAAGAGCATTTTCCCATTGCATTGGAAAGTGACCGGTCGAGAGAGAGAGAGAGAAAGATTGATCAATGATGTGAACATAAGAATGAGTACATCGACACATTAGAGGAGGAGTTTTGTGGATATTGGTCCAATGGTCATGAATTTTTGCTAAGGTTGGCAATGAATTTTTCAACCTTGTACTCACAAAGAGATTTAAAATTGCTTAAAATATCTACTTCGTTGAACGTGTCAGCAGGAGGATAATTCCTAGGTTCACAAATTGGATCTAAACGTATTTCATTATTTTATGGATTTTCAAGACTTTGTCAGACAAGTAAGTGATTACCTAGGGCATATTGACGAATTCATGTCTATCAATAGTACATGGCATCGAAGGATGCTTATTTGACATGTTCAACATGGACTAGACAACACTGAGCAGCTATTTTTGATCGTACTCCTGCACAGTAAGATTTACATATATTTGCCGATACGTCTCCCTTACACGGTATATTTTAGCAATAAGTGTCTCCTTAAAGCGCCTCTACTTAGCATCCCGCGCGCGTCGCGGTATATATGCAGCAAATCATTCGCAAGTCGTCATCAGACGAAGCGTTACAGCTAAGTTGAGCAGCTATGCCAGCTTGGTTGCTTTGATTTGTCTCAAAACGTATAGAATTAACTTTTATCTATCTCAGATGGACGACAATGACAATGCGGAAGAGAAGAACTGGACGTCAACTTCACGAGTTTTACTATCATTTAGTATCAGCCTATTCTCTAGCATCGATCCACGTACTTACATAGTCAATATACACGTTTCTACTAATAATACGGCTTATTCTTGAGAATGCTCAGTGAGACTGAAAGATACATGAAGCTAAAGCTGTGTGTCATCATGATAGCAGTGACATGAGATCTCAGGAAAGCATGTTTGTACATTTGAAATGAGATCGCTAGTGTGCATTGTAAATAACATGGGACCCAATCGTGACCATTGCAAAGCAGTTTCAGCAGTACAGGATCAGTGCTGTAGAATTGTCTGCACATTGAGTACACGGCCAAAGAGAGTTGCGTCTAAGATGTTCCATAACCTGTTTGGTAGCTGCATCCTCCACCAACTTTGATATGTATTTCAGATTGCTTACAGGTCGTAAGTTTCCTCAGAGACTGCATCAAGAACCGGTTTCTTTCAATAACGGATTGATAAGAGCATTTTCCCATTGCATTGGAAAGTGACCGGTCGAGAGAGAGAGAGAGAGAGAGAGAAAGATTGATCAATGATGTGAACATAAGAATGAGTACATCGACACATCAGAGGAGGAGTTTTGTGGATATTGGTCCAATGGTCATGAATTTTTGCTAAGGTTGGCAATGAATTTTTCAACCTCGTACTCACAAAGAGATTTAAAATTGCTTAAAATATCTACATCGTTGAACGTGTCATCAGGAGGATAATTTCTAGGTTCACAAATTGGATCTAAACGTATTTCATTATTTTATGGATTTTCAAGACTTTGTCAGACAAGTAAGTGATTACCTAGGGCATATTGACGAATTCATGTCTATCAATAGTACATGGCATCGAAGGATGCTTATTTGACATGTTCAACATGGACTAGACAACACTGAGCAGCTATTTTTGATCGTACTCCTGCACAGTAAGATTTACATATATTTGCCGATACGTCTCCCTTACACGGTATATTTTAGCAATAAGTGTCTCCTTAAAGCGCCTCTACTTAGCATCCCGCGCGCGTCGCGGTATATATGCAGCAAATCATTCGCAAGTCGTCATCAGACGAAGCGTTACAGCTAAGTTGAGCAGCTATGCCAGCTTGGTTGCTTTGATTTGTCTCCAAACGTATAGAATTAACTTTTATCTATCTCAGATGGACGACAATGACAATGCGGAAGAGAAGAACTGGACGTCAACTTCACGAGTTTTACTATCATTTAGTATCAGCCTATTCTCTAGCATCGATCCACGTACTTACATAGTCAATATACACGTTTCTACTAATAATACGGCTTATTCGTGAGAATGCTCAGTGAGACTGAAAGATATATGAAGCTATAGCTGTGTGTCATCATGATAGCAGTGACATGAGATCTCAGGAAAGCATGTTTGTACATTTGAAATGAGATCGCTCGTGTGCATTGTGAATAACATGGGACCCAATCGTGACCATTGCAAAGCAGTTTCAGCAGTACAGGATCCGTGCTGTAGAATTGTCTGCACATTGAGTACACGGCCAAAGAGAGTTGCGTCTAAGATGTTCCATAACCTGTTGGGTAGCTGCATCCTCCACCAACTTTGATATGTATTTCAGATTGCTTACAGGTCGTAAGTTTCCTCAGAGACTGCATCAAGAACCGGTTTCTTTCAATAACGGATTGATAAGAGCATTTTCCCATTGCATTGGAAAGTGACCGGTCGAGAGAGAGAGAGAGAGAGAAAGATTGATCAATGATGTGAACATAAGAATGAGTACATCGACACATTAGAGGAGGAGTTTTGTGGATATTGGTCCAATGGTCATGAATTTTTGCTAAGGTTGGCAATGAATTTTTCAACCTCGTACTCACAAAGAGATTTAAAATTGCTTAAAATATCTACTTCGTTGAACGTGTCATCAGGAGGATAATTTCTAGGTTCACAAATTGGATCTCAACGTATTTCATTATTTTATGGATTTTCAAGACTTTGTCAGACAAGTAAGTGATTACCTAGGGCATATTGACGAATTCATGTCTATCAATAGTACATGGCGTCGAAGGATGCTTATTTGACATGTTCAACATGGACTAGACAACACTGAGCAGCTATTTTTGATCGTACTCCTGCACAGTAAGATTTACATAAAATATATTTGCCGATACGTCTCCCTTACACGGTATATTTTAGCAATAAGTGTCTCCTTAAAGCGCCTCTACTTAGCATCCCGCGCGCGTCGCGGTATATATGCAGCAAATCATTCGCAAGTCGTCATCAGACGAAGCGTTACAGCTAAGTTGAGCAGCTATGCCAGCTACATAGGTTGCTTTGATTTGTTTCCAAACGTAGAGAATTAACTTTTATCTATCTCAGATGGACGACAATGACAATGCGGAAGAGAAGAACTGGACGTCAACTTCACGAGTTTTACTATCATATAGTATCAGCCTATTCTCTAGCATCCATCCACGTACTTACATAGTCAATACACGTTTCTACTAATAATACGGCTTATTCTTGAGAATGCTCAGTGAGACTGAAAGATACATGAAGCTAAAGCTGTGTGTCATCATGATAGCAGTGACATGAGATCTCAAGAAAGCATGTTTGTACATTTGAAATGAGATCGCTAGTGTGCATTGTAAATAACATGGGACCCAATCGTGACCATTGCAAAGCAGTTTCAGCAGTACAGGATCAGTGCTGTAGAATTGTCTGCACATTGAGTACACGGCCAAAGAGAGTTGCGTCTAAGATGTTCCATAACCTGTTGGGTAGCTGCATCCTCCACCAACTTTGATATGTATTTCAGATTGCTTATGTACAGGTCGTAAGTTTCCTCAGAGACTGCATCAAGAACCGGTTTCTTTCAATAACGGATTGATAAGAGCATTTTCCCATTGCATTGGAAAGTGACCGGTCGAGAGAGAGAGAGAGAAAGATTGATCAATGATGTGAACATAAGAATGAGTACATCGACACATCAGAGGAGGAGTTTTGTGGATATTGGTCCAATGGTCATGAATTTTTGCTAAGGTTGGCAATGAATTTTTCAACCTTGTACTCACAAAGAGATTTAAAATTGCTTATAATATCTACTTCGTTGAACGTGTCATCAGGAGGATAATTCCAAGGTTCACAAATTGGATCTAAACGTATTTCATTATTTTATGGATTTTCAAGACTTTGTCAGACAAGTAAGTGATTCCCTAGGGCATATTGACGAATTCATGTCTATCAATAGTACATGGCATCGAAGGATGCTTATTTGACATGTTCAACATGGACTAGACAACACTGAGCAGCTATTTTTGATCGTACTCCTGCACAGTAAGATTTACATATATTTGCCGATACGTCTCCCTTACACGGTATATTTTAGCAATAAGTGTCTCCTTAAAGCGCCTCTACTTAGCATCCCGCGCGCGTAGCGGTATATATGCAGCAAATCATTCGCAAGTCGTCATCAGACGAAGCGTTACAGCTAAGTTGAGCAGCTATGCCAGCTTGGTTGCTTTGATTTGTCTCCAAACGTATAGAATTAACTTTTATCTATCTCAGATGGACGACGATGACAATGCGGAAGAGAAGAACTGGACGTCAACTTCACGAGTTTTACTATCATTTAGTATCAGCCTATTCTCTAGCATCGATCCACGTACTTACATAGTCAATATACACGTTTCTACTAATAATACGGCTTATTCTTGAGAATGCTCAGTGAGACTGAAAGATACATGAAGCTAAAGCTGTGTGTCATCATGATAGCAGTGACATGAGATCTCAGGAAAGCATGTTTGTACATTTGAAATGAGATCGCTCGTGTGCATTGTGAATAACATGGGACGCAATCGTGACCATTGCAAAGCAGTTTCAGCAGTACAGGATCCGTGCTGTAGAATTGTCTGCACATTGAGTACACGGCCAAAGAGAGTTGCGTCTAAGATGTTCCATAACCTGTTGGGTAGCTGCATCCTCCACCAACTTTGATATGTATTTCAGATTGCTTATGTACAGGTCGTAAGTTTCCTCAGAGACTGCATCAAGAACCGGTTTCTTTCAATAACGGATTGATAAGAGCATTTTCCCATTGCATTGGAAAGTGACCGGTCGAGAGAGAGAGAGAGAGAGAGAAAGATTGATCAATGATGTGAACATAAGAATGAGTACATCGACACATTAGAGGAGGAGTTTTGTGGATATTGGTCCAATGGTCATGAATTTTTGCTAAGGTTGGCAATGAATTTTTCAACCTCGTACTCACAAAGAGATTTAAAATTGCTTAAAATATCTACTTCGTTGAACGTGTCATCAGGAGGATAATTTCTAGGTTCACAAATTGGATCTCAACGTATTTCATTATTTTATGGATTTTCAAGACTTTGTCAGACAAGTAAGTGATTACCTAGGGCATATTGACGAATTCATGTCTATCAATAGTACATGGCGTCGAAGGATGCTTATTTGACATGTTCAACATGGACTAGACAACACTGAGCAGCTATTTTTGATCGTACTCCTGCACAGTAAGATTTACATGAAATATATTTGCCGATACGTCTCCCTTACACGGTATATTTTAGCAATAAGTGTCTCCTTAAAGCGCCTCTACTTAGCATCCCGCGCGCGTCGCGGTATATATGCAGCAAATCATTCGCAAGTCGTCATCAGACGAAGCGTTACAGCTAAGTTGAGCAGCTATGCCAGCTACATAGGTTGCTTTGATTTGTTTCCAAACGTATAGAATTAACTTTTATCTATCTCAGATGGACGACAATGACAATGCGGAAGAGAAGAACTGGACGTCAACTTCACGAGTTTTACTATCATATAGTATCAGCCTATTCTCTAGCATCCATCCACGTACTTACATAGTCAATACACGTTTCTACTAATAATACGGCTTATTCTTGAGAATGCTCAGTGAGACTGAAAGATACATGAAGCTAAAGCTGTGTGTCATCATGATAGCAGTGACATGAGATCTCAAGAAAGCATGTTTGTACATTTAAAATGAGATCGCTAGTGTGCATTGTAAATAACATGGGACCCAATCGTGACCATTGCAAAGCAGTTTCAGCAGTACAGGATCAGTGCTGTAGAATTGTCTGCACATTGAGTACACGGCCAAAGAGAGTTGCGTCTAAGATGTTCCATAACCTGTTGGGTAGCTGCATCCTCCACCAACTTTGATATGTATTTCAGATTGCTTATGTACAGGTCGTAAGTTTCCTCAGAGACTGCATCAAGAACCGGTTTCTTTCAATAACGGATTGATAAGAGCATTTTCCCATTGCATTGGAAAGTGACCGGTCGAGAGAGAGAGAGAGAAAGATTGATCAATGATGTGAACATAAGAATGAGTACATCGACACATTAGAGGAGGAGTTTTGTGGATATTGGTCCAATGGTCATGAATTTTTGCTAAGGTTAGCAATGAATTTTTCAACCTTGTACTCACAAAGAGATTTAAAATTGCTTAAAATATCTACTTCGTTGAACGTGTCAGCAGGAGGATAATTCCTAGGTTCACAAATTGGATCTAAACGTATTTCATTATTTTATGGATTTTCAAGACTTTGTCAGACAAGTAAGTGATTACCTAGGGCATATTGACGAATTCATGTCTATCAATAGTACATGGCATCGAAGGATGCTTATTTGACATGTTCAACATGGACTAGACAACACTGAGCAGCTATTTTTGATCGTACTCCTGCACAGTAAGATTTACATATATTTGCCGATACGTCTCCCTTACACGGTATATTTTAGCAATAAGTGTCTCCTTAAAGCGCCTCTACTTAGCATCCCGCGCGCGTCGCGGTATATATGCAGCAAATCATTCGCAAGTCGTCATCAGACGAAGCGTTACAGCTAAGTTGAGCAGCTATGCCAGCTTGGTTGCTTTGATTTGTCTCCAAACGTATAGAATTAACTTTTATCTATCTCAGATGGACGACAATGACAATGCGGAAGAGAAGAACTGGACGTCAACTTCACGAGTTTTACTATCATTTAGTATCAGCCTATTCTCTAGCATCGATCCACGTACTTACATAGTCAATATACACGTTTCTACTAATAATACGGCTTATTCTTGAGAATGCTCAGTGAGACTGAAAGATACATGAAGCTAAAGCTGTGTGTCATCATGATAGCAGTGACATGAGATCTCAGGAAAGCATGTTTGTACATTTGAAATGAGATCGCTAGTGTGCATTGTAAATAACATGGGACCCAATCGTGACCATTGCAAAGCAGTTTCAGCAGTACAGGATCAGTGCTGTAGAATTGTCTGCACATTGAGTACACGGCCAAAGAGAGTTGCGTCTAAGATGTTCCATAACCTGTTTGGTAGCTGCATCCTCCACCAACTTTGATATGTATTTCAGATTGCTTACAGGTCGTAAGTTTCCTCAGAGACTGCATCAAGAACCGGTTTCTTTCAATAACGGATTGATAAGAGCATTTTCCCATTGCATTGGAAAGTGACCGGTCGAGAGACAGAGAGAGAGAGAAAGATTGATCAATGATGTGAACATAAGAATGAGTACATCGACACATTAGAGGAGGAGTTTTGTGGATATTGGTCCAATGGTCATGAATTTTTGCTAAGGTTGGCAATGAATTTTTTAACCTCGTACTCACAAAGAGATTTAAAATTGCTTAAAATATCTACTTCGTTGAACGTGTCATCAGGAGGATAATTTCTAGGTTCACAAATTGGATCTAAACGTATTTCATTATTTTATGGATTTTCAAGACTTTGTCAGACAAGTAAGTGATTACCTAGGGCATATTGACGAATTCATGTCTATCAATAGTACATGGCATCGAAGGATGCTTATTTGACATGTTCAACATGGACTAGACAACACTGAGCAGCTATTTTTGATCGTACTCCTGCACAGTAAGATTTACATATATTTGCCGATACGTCTCCCTTACACGGTATATTTTAGCAATAAGTGTCTCCTTAAAGCGCCTCTACTTAGCATCCCGCGCGCGTCGCGGTATATATGCAGCAAATCATTCGCAAGTCGTCATCAGACAAAGCGTTACAGCTAAGTTGAGCAGCTATGCCAGCTTGGTTGCTTTGATTTGTCTCCAAACGTATAGAATTAACTTTTATCTATCTCAGATGGACGACAATGACAATGCGGAAGAGAAGAACTGGACGTCAACTTCACGAGTTTTACTATCATTTAGTATCAGCCTATTCTCTAGCATCGATCCACGTACTTACATAGTCAATATACACGTTTCTACTAATAATACGGCTTATTCTTGAGAATGCTCAGTGAGACTGAAAGATACATGAAGCTAAAGCTGTGTGTCATCATGATAGCAGTGACATGAGATCTCAGGAAAGCATGTTTGTACATTTGAAATGAGATCGCTAGTGTGCATTGTAAATAACATGGGACCCAATCGTGACCATTGCAAAGCAGTTTCAGCAGTACAGGATCAGTGCTGTAGAATTGTCTGCACATTGAGTACACGGCCAAAGAGAGTTGCGTCTAAGATGTTCCATAACCTGTTTGGTAGCTGCATCCTCCACCAACTTTGATATGTATTTCAGATTGCTTACAGGTCGTAAGTTTCCTCAGAGACTGCATCAAGAACCGGTTTCTTTCAATAACGGATTGATAAGAGCATTTTCCCATTGCATTGGAAAGTGACCGGTCGAGAGACAGAGAGAGAGAGAAAGATTGATCAATGATGTGAACATAAGAATGAGTACATCGACACATTAGAGGAGGAGTTTTGTGGATATTGGTCCAATGGTCATGAATTTTTGCTAAGGTTGGCAATGAATTTTTTAACCTCGTACTCACAAAGAGATTTAAAATTGCTTAAAATATCTACTTCGTTGAACGTGTCATCAGGAGGATAATTTCTAGGTTCACAAATTGGATCTAAACGTATTTCATTATTTTATGGATTTTCAAGACTTTGTCAGACAAGTAAGTGATTACCTAGGGCATATTGACGAATTCATGTCTATCAATAGTACATGGCATCGAAGGATGCTTATTTGACATGTTCAACATGGACTTGACAACACTGAGCAGCTATTTTTGATCGTACTCCTGCACAGTAAGATTTACATATATTTGCCGATACGTCTCCCTTACACGGTATATTTTAGCAATAAGTGTCTCCTTAAAGCGCCTCTACTTAGCATCCCGCGCGCGTCGCGGTATATATGCAGCAAATCATTCGCAAGTCGTCATCAGACAAAGCGTTACAGCTAAGTTGAGCAGCTATGCCAGCTTGGTTGCTTTGATTTGTCTCCAAACGTATAGAATTAACTTTTATCTATCTCAGATGGACGACAATGACAATGCGGAAGAGAAGAACTGGACGTCAACTTCACGAGTTTTACTATCATTTAGTATCAGCCTATTCTCTAGCATCGATCCACGTACTTACATAGTCAATATACACGTTTCTACTAATAATACGGCTTATTCTTGAGAATGCTCAGTGAGACTGAAAGATACATGAAGCTAAAGCTGTGTGTCATCATGATAGCAGTGACATGAGATCTCAGGAAAGCATGTTTGTACATTTGAAATGAGATCGCTAGTGTGCATTGTAAATAACATGGGACCCAATCGTGACCATTGCAAAGCAGTTTCAGCAGTACAGGATCAGTGCTGTAGAATTGTCTGCACATTGAGTACACGGCCAAAGAGAGTTGCGTCTAAGATGTTCCATAACCTGTTGGGTAGCTGCATCCTCCACCAACTTTGATATGTATTTCAGATTGCTTATGTACAGGTCGTAAGTTTCCTCAGAGACTGCATCAAGAACCGGTTTCTTTCAATAACGGATTGATAAGAGCATTTTCCCATTGCATTGGAAAGTGACCGGTCGAGAGAGAGAGAGAAAGAGAAAGATTGATCAATGATGTGAACATAAGAATGAGTACATCGACACATTAGAGGAGGAGTTTTGTGGATATTGGTCCAATGGTCATGACTTTTTGCTAAGGTTGGCAATGAATTTTTCAACCTCGTACTCACAAAGAGATTTAAAATTGCTTAAAATATCTACTTCGTTGAACGTGTCATCAGGAGGATAATTTCTAGGTTCACAAATTGGATCTCAACGTATTTCATTATTTTATGGATTTTCAAGACTTTGTCAGACAAGTAAGTGATTACCTAGGGCATATTGACGAATTCATGTCTATCAATAGTACATGGCGTCGAAGGATGCTTATTTGACATGTTCAACATGGACTAGACAACACTGAGCAGCTATTTTTGATCGTACTCCTGCACAGTAAGATTTACATGAAATATATTTGCCGATACGTCTCCCTTACACGGTATATTTTAGCAATAAGTGTCTCCTTAAAGCGCCTCTACTTAGCATCCCGCGCGCGTCGCGGTATATATGCAGCAAATCATTCGCAAGTCGTCATCAGACGAAGCGTTACAGCTAAGTTGAGCAGCTATGCCAGCTACATAGGTTGCTTTGATTTGTTTCCAAACGTATAGAATTAACTTTTATCTATCTCAGATGGACGACAATGACAATGCGGAAGAGAAGAACTGGACGTCAACTTCACGAGTTTTACTATCATATAGTATCAGCCTATTCTCTAGCATCCATCCACGTACTTACATAGTCAATACACGTTTCTACTAATAATACGGCTTATTCTTGAGAATGCTCAGTGAGACTGAAAGATACATGAAGCTAAAGCTGTGTGTCATCATGATAGCAGTGACATGAGATCTCAAGAAAGCATGTTTGTACATTTGAAATGAGATCGCTAGTGTGCATTGTAAATAACATGGGACCCAATCGTGACCATTGCAAAGCAGTTTCAGCAGTACAGGATCAGTGCTGTAGAATTGTCTGCACATTGAGTACACGGCCAAAGAGAGTTGCGTCTAAGATGTTCCATAACCTGTTGGGTAGCTGCATCCTCCACCAACTTTGATATGTATTTCAGATTGCTTATGTACAGGTCGTAAGTTTCCTCAGAGACTGCATCAAGAACCGGTTTCTTTCAATAACGGATTGATAAGAGCATTTTCCCATTGCATTGGAAAGTGACCGGTCGAGAGAGAGAGAGAGAAAGATTGATCAATGATGTGAACATAAGAATGAGTACATCGACACATTAGAGGAGGAGTTTTGTGGATATTGGTCCAATGGTCATGAATTTTTGCTAAGGTTGGCAATGAATTTTTCAACCTTGTACTCACAAAGAGATTTAAAATTGCTTAAAATATCTACTTCGTTGAACGTGTCAGCAGGAGGATAATTCCTAGGTTCACAAATTGGATCTAAACGTATTTCATTATTTTATGGATTTTCAAGACTTTGTCAGACAAGTAAGTGATTACCTAGGGCATATTGACGAATTCATGTCTATCAATAGTACATGGCATCGAAGGATGCTTATTTGACATGTTCAACATGGACTAGACAACACTGAGCAGCTATTTTTGATCGTACTCCTGCACAGTAAGATTTACATATATTTGCCGATACGTCTCCCTTACACGGTATATTTTAGCAATAAGTGTCTCCTTAAAGCGCCTCTACTTAGCATCCCGCGCGCGTCGCGGTATATATGCAGCAAATCATTCGCAAGTCGTCATCAGACGAAGCGTTACAGCTAAGTTGAGCAGCTATGCCAGCTTGGTTGCTTTGATTTGTCTCCAAACGTATAGAATTAACTTTTATCTATCTCAGATGGACGACAATGACAATGCGGAAGAGAAGAACTGGACGTCAACTTCACGAGTTTTACTATCATTTAGTATCAGCCTATTCTCTAGCATCGATCCACGTACTTACATAGTCAATATACACGTTTCTACTAATAATACGGCTTATTCTTGAGAATGCTCAGTGAGACTGAAAGATACATGAAGCTAAAGCTGTGTGTCATCATGATAGCAGTGACATGAGATCTCAGGAAAGCATGTTTGTACATTTGAAATGAGATCGCTAGTGTGCATTGTAAATAACATGGGACCCAATCGTGACCATTGCAAAGCAGTTTTAGCAGTACAGGATCAGTGCTGTAGAATTGTCTGCACATTGAGTACACGGCCAAAGAGAGTTGCGTCTAAGATGTTCCATAACCTGTTGGGTAGCTGCATCCTCCACCAACTTTGATATGTATTTCAGATTGCTTACAGGTCGTAAGTTTCCTCAGAGACTGCATCAAGAACCGGTTTCTTTCAATAACGGATTGATAAGAGCATTTTCCCATTGCATTGGAAAGTGACCGGTCGAGAGACAGAGAGAGAGAGAAAGATTGATCAATGATGTGAACATAAGAATGAGTACATCGACACATTAGAGGAGGAGTTTTGTGGATATTGGTCCAATGGTCATGAATTTTTGCTAAGGTTGGCAATGAATTTTTTTAACCTCGTACTCACAAAGAGATTTAAAATTGCTTAAAATATCTACTTCGTTGAACGTGTCATCAGGAGGATAATTTCTAGGTTCACAAATTGGATCTAAACGTATTTCATTATTTTATGGATTTTCAAGACTTTGTCAGACAAGTAAGTGATTACCTAGGGCATATTGACGAATTCATGTCTATCAATAGTACATGGCATCGAAGGATGCTTATTTGACATGTTCAACATGGACTAGACAACACTGAGCAGCTATTTTTGATCGTACTCCTGCACAGTAAGATTTACATATATTTGCCGATACGTCTCCCTTACACGGTATATTTTAGCAATAAGTGTCTCCTTAAAGCGCCTCTACTTAGCATCCCGCGCGCGTCGCGGTATATATGCAGCAAATCATTCGCAAGTCGTCATCAGACGAAGCGTTACAGCTAAGTTGAGCAGGTATGCCAGCTTGGTTGCTTTGATTTGTCTCCAAACGTATAGAATTAACTTTTATCTATCTCAGATGGACGACAATGACAATGCGGAAGAGAAGAACTGGACGTCAACTTCACGAGTTTTACTATCATTTAGTATCAGCCTATTCTCTAGCATCGATCCACGTACTTACATAGTCAATATACACGTTTCTACTAATAATACGGCTTATTCTTGAGAATGCTCATTGAGACTGAAAGATACATGAAGCTAAAGCTGTGTGTCATCATGATAGCAGTGACATGAGATCTCAGGAAAGCATGTTTGTACATTTGAAATGAGATCGCTAGTGTGCATTGTAAATAACATGGGACCCAATCGTGACCATTGCAAAGCAGTTTCAGCAGTACAGGATCAGTGCTGTAGAATTGTCTGCACATTGAGTACACGGCCAAAGAGAGTTGCGTCTAAGATGTTCCATAACCTGTTGGGTAGCTGCATCCTCCACCAACTTTGATATGTATTTCAGATTGCTTACAGGTCGTAAGTTTCCTCAAAGACTGCATCAAGAACCGGTTTCTTTCAATAACGGATTGATAAGAGCATTTTCCCATTGCATTGGAAAGTGACCGGTCGAGAGACAGAGAGAGAGAGAAAGATTGATCAATGATGTGAATATAAGAATGAGTAAATCGACACATTAGAGGAGGAGTTTTGTGGATATTGGTCCAATGGTCCTAAGATTGGCATTGAATTTTTCAACCTCGTACTCACAAAGAGATTTAAAATTGCTTAAAATACCTACTTCGTTGAACGTGGGAGCAGGAGGATAATTCCTAGATTCACAAATTGGATCTAAACGTATTTCATTATTTTATGGATTTTCAAGACTTTGTCAGACAAGTAAGTGATTACCTAGGGCATATTGACGAATTCATGTCTATCAATAGTACATGGCATCGAAGGATGCTTATTTGACATGTTCAACATGGACTAGACAACACTGAGCAGCTATTTTTGATCGTACTCCTGCACAGTAAGATTTACATATATTTGCCGATACGTCTCCCTTACACGGTATATTTTAGCAATAAGTGTCTCCTTAAAGCGCCTCTACTTAGCATCCCGCGCGCGTCGCGGTATATATGCAGCAAATCATTCGCAAGTCGTCATCAGACGAAGCGTTACAGCTAAGTTGAGCAGCTATGCCAGCTTGGTTGCTTTGATTTGTCTCCAAACGTATAGAATTAACTTTTATCTATCTCAGATGGACGACAATGACAATGCGGAAGAGAAGAACTGGACGTCAACTTCACGAGTTTTACTATCATTTAGTATCAGCCTATTCTCTAGCATCGATCCACGTACTTACATAGTCAATATACACGTTTCTACTAATAATACGGCTTATTCTTGAGAATGCTCATTGAGACTGAAAGATACATGAAGCTAAAGCTGTGTGTCATCATGATAGCAGTGACATGAGATCTCAGGAAAGCATGTTTGTACATTTGAAATGAGATCGCTAGTGTGCATTGTAAATAACATGGGACCCAATCGTGACCATTGCAAAGCAGTTTTAGCAGTACAGGATCAGTGCTGTAGAATTGTCTGCACATTGAGTACACGGCCAAAGAGAGTTGCGTCTAAGATGTTCCATAACCTGTTGGGTAGCTGCATCCTCCACCAACTTTGATATGTATTTCAGATTGCTTACAGGTCGTAAGTTTCCTCAGAGACTGCATCAAGAACCGGTTTCTTTCAATAACGGATTGATAAGAGCATTTTCCCATTGCATTGGAAAGTGACCGGTCGAGAGACAGAGAGAGAGAGAAAGATTGATCAATGATGTGAACATAAGAATGAGTACATCGACACATTAGAGGAGGAGTTTTGTGGATATTGGTCCAATGGTCATGAATTTTTGCTAAGGTTGGCAATGAATTTTTTAACCTCGTACTCACAAAGAGATTTAAAATTGCTTAAAATATCTACTTCGTTGAACGTGTCATCAGGAGGATAATTTCTAGGTTCACAAATTGGATCTAAACGTATTTCATTATTTTATGGATTTTCAAGACTTTGTCAGACAAGTAAGTGATTACCTAGGGCATATTGACGAATTCATGTCTATCAATAGTACATGGCATCGAAGGATGCTTATTTGACATGTTCAACATGGACTAGACAACACTGAGCAGCTATTTTTGATCGTACTCCTGCACAGTAAGATTTACATATATTTGCCGATACGTCTCCCTTACACGGTATATTTTAGCAATAAGTGTCTCCTTAAAGCGCCTCTACTTAGCATCCCGCGCGCGTCGCGGATATATATGCAGCAAATCATTCGCAAGTCGTCATCAGACAAAGCGTTACAGCTAAGTTGAGCAGCTATGCCAGCTTGGTTGCTTTGATTTGTCTCCAAACGTATAGAATTAACTTTTATCTATCTCAGATGGACGACAATGACAATGCGGAAGAGAAGAACTGGACGTCAACTTCACGAGTTTTACTATCATTTAGTATCAGCCTATTCTCTAACATCGATCCACGTACTTACATAGTCAATATACACGTTTCTACTAATAATACGGCTTATTCTTGAGAATGCTCAGTGAGACTGAAAGATACATGAAGCTAAAGCTGTGTGTCATCATGATAGCAGTGACATGAGATCTCAGGAAAGCATGTTTGTACATTTGAAATGAGATCGCTAGTGTGCATTGTAAATAACATGGGACCCAATCGTGACCATTGCAAAGCAGTTTCAGCAGTACAGGATCAGTGCTGTAGAATTGTCTGCACATTGAGTACACGGCCAAAGAGAGTTGCGTCTAAGATGTTCCATAACCTGTTTGGTAGCTGCATCCTCCACCAACTTTGATATGTATTTCAGATTGCTTACAGGTCGTAAGTTTCCTCAGAGACTGCATCAAGAACCGGTTTCTTTCAATAACGGATTGATAAGAGCATTTTCCCATTGCATTGGAAAGTGACCGGTCGAGTGACAGAGAGAGACAGAAAGATTGATCAATGATGTGAACATAAGAATGAGTACATCGACACATTAGAGGAGGAGTTTTGTGGATATTGGTCCAATGGTCATGAATTTTTGCTAAGGTTGGCAATGAATTTTTTAACCTCGTACTCACAAAGAGATTTAAAATTGCTTAAAATATCTACTTCGTTGAACGTGTCATCAGGAGGATAATTTCTAGGTTCACAAATTGGATCTAAACGTATTTCATTATTTTATGGATTTTCAAGACTTTGTCAGACAAGTAAGTGATTACCTAGGGCATATTGACGAATTCATGTCTATCAATAGTACATGGCATCGAAGGATGCTTATTTGACATGTTCAACATGGACTAGACAACACTGAGCAGCTATTTTTGATCGTACTCCTGCACAGTAAGATTTACATATATTTGCCGATACGTCTCCCTTACACGGTATATTTTAGCAATAAGTGTCTCCTTAAAGCGCCTCTACTTAGCATCCCGCGCGCGTCGCGGTATATATGCAGCAAATCATTCGCAAGTCGTCATCAGACAAAGCGTTACAGCTAAGTTGAGCAGCTATGCCAGCTTGGTTGCTTTGATTTGTCTCCAAACGTATAGAATTAACTTTTATCTATCTCAGATGGACGACAATGACAATGCGGAAGAGAAGAACTGGACGTCAACTTCACGAGTTTTACTATCATTTAGTATCAGCCTATTCTCTAGCATCGATCCACGTACTTACATAGTCAATATACACGTTTCTACTAATAATACGGCTTATTCTTGAGAATGCTCAGTGAGACTGAAAGATACATGAAGCTAAAGCTGTGTGTCATCATGATAGCAGTGACATGAGATCTCAGGAAAGCATGTTTGTACATTTGAAATGAGATCGCTAGTGTGCATTGTAAATAACATGGGACCCAATCGTGACCATTGCAAAGCAGTTTCAGCAGTACAGGATCAGTGCTGTAGAATTGTCTGCACATTGAGTACACGGCCAAAGAGAGTTGCGTCTAAGATGTTCCATAACCTGTTGGGTAGCTGCATCCTCCACCAACTTTGATATGTATTTCAGATTGCTTATGTACAGGTCGTAAGTTTCCTCAGAGACTGCATCAAGAACCGGTTTCTTTCAATAACGGATTGATAAGAGCATTTTCCCATTGCATTGGAAAGTGACCGGTCGAGAGAGAGAGAGAAAGAGAAAGATTGATCAATGATGTGAACATAAGAATGAGTACATCGACACATTAGAGGAGGAGTTTTGTGGATATTGGTCCAATGGTCATGACTTTTTGCTAAGGTTGGCAATGAATTTTTCAACCTCGTACTCACAAAGAGATTTAAAATTGCTTAAAATATCTACTTCGTTGAACGTGTCATCAGGAGGATAATTTCTAGGTTCACAAATTGGATCTCAACGTATTTCATTATTTTATGGATTTTCAAGACTTTGTCAGACAAGTAAGTGATTACCTAGGGCATATTGACGAATTCATGTCTATCAATAGTACATGGCGTCGAAGGATGCTTATTTGACATGTTCAACATGGACTAGACAACACTGAGCAGCTATTTTTGATCGTACTCCTGCACAGTAAGATTTACATGAAATATATTTGCCGATACGTCTCCCTTACACGGTATATTTTAGCAATAAGTGTCTCCTTAAAGCGCCTCTACTTAGCATCCCGCGCGCGTCGCGGTATATATGCAGCAAATCATTCGCAAGTCGTCATCAGACGAAGCGTTACAGCTAAGTTGAGCAGCTATGCCAGCTACATAGGTTGCTTTGATTTGTTTCCAAACGTATAGAATTAACTTTTATCTATCTCAGATGGACGACAATGACAATGCGGAAGAGAAGAACTGGACGTCAACTTCACGAGTTTTACTATCATATAGTATCAGCCTATTCTCTAGCATCCATCCACGTACTTACATAGTCAATACACGTTTCTACTAATAATACGGCTTATTCTTGAGAATGCTCAGTGAGACTGAAAGATACATGAAGCTAAAGCTGTGTGTCATCATGATAGCAGTGACATGAGATCTCAAGAAAGCATGTTTGTACATTTGAAATGAGATCGCTAGTGTGCATTGTAAATAACATGGGACCCAATCGTGACCATTGCAAAGCAGTTTCAGCAGTACAGGATCAGTGCTGTAGAATTGTCTGCACATTGAGTACACGGCCAAAGAGAGTTGCGTCTAAGATGTTCCATAACCTGTTGGGTAGCTGCATCCTCCACCAACTTTGATATGTATTTCAGATTGCTTATGTACAGGTCGTAAGTTTCCTCAGAGACTGCATCAAGAACCGGTTTCTTTCAATAACGGATTGATAAGAGCATTTTCCCATTGCATTGGAAAGTGACCGGTCGAGAGAGAGAGAGAGAAAGATTGATCAATGATGTGAACATAAGAATGAGTACATCGACACATTAGAGGAGGAGTTTTGTGGATATTGGTCCAATGGTCATGAATTTTTGCTAAGGTTGGCAATGAATTTTTCAACCTTGTACTCACAAAGAGATTTAAAATTGCTTAAAATATCTACTTCGTTGAACGTGTCAGCAGGAGGATAATTCCTAGGTTCACAAATTGGATCTAAACGTATTTCATTATTTTATGGATTTTCAAGACTTTGTCAGACAAGTAAGTGATTACCTAGGGCATATTGACGAATTCATGTCTATCAATAGTACATGGCATCGAAGGATGCTTATTTGACATGTTCAACATGGACTAGACAACACTGAGCAGCTATTTTTGATCGTACTCCTGCACAGTAAGATTTACATATATTTGCCGATACGTCTCCCTTACACGGTATATTTTAGCAATAAGTGTCTCCTTAAAGCGCCTCTACTTAGCATCCCGCGCGCGTCGCGGTATATATGCAGCAAATCATTCGCAAGTCGTCATCAGACGAAGCGTTACAGCTAAGTTGAGCAGCTATGCCAGCTTGGTTGCTTTGATTTGTCTCCAAACGTATAGAATTAACTTTTATCTATCTCAGATGGACGACAATGACAATGCGGAAGAGAAGAACTGGACGTCAACTTCACGAGTTTTACTATCATTTAGTATCAGCCTATTCTCTAGCATCGATCCACGTACTTACATAGTCAATATACACGTTTCTACTAATAATACGGCTTATTCTTGAGAATGCTCAGTGAGACTGAAAGATACATGAAGCTAAAGCTGTGTGTCATCATGATAGCAGTGACATGAGATCTCAGGAAAGCATGTTTGTACATTTGAAATGAGATCGCTAGTGTGCATTGTAAATAACATGGGACCCAATCGTGACCATTGCAAAGCAGTTTTAGCAGTACAGGATCAGTGCTGTAGAATTGTCTGCACATTGAGTACACGGCCAAAGAGAGTTGCGTCTAAGATGTTCCATAACCTGTTGGGTAGCTGCATCCTCCACCAACTTTGATATGTATTTCAGATTGCTTACAGGTCGTAAGTTTCCTCAGAGACTGCATCAAGAACCGGTTTCTTTCAATAACGGATTGATAAGAGCATTTTCCCATTGCATTGGAAAGTGACCGGTCGAGAGACAGAGAGAGAGAGAAAGATTGATCAATGATGTGAACATAAGAATGAGTACATCGACACATTAGAGGAGGAGTTTTGTGGATATTGGTCCAATGGTCATGAATTTTTGCTAAGGTTGGCAATGAATTTTTTTAACCTCGTACTCACAAAGAGATTTAAAATTGCTTAAAATATCTACTTCGTTGAACGTGTCATCAGGAGGATAATTTCTAGGTTCACAAATTGGATCTAAACGTATTTCATTATTTTATGGATTTTCAAGACTTTGTCAGACAAGTAAGTGATTACCTAGGGCATATTGACGAATTCATGTCTATCAATAGTACATGGCATCGAAGGATGCTTATTTGACATGTTCAACATGGACTAGACAACACTGAGCAGCTATTTTTGATCGTACTCCTGCACAGTAAGATTTACATATATTTGCCGATACGTCTCCCTTACACGGTATATTTTAGCAATAAGTGTCTCCTTAAAGCGCCTCTACTTAGCATCCCGCGCGCGTCGCGGTATATATGCAGCAAATCATTCGCAAGTCGTCATCAGACGAAGCGTTACAGCTAAGTTGAGCAGGTATGCCAGCTTGGTTGCTTTGATTTGTCTCCAAACGTATAGAATTAACTTTTATCTATCTCAGATGGACGACAATGACAATGCGGAAGAGAAGAACTGGACGTCAACTTCACGAGTTTTACTATCATTTAGTATCAGCCTATTCTCTAGCATCGATCCACGTACTTACATAGTCAATATACACGTTTCTACTAATAATACGGCTTATTCTTGAGAATGCTCATTGAGACTGAAAGATACATGAAGCTAAAGCTGTGTGTCATCATGATAGCAGTGACATGAGATCTCAGGAAAGCATGTTTGTACATTTGAAATGAGATCGCTAGTGTGCATTGTAAATAACATGGGACCCAATCGTGACCATTGCAAAGCAGTTTCAGCAGTACAGGATCAGTGCTGTAGAATTGTCTGCACATTGAGTACACGGCCAAAGAGAGTTGCGTCTAAGATGTTCCATAACCTGTTGGGTAGCTGCATCCTCCACCAACTTTGATATGTATTTCAGATTGCTTACAGGTCGTAAGTTTCCTCAAAGACTGCATCAAGAACCGGTTTCTTTCAATAACGGATTGATAAGAGCATTTTCCCATTGCATTGGAAAGTGACCGGTCGAGAGACAGAGAGAGAGAGAAAGATTGATCAATGATGTGAATATAAGAATGAGTAAATCGACACATTAGAGGAGGAGTTTTGTGGATATTGGTCCAATGGTCCTAAGGTTGGCATTGAATTTTTCAACCTCGTACTCACAAAGAGATTTAAAATTGCTTAAAATACCTACTTCGTTGAACGTGGGAGCAGGAGGATAATTCCTAGATTCACAAATTGGATCTAAACGTATTTCATTATTTTATGGATTTTCAAGACTTTGTCAGACAAGTAAGTGATTACCTAGGGCATATTGACGAATTCATGTCTATCAATAGTACATGGCATCGAAGGATGCTTATTTGACATGTTCAACATGGACTAGACAACACTGAGCAGCTATTTTTGATCGTACTCCTGCACAGTAAGATTTACATATATTTGCCGATACGTCTCCCTTACACGGTATATTTTAGCAATAAGTGTCTCCTTAAAGCGCCTCTACTTAGCATCCCGCGCGCGTCGCGGTATATATGCAGCAAATCATTCGCAAGTCGTCATCAGACGAAGCGTTACAGCTAAGTTGAGCAGCTATGCCAGCTTGGTTGCTTTGATTTGTCTCCAAACGTATAGAATTAACTTTTATCTATCTCAGATGGACGACAATGACAATGCGGAAGAGAAGAACTGGACGTCAACTTCACGAGTTTTACTATCATTTAGTATCAGCCTATTCTCTAGCATCGATCCACGTACTTACATAGTCAATATACACGTTTCTACTAATAATACGGCTTATTCTTGAGAATGCTCATTGAGACTGAAAGATACATGAAGCTAAAGCTGTGTGTCATCATGATAGCAGTGACATGAGATCTCAGGAAAGCATGTTTGTACATTTGAAATGAGATCGCTAGTGTGCATTGTAAATAACATGGGACCCAATCGTGACCATTGCAAAGCAGTTTTAGCAGTACAGGATCAGTGCTGTAGAATTGTCTGCACATTGAGTACACGGCCAAAGAGAGTTGCGTCTAAGATGTTCCATAACCTGTTGGGTAGCTGCATCCTCCACCAACTTTGATATGTATTTCAGATTGCTTACAGGTCGTAAGTTTCCTCAGAGACTGCATCAAGAACCGGTTTCTTTCAATAACGGATTGATAAGAGCATTTTCCCATTGCATTGGAAAGTGACCGGTCGAGAGACAGAGAGAGAGAGAAAGATTGATCAATGATGTGAACATAAGAATGAGTACATCGACACATTAGAGGAGGAGTTTTGTGGATATTGGTCCAATGGTCATGAATTTTTGCTAAGGTTGGCAATGAATTTTTTAACCTCGTACTCACAAAGAGATTTAAAATTGCTTAAAATATCTACTTCGTTGAACGTGTCATCAGGAGGATAATTTCTAGGTTCACAAATTGGATCTAAACGTATTTCATTATTTTATGGATTTTCAAGACTTTGTCAGACAAGTAAGTGATTACCTAGGGCATATTGACGAATTCATGTCTATCAATAGTACATGGCATCGAAGGATGCTTATTTGACATGTTCAACATGGACTAGACAACACTGAGCAGCTATTTTTGATCGTACTCCTGCACAGTAAGATTTACATATATTTGCCGATACGTCTCCCTTACACGGTATATTTTAGCAATAAGTGTCTCCTTAAAGCGCCTCTACTTAGCATCCCGCGCGCGTCGCGGTATATATGCAGCAAATCATTCGCAAGTCGTCATCAGACGAAGCGTTACAGCTAAGTTGAGCAGCTATGCCAGCTTGGTTGCTTTGATTTGTCTCCAAACGTATAGAATTAACTTTTATCTATCTCAGATGGACGACAATGACAATGCGGAAGAGAAGAACTGGACGTCAACTTCACGAGTTTTACTATCATTTAGTATCAGCCTATTCTCTAGCATCGATCCACGTACTTACATAGTCAATATACACGTTTCTACTAATAATACGGCTTATTCTTGAGAATGCTCAGTGAGACTGAAAGATACATGAAGCTAAAGCTGTGTGTCATCATGATAGCAGTGACATGAGATCTCAGGAAAGCATGTTTGTACATTTGAAATGAGATCGCTAGTGTGCATTGTAAATAACATGGGACCCAATCGTGACCATTGCAAAGCAGTTTCAGCAGTACAGGATCAGTGCTGTAGAATTGTCTGCACATTGAGTACACGGCCAAAGAGAGTTGCGTCTAAGATGTTCCATAACCTGTTGGGTAGCTGCATCCTCCACCAACTTTGATATGTATTTCAGATTGCTTACAGGTCGTAAGTTTCCTCAAAGACTGCATCAAGAACCGGTTTCTTTCAATAACGGATTGATAAGAGCATTTTCCCATTGCATTGGAAAGTGACCGGTCGAGAGACAGAGAGAGAGAGAAAGATTGATCAATGATGTGAATATAAGAATGAGTAAATCGACACATTAGAGGAGGAGTTTTGTGGATATTGGTCCAATGGTCCTAAGGTTGGCATTGAATTTTTCAACCTCGTACTCACAAAGAGATTTAAAATTGCTTAAAATACCTACTTCGTTGAACGTGGCAGCAGGAGGATAATTCCTAGATTCACAAATTGGATCTAAACGTATTTCATTATTTTATGGATTTTCAAGACTTTGTCAGACAAGTAAGTGATTACCTAGGGCATATTGACGAATTCATGTCTATCAATAGTACATGACATCGAAGGATGCTTATTTGACATGTTCGACATGGACTAGACAAGACTGAGCAGCTATTTTTGATCGTACTCCTGCACAGTAAGATTTACATATATTTGCCAAAACGTCTCCCTTACACGGTATATTTTAGCAATAAGTGTCTCCTTAAAGCGCCTCTACTTAGCATCCCGCGCGCGTCGCGGTATATATGCAGCAAATCATTCGCAAGTCGTCATCAGACGAAGCGTTACAGCTAAGTTGAGCAGCTATGCCAGCTAGGTTGCTTTGATTTGTCTCCAAACGTATAGAATTAACTTTTATCTATCTCAGATGGACGACAATGACAATGGGGAAGAGAAGAACTGGACGTCAACTTCACGAGTTTTACTATCACTTAGTATCAGCCTATTCTCTAGCATCCATCCACGTACTTACATAGTCAATACACGTTTCTACTAATAATACGGCTTATTCTTGAGAATGCTCAGTGAGACTGAAAGATATATGAAGCTAAAGCTGTGTGTCATCATGATAGCAGTGACATGAGATCTCAGGAAAGCATGTTTGTACATTTGAAATGAGATCGCTAGTGTGCATTGTAAATAACATGGGACCCAATCGTGACCATTGCAAAGCAGTTTCAGCAGTACAGGATCAGTGCTGTAGAATTGTCTGCACATTGAGTACACGGCCAAAGAGAGTTGCGTCTAAGATGTTCCATAACCTGTTGGGTAGCTGCATCCTCCACCAACTTTGATATGTATTTCAGATTGCTTACAGGTCGTAAGTTTCCTCAAAGACTGCATCAAGAACCGGTTTCTTTCAATAACGGATTGATAAGAGCATTTTCCCATTGCATTGGAAAGTGACCGGTCGAGAGACAGAGAGAGAGAGAAAGATTGATCAATGATGTGAACATAAGAATGAGTACATCGACACATTAGAGGAGGAGTTTTGTGGATATTGGTCCAATGGTCATGAAGTTTTTGCTAAGGTTGGCAATGAATTTTTCAACCTCGTACTCACAAAGAGATTTAAAATTGCTTAAAATATCTATTTCGTTTAACGTGTCATCAGGAGGATAATTTCTAGGTTCACAAATTGGATCTAAACGTATTTCATTATTTTATGGATTTTCAAGACTTTGTCAGACAAGTAAGTGATTACCTAGGGCATATTGACGAATTCATGTCTATCAATAGTACATGGCATCGAAGGATGCTTATTTGACATGTTCAACATGGACTAGACAACACTGAGCAGCTATTTTTGATCGTACTCCTGCACAGTAAGATTTACATATATTTGCCGATACGTCTCCCTTACACGGTATATTTTAGCAATAAGTGTCTCCTTAAAGCGCCTCTACTTAGCATCCCGCGCGCGTCGCGGTATATATGCAGCAAATCATTCGCAAGTCGTCATCAGACGAAGCGTTACAGCTAAGTTGAGCAGCTATGCCAGCTTGGTTGCTTTGATTTGTCTCCAAACGTATAGAATTAACTTTTATCTATCTCAGATGGACGACAATGACAATGCGGAAGAGAAGAACTGGACGTCAACTTCACGAGTTTTACTATCATTTAGTATCAGCCTATTCTCTAGCATCGATCCACGTACTTACATAGTCAATATACACGTTTCTACTAATAATACGGCTTATTCTTGAGAATGCTCATTGAGACTGAAAGATACATGAAGCTAAAGCTGTGTGTCATCATGATAGCAGTGACATGAGATCTCAGGAAAGCATGTTTGAACATGGCATCGAAGGATGCTTATTTGACATGTTCAACATGGACTAGACAACACTGAGCAGCTATTTTTGATCGTACTCCTGCACAGTAAGATTTACATATATTTGCCGATACGTCTCCCTTACACGGTATATTTTAGCAATAAGTGTCTCCTTAAAGCGCCTCTACTTAGCATCCCGCGCGCGTCGCGGTATATATGCAGCAAATCATTCGCAAGTCGCCATCAGACGAAGCGTTACAGCTAAGTTGAGCAGCTATGCCAGCTAGGTTGCTTTGATTTGTCTCCAAACGTATAGAATTAACTTTTATCTATCTCAGATGGACGACAATGACAATGCGGAAGAGAAGAACTGGACGTCAACTTCACGAGTTTTACCATCATTTAGTATAAGCCTATTCTCTAGCATCCATCCACGTACTTACATAGTCAATACACGTTTCTACTAATAATACGGCTTATTCTTGAGAATGCTCAGTGAGACTGACAGATACATGAAGCTGTGTGTCATCATCATAGCAGTGACATATAAGGAAAGCATGTTTGAACATATGAAATGAGATCGCTAGTGTACATTGTAAATAACACGGGACCTAATCGTGATCCTTAATTGTGGGCCGCCAAATTAAGGGCACCATCTATTTTTATCTTTTGATACATGTATTTATTCGCAAGGTACACTGTATGACTCTATCCACATACGGACAAGACCATTTATACCGAAACGCGTCTTTAACGTTTCTAGCAAGCGAGAATGGTCTATGCTGTCAAATGCACTGGTTAGATCTTTGAAAAGTAAAAGTGTGACTTTCTGAGAATCCATAACCATTCCACTGTGTACATATCCAAAAATAGTGCCATTATGATTTTACACTGGTTCTATAATGTTGGTATATACTACGGTATACAGAGAGACACGTAGGACTGCTTCAGTTGCTGTCTAGATAGCAAGTGATTTTATTCAGAGCTCACACAGTCAGCACCAGTGCACAACACTGACACGTGTTTACTAAGTAACATGTTGATAAATATAGAAGTGTTGACTGGGGGGGGGGGGGGGGGGGAATGGCCTATCCTGGGGTGGATTAGGAGATGGGGATGTTGGTAAACAGAATGACCGTGGGAACAGACATGTCTGCATGCATGGATGAGATAGGGAAGTGAGAGATCAGAGAGGGAGAGAGAGAAAGAAAGAGAGACACAGAGAGAGAGGGAGACAGAGAAACAGAAAGAGAGAGAGAGAGAAAGAGACGTAAGCAGTGAGGGTGAATGACATGGGATGTTACAAACTTTCAGTACAGTAGCAAATGCATAACATGTGGTAGCCTAGGTACTAGGCTGTGAGGTGCATGGACACAACCGAGTCTGTTAACAACTATGTCTGGTAACAGAAGCCAGAGGAGCTATGATTTCATTAGGGCGAAATCTGTGTTACCAGACGTAGTTGTTATACAGACTGGGTTGTGTCCATGTACCTCACAGCCTAGTACCTCGGCTAAACATGTGGACACTACCTCCCAATCTCTCTTTCTCAATCTTCCTTTCTTGCCTTCAACACCCCCACTGTGGCTTACACCCTCTCTTCTCATCACAGATAATTTTGACTGAATTATGAAAAGTGAAGGCAAGTATTAAAGCATAATCATATTCAAATTCTATATATCATTACCATAACTTGCACTTGTGACATTTCTTCATTAACAATATTTTATGAGATACAGCACTGTCATTGATGTTTTTCTTCTTTCTCTTTCTAGGCAAATCCAGAATTCTCTAAAGGACTCAGATAAATTCCAATATCATAAATGTTGATTACAAACTATCACACAATGCAGCAATGTTGGTGAAATTTGCCATGGCACGTTGGTAACGCATGGCCGTCACCAGCTTTTTTTCTAGGGGGGGGGGGGGGGGGGTGCTTTTTATGAAAAAAAAACACAAAAACACAAAAACACATTTTTTTTTTTATCCCGCCCAGTCTGTGAAAATGCTCTCAATGGGGGGTGGGAGGGGGGGGGGGGGGGTGGGGGGGGGGGGGGGGGGGGGTAGTGATGGGTTTTTGGGGAGGTGTTTTTTTTTTTTTTTTATCCCGCCCAGTCTCTGAAAATGCTCTCAATGGGGGGGGGGGGGGGGGGGGGGGGGTATGACGTTCTTCTAACAATTTTTGTCCCCCCGGGTTTTCCGCCCATGATTTTTTTTTTATGGTTCTGAAGGGGGGTGCGTTCGCACCCTCCGTTAGCAACGTACGTGCCATGGCAAATTTGTACAGGGCAAATTTTCTGAAGCGTACCAAACCTTGTAAAGTGTATATCAATACATTTCTTTGATATTTTAATATTATTGGCTGGTTTGTTTAAGAGACAAAAATATACTGGAATTTAAGAGATTTATGCAAATGTTACAGTAAATGTAACAGAAATGTACCCGTTAATGTAGACAGGCCCACCTACACACTCCCAACAGCATGCAAACTGAGGACTCATAGCCACCTGCTTACACAAACAACACTATTTACAATGCATACCCTCATATAGACATGTTGTCATTCTATTCATGTAATTAGATTTACAATCATCCTGGCAAGGAAAATACCCAAAACAATATATGATATTAAATATTGCATTCATTAAGTTTCAAACAAACCTCTACAAGTATACATGTGATGCAGTTTACTATAAAGTGCATACAACTTTACATGTTGAAAGTGCATTCATTTGGTTGAATACATGGAATTTTTATCTTAATTAGATGCTCAAGGCGCTTCAGAGCACATTAACGAGAAAGAACAAAATACAGTACAGGTATGAACTTTCCAAGTTAAAACATATATGGTTGTACGTCAAAAAGCACCATTATACAGGTATGTCTTTAGGTTGCCCTTATAGGTGGTCACTGACATCAGAGTTTTCAAACTCTGTGGAAGAGAATTCCACAGGGTTGGCCCTGCATGAGCAAAGGCTCGTTCTCCCCACGATTTCTTTGAAACGGGAATACAGACATAACATTGAATAAAACTCAGCAAAATGTCATTGATATTCTAAATTCTGGCTTCATTCAATTGAAATTTGTGTGATATTTCAAACATTAAAACCATGAGATTTTGAATTAGTGGCTAAGCACAACATCAGTCTGTGATTCCAAATAAAAATATAATTTGTTACAGTGGGGGAAAATAAAACTTGCAGCCAAACGGTTGGTACCTATTGTGTCTGGATTACGCTTGTAACAATTAGAACACAGGTTTAATGTTGAAAAAGTGGATTCATCACCATTCAACACACTACCATGACTACTAAGGATATTAATGTACACGACGCATGTAACACCAAAGAAGGAATTTGAAAACACTGAAAGATGTCTACCTTTTCTTGAGAACTGATTGATGTAGTTTGATTAAATACATTTTTTTCTGTACATGTATTTCACCAATAGGAGTATCAGGGGATATTTCACCCCATGCTACAGGCTGCAATTAAACCATGTCATGTAGACATGTGGTGCACCTGTGCATATATTGGATATCAATGACAATAAATATTTGTAACAGTACAAGGTGAACATTGATATGTTTATGGCCGTAAACACGGTAAAGAAAGAGAAAGGAATATTAAAAATCACATTTTGCTGCCCACATCTCCATTCCCAGCAGCGATTCTCAGTCAATCTTTAACCTCACTTATAAACGGACGGACTTGTTGGGCAATGGTTTAACTGTGTATGAAGATACTATGTGTTACTTTTCGTCTTACTTCTAGCAAGCGAGAATGGTCTATTGTGTCAAATGCACTGCTTAGATCCATTAAAAGTAAAAGGGTGACTTTCTGAATATACATAGCCATTAACAGTACACTTTTTATTCTTAGCAGTGCAGTTTCAGTGCTGTAGAATTGTCTATATGCAGATTGAGTACATGACAAAAGAGAGTTGTGTCTAAGATGTTCCATAATCTGTTGGATAGCTGCACCCTCGACCAATTGGCATAAGTAAAGGGAAAGGGAGGAAAGGGAAGGACCCACAGTTTTAAACCGCAGTATATTTTGTCTAGTTTAGCATGAAACATGATGCTTTTTAGGCTAAAGCATCATGTTTCATGCTGAACTGGACAAAATATACCGCGGTTCAAAACTGTGGGTTGGCAATGAGTTCTTCAACCTCGTACTCAGAAAGAGATTCAAAATTACTTAAAATATCTACTTTGTTGAAAGTGTCAAAAGGAGGATAATTCCTAGGCTCACAAATTGTATCTAAACATGTTTCAATATTCTTATGGATTTTCAATACTTTGTCAGAAAAGTGATTACCTAGGTCATTGACAAATTCATTTTCATCAATACATGTAGTACATGGTATCAAAGGTTGCTTATTTGACATGTTCAACATGGACTTGACAACAATGAGAGGCTTCTTTTGATTATCCTTGTTTTCCAGAATAAGATCTCTGTCGTGTTGTGTACGAGTTTTGTTCAGAAGTTGCAGTGTCACATTTTGAACTGTCTTATATTCGCCCCAATCATTAGCTGCCCTAGTTCTTAGCCAATGCTTTTCAGATTTTCTCCTTTTCATTTTTTCTATCCTCACATCATTGGTATAACACGGTACTTGAGGGCGTGCAGCAACCTGTTTGGTTGTCACCAAACAGGTAGCTGCAGGAGCATGTTTCTCTAAAACATTACTAAGTGTGACATCATATAACAATGCTTATTCAGTTAGATCACCAGGTCTGTGCATGCAAAGCTCACTATTAGCTATATGTCCAACTTCAAACTATTTACATCAATAGCAGAGAGCTTCCAGAAAGATATCTAATTAATAGGTAATTGGGGTTTATAAGATTTAATGGAGCACATAACTGCAATGTGACCAGATACCAATGAGCAGTGTGGCCAAGGAGGCCCAACAACTATGTCATCAGACTGGCGGCATATCACTCAATCAAGTGTAAGACCATACATGTAAGTATGTTGAAAAATTCACCAATTGCTTACAACGAAGTGATTCAACAAGATCTGAAAAGGACCTGGCATCTGTATTTGTCAGTGTCCACATTAATATTGAAATCCCCTATGATTAACAAAGGAATATTTGACAGCAAATGACACTGAATATATTCATTGAATTCTGATACAAATGATTTTACCATTACTGGATGTGGTTCTGAATAGGGAGGTCGATTTATAAGTTGAAGACGAAATGATTTATACGAGATAGTACAGTATTCTGCGAACTTTTTCACCTGCGTCCACTTGATATTGATTGTCTCTCTGTATGCGAGGCCAGAGACCCTTTTTTGGTGTATGCACATAGCTCCAGGAGGGATGAGTTCTTGCAGAACTGTTGTATCATTGACCGTGAGCCAGGTGTCTGTCATGGCAATCAAATCCACATTGCTATATCGCATATAAAATCGTGTATCAGAGCAGTCTTACTACAGACAGACCGCACATTCACTGAGCAAAGCTGGAAGTTAGAAAATAGACAACCTTGCCTCTTTTGTGTGATACTGTTCTTTCGTTTGCCACCTCACGTTCTTCTATGTGTTCTCCTTCGATGAATTCGAAGTGACTAAATGGTGCGATGAACGTCATGTGGAAGCTGAATGCTTGGGTGTCTCCACTGCAAGAGTGCCGATGGGGAATACCTAATTGCATGTTGAAGATGATGCAGATGATGAAGATGATGATAATAATCAGGTCTATAGCTGAAGAGGAGAGTGTGTCATCTTTACCCCTGTCCAGTCCTGGATTGGGATGAACATCTCTAGCATTCTGCATGTAGTTCTATTTGGAATGAAGCTGTGCAGTTTGGATAGCAAGAGATTCTCCCCTTTAGAAAGTTCTTTCTGATGAAAGGACCATGATGAATTGACTGCCCAAAGGACTGTTCACTGCAGGACGACTCAACTCTTCCAGAAACCTGTTATACATAATAAACAAAAGAAAATACGAAATTCTGAATTCACTTCTATTTTTCAAGCTACATGTAGAGCATGCTTATTACAGGAAAACATTGACTTGTCATGAGTTCTATCAAAACTTTAAATCATGCAGCATATTATGTCAGAAACTACGAGAGCAAATGATGAATCAATCTAGTGTGTGTGTGTGTGTGGGGGGGGGGGGGGGCACACCTGCATCTACAATGTATGTACATGTACATGTATGCAGAACATTGGGGAATCAATAAAATAGAAAGGTATATTTTTTCTGGTTCAGCATGACACCGGATTGTTTTTAGGCTAAAGCAATTCCATGCTGAACCTGATAAAACCGCGGTTCCTTCCCTTTCCCTTAACCCAATGCCAATTCCCTAGAGCTGTACATGTGGTAATGTATCCATGAAAATCTAACACAACAAGTTTTTAAGTCTATAAAATAATGTTAACCATAGGATAATTCTTATTTCAAGTTGTCCCCAATCTTTCTTACGTTTCCTTGCTAAATTAAGAGCTAGTCATACCAGTAGAAGAAAACATGCATCGTATTAACACGCAGAATGTAACATGTAAAGACCAAATTGATTGTCATTTTACTTAGCCCCATACTGGATACAACTTAAAGTTACGCACCGTTTTAAGCCCGGCTCACACCTTTGCGTTTTTAGCTTGCGTTCAGCTGCGTATTGCCCGAACGCAGATAAACGCAACACAACGCGATTAAACGAGCTAATACAAGGTCAATACGCAGACCAAGCGTTGCGTTCTAGCTCGCTAGTTTGAATTTTTTTCAAACTTCCGCAACTGAACGCAAGAGAAAAATCCATACGAGCAAAGACGAGTGGCAACCAGCTGATGCGAGCAAGGACAAGCAACAGCGAGCAGCTTAACGCAGGCCAACGCAGCGCTACTTTGAGCTGCGTTTCACTGCCTAAAGCTGGTTACCGGCTCGATTTACCTCGACTTACCTCGCTTTAGCTCGCATCAACGCGTATCTCGTTGGCTCGTTGCGCTATACCTCGCACGCTGTTCGCAACAACAAGAACCGTTACGGATGTAGCTCGATGCACTGCGTTCGTCTTGGATCTTAACTGCGAGTCTAGCTCATCTTTCGCTCGTTTTACCTCGTTCCTGCTCATTTTAGCTCGTTCCTGCTCGCTTTGGCTTACCAGCACTGCAGATATCTGCCTAAACATTAAAGCCCGGCTCACACCTTTGCGTTTTTAGCATGCGTTCAGCTGCGTATTGCCCGAACGCAGATAAACGCAACACAACGCGATTAAACGAGCTAATACAAGGTCAATACGCAGACCAACGTAGAGGCGTTGCGTTCTAGCTCGCTAGTTTGAATTTTTTTCAAACTTCCGCAACTGAACGCAAGAGAAAAATTCATACGAGCAAAGACGAGTGGCAACCAGCTGATGCGAGCAAGGACAAGCAACAGCGAGCAGCTTAACGCAGGCCAATGCAGCGCTACTTTGAGCTGCGTTTCACTGCCTAAAGCTGGTTACCGGCTCGATTTACCTCGACTTACCTCGCTTTAGCTCGCATCAATGCGTATCTCGTTGGCTCGTTGCGCTATACCTCGCACGCTGTTCGCAACAACAAGAACCGTTACGGATGTAGCTTGATGCACTGCGTTCGTCTTGGATCTTAACTGCGAGTCTAGCTCGTCTTTCGCTTGTTTTACCTCGTTCCTGCTCATTTTAGCTCGTTCCTGCTCGCTTTGGCTTACCAGCACTGCAGATATCTGCCTAAACATTAAAGCCCGGCTCACACCTTTGCGTTTTTAGCATGCGTTCAGCTGCGTATTGCCCGAACGCAGATAAACGCAACACAACGCGATTAAACGAGCTAATACAAGGTCAATACGCAGACCAACGTAGAGGCATTGCGTTCTAGCTCGCTAGTTTGAAATTTTTTCAAACTTCCTCAACTGAACGCAAGAGAAAAATCCATACGAGCAAAGACGAGTGGCAACCAGATGATGCGAGCAAGGACGAGCAACAGCGAGCAGCTTAACGCAGGCCAACGCAGCGCTACTTTGAGCTGCGTTTCACTGCCTAAAGCTGCATTACCGGCTCGATTTACCTCGACTTACCTCGCTTTAGCTCGCATCAACACGTATCTCATTGCGTTATACCTCGCACGCTGTTCGCAACAACAAGGACCGTTACGGATGTAGGGCGATGCACTGGGTTCGTCTTGGATCTTAACTGCGAGTCGAGCTCGTCTTTCGCTCGTTTTACCTCGTTCCCGCTCGCTTTGGCTAACCAGCACTGCGGATATCTGCCTAAACATTAATTGAGGAACTCCTTTATTTTAACACTCATACACAACCACTTGATCCTATCCACAATACATGGCAATTGGCACAATCGGAGTGCATGTGGACAAAAAAAAAGAGAGAGAGAAAAAAAAAGAATCAGGCCTAGCAAGTATACCTTTAACATTGCGAATTCTCACATATTTATGAAGCATTTTCATTAACAATAATAAAATAAAAACATCAATTGAGAGAACAAGAGCTTTAATACACAGCTAGATATAAATTCAGAATTTAGGTAATTTAATTTTCAAAGGATCAAATGTTAACAATTTAATGACGATAGTTATGTGCGTTCAAGAAAGCTATTTCATTTTTTGTTTAAAATCTAGAAAAATGCCCCAAGTCAGGCAGTATCATTATTACTATTTGTCGTTCGGATAATCATTTAAAATAACCAGACGTAAAGTATCTCGTGTTTTTCTTCTCGCCTAGCAACAGGAATGTTGCAAGGCAACACGGATAACGAGATCTGACTAGTACCACAAAATGATCATCACCACTGCATTATACGACCACACGTGTACGCAGCAGAGCGAACTGTTACGCTGCGGAACGAGCAGCAGTCGAGATAAGGCAAGTGAATGAGCAGTGATTCGAGGCGAGACGAGGTAGGGCGAGCGGCAAGCGAGCAACAAACGAGTGGCTAACGAGATAAACAGACAACGTGGCGAGCAAACTTCGTATTGCATCGTACTGCTACGAGCAAAAGCGAGCAAGAGCGAGGTAAAACGCAACCTAAAGCGACCGTAAGCGGTCATTTTTCAGAAAAAATTACGAGCTATAACGAGCTCCATACGCAAAAGTGTGAGGGCTGCCTAATGTTTTGCTGCGTCGTGCTGCGTAAGGCTGCGTTTAAGTTGCGTTCGGCTATCGCAGCAATACGCAGCTAAAAACGCAAAGGTGTGAGCAGGGCTTAATTGAGGAGCTTGTTTATTTTAACAATCGGACACAACCACGTGATCCTATCCCCAAGACATGACAATTGGCGCAATCGGAGTGCATGTGGACAAAAAAAAGAGAGAGAAAAAGAATCAGGGCGAGCAGGTACACCTTTAACATTGTGCATTCTCATATATTTATGAAGCATTTTCATTAAAAATAATAATAAAAAAAACATCAATTGAGAGAACAAGAGCTTTAATACACAGATATAAATTCAGAATTTAGGTAATTTGATTTAGGAAGGATCAAATGTTGACAATTTAATGACGATAGTTATGACATTGCGTTCAAGAAAGCTATTTCATTTTTTGTTTAAAATCTAGAAAAAAGCCCCAAGTCAGGCAGTATCATTATTACTAGGTGTTGTTCGGATAATCATTTAAAATAACCAGACGTAAAGTATCTCGTGTTTGTCTTCTCGCCTAGCAACAGGAATGTTGCAAGGCAACACGGATAACGAGATCTGACTAGTACCACAAAATGATCATCACCACTGCATTATACGACCACACGTGTACGCAGCAGAGCGAACTGTTATGCTGCGGAACGAGCAGCAGTCGAGATAAGGCAAGTGAATGAGCAGTGAGTCGAGGCGAGACGAGGTAGGGCGAGCGGCAAGCGAGCAACAAACGAGTGGCTAATGAGATAAACACACAACGTGGCGAGCAAACTTCGTATTGCATTGTACTGCTACGAGCAAAAGCGAGCAAGAGCGAGGTAAAACGCAACCTAAAGCGACAGTAAGCGGTCATTTTTCAGAAAAAATTACGAGCTATAACGAGCTCCATACGCAAAAGTGTGAGGGCTGCCTAATGTTTTGCTGCGTCGTGCTGCTTAAGGCTGCGTTTAGGTTGCGTTCGGCTATCGCAGCAATACGCAGCTAAAAACGCAAAGGTGTGAGCAGGGCTTAATTGAGGAGCTTGTTTATTTTAACAATCGGACACAACCACGTGATCCTATCCCCAAGACATGACAATTGGCGCAATCGGAGTGCATGTGGACAAAAAAAAGAGAGAGAAAAAGAATCAGGGCGAGCAGGTACACCTTTAACATTGTGCATTCTCACATATTTATGAAGCATTTTCATTAAAAATAATAATAAAAAAAACATCAATTGAGAGAACAAGAGCTTTAATACACAGATATAAATTCAGAATTTAGGTAATTTGATTTAGAAAGGATCAAATGTTGACAATTTAATGACGATAGTTATGACATTGCGTTCAAGAAAGCTATTTCATTTTTTGTTTAAAATCTAGAAAAAAGCCCCAAGTCAGGCAGTATCATTATTACTAGGTGTTGTTCGGATAATCATTTAAAATAACCAGACGTAAAGTATCTTGTGTTTGTCTTCTCGCCTAGCAACAGGAATGTTGCCAGGCAACACGGATAACGAGATCTGACACGGGGATCAACACCGCTGCAATATACGACCACACGTGTATGCATGCTAAGAGTGAACTGTTACGCTGCGGAACGAGCAGCAGTCGAGATAAAGCGAGTGAATGAGCAGTGAGTCGAGGCGAGACGAGGTAGGGCGAGCGGCTAGCGAGAAACAAGCGAGTGCAGGGCTAACGAGATAAACACACAACGTGGAGAGCAAACTTCGTATTACATCGTACTGCTACGAGCAAAAGCGAGCTAGAGCGCGGTAAAACGCAACCTAAAGCGACCGTAAGCGGTCGTTTTTCAAAAAAATGTACGAGCTATAACGAGCTCCACACGCAACAGTGTGAGGGCTGCCGAATGTTTTGCTGCGTCGTGCTGCTTAAGGCCGGCTGCGTTTAGGCTGCGTTCGGGTATCGCAGCAATACGTACATGTAGCTAAAAACGCAAAGGTGTGAGCCGGGCTTTACAGTTCGCACACACAATTTTACTACACAAAAAGCAATAGGTGGGACAGTCAAACCAATAACGACATATCTACATCAATTTTATGCTTATTTTGGATCTTCAAACAATATGGCAGGGTCTAAATCAGCATCTGTTACAAGATTTGGCATGTAACCGGCAGATCACATCAGATATATTGATAAAAATACTCGATAAGTTAACTTACTAGCTCAATTGATCCCACGTAGTCCGCTAGCGGCCCGGTTCGTGAAAATGCATTTGCCATATAATATGGTTCGTGAAAACAGTGACGAATTAAAACTTAAAAATTCAAACATTGGCTGATATGTTTCCTACATTTTCCTGTTTTAATTAAAATGAACATAATTTCAGGGTGGAGTTTCCCTTAGAGCACAAGTTAAAATTTTATTTGTAAATATTTGCCTATGCTTAGTGTACATGGTATAAAACGGTGTATTAGGGAGACATGTCTCCTTAAGGTAGGACACAGGAAAATGTCTCCCTAACGCTGCCCAGAGTGAAACAAAACGTTAAGGAGACAAAAATTAGCACCATATATTTGTAACTTAAGAAAGGAATTCCTATTGAAAATGAGAAATGTGCTGATTTAAGGATAACAGTTTTAGTTTTTATTTTAGCGAATCATAATAAACGTTGGTAGATTTTTTACAAAGTTATGATGTAATCTAGAAAATGTCTCCGAAAGACGCATTTTTATAGCATGTCTCCCTAACGCTGGATCCAGTGGTATATATATATATATATATATATATATATATATATATATGTCTAACAATATATCAACCTCATCAATTCTAGCTGCTCACCGTTCTGATGAAGAGGAACGGAGATGTCTTGGACGATGCCACCTAGCTCTGTGAGTTTATTAATGGTTGCTTTTAAGACACGGTTGACGTCAGCATTGGCTTGTGGAGTCGCGAATCCTTCTTGTAGTATCCCTATTTTCAAACCCTCAATACTCGTGTTCTCCAGCTGAACGATTAAGCAGAACAAAAGTTATAACACACACGTAGAAAAATCTTACAAGTTCAAATAATGCAAAATGTTGTTTTCTTCCTCGATAAAATCATTGTATTCTTTACAGCACATAGTTTATTCTACAAAGGCCATGATCCCAAAACGGGCTCTACACATTTTTACACAGAACATTGTCATTTTCTTCTTTCGCTTGCTGGAAAGTTAGAACGTGAAAAGAAACGCAAATCTGTACTTGTTTGTCTACAAAAACATCCTTACCTACATACGATCAAGCTATGAATCTGATCCATCTCTTTAAAGAAAATGAGCTCTTTGTATCAGGCATATTCCGAAGAAGCGTCATTTCAGCATCGATTTTCTGGATATCAT
>OZ022580.1:20768512-20821597 GCA_963669155.1 Arbacia lixula | reverse complement strand
TTCTTATATATATATATATATATATATATATATATATATATGGTTAAGGCACCGGCGTTCAAAGCTGGGGGCCCGGGTTCGATTCCCGGCAGAGACATTTTTTCGGCATAACCAATTTTTCCAAAGGGTAGATAGCTCTGGGGAACCTTGATTTAAGCTACGCCTACCATTGTTCTCTTCATCCATTTCTTTCACAAAATATTTAAATAAAAGAGTTGCCAAAAGCTGTTGTATATTTATAATTTCTTACACTGATATACTTTCTCTCATACGTGTACTGCATCAAAGTACTAGCTTTGATCCAGCTGAGGCATGGCGGCTTGTCATTGTTCAAAAAAAACCCACCTGCACCCAACAAAGGAAATTATAATTGGTATAGTGTCGAGAATTTGTCAATCTGACGGTCAGTCGTATCGGGGTCGCCTTTGCCACTAACCCGTCTCTGTGGTCTAGTGGTTAAGGCACCGGCGTTCAAAGCTGGGGGCCCGGGTTCGATTCCCGGCAGAGACATTTTTTCGGCATAACCAATTTTTCCAAAGGGTAGATAGCTCTGGGGAACCTTGATTTAAGCTACGCCTACCATTGTTCTCTTCATCCATTTCTTTCACAAAATATATATATATATATATATATATATATAAGAGTGCAATAGTTCTCAACTTTGACATGATAAGTGCGGTTGCTCCAGAAGTATATAAATGCGAAAAAAGAGTCTAGGAGCTGGGGCGTAGCTGGACCTTCCAAGTTTAATTGAAAGCTTTCGGCTGTTAGGCCTTCTTCTGTCAAGTTCTGAAGTATAAACATTAACAAATACACTGTATAAGTAAACATATATGGCGATATCAATCAAATCAAATCAAATCAAATCAAGCATCAAAAACATAGCAAAAATTAGGTATGAAAAATATCGCCATATATGTTTGCTTATACAGTGTATTTGTTAATGTTTATACTTCAGAACTTGACAGAAGAAGGCCTAACAGCCGAAAGCTTTCAATTAAACTTGGAAGGTCCAGCTACGCCCCAGCTCCTAGACTCTTTTTTCGCATATATATATATATATATACATATATATATATTGATACGCACTATCATACCTTTAGTTGGTGAATCATTTAATTTGTGTTCAATGTTGATACATTATCTTGTACATATTGTGTTCGATATGTCGTAATAAACCGTAATGTATTAACAAATGTTCTCCCTAAGTGCTTGGTAACACTATGACATTTCCCTGCTACTTCTACTAATTCGAGGGCATGCATAGGCTTCAGCCTATACCATCTCGGGTTCCATGAACATAGCAGCACCTCCAGACCTGTCTATCCAGCATGGCTGTCCTGAGCTCACTAACGCTATCAAGGCCAGTGTCATTCTTTAGTACACTAATGTAAGTGGCCCGACTTCTCCCTCTTCTTGCCGGCTCCCAGAGTGTGAGGGGATAAGCTACTTTTTTTTTTAGATACTTTTGGTAGACAACCATATAAATTGACATTTCGTATGAAGTCACACCAGGACACATTAAGAGCTATCCTAAGGATGCGTGTGTATACTCCACCCAGTGCTTTCTCTTGTCGGGCTGTGAGTTTCCATGTATCTGCTCCATAGAGCAGGACAGCTTCAACTGTTGCAACAAAAAGCCGACATTTTATACCATCATTAATTTGGGACTTCCAAACTTCTCTCATACTATGCAAGGCATTCCATGCAAGGGCACGTCTGATTCTGATGTACTGGTCTGTCGAGACAATCCAGGATCCCAGATATTTGAAGTTATTCTTCACTTCGAGAACTGTGCCATCTAAGGTACTAATAGAGGTGTCATTTATATTACAGGCCATCACCTTTGTCTTCTTGGCATGTAGCTGCAGGCCAATCTTATTGCACTCCCTTTCCACTGTTAGAAGTACTTCCCTTGCCTTCTCTGCCGTATCTGATATCAACGCAATATCGTCAGCGAAGTCCAGGTCAGTGACCATTACTGGTGGAACCCGACAGCTTTGACGGGGCACCGATGTGAATCCAAGCTCCTCCTCTCTGGCATTGATGGCAAGCCTCAGAGCATAGTCAAGGGCTATAATAAACAAAAAGGGCGCTAACGTGTCTCCTTGATGTACCCCGCTAGTATCTCAAAGTACTCTGTGTCTCCATCAGGCGTGCAGACCTTAGCACGCGTCTTGGAGTAAGTGGCACTGATTGCCTGGACTAGTTTCTCAGGGATGCCATATGCACAGAGAATTTCAAGGAGTTTACCTCAATGGATGCTGTCAAAGGCTTTCCTGAAATTAATGAAGGTGATCATTACAGGAAGGCTCTTAACTCTTAACTCCTTCAAGTAGTCTCCTAAGTTCTAGGATCTGTTCTACAGTTGATCGTTCCTGCCGGAAGCCATTCTGAGTGTCCCTTAGCAGTGGGTCTATGAAGGGTCTGATACGGTTCAAAATCATTCTATTATATGTCTTGGCCACGACTGAGCTTAGACAACCCCCCGGTAGTTATCAGTATTGGAGAGATCCCCTGACTTTGGGTACTGGGATAATGTTAAGGGTAGACCACTGTTCCGGCAACTCCCCTTCCTCATAAGAGCGGTTGATGAATTCTAGGATGATGTCATCCACAGGGACATATTTTAGCACTTCAGGTTCTACTCCATCCTCCCCACGGTTCTTGTTGCTCTCTATGCATGCTTTAGCTTTCTTGTATTCATCTATGGTAAAGGGGCCATCTGGTATGCGGAATTCACTGAAAATGGGAGTTATTGGTTCATTTTCCTCCAAGAGCACAGGAGGATTGGCCAATAGATTCCTGAAGTGTGAGTATCAGGCATAGAGCTATATTTCAGGTCTCAACTCTCTTTTCTGCACTTTCACCTCGAATCCTGACAGACTGGGATGACTTTCGTCCCGAGATGTCATTGATGAGCTTCCAGCTCAGTCCATATCTTTGATTTTCATGTGCTCTTTCTTCTTCAGTTATTTGCCTAGTCAGTTTGTCCTGTTGTCAGTTTGTCTTATACAAGTTCTCCTTTTATCGAGTAATGCAGTTTCCATTTTTGGAATGCACGCTGAATCTGTTAGTTGTTGCTATTCGGACAAGCTTTGGGGTTTATGCACTTCGTCCAATCAACATGTTTGTTATAGTAACCCGAAAGCTAGTTCGAATTAGTAGCAACAATTGTGCACTCCATCCATTGAAACTGAATCATGAAATGCATGTGAATGTAATAAGGCGTTGTGATGCAGTTAGGGGGGAAGTTGTGATACATTACGAAAACGGCTTATCAAAATCAAATCGTGGAATCTTGCTTCCCACTCCCCGCCTAGTTCTTTGCGGCCACTGAGGAGGCGGAGTGGGCCGTAGAGGTGATGGGGAGGTACGGGCTACCAGTGGCCTGCACCATGAGGATGGGCGTGGCCGGAGACATGAAGGGCGTGTCTGTCGGTGACGCAGCCGTCAGATTGGCCAAAGCAGGTAGGTGTCATAATGATATCATGAATACTGGGCGTGTCTTCTTCTTCTGGGAGTTGTGTAGTGGATCTTTCCTCCGACTCCCCTTACTCTCACCTCATTTGAATTGATTTATATTAACATAATGGAATACTAATTCTTAAAACCGTAAATATCATAATGCATGAACAAACTACATGATATACAATCATTTTGGTTATATAAATAAAACACATTTTCACAAGACGTACGAAAACCTTCATTAAAAATCTTCTCCCAGCAAGGAATACTCAGTTTTATATCGGGCCTATAGTCTTTTAATCAAGTTGTGTACAAAGTATTTATTTATTTATTTATCTATCTATTTATTTATTTATTTATTTATTTATTTATTTATTTCTAGGTTTATTGAAGCAGGGTGGCCTCTTCGGTTATAAAAACTGTTGTGACTGAGGGCCCTGACGGATGACAAATGCACTACAATACATAACATCAACAATAATATATACACAGAAATACAAAACATATCAACATTTTTAACAAATTTAATGGACAAGAAACAACACGTACTGTTACCATTGGTTACGAATCTAGCTCCACGTTCCATTGTGGTCGTCCATGACCATATACCGTTCAGGTGCCGACGTCATCGGTGTCAACTGCTGCTACGATCCCGATATCTCCCTGGGCTCGATGGTCATGATGAAGGAGGGCTTAGAGAAGGCTGGGCTATCCGCCTTCCTGATGATCCAACCCGCAGGCTACCACACCCAGGATCTCGTCGATGCAACCACCGGTTATTTTGCGCTACCCGAGTATCCATTCGGTAATGTTGCAACATGATATACATCTCTTAGCCTGGCTTTCAAACTGTTGGGCATTTATAATTCACACAACAATATTCAATAAACGGATCTGCCTGCAGCATACCAATCATTCTCAATTCTTTCTCCGCTGATGGAGGGAGAAAAATAATTTTTTATGTCCAAAAGCATAAAGGCCAGGCCATTCTCCTTAAATGACACTTTTCTATGATCATTGGCATCCAACCCGTATGCTACTATCATGACTATACGCACGACCTTGTCGATGCTACCATCGGGTTTTTGCGCTACCCGAGTATTCATTTGGTAGTATCATTGAATGATTTGATTTGATAGATGGTAAAGAACAAAAGATTATTCCTGTCCCACGTTGGCATGGTAACCCGACTGTAATTTGTGTTGTTGTTGCTGCTGCTTATTTTGTATTATCCTCTTAGCTGCTGTAACCATATAGGTGCGCCTAACCTATCAAGCCTCTACGGCTTTTACAGTCGTCCTTTTCCCCCCAATTGTAACCATTAATATATTCTATATTCAACTTGTAAATACATGTCAAATATAGCTTGTTTATTATTATCTATGAAATGTATTTCTCATGTTTGTCATATTTTACTATGTGTGTAAATATGATTTTTTATGTTGATGGAAATAAATAAAATTCAATAAATCAATGAATCAATATATTTCCTAGCTCCAACTTGTCTTTCTTTTCTCTGCTTCTGCTACACAAACTTCATACAGCCTTGGAGCCTCGGGTCCTCACCAGAGTGGACGTGCAGAAGTTCACTCGCAGGGCACACGAGCTCGGCATCAGGTACATCGGAGGGTGTTGCGGGTTCGAGCCTTACCACATCAGAGCCATTGCCGAGGAGGTAGGTTATAATAAGCCTTATTTTGTGTAATCTATGATCATGTCAATATGTATAGTAGTGTATCATTTGAACACATGGCCCCCAGGTAGAATAGCACAAGCTTACTGATGGGGCTACACTGTATGAAACAGACTGAATGAATAAACAAATTAATACATAAATTGAATTAGCAGCGGATCCGGGATTTAGAAAAAGAGGGGGCGCCGACTGCAATTTTCCTGGATGGGTGTGTTCAGTGTGTGGGGTGCGCCTCTTGCGCACGCCCCAAAAATGAGATGAGACTGTGAAAATCGCCTAAAAATGACCTATTTTGACCTATTTTGAAAAACAAATATTTTACCTATTTTTTTTTCGCTGTTTAAGCTCAAAATAACTGTGCCTATTCATATTGTACGCCAGATTTCGTATGTACTATATTTACCATTTTTGGCAGGATATCGATAATGTCCAATTTTGTAGAGTGTACCCTGATTGTAAAACAACCCTTAAAAGAAAGGCTACAAATTCTTTTTTTTATTGTAGAGCTGTAGTGTGAACAGGCTACTTAGTAATTCACATTTATAGATTAGTGCACATCGTTATGATTGATCTTCCTCTCCTATCTGTTTGTTTTAATTCCTCTGTTTATCATCCTTTATCTGCTACCTATGATATTTTAATATTCATTATTTCCTTTTATTATATAAATGAACATGTAAATGCATATATGCAAAATAAACCCATGATGTTTAAAGATGCAAAGCCCAGGGTAGTTCAACACAGGCAATTATGGAGTAAGGGTGTCTTCATCGAGGTGTCTCTGTAAGTTTAGAACCACGCCCTTTGACTACCCGCTCAGGCCACTCTACATTATCAAGTCATTATATCGAAAAAAATTGGCTCGCGCTTTGTGCTCGCATGGTTTAACTGCATTTGGAATTCCGAACGTGATTAGCGTCCTAGAACCTCCGACGTTATATTTGTTTAATTTATTCAACCCATGTTAAAATTATTGTTTCAGGGGATTTATTTAAAATAAGGGTTTAGAATGCAGTGATTTCAGGTCACTTTATCAAGAGAGAGAGAGAGAGAGAGAGAGAGAGAGAGAGAACAAAGAAATCAGCTCGCGCTTTGCGCTTGCACGATTTTATTCCTTATTTAGTATATGATTTAGACCCAAAAGGAAAATCACCCTACCCCCCCCCCCCTTCCTAGTGGTGGTCTAAAATGGGGCAGGGCTTAAATTAATCCAAGGCCACTAAGGCCATGTCCTTTTGATTGGCCTCAATGCCCCCGTCATTGGCCTTGGAGATTTTTTGTGCCCTTTCCACTTCTTCCTATTTGTGTTGTAATATAGGAATGTGCCCTACAGAAAAGTGGCCTTGCCCTAAAAATATTGAAATTTAAGGCCTGTGGGGGTAGAGCAAAGAGAGAAGAAAAGGGAAGGCTTAACAATTTCGGACTTTCTAAAATAGTGGCAACGGAGGGGGAGGGGGGCAGTCGGGGGGAAAAATATTCAAACGGCGGGTCAAAAAAAAATGATGGAGCCCCCCTCCCCCCCCCCCAATCCTGAAAATCTTCATAAGCGTATGCATCTATTGTTGAATAGTTCGCTTACAATCTTTTCCTAATTTTTCTACCCCTGGTATTTCTCTCTCTTCTCATATTCCCCTCTCGTTTTGTCGCATGAATGAGTGTGTGTGTGCGTGTTGTGTGTGATTATGCAGGTTAACTTATTACATTGATATCCTTTAAATGTTTATTGTCGTTGTTTATTGTGTTGTTTATCACTGCCCATAAGCATATTTGCTTCTTAGGGGTCCATACCATTATTTCATGTTTGTAGATATGTTGTATTTTGTTGCTTCGTTTTTATAATGGTTAAATAAGTGAAATTAATGTTACATGTTTATGCAATATGACTCGTCGCTCAGCTATAGGATAATATTCACTGTATATGTTGTTCATGAAAATAAACTGACTCTCCTAGAATGTACAGTGGACGCTGATATTTCACACACGGCCTCGTAAATAACAGAATGACATTACTCATTTACTAATAAAACGCATTGTAAAAAAACACACACCTTAAATCTTAAATCGCGGCATGATTGAGGCGGCGGTTATGATAGGATCAAAGGAAGTCGACCGAGTACAGCCCATTCCTGACGAGGCCTCATGGACGTGTGCACAACCATGACATGACGTAACGATGTAATCAATATGTTTATTTTGCACCTCTCTCTCTCTCTCTCTCTCTCTCTCCCTCTCTCCTCCTCCTCCTCCTCTCTCCCCTCTCTATCTGTCTGTCTGTCTGTCTGTCTCTGTCTCTCTGTCTCTCTCTCTCTCTCTCTCTCTTTCTCTCTCTCTGTCTCTGTCTCCACGACAGCTTGAGGTGGAGCGAGGGCGGGGAATACCGGGGGCCGACAAGTCAGACGGGCCGGCCGGGCTGGCCAATAGCTTCACGAAGAACCAGCTGAAGAGGCAAGTCTAGAAATAACATGCTTGGCTCGAGTCATGACATATTTTTCCTCAACTGCATAAGTTTTGTGTCGCAAAATGCTTATGGCACATCTATTTTATGTACAATAAAAACAAAGAAGTAATAAGGGTGTACTGTTAAAAGTTTAAAAAATATCTGACAAAATTAGTAAGTGCCCAGTTTTTTTATCCAAACTCCACCAAGATTAACAGGGGGGTTAACATTTTTCATGTCAAATGATTTCACGAGAACTTCACCTCGCGAATCGATTTCATCATCATGATCGTCATGATATCCAAATGTTCTTCAGTGTGTTAGTTTCATGGGGTATTGTTTTTCTCCTCTCCCCGATCTCTCTTCAGGATCACCCCCGAGTACTGGCTGAATCTGAAGCCGGCTGCCGGCCGGGAATGGATCGACAAGCTGGCACAGATCGACGTAGATAATGAATATGCAAATAATGCTAACGCATAATAGGGGTTCTTTGCGCTTGTGATAACAACAAAAGACATACAGTACCAAAATGTGACGTCATATGGGCATGTTGTCAAGACAACTGGTTCTAAACTCTGAGGGTAGAGCAAACAGCAGTGATCATAGCAGGGACTCTAATTGGGAGTACCCGACACCAGCCCGCTAGACATTGTCGGACCAGTGAAGGTCTCACTAGAGTTACGTTGTTTAGAACCAGAGGCCGGCGTACATGAGAGAGATAGAGGTTATATCTAAGTAATAGAGATGAGCCTGGGTTGAACTTCCCATTGCAATCTAAAGTATATACATTCAGCTCTATGTATCGTTGATATAATCACTGACGACTGCAATCGATTGCAATCGAAAAAACATTCGGCTTCATGCGTTTGAACACGTTGATTGCTATCACTAAGTTCAATCGATTCCAGGCAGCTGAAAGGTGATTTCAGACCCACATTCAAACGTTATTATCAGATAGACAGAGATATGCAGTTTATTCTCATTACTTTATCAAATATTTAAGAAATTGTGTGAAAAGCACTCAAATGAGAAGCTACTTCAACTACCATGAACATGTTACATGTGTAATAAGTCAATGGGCTCTTCCTGGCTTGGTACTATGCATTATCGTACAATCGGCAATGGGACAAGTCCCTGTTTAAGTTAATAATATTGAACCAGTCATTCTGAAGAGATACATTGGATATACCCCATGGTTATACATACATTGATACATAATCTGCAAGATTAACAATTCAAATCAAAAGAAATATATATTCTTGTTAAAAGTCGTAGCCTCATAAAAAAGTAACCAATGGAGTTATCGTAAACTTAAAGAAACAGTATCGTAGGATTTTTTTTAGAGTGAAAAGCCTAGAATACAACAGAGCTTTCAGTCCTTTTTAATTTACGGTGCTAAGTTTAGCTCTGTCGATGGTGAAAACATTTTCAAACTATTATTTCCATGTCAGCTCGGCTAAAGCAATGGAAATGGTCATGGTAACATTTTACATTGTTTGAAATAAGCCGTATATGCATATATAGATATTGTGTAATCTAAATATAGGAACCTATTAATTTCTTGTATGATATACGATAATTAACTACTGTTAAATTATGATTACTTTACTTTCATTCCAATCTGTATCATAATTAGAATGTAACATTTGTTATGCAATCTTAACCACACGAACTTGATTTTTTCCGAATGAGGAAATGGCTGCGTTAATGTTTTAGGAAGAAGTTGCTGGAAAAAAAAATTCAGATTTGTCAGTCATTTTCGAGATTTAGCCTACCTACTTCACCGAATTGATCCAAGACATAAGTGGACTCGAGGGTGCCTCGTGTCCACATGCGCGTTACGTTCCCGTGATTGTGCACACATTGAAAGTGCGAGGATGTCCCCCATTTATCATGTTTGTATATCCATTTGTAGCCATTCCCTCAAATTTGACAAATCACCAACATCGTCGTCGGCATCATCATTATCAACACCATCATCATCATCATCACCATCACCGCCATCACCATCGTCATCATCATCTCCATCACCACCGTCATTATCATCATGGTTTACATCATCACTATTACCATCGTTTTCTTCATATCTTTATGATGATGATGATGATGATCATCATCATCATCATCATCATCAGCATCATCATCATCATCATCTCCATTTCACCATCATGAATTTTATGGCCACCACCATCATCATTGTCATCTTCATCACCATCACCATCACCATCATTATCATTATAATCATCTCCATCATCATCTTCATCATCATGTTATTCTTCGAAAAATCGTCATATTCATTTCTTTATTTGCACGCATGCATATTTACAAGCCCCAGCAAGCATGATAATTGAAATATTTTGTACATAATTCAACACATTCACCAAATATATACATCATGAAAGCAGACCACTAGCCCAGCCAACAGTCAAACGACCGACATATCGTTATTACACACTTTATTATTCGTTTCCATCATTGGGATAGACCACTTCCTTCCCGATCATTATGATGACATCTTACATACAAAAAGAAACTGGTATGATGATAATGATGATGTTGATAATTATGATGATGATGATGATAATAAAAAAAAATATCCGTTATGTATGGTGTTTAACTGTATGTGTGAGTGGTATGCGTATCCCACATCTTCAAACTTCAATATGTCCTACAAACAGGCCATTTCATCTAAGCAACGAATGATATGATAATATATCCTAATGGCAATGTAGACCTGTATAATAACACAATATTAGAACACTTATTGCGTTATTCAAAATGGGCACACAACTTCGAAAGAACCACATGCATAATTTAAATCTTTATCACCGCATTCTTCTTGCATTAGCAAATTCGGCGAGGTGTTTTTGATAGTTTCACTGACTCATAAATTTGAGGATAGGGATTCGAACCGAGCAGTTGTGTCCCTAAAGCAAACATCAATTCAGAGATCTCTATCAAGATACTGAACTGAACCAACGACTGAAATAATAATAAATGCATGAAAAGTAATGTTGACACGAGTGACAATAGTCTGGGTAGATTATATCACGCGGACTCTTATTATCCGCGCACTTCGCACATAGATGAGTGAATATTGGCGCGGGTGGATTTGTCATATTTTGCCGCGGCGGGAAATCGCTCGCATCAAAGTGCAGGCGAGCAGCAGCGGCAAATTTCTTCCATGTGAACGTGCCTCAAGACTGGCCACTACTGTCATTGATCTTGCTCACATGACGGCTCGTCTCTGTCCACTCAGCTAGCTTCAAGATTCGCTCCCGGCCAGTCGCGGGCACCAGGGCATTCCAATATTCCGCATTGGCCCTGCACACGTTCAAGAAAAGAAACGAAGAGTTTAAAAGGGGGGAAGCACATTTCCAGAAAATTTGCTTGTTAGGTTTCAGGTGCAGTCAGTCAGTGAATGCACGAGTTTGAATGAATGTTCACAAAGGTGGCTTTGATTTAGACCACGGGTAAAAGCAACTCGAGTGACGAAAATTCGCTTGATTGAACGCACACACTTAGTAAGTTCGCTAAGGTGTTATTACTTCATTTAAACAAATCATAACGTTCAATTTGAATTAAACCGTCTACACCGCAACAACCGGTTTTTCATTAAGCACCCTTTGCTTAAACGCCCGCGTTCATTGCTTAATCAAGCACACTAGCCTTACGCTATGAGATATGCATAAACCGTGGTCTTTATCTCAACCATCTTTGGGAATTTGGGCTAAATCATCCTGAAACTACAGGGACTAGCTATGGTAAATTAGGTTTATACTATATTCATACACCTATCCACCGATATGATACAATCACGACTTGCAACTTCAACGACTTAGAAGACAACTTCCTTTAAATGTTGAACACGGCAAATTGGCTACAATTTTAGTGTTAACTACACTACAGACAAGCACTGTAATAGATAGAATGCAATTTTCATTATCATTCTTCATTGTCGTTATCATTAGCATTTTTTTTATCATGCACCGCACAGCTACATTCGGATTTTGACTGCAGTCAGTGACGGCTTCCGGTCTCATACACTAGTACACGGGACCGGAAGCGGACATGACTGCAAACGTGGTTGCGCGGGGCATCATGGGACGATTTTCTTTTTATGAGGTTTGGAGAATGGATTACCTCCGGGCTTGATTCGAGGCGACACTCCTTTTAAGGGACGCGTAGCCCTCATGCTTGTCTTGGCAAGGGGGTCTCTTCTTACGCTCCACGCTCAGCTGAAGGTTAAAGAACAGAGACATCATTATGATCCTTATCGTTACCATGGATACACAGGTGTTACTAATGTTTTTATGCACAAGAAAGACACAAAGAAAAAGAGCAAAAACGTCATGAAGGTATCTGGCGCACACAAAGAGTGGCAGCACATACGATGATGTTTGATAATCATGGTAATTCCGGTGAAGTATGAGGTTAAGTTCGTCGCTGCGATTTCATTTCCCTGGTAGTATGTTTACAGGTAACAACTTCCCCAGTGATTGACCGTTCATGTGCCAGGGAAATGTTGCTAGGATAGAAATACGCGAATGCAGTACGAACAGAGTTAATCGTTCAGGTACACTCGAACCTACACAGAAAGACCACTCAAGGGAGACAATAAAATTTAGTTTCTATAAATTGACAGATTACATTAATACATGTTTCAACAAACAAGAGACACCGTACGTTCATGGAAAACAAGATGCATGGTCTTCATAGTCAGCTGGTCCTCTATGCATGGTTGTTATACAGCAGGGGGGGGGGGGGGGGGGTCACCAAGCTAAGAACGACTTTACGCATGACCGTTTCATGTTCTAAATCAGATTCTCAATGATTTTGATTACCATTAGCTAAACTTGAATTTCATCTTTATATATTAATTTTTTGTTATCATTTATCAAATTTTATTAGGATTATTGTCAATAAACACCCCTGGTCTCTTAGTACCTCTTCCGCAATGGCCCTGATGTGGTAGGGTTCGAATCCACAGCATCCCCCGACGTAGCGCACTCCAAGCTCGAAGGCGCGACGAGCAAATTGGTGAACATCCATCCTGGTAAGCAGGCGTGGTTCCATAGCTTGGGAAGAATACAACATATTGAACAAGGATAAAAAGCCGCCAAAAAAGCAACAAAGCGCAGCTGAGAGTTAAACAGACCTGGGCCATGTTGCATATAGGTTTTCAATTATTACAACTTAACCAATAAATGGTAACTACCAGGGAAACCACCAATGAGCTCTTACTATTGCATCTGTTACCATGGTAGTTACCATTGATGGTAAGTTACAATAATGGAAAACTTATATGCAACATGGCCCAGGGCCACGTTGCATAGATGGTAAAATTGTATCAATGGTAACTATCATGGTGACATCGTTTGACAGCCAACCAAATTCAATAGAAGTTGCCATTCGTAGCAAATTACCATCAATGGTAAATCTTAGGCAATAGGGTCTAGATATACCATTTTAGTACCCACATTTTAGTAGTCATTCTTTAATAGGTTTGTGTTTTTGAGGACATTTCCCTTATTTCTTTCTAAACATCTCCTTCGCAAGCAAAATGCGACTATTCGTATCCTACATTTCTGCTTCACTCTTTCCATCATCATGATCAGAGGTTCTAACTACACTTCCATGGTTGCTCAAGGTATCGAAGAACATGTGTATCGGCCGATTACATCTAAATATGTAGTCCTCCTTCGTGACTTTACCCTGCATATTTCCTCACAAAAGGTGGACATGCCCAGTTCTTCACTGCTAAGGCTACCACAGATGACACGATTTGCCACAATTCTACAGCCATGAGGGTCAACGACTGGAAATATGACGTCACCTTCCTAGCACAAATCCAATGACCGGGTCCTGCAATTCAGCCAGTCGCAGAGACGTACAACTTCAATGTGTACGTACCAAAGGGGAATTCAGGAAGACTCGTGTACCCTATCGGATCGCTGGCAATTTCCTGCGCGTGATAACCCATAGGTTGAAGCATCAGGAACCTCTCCAGTCCAGCCCGACTGAGGGCGTCCTTCATCAGCGAGATAGCGCCCAGGGACGTGTCCGGGTCGTAGGCGCAATTGATGCCGATCACGTGAGCACCTGGGATAGTGAGAACAGAAATAGAGCAAAAGAGATGGTACTAATCTCCAGGCCCCGCGCACACGCATGAAGTCATGATAACTTGACGTTGCATACCACGCGATGCATAGTTATATTTGCTAATTCTCCATAGACCTACCACATGTGAGGAAAATTCTTTTATGATGCATCGCCCAACCACATTCGGGTTTGGGGTGCAGACATGTCTGCTTTCAGTATCATACATTAGTACACTGGACCGGAAACGGACATGACTGTAGGAAAATATGGATATAACTGCATCATGGGACGATGAGTATGGAGAATTGGAAAGCTTGCTGATCATTGTATGCTCGACCAAGAACAAACAGTAATGCAGATCAGGTGAACGAAATTGACATCAGCAAGCTTCGATAATATAACGATAAAATCATAACCATCCCAGCGGATGTCACGTGATAAGTTGATGATCCTGGGCATTCTATCATGTACACTACATCTATATTTTCCTTATTCTATGAAGCTGACGAGCAATGACTGCGTGTATATCACCTCTCAAACCAGAGCCGATAATGGGTTACAGGGTTAAGACAAATCCACCACAGTATGCCATGTTCCTTTCCTCCTCCCCAAACCTCTCTACCCAGTTTGAAAAGGCTCATATCATAAGGTGTATACTAGTACCTCTGCAAACCTAACTACGCCCCTCTTTTCCCTCACCACCCCTCCCTTCCCCTCCTCATCTCCCCGCGCTATGACCATGATTACAGAGACTTCAGGCTACCACAGGCGACACTATTTGCCACGATTCAGCAGTCATCACTGGTCATACGGGCCTACGACTGGGACGTTACCTTTCTTGCACAGATCCACTCATTGACCAGATTCCGGTGGTTCAGCCAGTCGCAAAGTGTCATGTCTTGTGGCCTTAACCCTCTCAGTCATATGGGACCATAATATGGCTGTGTATTAAGTCAATGTAAATTTTAATGGCTTGGTACTGAGACAGTTAACATGACCTGTACCTGCACGCGCCATTCTCACTGCAGCATCTCCGGTGGATACGCCGCCACTGTCCCCGACGGAGTTGACCTGCATAGTGCAGGCTACGGGCAGCCCCGTTGTCGCCATCACTTCGATGGCCCACTCGGCCTCCTCCACGTTGCTGAAGAACTGCAGTGCAGAGGGAGGGAGGAGACAATAATATAGAGATGTCTATTTCTATCTGTCTCTTCTTCTCTTTGGTTATGAAAAGGAATATTAGTATACATCATGTATGCTTGCTAAGGACGATATGACACGCTTCTGACCTTCCAGCCAGTCATACACTACATTAACCTTCTAACCTACCAATCAACCAACCTATACCCACCCACCTTCTAACCAGCCAGTCAGCCAACCGGCCATCTATCCAAGCTTCCAACAAACGTATGATAAAACCGCTTAACCAACCCATCAACCAACCAACCAACCAACCTACACACCAAATAACTAACCAACCCACCAGTCCACCAAGTACTCAACAAATCTACCAGCCAACCTACCAACCTATTAAAAATAATCAAGCAACCAATCAATTTAACACCCGCTTAACCAATTAACCAACCCAACGACTAACCATCTAACTAATCCAACGACCAACCAACCCAATACACAACCAACTAACCAACTAGCTAAGCACCAACCAATCAACCTAACAACCAGCCAGCAGCCCAACTCACCCACCTTCCTACCTTTCAATCATCGGGCTAACCAATCAGCTTATCAGTCTACCTTCCAATCAGCCATACAACCTACCATCCTCCCCCCAAACCAGCCAGTTAACCAACTAACAAACCGACCAACCAACCAACCAACCAACCAACCAACCAACCAACCAACCAACCAACCAACCAACCAACCAACCAACCAATAACCTTCTAACCAGCTGTCCAACCCACTACCCAATCCAATCCGATTCCTAATCGTAATCATGCATGTACCTCTCCGAGAAGGAAGTCAACCTTCTTGTCGACGAAGATGGCGCACTGCTGCCTGAATTCGTTTTGCACGACCTGCTTTCCCTTTCCTTCCGTGAATGCAGGGACTGGCGAGAGGCTTCCAGCCACTAGGGCGCCACCTTCGTCCGCCACCTCTCTGGCGAGGTCACAGGCCTTCTCGTTCAGTTCCTTCCACTAGAAAAGGAAGTTATGGCTATATCAACATCTACATTCACATGCACATTACGTTAACACTTTGCTACTCGATTTTCCCTTAGTTACGGGAATCGGGTGGTCGATGTGTTAAGTCTACGGGCATTAAATTATTCAGGAGTCCAAAGGTTTAAGAGCAGGGTGAAAACCCGGTGGAGTGGACAGATAACCTATCGTAGGGAACGGGTGAGAGGTGCCGACTCGTCGTGGCTAGTGAGCTTACAAACAATGTCATTAAAAGCGACATACGAGTACGAAATAATAGTAATATGATGATCTACTCACTGTGAAATGGTAGACTTGCAACATGGACTAGCTGTATACAAACAAAATGAACCCTTAAATGCATTAATACATATTTTTGTACATCTTCCTGTACGCACCTCATAGCTATGCCCAACGACAATGTCATTATCTGCCTTCTTCACCATACTGTCCTCGGAGGCGTAGAAAGTGAATGTTTGCATCACATCAGAACCAGCGCGCAGGAACTCACGATGTAGCTGCTTTACTGCAAACACAATTGATACATTTTGTTCAAAATTAATAGAGTACCAAAGTGGAGTCGTCATATCCATTGTTATGCAGGTTTCCTGTTCTAAACAACGTCACTCAAGTGAGAGTTTTACTGGTCCGATGATTATGGCTAACGGGCTAGGGTCGGGCACTCCCAAAGAGAGTTCCCGCTATGATCACCGCTACTTGCTCAACCTTCATACATGTGACATAGCTTAGAAAGAGTTCTCTTGACAACATGCTCAACAGACACCCAGTAGTAAGGATAGTGCATCCATTCTGTAAATGAAGGGAAAACAAGTCAGAGAAAAAAAAATCTTGCAATCAGCAGTGATCAGCGGGATTCGAATCTACTGCTCACCGGGCAGCGACGTAACCAGCACGCCATTTGTTGTCGTCTGAAATTACATGATGTGATATTCACAAGTGCCTATAGTGTGATCTGTTCTGCCTCATGAATTTTCTATAGTCGTCTAACGACAATGTAGCTAGATATTTAGTGAAATGGCTTTCTGGTGCAATTTCAATATGTAAATAAATTTGGGGCATATAGAGTACCGGAGTGGAGTCGTCATATCCATTGTTATGCAGGTTGATGGTCCTAAACAACGCAACTCAAGTGAGACCTTCACTGGTCCGATATTGTCTGGTGGGCTAGTGTCAGGCACTCGATCCCAAAGAGAGTCCCCGCTATGATCACCGATGTTTGCTCTCATCGTGTAGTTTAGAACCAGTTATCTTGACCATATGGTCATATGACATCACACTTCGGTACTCGACCATACCATCCAGTAGTAGCGATAGCAAGCTCCATCCTGTAAATGGATGAAACACAAGTCAGAAAGTAATTCAAAATCAACAAATTCATACAATACTGACATTGAGAATCATTTGCATGCATAAAGAAAATGGTATATTCCCTCACGTCGTTCAAAAAATACGTAAGTAATGGTAACCCCAAAGCTTGCCCGAAGTTTGTCTGAGTGGCAACAAGTAATATCAGAGTGCGCTTCACCCTATGAAACTTAATCACGAAGTACAGGTGACTGTAATAACGCGTCATAAGGCAGGTAGGGGATAAGTTGCGAATACACTGCGAAAACGGCTTATTCTGTAATATCAATTTGTTTTAACAGATTGTTTCCTCCGATGGTTTGAAGTACGGCGTTCAAACAAATATTTATCACATAACGTACAAAGTCTGTTTTCCCTATCGATTTGTTCATGTCTTCCTGTGATAACGGGTAACTTGTGATTTCTACAACGAAATGTCAGAAATATGCAAAAATTACGTAATACGGCATCTACACACACTTTTTTTGTTTTTCAGAAATTTTTATTCAATTCCATTCAAATTATACATGACAAAAAATAAACCGCAATTCCACTTGGTATTGCGGTTATAAATTAACAAAAAGTTACAGATTTGATCACATATTCGATCACAATAAACAAAAATATATCATTTTCTTTGTACCATTGTCACAAAGTGAATTAACTTAGATAATTCATATATGTTTAATATTTTAAATTAATATGAACAAATAGAATGAATAATAAAATAAAGGAATGGAATCATATAATATACATTTTCGACCAACAAGTGCCGCTGCTGACCTCATATCCCTACATCTGCCCTGTCCCCTCTACCTGCCTATTCCTCCCTTGTGTCTGTCCCCCCTCCCACCCTTCTTATACACATACATCCCCCCCCCCCACACACGTATACGCATACCCACAACACATACACCAGAAACATACACAATTACAAACACACACACACACACACACACACACACACACACACACACACACACACACACACACACACACACACACACACACACACACACACAAGCACACACACAACACAACCACACACGCATTGTTCCTACTCACATTCTGACTTTATAGAGGAAAAGCATGCATACAGAACTTCCAACACAAATGGAATACCTCTACTGCGTAATAAAAGGTTAAGCTTGATATGTGAGAATAACAACCACGATGACACGCAAAATGTACAGGAACTGGCATATGCAAAGTACACCTGACCTACAAACATTATCGAGCTACGTACATGCTCAAACAATGCACTACAAACAATATAGCAGTAATTCCACCGGCTCTGCGCAAATACTTAATTTTATTTTAAGTGTCCCCATTTTCTTAGATGCAACTCTAGCCTTCCCGTTTTACTCACAATTTTCTTTTCCTCCTCTATATTATTCAAAACAATTTTCTGTAGTTGCATATCAGAAGGTAACCTACCTTCACTTCTGGATTTAAAAATTGTATATTTTAACAATATTATTAGTGTGTTTATACACTTAATTCTATATGAGTTACCAGACATTCCCAAAAATACCTCCTGCCATTCAATATTTTTCAATTCCTTTAATTTAAAATGTTCAATAATTGACTGCCATAACGGTCTGACTTTCACACAGTTTAAAAATAAATGTGAATAAGTTTCTACTTCTTGTCGACAAATTGAACACAAATTGTCTAGAGCAAAACCAAATTTAAAAAGCTGCTCATTTGTATAGATGACTCCGTGTAATAACATAAATTGGAATTCCCTGCGTTTCCTTAATAGTGTTGTACTCCGTGGTCTTTTAAAGATATCCCTCATTTCTTTTTCATCAAAATCAAAGTTAGAAACACCATCTTTTATTATCAAATTATACGATTGTTGTAAATCTTTAACAAAATATTCATACACTTTCCTTGAATTCAAGCTCTGAAGGTTTGTTTTCTGTCCAGAAATTTCTAATTTTATATCAAAGGCTACAAGATCCACCTTCTGAAATTTCATAGACGCTGCAGTATCCTTCCACATTGTGGGTAAAGCATACAAAATATAATTTATCAGAAGCAAACCATTTGAACCAATACCAAGACTTTGAAAATATGTCAAAGTCCTCATATGACCTCTATCTAGTATTTGGTTTACATGACATATGCCTGCATCATATAAATCACTTTCAAATATCATTTTATTTTTAATGCATATATTTCTATTATTATAAACAATTGGATTCATAACCTCATTCTCAAAGTTTCTACACTTGTCCATATTTTTCCATGCTTTCACCACCTCTAAATAAAATTGAGGGGCTGTCAGACTTAACTTAGAAGATTCATAGTTACATAGAAAAAGAAATCGTCCTCCTACTGACACACACACACACAAACACGCATCTACACACACACACACACACACACACACACACACACACACATACATATATATATATATATATATATATATATATATATATATATACACATACACACAATCAAAACATGTGTACCGAAGGATATATAAAAAAGTAGTGCAATCGCAGCCGTTCCAGCATTTGTTATTGATATTGCTACGAATTTAGAGGGCTAATATTGCACATACAGGTACACTGAGAATTGTCGTTATTTATGTAATTATAGGGGTGACAAAATGCCCACACCGCACGTCTAGATCCTTGCAATAGTGGTGACAAAATGCCCACACCGCACGTCTAGATCCTTGCAAAAGGGGTCACAAAATGCCCACACCGCACGTCTAGATCCTTGCAAAGTGTCCCTCCTTGCTGGTCAGAAATTGAACAAGGCCTTCGCAAGTTAATCGTTTTGGCCTCGGTAGTTCATAGCTTCGGCCTCGAAGTTGTTTCGGTTCGGCCTCGAAGTTGTTTGTTAGAGATATCGGTTCGGCCTCGAAGTTGTTTGGTAGAGTTAATCGGTTCGGCCTCCAAGTTGTTTGTCGTCCTCTGAGTTGTTTTTCGACCTTGCATACGCTGGCCTTCAGTTACGTAACCCAAGGCCGGGCCTCGAGTCTTCAGCCTTGACCGTCCTTGATTACGTAATCCCAAGGCCACGCTTTGCGCGGACAAAGGAGTTTGGTGGCGTGCCTCCAACTCACTGAGGCCTGACCCAAGGTCACACGATGAAAGAGATATGGTATTATTTCACCAGCAATCCCGAGTTTAAGGGGGAGTGGACTTTTAGCTTTAAGTCAGAGATTTCATTTCTGTCTTTAAGCAGGGATGTGTTATGGCAGGATATGAAGCAACTTTCTTCCTTTGAACCCATATCATGTGCCAAGCCGCTGAAAAGTTATGTGTTTTCAACAGGTGCTGTTCAGGTGTTTGAACAATTATGAGCATGATTGTGTGGCAACGGCTTCTCAGAGAGAACAAAAGAAATGTACAGTCTCATTTCGCTTGCCCCGTTCTGTTAATGGCATTAAGGCCATGTAAAATTGATTTCATGTTGATCATCCCCGCCCGCTTCCTTTTTTCCGCCCGCCTCCTTTTATTTGATATTTGATATATTTTTTTTTATTCAGAAAACAACACAAAATTCTATAATATGCAGTTTTTCCACCCTTTCTTCAAATGCGCTTTTCAAATATCATTGAACAAACAACCTAAGACTCTAGAAAAAATTGTAGGGACAGATATTTTCCGCGTCAAAAATGGTCTTTTCCCGTTTCAGCAGGTGAAAATGGACATTCCGTTTCCCCATAGACTTTGTGTAGCGGTACATGATAAAGTTTACACAGAAAGTCAATACGAATTGAGTAGCGATATCAAAATTTGTATCAGCCACTGTACCAACAACTCATTAGAATCCATTCTAATCGGTTCAATCGGCGCACAAAAAAGATTTTGACAAACATATTCAACATAAATACATTCTCACCTTTCATATTAATAGCATTTTGTCACGATTAAGTAGAATGTTATCGGTAATTTGGGGGGGTTTTGACATCGTTTTGATCAGTCAACGATTTTTGCCTATCCGCCATTTTGTTGTGATATCTTTGAACGTAGAGGGCAGCAACACACATCCGTGTTCAGAGCCGGAATCACTACAGGAATACATACGGTGTGTGCATGTTTTCCATGCGGCCGACCCCGGCCTGCGCGAGGCCAGGGTGAGGGGTACAATCGGGTGCACTGGAGTCGAATGCAGTCTGATTAGATCATGATTGTAGTGAAGTGAGATCGTGTTTTGTGGCCATCTCATCTTTGAATTTTGTTTAGATTTTGGAGTAATTTCTGCTGATGTTCCTTGTATTTTGAGGAAAAACAAAGTTTCCAATGAAAATTTTTATTATCATATTATAACTAATGTAGATACTGTATACAACATTAATGTTAAAACAACAAAGACAAAAATGACAATGTATTAACAAAATTTAATTAAAATAAAGGCAACATTTAATATTTAAAAATAGACAGAAAGAAACCTGTTGAAGAAAGCCAAAATTGATATTTTGGGGGAAAATCAAACACACTACAGCAACGTTGGTTGATATGCATGTATATTCAATCGTATTCAATCGTATTATAATAAAAAATATTATATTTTTACACGCGGCAGCCATCTTGGGAAAAATATCAAATATCAAATAACATGGTACACCCTCCTCCTCTTTTTCAAAAAATCCGGACGATCAACATGTAATCAATTTTACATGGCCTAATACTTCCTTGAGCATAACAGGTATCAGCAAACACAAATAAACAAGTTTTTCAAGTGAAATATCTCTGTTTCACGCAAACACACACAAACGCCGTTAATGATAATACACAGCTTAATATATCATTTTGAGAGTGGTTGAATCCCCCAAATGCACAAGTTGTCGGAAAGTGAAGAAATTGGTCGATTTTGTAAGTAATACAAATAGCTTATATGTCCGATTTTTAATGATTCCTCAATACTTTTCGAAACGAAAACAAAGTATTAGGATCTATCATTATCTGCCGTTAACTTCCTTATAGTTTGCAAACGAATTTATCAAAAACAAAACGTCTACTAATAAATGGAAAATTAAAGAAATTTCTTTTCAAGTTGACATCAGCTAAATGTCGGCTCGGCACATGGAACATCAAAGCATTGCCATGATTATGGAATGCTTTTGACATTCATGAGCACGCTTTAGAACCCACACAGATGTTTGAATATTATGCTCGAGTTTCTACTCCTTCGTAACACCTCCCTGCTTTAAGGCAGAGAGTTTTAGTTTTAGCTGTAAACCATGCGAGTGTTGGTTTTAGCTTTATTCAATATAGTTCGGTTTTAGTTTGAATTCAAGTAGGCTGGAGTTTGCATTTCTCCGCCGTAGAATGACTTCATAATTTGTACTTCCGTTTACGATATATTATCGCTAATAAATCAACTATAACTGGACATGATTGAGTGAGAGCCTCTTCTTCTATGCTGATGTGGATCGGTGGTGGTACGTATGCCACGCTACCGCATAACGGGCACGCCAACGATCGCCGGAGTGGAGTGTATGTGTGCTGGTGAAGATAAACACATGTAGGAAGAGCAATCCTCCACCCGGAGAAAATGCCGTTACAATATGCTTGAAGGCGTATGTCGATGTCAGTCCCGTTATCATGGTGCCAGACAAAATGGCGCTCTATGGGCTATATATGCGTATTATTGATATCTTGTGAATAAACACTTATGTGGCGTATGGAGAGTTAACTCTACAATGTCTGTGCCATATGTTCATCTATTCACAATCAATACACACAAAGTCTATAACAGCAGCTGATATGGCACAGGAAGTGTTTAATGTTGGAAGACAAGCTATATTGAGGTGTTGGCTCATGATTGTTATGTAACTACTGGGTGTTAAAAAATGACACTTGGTAAAAAAAAATGAAACTCAGATTCAAGCTGAGATTGACATATCCTAAAGTCAAATGATGTTGACTGTTTTAGAAATAGGCTGTGTGACATACCATCAATAATTTTTCTTGTAATAATAATGTGTAGGCCTATATTTGATGAGATTTTCACCTTTGAAATGCCAGAAGCATCATACAAATCATTAATGAAACTGTGTCTGTGACGGCGGTTCTTAGTGAATAGACCGGTTTACTAACATATTCAAATTTTATGCATACCAGTTTAACAAAGTTTGTCCCTGACCACCGGAAAGCTTGCCTGATGTTTGCCCGACAAAGCAACAACTAATGTATGCAAAGTGGATTCCAAGTACTGAAATACCATTGTTAGGTACAGGTTAATGGATAACTCGTTACGAGGCCCCGAGGGAAGAAACATCCATAAATTTGACTACATTAGTAAACCGGTTTATTAACAAGCATAATACACAATGGTCATTGTTGTATTTTGAATCAATTATCTGATACACACAATTGTTACCTCTCTGTGTGCCACGGAGCATTTTGCCACCAGCTAAATCCCATTTAGCAACAATCTATCTGGCACAGGAAAGGTTAATGTCCAAATTTGTCCAAAAGTGAAAATCTCATTAGATATTCAAATTAAGGATTATTAGATTTACAAGAATAACAATTGATGAAGTGTCACGAAACTTGGAAATGATAAGAACTCTAATGGCGCTGTCACACCTTGGCGTTTTAGACAGCGTATGCCCGACGTATGAGGAATTTGGCGAATACGCTGGCGTACGTCAAATACGTTACGGGTAAGTTTTGCATACGTTCAGAGTACGCTAAAACACGCTGGTATACGTCGTCATACGGCGAGGTTTCGAAAAATTTTGTGCCAAGCGCAATATTTTTTGACGTATGCCAGGGTATGGCTCATACGTCCCGCATACGCGGGCAATAAGTTGTAGGCAATTACGCGATCGTTGATACACGTCGACACACGTTACTCGTAAGTTACTCATAAGTCGATGTACGTCGAGATAATGTCCAGCGTACCCTAAAACTTACTTCTAACCCATGAGTAACGTGCTTTGAACGTATGTGTAACTTAACTCTAACGTATATTGACGTATGAAGACGTGCTCCGGACGACCACAAAACTTACTGAACGTGTATATAACTTACAAGCTACCGTATAATGGCGTATTGACAACGTTTATAGGAATTGGTATACAAAGGTGGGGTTAGCAGGAGGAACCCATCTTGGCAGCGTTCTTCGAAGTTTTCTGCGGCATGGCGGTGGTGTTGATACGGTGATGTATCGTGCTGTTATGATTTGAATAGTCGAGCGGCAGCCTTTCTTTAGGCTACGATCGACACGTGTTCGTCAGCGATACGCTGCCGCGCGCTATGCGTAAGTTAGGCTATCGTGGGGCATAAGTTGTGTACGCCAGCAATACGCTAAGCATTCGTTGGAATACGTTACTTATAAGTTAACGAAGCGTTCGATATAAGTTACTAATACGTTGTGTATACGTCCAACTCGTTATGAATACGCTAAGTATACGCCCAGAGTTGAAAAAAAATCAAAGTTCAGCGTATGCCGACGTTTTAGAGAAATTTTGACACGTCGGGCATACGCTGTCTAAAACGCCAAGGTGTGACACCACCATAAACACTGCTTTATGGTGGTGTCACACCTTGGCGTAGGGCATACGCTGTCTAAAACGCCAAGGTGTGACACCACCATAAACACTGCTTTATGGTGGTGTCACACCTTGGCGTTTTAGACAGCGTATGCCCGACGTATCAAAATTTCTCTAAAATGTCGGCATACGCTGAACTTTGATTTTTTTTCAACTCTGGGCGTATACTTAGCGTATTCATAACGAGTTGGACGTATACATAACGTATTAGTAACTTATATCGAGCGCTTCGTTAACTTATAAGTAACGTATTCCTACGAATGCTTAGCGTATTGCTGGCGTACACAACTTATGCCCTACGATAGCCTAACTTACGCATAGCGCGCGGCAGCGTATCGCTGACGAACACGTGTCGTAGCTAGCCTATAAAAAGGCTGCCGCTCGACTATTCAAATCATAACCGCACGATACATCACTGTATCAACACCACCGCCATGCCGAAGAAAAACTTCGAAGAACGCTGCCAAGATGGGTTCCTACTACCCCACCTTTGTATACCAATTCCTATAAACGTTGTCAATTTACGCCATTATACGGTAGCTTGTAAGTTATAAACACGTTCAGTAAGTTTTGTGGTCGTCCGGAGCACGTCTTCATACGTCAATATAGGTTGGAGTTAAGTTACACATACGTTCAAAGCACGTTATTCATAGGTTAGAAGTAAGTTTTAGGGTACGCTGGACATTATCTCGACGTACATCGACTTATGAGTAACTTACGAGTAACGTGTGTCAACGTGTATCACCGATCGCGTAACTTGCCTACAACTTATGGCCCGCGTATGCCGGACGTATGAGCCATACGCTGGCATACGTCAAAAAATATTGTGCTCGCACAAAATTTTTCGACGACCTCGCCGTATGACGACGTATACCAGCGTGTTTTAGCGTACTCTGAACGTATGCAAAACTTACCCGTAACGTATTCGACGTACGCCAGCGTATTCGCCAAATTCCTCATACGTCCGGCATACGCTGTGTAAAACGCCAAGGTGTGACAGCGCCTTAAGACGAAATATGTCAAACAAATGAATGTGATAAATACCTGCATCTGGGTACTGGAGACACGCCTCTGGAGTCCAGTTCCCGGCCAGCACGTAGCCTCGTTTCTCCAGTGTTATGGCGAAGCTGCCATCGCCGACCACCGGGCCCTCCGCTAATCGCTCCAGCAACCCGTTCTTTGTCCACATGGTCGTTTGTTGAAATTGATCTACAGATGTACAGTTTGATTCGTCGAGTGAAGAAGCATCAGCAGCAACAGCAGCGTATACTTTTTAAAAGGCCATCCCTTTACGAAAATAAAGCGTTCCCACAAGCAGCTATATTATAGAACAAACAATAAAAACCTGTGCATCAGACTATGAAAAGTCATTGTTGTCAAGCTCTGATGCACAGGTTTTTACATTTTTGTCATCCAAAATGGCTGCTTGTGGGAACCCTCTGTAGCTAATACTGAACGTTCGTTTGTGATACAGGCAAGCGGGATTATACTATCGTGAGTGTGTGTCAGAAGTGTGTGCGCGGTGTGTTTATGCGATCTGCCCCCCCTTCCTTCTCCACCCCCCACACACACATACAACACACACACACACACACACACACACACACACACACATATATATATATATATATATATATATATATATATAGGTAAGCGATTGAGGAGTGGTATACTGCAATATCTAATAGTTCTCGACTGTGTAGGAGCTGAGTATAAATAATTCATTTATTGGATGCTTAAGCTGGTCGTACAGACTGTTTCACCCGAAGGATCGTCGGCGACTGGTAGTATGAAGAACACAATTAAAGTGCAGACAGAGCATGTGCATTAGGGTATAACATTGGGTTGACAGAGCATGTAAGTATGAATGGGGTTACTGAAGGGGTACATGTGCTTTGTTTATTACATAAGGGGTACTTAGGGGTCATTACTGCATGGTTACAAGTGAGGTGGACGGGGGGGGGGGGGGGGGGGGGGGTTAGGGCTATCCATAACCAGCAAGGAGGAACTTTTTCTTGTGTCTACAGGTAGATATGAGTTCAGTTCGAGAGTTCAAGTTGTTGTTTTTCTTTGCAGTGATGATGAAGGAATTTCTCCCATAGGCAGAGGTTGCAGCGTTTTGTGAGTGGAGAGTATGGCATGGATAACATGGGCAAATCCATAAAGGGCACACAACAACAAAGTATCGAATACAGAGAAACCGAGAAACCGAAAAGTGCAACTGCCGGAAAACAGAAGACTGCCCTCTACCAGGAGAACGCACAACAAAAAACGTGATCTACGAAGCCAAAGTTACCAGCCCCCACGACGAAAAATCCTACATTGGACTGACCTCCAACACATCAAAAACCAGACATGCAACTTCTTCCGCTCTGGATCCACCGGTGTTGCTGGAACATTCTTTGGTGTCCTTGCCCAAGATTCAGGGGGAAGCTTCAGGTACTCTGGACCATCGATGACCGCTTTCATGTGTGAGATCGTGCCTCCTCAAGATACCAGGTCGGCAGCATTCAGATCTGACGGAACGTAGGCGACATCTTTAAAAGGGTCGAATTCTGTGGTTACCTCCCCTTCCCGATATGCGACATATGATCTGAAGGTCTTTGACTGTCCTCTCACCCAGGACGAAAAACCAGTAGAAACCAGTAGAGAAAAACCATTAGAATTCCTACTGGTTTCTACTGGAAATTTTCTACTGGTTTGAATATGGAAAGTGAAATGATTTCCAGTAGAAACCATTAGAAAAATGCCAGTAGAATACCAGTAGAAATCTCTACTGGATCCAATACAAGACCAATAGAAGACCAGTAGAATACCACTAGAAACCAGTAGGAATCTCTACTGGATCCAATAGAAGACCAGTAGAAGACCAGTAGAAACCAGTAGGAATCTCTAGTGGATCCAATAGAGCTTCCTACTGGTTTCTACTGGAATTTTTCTACTGGTTTGAATATGGAAAGTGAAATGATTTCCAGTAGAAACCATTAGAAAACTACCAGTAGAGTGCCAGTAGAAACCAGTAGCAATTTCTCCTGGATCTATCAGAATACCAGTAGAAACTAGTAGAATACCTACTGGAGCCATCAGGAGACCAATAGGAATCAAAATTAAAAATATTGATGAAATATTGATTTGAATTTAGTATATGATAATCCGAATTATGGCATATTTCCTTGTGGTTTTAACTTAATCCTATCCTATCCTACATTTATTTCTATTTTATATTCCACATACTAAGAATGTTGCTATATGATTGGTCAAGAGTTGATCACGTGTTATGAGGCGTAGTTTTTCCTATCAGATCACCTGAGAATAAAAGTTCGTTACACTCTAGGTGATAGTACTTTTTGGTTTCGCTGATCTCTTCACTCCTCACAGTCCTAATGCGTGATTAATATTTTGAGTACGCGCGAAATAAAAGTGCGTTACACTCGGACTATCAGCTCCCACTAACGCGTCCAAACGCGTCCAAACGCGCGTCATAATGCGCGTCCTAATTAAACGCGCGTCATAATGCGCGTCCTAATTAACGCGCATCCTAACGCGTGTTCCCCATGGCAGCGGCTCGGGGTTAGGTAGAGAAGTAAACATTACTTTTGTACGTCAAATTGTCATTTTTGGTATAGTTGGTTTCAGATGTGGAATATAAATCAAATAATCAACTTTTGGTTTCAGGCAATGAGATGAACTATCACTTCCTCGGCGATCTGAATGTATACGCTATCTTTCCTCAGCTGCGCTTCGGAAAGATAGCTACATCCAGATCGCCTCGGAAGTGATAGTTCATCCCATCACTTTCACCAACGTTGATTATTTGTTTACTATCCTATACCTATCCTAATTCCTGTCTTTTCCTTCACAGACTTTCATATATATAGCAGTACGGTTATAAGGTTCATAAGATATTGGTTACTACAACTTACATTTAAGAAGATCATTTTTGTTGTTGTTATCATTATTGTCTTCACTTAAGTAGGTGACATTCACTATTTTATGTTTAAACTTGAAATCATTACTTGGTAAAATTCCTTTTATCTGGTTAGGTGGAGGTTATCTATTTGAAAGTACAAAATTAGGACACGTAAATACATGCATGAATATTCATGAGCATCTCTATTACTATTGGTTTCTATTGGTTTCTACTGGTCTCCATTACCAGTAGAATTCACTGGTCTCTAATGGTTTCTACTGGTTTGACTTAGTATTTTTCACACTCCTTTTCACACCATTAGATCTCACTGGTTTCTATTGGTTTCTACTGGTTTGACTTTGTATTTTTCACACTCCTTTTCAAAACATTATATCTCACTAATTTCTATTGGTTTCTGCTGATCTCCAATACCAGGAGAATTCACTGGTCTCTAATGGTTTCTACTGGTTTGACTTTGTATTTTTCACACTCCTTTTCAAACCATTAGATCTCACTGGTTTCTATTTGTTTCTACTAGTTTGACTTTGAATTTTTGACCCTCCTTTTCAAAACATTAGGTCTTACTGGTTTCTATTGGTTTATACTGGTCTCCACCAGTAGAATTCACTGGTCTCTTATGGTTTCTACTGGTTTGACTCTGTATTTTTCACACTCCTTTTCAAACCATTAAGTTTCACTGGTCTCTAATGGTTTCTTCTGGTTTGACTTTGAATTTTTCACACTCCTTTTCAAAACATTATATCTCACTAGTTTCTACTAGTGTGAAAAAAACAAAGTCAAACCAGTAGAAACCATTAGGACCAGTGGATTCTAATGGTATTGAAGACCAGCAGAAACCAATAGAAACCAGTGAGATCTAATGGTTTGAAAAGGAGTGTAAAAAAAGACAAAGTCAAACCAGTAGAAACCATTAGAGACCAGTGGATTCTAATGGTATTGAAGACCAGCAGAAACCAATAGAAACCAGTGAGATCTAATGGTTTGAAAAGGAGTGTAAAAAAACAAAGTCAAACCAGTAGAAACCATTAGAGACCAGTGGATTCTAATGGTATTGAAGACCAGTAGAAACCAATAGAAACCAGTGAGATCTAGTGGTTTGAGAAGGAGTGTGAAAAAAACAAAATCAAACCAGTAGAAACCATTAGAGACCAGTGGATTCTTATGGTTTCTACTGGTCTTCAATACCATTAGAATCCACTGGTCTCTAATGGTTTCTACTGGTTTGACTTTGTTTTTTTTCACAATCCTTCTCAAACCATTAGATCTCACTGGTTTCTATTGGTTTCTACTGGTCTTCAACACATTAGACTCTACTGGTTTCTACTGGTTTCTACTGGTTTGATTTCGTAGCTAGTTCCTCTTCAGACTAGTAGACTCTACTGGACCAGTAGAAACCAGTAGACGGTCTCTACTGGTTTCTACTGGTTTCTATGGGAATTTCGACCTGGGTAGCCATCTGATGGCAGTCATGCTATCTGTCCAGATCTTCCAGTAGGCTATGTTGAAACTCAAAGCATTCTTGATGGTCACCATGAGTCGTGACTGAAGGAGGATGACCTGCAGCTCCTTCCGTGGTATGCCCAATTGTCTCAGTGGTGTCACTCTCGACTTAGCGCACACAAAAGACAGACTTGCCTCTTGTTTGTCAGCAGGTGACCACCTCAGCCACACCCCGAGACCCATGGCGTCCTCCGATGCATCGCTGGCACCATGCAGGGATACCTCTGGTAGGGGTCTTTTACCCTTGTACTGATCTGGGATAAGGCACCGCGGTATCTCGATCCCGTGCATCTCATCTAGGTCTTTGTTGACCTTCAGCATTGTGGAGTGGAGTTCACTTCCCTGGTCCAACGTTCAGCTGCCACAGCTTTTGGAGCAGGATCTTGGGACGAACGAGGATTCCTGACAGTATCCCAAAGACATCGTAGTATGAAGCAATCTGAGCCAGGATCTTGCGCTTCGTTAAGGTGGTGTCATCGCATGGCTCTACTCTCTTCACACTCAAGGTGTCTTTGCGTAGATCCCACTTTGTCCCCAGGGCAGTGGCACTCTCGTTACTCTCCTTGCCATCGCAGACCTCAGGGACGTTTGACTATTATTTCCTTGATGAAGTTGTCTTTCAGTAGGGTTTCTGACAGCTTTGTTTTCAGATCCAGGGCTTCTGTCTTGTCAGCAACAGACTCATTCATGTCATCCATGTAGAACTGCTCTCTTATGACTGTCTGCAGCCTGCTGTCATCGGGAGCATATTCACCTACCACTCTCCTGAGGGTTACCACTGCAGCAGTTGGTGAGGGCTTGTCCAGTTCGTAGACCTCGATGGGATGAGTTGGATGTTCTCTGAGCACATAGGAATCGGGAATCCTCCGGTCGGATTTTGATTGCCTGAAACATCTTGGAGATATCTGCTATCATGATCACTTCATTCTCGCGGAAGCGAAGAGCCATCTCAAAGATACTGGTGGTGACGTTCTCTCCCTTGATGAGGCAATCATTCAGTGAGCTTCCTTTGAACCTCGACTTTCCGTCATAGACTACACGCACTGGAGTGGTACTGGAGTCTTTCATTACCCCGAAGTGAGGAAGAAACCACATTTTCTTTCCTATCGCCCTGTCCTGCTGGAGCTCTGGCCGGGAGACACGTCTGGAGACACCGCTTTCCAGCTGCTCACGCATCTGTCGGCAGTGGATCTGCCACTCATCATGACGATCTCTGAACTGGTTCCCAAGACTCATCTGCCTACTCACTGCATAGTCGTAGTTATCTGGCAAATCATCTGGAGGTCTCTTCCAGGGTAGGCCGATCTCGTAAGAATCACCTGGTAGTTGGGTAATGCTTTCTTGCATGGTTTGAGTGGAGTGGCGTCTCTGTCATCATTAGACGAGCATTTACATCTTTTGTGTTCCAACCCAGCTGTCTCAAGTCCAATGAACTCCTCCAGAGAACCTGATGCAGCGATGTTGATGTAGTTCAAGAGTGATGATGTACCTGACATCGGACCTACTTGAACGAACCAGTCAAGTGGGCATCTTACTGCAACTGGATCATCTGATCTTGCGCCCCTGAGGTACTCTTCCAATACCGTGAGGTGGGTGTTGTCTACTCCCAGGAGTACCTCAATAGGATGGATGATGGAGCAACATCGATCTGGACCCCGCTCAAGTGGTGGTACTGCTTCAAGTGTTCAGGATGGATGATGGGTACATTCCCACAGGGCTTCTCGATTTCTGCCAGTGATATGCGATAGCTCCAATTCCCACCCAGTTCCTCAATCTGACAGTCAAGTACACGGAACTTCCGTGTGATTCTGCCACCGCCTGCAAGGCTGAGATCGGGGTCTTGGTAGAAGTCTCTCTCTGTTCTTGGAAGAATCCCTGTTTGTACAAGTGTGGCCTGACTACCTCCGTCCAGAAGAATGCGTACTAGGTGTCGCTTGTTTCCGCATCGCAGGTACCCCATGAGGGTAGGCAATATGGCTTGTGTCTCAGCAGAAGTTGACGTTGAGAAGTTGCGAGTAGCAGCTGGCTGGTTCTGTATAGATCGATAGACCTTTGGAGAAATAGCAGGAAAATGTTCATCGCTTCCACAGGTGTGGATGCGAACGGGTGTTTTGAGTCGGCAGCTGCTCTGGTCATGAGGAGGCTTCCCTGCTGGGCAATTATTGTGGCCGCACCAGAAACAAATGTTGTTCCGTCTCATTACATCAAGCTTCTCACTGAGACTGAGAGCCCTGACCTTGTTGTTCTTTGGGTGAAGAGGGCATTTAGCTGTGTGTGAGGACCTTTCCTTGGTTTCTGGCTTGTGATGGCTTACGTAGGCGTTCAGAGACTTTGATTCTCTTTGTCTCTGCGGTTCAGTGGTCTCGGTCCTGACAGGTTTTGCCTTTTCAATCAGGAGGTGTTGCTGGTACAGCCATTTGGTCAATCCAGAGAGCGAATCCTCGGTGCCATCATCACGGGCACTCTTGTAGAAGGCCATCCTGTGTTCTTCTGGCACCTTCTGTTTAATGTGGCTCAGCATGATCTTGTTATTCAGTTCACCTGAAATTCCAACCTTTTCAGCTTGGCACTCAAAATTCTGGAGAACTTGGATGAATCGTGCCATGGCAGGTAGATTTATCTTTCCCTTGTGCTCATACGATTTAAGGGCATCCAAATCCCGAAGCAGGCTGTCTACTACATTGTCTTTGTCTCCAAAACGTTCATCCAGTATCTGCCATGCTCTATCAACATCTGCACAGCTCTTTACCATGTTTCTCTCTTTTACCATTGATTCCGTCAACTGGAAGAAACATTCGATTTCAAAGAGATCCTTGGTGCAATGCTTGAAAAGGTCTTTGAATCGATGGTAGTCCTTGATATCACCAGTGAAGGTGGGAACCTTCATCCGGGCCATCCTGGGCGTGCATGATGGAGATGGTTGAGTATGAGAAGATCTCGAATCGGGAGGTGAGGTAGGAGTTGGTGTCACTGGACGCGCTATCGCTTGCGGAGGTGATGAGGCAAACGCAGGTGTATCTCTATCCTCTGGTATAGGCTGTGGTACACGGCTAACGATTGATTTAGCCACGACCAGTTTCTGAATGAGGATCTCTTCACAGCTTGTCATCCATGCTTCCTCAGCCTCGAATTCCTCGTCGTCCTCTACCAGTTGGGCCAACTCTGCGTGCTTCGCTTCTATCTTTGAGAATTGGTCTTCTGCTTTTGAGACGTACTGCTTGAGCATGTCGACATCAGTATCTTCTTTAGAAAGATTCTCAATCATTAACAGTGTCCTAGTCAGCTGTCCCTTTAAGTTCCTTCTAGTGAGCTTCAGCTTCTTGATGTCTTCAGCATTCATTGTGCAGATCAGCAGTCACTAATTGTTGAAGAAAATGTTGAAAGACCGTGTCGCATCTACCACATTGTTTGAATAACTACGAAGGAGGCGTTTGACTGCGATTTAGCTTCCTTTACTGTCCCTTAGTCTTGGTCCAATCTTGGATATCAAGTACTTCAGTAGTGGTGTAGAATAAACTGTATTCAACAATTGTGTTGGTTTCTTTGTAAAAAGAATGAAAAAGTAATGATCAAACTTGAAGTTGATGAACAGTCAAGAATTATCTTATCAACGTGAAAGTTATTTGCGTCTGCATGCAGTCAAGTGCAAGTTCAGTTAGCGTACAAGTTAGTCCTTGGTCAAGTCTATCTACAGTGAAGTCTGTGTTCAAGTATGCTCAAAATAGCTGAATACTACATTCAACAGAAATAACATCAGAAATATCTCATATCATGACAATAATCATGTGCTGTTACGTAATAATGTACAGGTTACTGGCCTTGGCCTGCCGGTCTGAATTGCTATACATACGAATTTAAAGGAAATGTATACCCCAATACTAAACAATGATTTATATTGTATATATAAATGAGAGATTAATAATGTGGCACAGGTTTGAGTGAAACAAAACAAGAAGAACACTGTTTTGTAATTTGATAAAGTTTCAAGCTTCCGAGCATTCAAAAACGTTTTAACGTTTTGTATACCTAATACGTGTAACACAAATTGATTACAATCAACAGCAAAGTGTAAACCTGTGTTTAAATGTCTGGTTTAAATGTGATCTACCTGTATATAATAATACATGTATAATATTATAATGTTCAGACTATAATAAACAAGTCAACATTGTTTATTACAAAACACATTAATTACTCTCTGACAGTTTTAGTATGAGAATGATCCTCGTATTACTCCTACTTACTAACACGCTCATCCAGAGGCAATATGTCATAATTAAATAACTACTGCTATAGGTTCAAACAATATCGCAGCCGAGCACACTCCTCCACCCATTTTGTCCATCAGGCCCGTAGTCATACTATACAACAATGACCGAGTGATGGCGCGGTCCTACTATCGAATAGCCAAGAGTTGATTTTCAGAGGTAAACATGACCATATTGTTAACATGTTGAAGAATGAAATTAGAGGCTTCAGTTTGCGAGGCCTTCTGGAAGAAAGTTTATGCCCATCCTTCCTAAAAACGAGGAGTTTAATATTGTTTGTATTTAAAAAGTATGAAAGCAATGGTTTGAAAGATGATTTATTTTTTTTATAATAATGCAATGTAACGTATAATGGATATGTCCATTGGTTGGAGAATCATAATGTCGTTTACCGTTATCAGGTTGGCCTATACATGAACATGTAGTACTACAATACTACTAATAACTTGTATATATCGCCTGATATGAGAGAATTTCATCTCTAAGACCTTTACACTATCATTACCTGGCGGATGCTTGTAAGTTTAATTCTTTTTGACACCATAACTCTCCAAACGTTAGGAATTATTTTAGCTTCGTGACACGAGTAAAGCACAACCGTTCCACTCCTACGGGGTGGAGAGCAGAACTGCAATGCCTTGATGAAAGACATAAAGTGCCGTGCCTGGGGCTCGAACCCAGAGCCTCCCGATCGTTTATCCAGTGTTCTAACCACTAGATCATGGCATCCATTTGCAATGACGAACCGCCAGATTTAATCTGGACTTCCGTCTGTATTCCCTCCGAGCATTCAGAAATTACTGCACTCATTATTTGTCTCTTCCCGCTCAGCGATTGTTTATACAGGCCTACGTCATTGATAGCGAATGGTTATACAACGCAAATAGTCGTTGTCGACATTATGGGGGAACTGATTCAAACAAAAATGGAGTGTTACCATGGTTACGGCCGGACTATAACGGAATGAAATAGCAACACCAGAGGGTGGGGCGCGCATATGGGGGAGCGCATGCAGACCGCACACTTGAAAATAGAGAGGTTGCAGATTGAAATTATCGTGGATATTGTTGTATTTACATGTTTGTTCATGCAGTGTGTGATTCTCATATCAAGAATAGAGGGGGCGCGCGCCCCTTGCGCCCCCGCCCGGATCTGAAACGTAGGCCCTAATGGAGCAGCGCTATACGTATTGTGCGTTGAGAAACGATTGACGTTGAAACGCGGTCCAGTCAAGATTGCATGAGAGACAGGGCTATGGGATGTCGTATTTTTCCTACCGTCGGGGGGAAATGGTTCGCTCTTTAACTAAATTTTTTTTTTTTTTTTTTTAGAAAAAAGAAGAAGAAAACAATCCTTGTGTTTCTTCCAAAGAACGAGACAAACGACTTAACACAAGGCTATTGGCATGATTGGCAAAAAAGTGAACTTTGACTGATTGCCATTAGAATTGTGAATAAGAGCATCGACAAGATATGTGCTCCCTCAGGCATTACACGGATTTGCCAATTATCACGTGATACGAGCACTTTACATGTCATATTTTGATGAAGTGTGTAGAGTGTGTCGCGTTCGTTCTACGAAACTGAATCCGCTCTTTCGATGAACTCGAATGGGACAGGCAAACGGATATAAGGTTCACCAGGCTGGTTGCCAGAGCGTCATACACAGGTGCTGTGAATATACAGCTCGATCCGTGCTAATACATGTACTGTATGTTGTACTTCTTTACAATATCTTTCTGGCCATGCAATTCGCTGGTGCTCTATGCTGACTTACTACGTTCAGGTTCTGATTTATAGTGTAGCACGTGTATCAACATGCAAGTACGGTTTGGAAAACTTTAACCATCCATAATACGTGGGATGTTGTTTAAGGACAAACTGGCCATTAATCACAACTATGACTCAGACGGCATTGCAGCAAACCTAGCCAGTCCAGTGCACACATGCGTAAATTTCGTGGGAAACAACTTGTATACGGCTGCATTCAACGCGTGAGATTTCAGCCGTATAAACTTATGCCAACTGCAAGAAGTGAGTATCTTTCGCTACATTCGCGTACAACTGTACAACATGAACATGCTTTTATTGACATACACATTATTCCACTCTTAACTGTATGTAATGGGGTTTACCGTTTTGGCATGTGCAACAGGAAATCCACGGTAGTATTGTGCATATTTATGTCACTTCACGGAACATGATTGCGTTCCGTAGCCAATAATGTATATACGAGTATGTACATGTACCGCGTATTCATTATTCACGCATGATTGTCCCATTTATATGTTTTTATCATTATTTGTATAATGTATCTTGTTTTTGTTCAATTGTGCATGACATCGGCTAGCTTCCAGGCCTACAGAGGGGTGAAAACTTTCCATTTAAACTCTGCTATTAAAAAAAACATCTTCAATCAAATTCGTGAAGCTAATTTCCAATATTCTTCTATAATTGTTTAAGTGATCCTATTGAATTCATTCATAACCAGATACACAGCTCGTATTGATAGTAAGTTTGTATTGAGGTCCTCAGCATTGCTAATAACATTTGAAAGCTGAGAGAAAACAGATCATCAAAACAAGCAAAATGATATCGAGAACATGAGACATTTTGAGCTATTAATTTGGCTAAAGAAGCGATAGCGATATTCCATTATCAAAACATTCATATAGTTTTCTTCTATTCAGTCGTAGGATTTCCCTCAAACTGGTTTTGCTCTGTTTCTCAGATATAATGTATTCGTTGAGAGCAACGTTTATTAGCCCGAAGCACCCCTTAACTGTCTCTGGATATTTTTGGCATGGCACAGAAGTCTTTTTGTCTTGTTGGTGATTGTAATGCCAGAATAGGAGTGTTGGATGATTTTATAGAACAGACTTTACTGACATTGCTAATGATGATAATGTGTGTATGTCCGTTCCGCATTGCAAGAAAAGGGGTCATTTTACACGAAGATGTAATATGGATAGTCAGGTAAATAATAATGGGCAACAACTTATTGATATTTGTCAAAGTTTTGATTTTAAAGTTGTGAATGGTAGATTTTGAGAGGATAAAAATATAGGTAAATTAACTTGTTATAACAAAAATGGTGGTTGTAGCGCTGTCGACTATGCATTATTACACGCTTTTTGATCACATTTGTGGGTTTCAAGTTGATACCTTTGATAAATGTTTCTGAGGTGTACATTGCCCTATAATACTATCATTAGGTAGTACCTTGCCATGTCCATCCAAGGTTGAGACAGCGTATGAAAGCGCTATTGGTTCTATTTCAGCTGTCAACGTTAGACCAGGTCACTTAGCACTTAGGTGGTCTCAAGATAAGGCTGTAGTACATATGCGTAATGTTGGTACATCTCTTACCGATTTATCCGAGAGTCTAAATTGTCTCAATAAGGATGTCAATATTGTAAGTGCTGATGGTTTTTGTTCAAAACTCAATACAGTTTTTGTTAAAGCTGCACCTGACGCAGGTGTGAGTTCTTGGATTGATCCATGCCAGACTGCTCACAAAAAGTGTGAAACAAATCAACCTTGGTTTGACCATGAGTGCCAAATTGTCCGAAGGAAATATTTTACAATAAAAAAGGAGCGTGCAGGTCCAGACTCTGCTGTCAGTCTTGACGTTGAAAGGAAGACTTACAAAAAGTTGTCGAGACATATGAGGAGATTATTTACAACAACATTAAATGAAAGCTTACGTTCTTTGAAGAAAAATGATCCCTCAGAATATTGGTCAATGTTAAAGAAAGGTGAAAGAAAAGCTCGTATGAGCGATAAAGTTCCATTGAATGTATCTGTGGATCATTTTAAACGCCTAGGGAATAGAAATATTGTTCCAGTCTTAGAGAGCTCAAAGGATGAATCACACATTCAGCCTGTTTCAAACATTTTTGATTATGACAATGACATTTTGAATACTCCAATAAACCTTGTTGATCATTAAGATATTGAAAAATGGTAAGGCCTCTGGTATTGATTTAATGAGGAATGAATTTCTGAAAAATTGTCCGTCCTCTGTCATGCATATATTGTTTCTTTGTTTAATGCAGTACTAGATATCCATACTGACTGGTGTGTTGGAATCATTATTCCAATATTTAAGAATAAGGGTAATGCTAAAAACCCTGACAACTATAGGGGTATAACCCTGTTAAGCTGTTTGAAGTTGTTCACTTCAATTCTTAACCATAGAATTACTGGATATCTACAAATAAATTCCACAATCGGTGAGGAACAAGCTGGTTTTCTTTCTGGTTACTCAACAACTGATCGTGTATTTACACTGAAATGTATAATTGATATTTATGTACAGCAAACCTCCTTATGGTTAAAAATGTTGAAATCAGGTGTAAATGGAAAAGTTTTCACTGTTATCAAAAACATAAATGGCTATGCCAAATCTTGCGTAAGTGTCAAGGGAAAACTGTCAGACTACTTTTCATTCAATGTAGGGGTACAGCAAGGAGAAAATCTGTCTCCGCTTTTATTTGCGTTGTTTTTAAACGATTTTGACAAACACATTGGCAGATTGTATAGCGGTCTCCATTCGTTATCTGCTTTGGTAGATTCACATGTAAGGGAAGATGAAATTGAGGCTTTTTCTAGATTATTCTGCTTATTATATGCCGATGACACCCTCATTTTTGCTGAAAGTCCAGAGGAGCTTCAAATTGCATTGCATGGAGTTGAGGAGTGCTGCTTAAAATGGCATCTTCAAGTTAATACTAGTAAAACAAAAATTGTAATTTTCTCACGAGGAAAAGTGAGGAAGGTACAATCATTCATATTAAATGGCGAAGAGTTGGAGATTGTTTATAATTTTGTTTATTTTGGAGTGAAATTCAACTACAATGGCAGCTTCAAGAAGGCCATCACAAAGCAAGTGATTCAGGCTCAAAAGGCTTTATTTAGTATGCTAGTTCAAACAAAGAGATTGCAGTTATCTATAGATACTCAATGTGAGTTATTTGATCGTATGGTGTTACCGATTTTGTTGTATGGAAGTGAGGTTTGGGGATACGAAAATATAAGTCAAATTGAAGTATTTCACAGAAAGTTTTTAAGAACTTTTCTACATGTTAATAAATGCACTCCCGACTGCATGGCTCATGGTGAAAATGATCGATGTGTAATTCTAAACCATGTCAAATGCAGAATGGTTGGGTTTTGGTTAAAGGGCATATACTGTACTGGGAAGGCAAAAAAGCCTTTAAAATGTAATTGTTAGCAATCTTCTTGCCAATGGTCTTAAATTTATGTATTGTGAATTTTAGAAGCTTGCTGAAAGTTATTTGCCCTCAAATGATCCACATATGGAGTAATTAATGATTAATGATTAAATTCTCACAATGTTCGGGCCGAACAATTTGAGGATTTGTGATTTAATTACTCATTACTCCAAATGTAGATCATTTGAGGGCAAATAACTTTCAGCAAGCTTCTAAAAAGGACAATACATGAATTTAAGACCATTGGCAAGAAGATTGCTAAGAATTACATTTTGAAGGCTTTTTTGATTCCCAGTACAGTATATGCCCTTTAAAGATCGTCAAAGGGGAACAAACAAAGTACTAATTTTTACTTTACCGTCCTTCAAAATACTTGAGCCAAGAATTCAGCATCAAATTGGTTACACTTTATTGAAGATATATTGAGCAATGCAGGATTTGCTAATGTGTGGTCATGGATTTAAATCTGAATGGGTACTGAAGGCATTGAAATTTAGACTAGCTGATATCTTGAAACAGGATTGGAAAGCTACAATATGGAGTAACCGCTTATGTTCCAATTATAGAATATTTAAAGGCCTATTGGAACTTGAAAAGTATCTGCTGTTTCTTAATAGTAAAGATGCTACTACTTTGTGTAGATTCAGATGTAGATCACACAGTTTACAGGTAAATAATAATAGGTTTGACTCAGACATGTCGCAGGATGATATATGCACACTCTGCTTGTCAGATACAGGGGATGAATTCAATTATATATTTGTTTGTCCTTTCTTTTTGGAAGAGAGAAAGGTATATTTACAGAAATCAGTATTACGTAGCCGTAGGCCTAGCTCTATAGAAATGGATAAACTTTTTAAGATGCGAGACTCTTGCCAGTTGAGAAAACTTGTAAAATTTGTTAACATAATCATAAATCATTTCAGTCATGAACCAAAAAGGAGTTGATGTTGTTGATGTTACTGTTCAGCGTCATGAACATGTAGTCACACGTAGTGGTAGAATTGTAAGAAATCCTGTGCGCTTGGTGTTGTAAATACTGAATAAGTTGTACTCTATTTATTTTATGTATTTGTATGTATTCATGTTATTGTATATCATTGTAAATATGTTGAACTCTCATACCCCGAGAGGGGGTCGATAGAGTTAATAAAATCTTATCTTATCTTATCTTATCTTATCTTATCTTATATCAATGTGCTCATCCTCAGTCACTTCACTTAAATGTTCGATCAAGCTCGGTTTGTTCCTCGATAGTAAATAAGGTTTTGTTATTAATGAATATTATCATTCTTATAATCTTTTCCCTCAACCTCTTGGTTCTCGTCATCATTTCTTCTTGTGTGTAATTGATCTGTTTCACTCCCTTCTTCTTTTCCTCTTCTTGTCTTCCTTCTCTTCTCTTTTTTTTTGTTCTAGCTTACCATTTTGTAAATCTTTTAATTCTGTTTGTGTTACATGTGATTTTTTTTTCAGAAGTAATACACACACATCCCACAGAACAGCTTTTTGTGTAGCATACTGGTTAATGCTAGAGGCTACAACATTATCATTCAAGCTATTTTTCGTTTTACAGGGAACATCATATCATCGTATCACCATGGCAGCAGCGTTTGGTTCGGATCGCAAGGAAGACAAGTGCCAAGCTGTGGACTGCAAGGACGGGTCTTCGATCGCCACATACCACGTCCACGAGAAACAGGACCTTTGCGAGACATGTGCGAGACGAAAAGATAGCGCCATCACGTCACCATTCTGTCCCGCGCCCAGTCACACCGAGTGGGTCTGCGACAAACATAAGAAACATGTCGAGTTTTTCTGCAGGACGCACATGGTGGACATCTGCCAGTCGTGCGTGATCGTCGGCCATCAGCGGCCGTGTGTGGTACAGGATGTGGGAGATGCCGTCAAAGAGAAGCGGGATCGGTTAAGGCGTAGCTTGTCAAGGGTTGTCGAACGGCTAGATGACTTGCACCTGAAGAAGGAAGAGATCCACGATTGCAGCAGGGAAGTGGACAAGCATTTTGAACGTGTTCGGGGGCAGATCACATCCGCTTGTCAGGTTGAGATTATGAAGGTTCGGGAGGAAGAGTCGTCAGAGCGGGAACGACTGATGAAAGTAGCGGATGAGCAGATACGGAATATTCTAGATGAGAGGGATGCAAGTATACAGAAGAAGCATGATGAGTGTATGGCCCAACGCGAGTTGATTCGACAGGAAACCGGACATTTAACCAGTAGTGTTCAGAAGATTCACGACAAGGCACGTGGAGAAATTGGTATGGTCGCTTCCAAGGTAAATACCTCATGTTTGGCATTGGAGGGCGTGCAACAGCGTCTGGAAAAAGCGTTGCTCTCCGACAAAGATATTATCAGGGAAACGGACCATGAAGAATCCTCGCTCATCACCGAAGTTGAGTCCGACCAGACTATCGAGAGAATACAACGTGTTGCACGGACAGCACAAAACGTGAGGTTCGAAGCAGGGAAGAGCGGGATGAGAGGAAGAATATCTGGCACTGGCGGCATGTGGCAGCAGGTCGATTTGGTCGCTATCCAGAAAACCTTGACAAAGCCTTACTTCATCGGGTCTATAAGTGAGGATGAGATGGTGGTCTCAGACCTGACCACCCGGTCTCTGCATGTGGTGAACCTCAAGGAGAAGACAACAAAGAAAGTCCTCGAGTGTTCGGGAGATAGGACAATCGTCTCAAGCATGTCTTTAGACAAGAGTACAATCCTCTGTGGGAACTTCTGCAGAGATCCCAGTGCCATGAGCAATAGCAGCAGTAGCATCAAGGGTGCCAGTCTGTACAGCAGAGACTGGCGGCTGATCAGGGACGTCGATGTGCCATTGATACCTCAGCCTGAGACCGGGAACACGTTCGCGACCGTGCACGTAACCAAGAGTGGTAAGATCCTGGCTGCGGTGGCGTGCCAGTCTGAAATCCACGTCATTAACCCCGACGACGCGACGCTCATGAACACCGTTTCCGTTTCCGACGGCAAACCCGTCCATTGGTTGTGCTGCTCCGCAACTTCCGGGGACTTCGTGTTGAAGACTGGGCACAGCGAATTCATGATCCTGGACGAAGCTTCAGGGGCGCAGCGGAATACCGTAGCGCATAGCGAGTGGGATGGCTTCCTCTGTTGCGTCGATCCGATCGATGACTCCATATTCGTTGTCTACAGAGACATCGCCCGACAAACATACGCCGTCGATCACGTGTCCAATAGCGGTGCGGTCCTGGCGAGGAGGGTCGCCGAATACCCCTTGCCAGCTGGACGCAAAGATGTCGTCCTTCCCTGCGTAGTAACACGGTCGAGAAAGCTCGTGACTTGCAATGGAGATTTCTTCTTTGTATATGAACAAAAATAATCATGTAGCCAGTGGTCACTACACTGTTGAATTCAGTAAAGTTGACATAATTTTTGCGGAGGTATTGCCAGAATATGATACAGTGATTGTGAACTGTAAGTCGCGTGAGGTCCCAGGTACAAGACCCACCATGACACACGTGTCCTTCAGCAAGACACTTTATCCACATTGTTGCTCCCCACCCATGAGTGTAAATGGTACCTCATATGGACTATAGGAGGTGAGCGATTATGTGAATGATCTTGGCCCAGCGCAGATGTCGTGCAGTGGGCAGGAATACGGTACTCCCGCAAGGGAGTGTAGATAGTGCACATAATATTTATGATTCATTCATATGATTCATAATATTTATGATTCATTCTTGTATACAGGGACCAAGGCTATAGTGTTCGCATCCAGTGCTACAAAATTAGGACAGATGCTATCAAAACACTATCAAAACACAATGTTTTTATCACTGCATTTTTTTATAATAAGATGCGGAAACTAAGACCACTTATTGGGAGTCACGTATTTAAAAGTTAATGACACCGTATTTGTTTATGTTTGGATTAATTCATAATTATGATGACCAATGTTTGATTATACAATTTTCTTTTCCTATCGATTGCCTCCATAAGTGGGTCTCGATTCTCACAAAATAATACAACCATGTCGTGTTCCCGTCTTGTTTCCCTTCCAAATAACACTCATGAAAACGCTCGTCAAAGGTACAAAGGACATCAAAAGAGAAAAATAAACTGGGTCATTATGTCCTATACGCTCATTATGCTGTACATTTTCAACATGTAATATGCTCATTTTATATGACACCTGGATAGATCCCTGTCATTTGATGGGTTGTTTGATATCGATCATGACATCATCACTACATGTGTAATGTTGGATCCATTCATCGTGGAATTTTGGATCCATACGATATTGTCCATTGCACGCTCGCCGAGACCACCAGTACTCGCGTGTACATGCGATCCACGAACGTTCAGTAGCTGTACTTGTGCATATGCATATCGAGCTAATTTGCCTGCATTTCGCTGTCGCTTGTAGAGGAATAGTGTTTGAGTGAAGTTTCCGATCGATCAGAATATTCAATTCGGAGAAAGATGAAGTGAATGATCCATTCAACTCGGCTACGCCTCGCTGAATGGATCTTTTCATCTTTCACCTGATGAAATATTCTGTCCATTGCACTGATAAACATTCATTATTTGTAGATTGTAAAAATGTGTCATACCTTTAGCTGTCATTATCAACGAACGTTATTACTCTTAAACTAAAACAGTGGTACGATATGTATCTATATATCATCATGTGAAAGTTATCATTGAAGTCCGTCAGTTAAAATTCACGTGTATTGCATTTCTTGCTGTTGATATTACTATGCCCCTTTCTTTGTTAGTTCGCAAAGGTGACACATTATATATTCTTTACTTCTTATTCACTGTAGATAAACGCTGTGCATAAAGTTGACATGTGTTTTGTATTCCAGTCTTAACCCTAAATGCGTAATGTTTGCTTAAATTGCAAACATTCACATTGTGATCTACAATATTGCATGTGTACAGTGAATCATGACCGTCAAATGACCATCAAATACAGCACCTGTCTTGATCATTATTATGATACTATAATCGTATATCACATAATATTAGACAAGATCTGTTGATAATGACAACACTACAATATGCTACAAATAATTGTGTTGTTTTCTTCTTTCGGAAGTAAAATGCTTGTCGTACAATTCAAATAGATATATGCGAATGACTGCATAGATGACACAGTAGGGAGAGAAGGAAATACATAAGGCGAGAAAGAGAGAGAGAGAGAGAGAGAGAGAGAGAGAGAGAGAGAGGGGGGGGGTGATAATCAGTTGCTAAAAGTGAATATCCATCCGATTGTGATGCTAGAACGAAGATGGAGAGAGGTAGGGGTGGGGGAGGGGGCAGGGAGCGAGCGAGAGAGAGAGAGATAGAGAGGGGGGGGGGGGGCGGCGGCGGAGAGTGATAATAAGTTTACTGTACTAGAAGTAAATATTCATGCGATTATGACGAGAGAAAGAAGAGAAAGAGAGAGAGAGAGAGGGGGGCGGAGAATGGTAATAAGTTGCTGGAATTAAATAGTCATCCGAGGGAGGGAGGGTTGAGAGGCGGCTGTAGACGTAAACATGGTAAACATAAAATGAGAGTGAAAAACAATGAGATGTTCTCGGAGAAATATCCACATGCTAAAGTACAGTCAACAGAAAAAAGAAATAGACCAATAGATCAAACTAAAACTTGTCTGATCTACTAGTTTATCAAAGCAGATTATACGAGTTCATGCAATGCATAAATGAGATATCGTCAGATCTAGATCAAAGCAACACCTTACACCGTTCATGCAATGTGCAAAAAGATAAAAAGATAAAAATATAATTTTATTTGAGCTCCACTGTACTTCATAATACGTAGGTAACGTCAACTTTATACCTCGATACAGACATTCTGCGGTTTCTAATTTACTCTCTTCAGAAATTGAGAGACATCTTTCTCATGTGTGAATCTAATAAAAGCAAACACGCGCAGAATGAGCGAATCACTGTGACGTACAAGAAGCGCGATGCATCATGGAGCTCGCAGAATGCAACCTCTCGTCTCATTGGTCAGCAGTTTCTCCTCCCCGGCTCCTCCCGATAGGCGCATGCGCTTAGATGATTATGACGTCAAGAAAACTTCACGCCGGCAGAAACTTCTCATGGATACGTCAACGCAACAACCCTCACACTTTATAGTACATTCGAACTATATTGGAGGATTCGGTGTTTTCTTCGGAAAATTTTCGAATTATTTTGCTTTTTTAGCAGACTTATGAACAAAATCAGGTAAGAAACAATGTATTTCAACTTTGTCAACATATTGATTAATCGTCCGGTAAAGCTAATGACCAAAATACATTTTAAAAAGCGTTATTTTATGCACGAATTTGGTCAACGCTTGCCTTTGGCATTAGCTACATGTTAGTCTAAACTTACCTTTCCGCCGTTTTCTCTAATTGCACGTTTGACATGCTATGAGTTCGCCAAAATATCTATTTGTTTTCAAGATGTAATCATTATATTTGATCAGTACGGCCTATCGGCCTAATATTATGAATGTATGTCGATATAACTCTTTTTACACAAGCTGGAAGCATGATATCATTTAGACTTCATGATAAATGAATGATATCTTCATCGCACGAACCACATATTGTAAGAGGACTTAACTGTTCTTGTTTTATGTTTTGCCTTTACTGTCAGCATGGCTGATGTTGTACGTTCATTGGGATCTTGGTTTCTTGGAGAGACTCCATCTCTCCTCAGCCAGAGTGTTATAAGGGATGCCTGGTCAGGGACACAGGTAAGGCGATGAGAGGGATTACGTAATGAAGCTACGGGGTGCAAGAGGCGCGCACGCTCCTTTGTGTGCGCAAACACTCAATAATACGCGTATCCGATGAAGTATTAATTTCCCAATAGTGCCATTCTCATTGGGCTTAAAAAGCGCAAAGTTCGGGTGAAAGTTGCCCAGCAACCGTACCAAAAGCCGAATGGTCCTATTGTCCCTGTCCCCTCACTTCGTAATTTTTTTAACTTCGCGATTTTTTAAGTCTAACGAGAATGGCATTAATGAGGGAATTTGAGTCTCCTTCTCCTCTCCTTAAATTTCCCTCCGGTTCCCCCTATATTTTCTAAGCCCCGGATCCGTGTCTAACAATATGATCGACATGGATTGGCATATAGGGAATGGGAAAGAGAAGAGAAGCGTGATTAATTATGACAAAAGAGACAAAGAGAAAAATAATCATGATGTTTTTCTGTGTAAAAACAAAATTGATAAACGAGTTGCGAGCTGTGCACAAATGAAAGGAAATGAAAGAATGAGAGTAAAGTAGTGAAAGTACAATAAAATCGAATAAATTTACAGGACTTGATTTTTTTTTTCATTTCCGTGTATCAATATACACCGATCAATACAAAATTGCATATTATATACAGGAAACAGCGGGTAGACAAAAGTAAAAGGATGTGAATGGAAAACAAGTAACATAGTAGGATAAAAGTAAAGAGTAGTGAGGGAAATTGACAACTTAAGGGAAGACAACAAGTGATTATAAACAAAATAATCAACAGCATACAAAAGTAAGAAAAAAATACCAGAGGAATGTGACTTATGATTTACACTGTTGGTCATAAAGGTGGAATATTTTTTTTCACCAAATTTTCACAGCGTAATTATTACCACATGATTTGAATATGGCATTTATGGTGCATGATAACAACTTTACTTTATTATTCTGCCTTTTACACACGTTTGACAGTGATATTTTACAAGTTTATGTCCTAAGCGATGGATGTCATGAGCACAGAACAACAATGACGACAATATACAGTAAATTAAAGGATCATGAGATATTTATTTTCAATCTCTCTCAGTTTTCCAGATGACTTCTTTTTTGTGATTTCATGGACAAATTTGCATCAAACTTGAGTCATTGTTCTTACTCAGTCACTAGTATCGGGTATGTCCACCCCTGGCACGAACCAGCGCATGCAGACGTCGTGGCATGCTGTCCACTAGCTTGTTGATGACGTCAACAGGCATAGCGTCCCATTCTTCCCTCAGAGCATCTGCCAACTCCTGCAGATTTTGAGGAATGACCTCTCTGTCGTTGATGGCTCGGCCTAGGGCATCCCATGCATGCTCTATGGGGTTCATATCCGGCGAACAAGCTGGCCATGGCAACTGTACGACGCCCTCTGCCTCCAGGAATTCCCTTACTGCAGCGGCCCTGTGCGGTCTAGCGTTGTCATCCTGCAGTCGGAAATTGTGCCCATACACTCGTCTTGCATATGGAAGACAGTGGAACTCCAAGATATCCCTGTAGGCGGCGGCGTTGACGTTTCCGTCCGGAACCACCAGTGGCGTTTTCCCTCCATAATGGATGCCGGCCCATATCATCACTGAGCCGCCTCCGCCTTATGAGTCGTCTCGTGGATACATTCATCGCGAAGGTTTTCCCCGGCTAATCGACGAACTCGTTGTCTCCCATCCTTTCGGTCAAGGATGAACCGGCTCTCGTCCGTGAAGACCACATGTTGCCAATGTCCTGGATGAAGCCTTCTGTGCTCCCTAGCCCAAAGAAGACGAGCTACTGTGTGGCGAACAGACAGGCGTGGACATTTGGTCAACCGTCGTGCTCGGTAACCATGTTGGAGCAATCTGCGATTAACGGTTGACCGGGAAACGTTGATCCCATGATATCTCCTCCACAAGCGACGAAGACGGCTCGTGGGCAATTTCCGGTTTCTGCGGCTGAAATTCAACAGTTGGCGATCATCTCTTCTTGTGGTCAATCTGGGACGTCCTGGAGATTTCCGTGGCCGCACATTCCCCGCCTCACGTTGACGTTTCAGGATCTTAGAGACTGCACTCTGTGATATCCCTAGGACTTCTGCGATATCAGTCTGCTTGTAGCCCTCCTGTCGCAGTGCTACCACTCTTTCGCGTATTGCTGTTGCCGTTGGACCAGGCATAGTCCAGGGAACGTCTCTACCGATTTTTATTTCAAACGGTACAAGGAACTCGAAAAAATGCAACCTTCTTATACACAGTGCTAAATCAGGGAAAGGGACAGAATATCATATGCATAGGCTTTTATAGTCTACAACAAAAGAATTTATTACGTAATCCAAATTTCTCATGTTATAATGTCACCTGTGTAATGGGGAAACATTATGTAATCACTCAATTACCATTTTGTCTACGCGTAGCCTTTCAAATACCAACGAAACTGTCGATTTTTATTCAAAAATATTTTATTCCACCTTTATGACCAACAGTGTAGTTTATTACTCTGAGTCAGTATTTGAAATGGTCAAACTTTCTGACATTTTTCTTCTCGAATATATTTTTGTAAGAGTATAATCATCATTTACATAATTAGTATTACCATTACTATTAGGTATTTGTAAGCATATGGATTTTTAATGATAAACCGAGGGTAAATGAAAAGTTTGTACGATATAGTTTAATTAAAAAAAATATTTACACAACCAACTAATGCAAACTACATTAATGATGTATTTGTCGTACATTGCCATAAACATTTGCGTTCTGAATTATGTTTGACTAATAACTTATTATAAAAAAAATATATTTTTAGGGGCTTATACGCCATGGTTTAATCATAGATTTCTCATTTAATACACCGTTCACATGGTTCATAAATGAAACCTCGCATTAATGCATGATTATTTTGGCGGATTGGAATTTCTTTCGGCATTGATTTCTTTTAAATATCCGGTGCTACTCAATGATTTTTGCGTGCGTTAGTAGCGACAAAATGTAACCCCAGCACAAAACGAGTTAACATGTTACTATGCATTATACTTTCTTTCTGTCGCAGAGAGTCTCTGAACTCGTGCTACGTCACCGCTCTCTTGGCATGCTAGGAGGTGCAGTTGCGAATCTAACAGCTCCTGAAGTACACTCCAAACCAGTCGCTATTCCCTGTGGATCTGTGCTACGGGCATTCCTCGCACGCTCTCAGGTAAATTTCGGTTGGCGCGATCAGCACTCAGCGACAAACAAGAAATTGCAACCACCCACAACCAATTGCCGACAAAAGTAATAAACTTTACAATGAAATTCAGTCGGCCAGCTACAGGATTTGTTCTCTCTGTGAAGAATTTGAAATTATCCATACCGCGCATCAGGAAGGGTCGTCCCATGGTGCACCGCGTAGCCACGTTCAGAAAAACTCCGAAAACGTGGCTGCGCGCTACGTCAAGGAACGGCATTTCCGTATCAATACGGTATGAGGCATTCCTTGCAGTTGGGCCCCAGACAGAATGCTGCAAAGTACACCCAGTGCAGTGAGAATTAATAATTATCATTTTTTTTTGCTTGCCGTCGTAATAGAAGCGACATATTAAATATGGGTACCGGGTGGCACATTTTCAGCACTGAGTAGTATATAGTAATAAAGATCACGGTTTAAGGGGTCCCGGCCTCGCCATTTTATTTTAAGACTTATACAATTTTGAGAAGATTCTTTCTCTTCATCCTAAAATCAAACAAGACCGGGACCCATGGTAATAGGCGGCCGCATCTATACTATTTCCGTTATCTTTAATACTATTCTTTATTCTTAATGTAAATCTTGTAATTTAGATTCATAACGGCGAAGCTGGGGACGTCGCTGCCAATATGGGTGACACACTCGCAAAATGTCTTTGTGACTGGGCACAGCTGAAAGATGTGGCGTCCACACGCCAACAGCTGGCAGATTTGACACATCAAGTTGAGGTATGTAGGCCTAACTCAATAAATAGGAAGAACTACTCTGAAGTAACCAATTTTTCCAACGATGAAAGCATCAAAGCAGCAAGGGGTTATCCAGCAACTAGACTGGAGTATAAAGGGTTTCGTATCACTGTCACAATCGTTATTAGTACAATTATTGCTATTATCTTCACACCATACTCTATCACATTTGTATAATTCTATGAATATTAGTAATTAGGTGGTCTGTCATAATCGACAGATTACCTCTTAATTTCGTTAGAATTTTCTTTCTTTGTTTCTTATTTATTAGGTGGTCTGTCGTAATCGACAGATCACCTCTCAGTTTGATTAAAATGTTCTTTCTTTATTAATTAGGTTGTCTGGTGGTGATGAAAGACATAACCTGGCTGTTTGTTTTGCTCAATCCATTTGTCTCCATATTGAATAATTTTCACTGGTTACGTATTTATATGCATACAGGGAGTAGCCACATCAATGGGTGTCAAGCCCCAGTCGTTCGGTCCTTCTTCTCTCCTTACGACGATTCTCAATGAATGGGTGGTCGCATCAAATGCCTGGAAGACGGGCATCAAGTGCCTGGAGGAGAGGCTAGAGGAAGAGAAGCAGAGTGCCCGAAATACCCAGAGTGCATTGAAGGTGAGAACGTTTATTTCTAATCCGTGAAATCAAAGGGCCAATGTATATATGTTGTAAAACAATAATTGTATACCAAATACATTGATGATATTAGAAAGAAAAAATATATCACAACGAAGTGAGCTCGACAAATTGGATAAAGAGTTTTTGCCAAACACGAGATCTAATCTCAATTCTCTCAGCAGTGTCAACTGAGAACTTGGTTGCCGTTGACACGATTGATACCCAGAGATTGACGATTTTTCTTTTGTCATCAAATTAAGTGTTTTAACAAAAGCTTTAACCAGTGTCACATCTTAAAGCCGCTTCTTAAGCTCATTAATATTGCACTGCATGTGGACCAAATACAGCACAAATTTATGCAGATGCTTTTCGTTCACTTCTTTTTCACGTTACTTTTTTGGTAATAATGCACATACATTTCCGAGCACGACGTAGAACGTAAATTCCACTGATTAAAGAACTATATTGGAGATGTGTACTTTTTATCGCGTAGAAAATGGAACGTAAACGTTTGTACGATTATATATACAATTATTTGCATTTCAGAAGCGCATATCTCACCTGAAAACTTTCGTTGAAAAAGAGAAACGGGATAGCGAACTGATACGAAAAGGGCTGCAGGTGAGCGTTATACTATTGTATGTTTCCGTGTATGTGTGTATGTGTGTATGTATGTGTGTGTGCGTGCACGTGCGTGTACTGTATTTGCTGAACTATAACATTATCTATAAACGCCAAAGGGGGAAAGGAGAAAATGTAAAAAAAAAAAAAAAAAAAAAAAAAAAAAAAAACACTGGGGGGCTGGGGCGCTGGGGACAAAAGGTCTGGGAAGAAATAGATAGAAAGAGAGAAAGAGAGAGAGAGAGAGAGAGAGAGAGAGAGAGAGAGAGAGAGATTAGATAGAGAGGAAGGGGGAGGGGTGGGGACCGAAGGGGAAGGGGGAGGGGAAAAAATGTGGGCCACTGGGCCCACAATTTTTCATCATAATCATAAGGTATTATACTATTAATAATTCATAGTTTAAAGAGCAGCTGGCAATAAGTAATGCAGGACTGGATGTATATTCCGCGAATTGATGCTAAAATATAAAAAAAAAAATCAAATAGGCATCACCATCATTCCTATCTTTCGAAAATCACAGAAGTATCTGTCTCAGAAGAAGAAGGTGCAGTCACTTGGGACCCAGACAACACCCCGTCGTCATGACAACGATGACGCGAAGGTATGTGTGTTTGCGTGCGTGCATGTGCGTGTAGTGTGTTTCCTGAAGTATAACATTATCCATTGTTATCTATAAACGCTAAAGGGGGAATAAAAATATGTAGAAAAAAAAACGCTGGGGACAAAAGGTCTTAGATACTAGGGCGATTTTTTTAGGAAGAGAAAGAGAAAGGAAGAGAAAGAGAGAGAGAGAGAGAGAGAGAGAGAGAGAGTATATATATATATATATATATATATATATATATATATATATATATATATGTGTGTGTGTGTGTGTGTGTGTGTAGGTGGTGAATCGAAAAGATAAAATATATTTTCAATAATAGACACATTTGCATAAGAAACAAAATGATATTTGATGAGGATCTATGGAAGAAAGGGGTTATTCAAATAGATGATATAACTAATGGAAAAGAAATCAAACCATATTCTCATTTTTTTACTTTAGGAATTGAAAGCAAAGGATTATTTAACATTCTTGATTTGTTTAAAGCCATTCCTGATGATTTGAAAACAGGAGAACATATATGCAAGTTGATATTCATAATTTTGGCATAAAATTAAACATAGAAGGACAAATAGGTCAATTGTCTAACTTAAAATCTAGAAAAGTGTACAATTACTTCATCAAATTATTTCAGGAAGAATATAATTTACAAGTGCGAGATGGATATAATCAATATAACTATAATAAGGAAGAAATCAAGGATATATTTTTAAGACCGAGAAGAGCAGTAATTTGTTGTAAGCATAGAGAATTTCAATTTAAGTTATTACATGGGGCCCTATATACTAAAGATCACCTCTTTAGATTTGGATTTGTTACTGATGAAT
>OZ022580.1:20613550-20768312 GCA_963669155.1 Arbacia lixula | reverse complement strand
CCCCGCCCCACCCCCCTTGCTTGGGGGTGGGGTGGGGTGGGGGCTGGGGGCTAAGGGGTTGGCAGAGCAGACAGCTTGGGAAATTAACCCGATTGGCTCAATTTGGGGCATTCATCTTACTGGGGAATCAAACCATCATCAATGATCACACGTTCCTCTTGACATGCACTATCCACTCGCTTGATGAATTGTGTTCCTTTTGTAAAAAGGAGGATGAGACGTATTCACACCTTTTTTCTGTTTTGTGCACACGTTCAAAGAATTTGGCAAGAATTTACAAATAGATTGAATTTAAAGGAATTAGACATCAATAACTGGAAATTAATTTTCATGGGGATCCAAGGAAATTCTCAAAGAATCAAAATGTGCAATTCCATTATCCTTATCATAAAATACATCATATGTTTTTCGAGAACAAAAGGAATGCTTCCTTCCATGAACAAAATCTTAAAGATGATTTCGGACTATAAAGATAGGGAAGAGAAGTTAGCGATCAATGGTTGTAAATTAGGGTTACACTTACAGAAATGGGAAGAATTGAACATTTAGAAGACTTATGGCATTTGTATTTTCTTATTTGTTCTGGGTGGTTACCCTTCTAAATATCCATAATGCTCGCCTGACAGCATCAGTTCCATTTCCGTATTTCTTGAGCGCGTGAGGGAATGGGGGCAGTTACATGGGGGGGGGGGGGGGGGGGGGGGGGGGGAGGTGGACTTACATGTTTTGTGTGGGGGTGGATATGTTCGGGGGAAGTGTGTGTGTGTGTGTGTGTGTGTGTGTGTGTGTGTGTATGAGGTGTGTGTGTGTGTGTGGATGGGTATGTGTTAAGCGTGGGTGAGTGTGTTTTCATATAACTTCCTCAAAATCATTGTGATTAAAAAGGATATGTAAATGGAAAAAAAAGTGTATAATTTGAAATTTATATAATTCTGTCTATATTACTAGTCCTATAACTGTTAAAGAAAATGTTAAAGAATTTGTATAGATGGATTCAAGTTTATTCATTTTTTTCGGATTTATTTAATTTATGTTATTTCATAATCAAGTAAAACTGTTTATGAATGATAAAATGTAAAAAATGAATATTGAATTAACTATGTAAATGATTTCATGGGATATATTATTGTCATGTGGTATGAGGAAGAAATAAAATACGATTTAAAACAAAAAAAATAATACAAGGGGCAAGGAAGGAGTGTCTAGGGAGGGAGGAGTTACTGGATGTATATTTCCCGAATCGATGCTAAAATATTATCAAAAAAAATGCAAAAACGCGTCATCATCATTCTTTTCTTTCAAAAACCACAGAAGTATCTGTCTCAGAAGAAGAAAGTGCAGTCACGTGGGACCCAGACTACACCTCGTCGTCATGACAACGATGACGCGAAGGTAGCGCCTCCTGTAGGCAAGCCGCAATCAATCCACAGCCCAGAGGAGATTTTCTACGATGCCCTCTCGAGGCTTGGCACATCAAAGTCATCAGAGCAGAAATTGGAGGATCGCGATGATCGGTAAGAATTCAAAATGTTCACTGGAAGTTTTCTTTAAATTGGTACCTTTTCATCTTCTCTGAACTTTTGTTTCGTTTCTACCAATCCTATATACTACCATGTTCACAATGTTAAATATTGGACAAAATAGAGAAGTAGATAAATGGCGGGTGTTAACGGACAAGAAGAAGAAGAAGAAGAAGAAGAAGAAGAAGAAGAAGAAGAAGAAGAAGAAGAAGAAGAAGAAGAAGAAGGAGAAGAAGAAGAAGAAGAAGAAGAAGAAGAAGAAGAAGAAGAAGGAGAAGAAGCAGAAGAAGAAGAAGAAGAAGAAGAAGAAGGAGAAGAAGAAGAAGAAGTAGGAGAAGAAGAAGAAATCGAAGAAGAAGAAGAAGAAGATGAAGAATAGGAGGATAAAGGAATGATGATTAAAAGAAGAAAGAAGGAATAGCCTACAATGCCTACTAAGGGGAAAGAAGATTGGCGAGACTAGAAGAGTAAAAGAAGAGAGAGAAAAAAGAGTTCAATGTGTACTGGAAACGTTATTTTTGCATCACTTGCAATCACTTATCAAACAGAGGAGCATTTTGTCTTGCACGCAGAGGGTTTACAACGTTCATGAAATGAAAACGCACTGCATGGAAGTTAATGTTTAATTCTTTTCATTTCATTGTTTTGATATTGCAAAAAATTTGACATTAAACATACATGCTCTTTAACCCCCGTGTACGGCACAATCCACCTCCAGAGCTGAAAGGATCACATTGCAGGCAGTAGACTCGATTGATGTGGTCATAACTGCAGCCAGGAGGAGAGCTACAAGGGCTGCAACTAACGGAAGCAGCGGTCAGGATATCTCAGTCACCAGCATGGTCGACCTGGTTCCTTGGAACACACGGAAGGGAGTGGTGGAGCTCGGCAGTGGCGTTTCCGGTACCGTGTACCTCTACCGCCACGTCAAAACCCAGCGGCCGGTCGCTCTCAAGGTGCTTACAGTCCCAAGCAAGAGAGACAGGGATAGGAGGGCTGTCAAGCGCAGGAACTCCAAGCTGAAGAAGGTCCAGGACGAGATGCGCATCCTCAAGAAGCTGGGACAGATGGAGTGGTTCCCAGAATACTACGGCTGCTGCAGGGTCAGCAAAGATCGGGTCGGCATCGCCATGGAGTTCTGCGGTGATGTCGCCGATGGAAGAAGCTACACCATTCTGGACTCTCTCGAGGGGAAGGGCCCTCGCTTTACCGCAGATGAATGGCTGGGCATCATGCTGGATGTGGCGGACGGACTGAAGGCCATGCACCGGAAGGGATTCCTCTGCAATGACCTCAAGGAAGACAATATTTTGTTGGTGCAGTCCATCGGAGAGTGGCGGGTGAAGCTCATTGATTTCGGTTGGTCCAGTAACATCGATGATCCTCCAGTCCTGCGCTTCAACATCGTAGAGAAGCGGGCTTACAAACTTCACGGGAAGCACAACCACCTCGCTCCGGAGTGCGCCCTCAAGGGTGAGCCGTGCTCTGTGATGAGTGACATCTACTCTCTGGGGAGACTCGCGGCTTTCGTCGGGCAGGAGATGAAGATCAAGGACCTGGAGGAATACGGCCTGCACATCTTCAAGAGCCCACCGACAAAAAGACCAACCTTAAAGGGGTTCAGCGAAGAGATCACCTACATGAGGGTCGGGACCGAGGACAGCGACAGCGATTAGCGGCGGGTGAGGTTCTCTGAAGATCGAGGCGTTGCTGCTGCTCCAGTCAACGGGAGTGGAGGACGTACGTAGGTCCGCGGGACAAAAGACCTACCAGGATGAAGATACGCTGCTCCTAAGTTGCTGTCATACATCTCCGGTACAATCTCGCGCTGTTCCTAATATCAACAGAAAGGTACAAGCGTAGAACAAAAGCTGATAAAAAATATTATTATTCCTTATTATCATTATGATATCGCGGCTACAATAATGATTCACCCAGGAGTGCAGGCTGGATCTATGCACTCCTCTCTTGGAGGGGAAGGTCCTAGTATCACAATACTCACTCACGGCAATGAAACCATAGTCCTGATAGTAACAGTTTGCGACCTCCAGTGGCAGGAGGTGATGGAGCTGACGAAACATGGTAAGGACATAGCGGTTGTCACTGACTTCTCTGTGACGGGAAAATGATCAAAATTGGTGGTATAATTTATTATTCACTGCTGACAATGTCGTAAGTTGTAAAACCAGATAAGAGCTTACGTGTTCTTCTGAGTCAAAGTAGACATAACAATTGTCTGGCATCGACATGGCGCTTAAGACGAAGTAAGCTCATTCTACTCTCCAATGGGAGAACAGACCGCGTTCGTCGAGCATTATGGCAATCAGTGGGTGCAACCCAGACCAATAGTCGAATATTGTGCATTGAGAACGTATCATAAGATGGGAACCATGGTAACTACTCACTCTTGATCTGCCTGGTACAAGGGAACCAGCACGTCACTCGCCATCCTCGCAGGGGGTAGGGGAAACTATCGTAAGAGGAGAGGGGGGCTTTCGGATGCGAACCATCGACTTATTCAAAAAATCGATGGTGGAAACGGCCAATTAAATACAACATTATGGACAGTTCGTGCACGCAACGAAGATGCCTGGTGAATTCTAAATGATCTCTACTCGTGCCACAGTCGGAACGATTATGGGCATGCACTTGGCAAGCATCAGAACCGACGTAATTCTAATCTGCGCGAAATGTATGACCCTGTGCATATTTTTCGGAGTGGTTACGAAAGCTATATATGCGCCATTGCTGAAAAGTCCACACAGAATCCAATGAGAAGCTGATGTGCATGACACACAAAGGAGTAACTCAGTTAGTCAATTCTGTATCAAGCCGATACACCCGATACTGGTGTTTCGTCATCTCATCGTTCAAAGTTGAAATAAATCACATTAAGTTTTTAACATGGACCTTTTCTATCATACCTGATAGAAACAATTCAGAAAAGTTCAAACCACGTTGATATTTTGTTATGTGGAAATCAAGGGCATCCAGAATCTCAGATAGCTACCTGATAGAAACAATTCAGAAAAGTTCAAACCACGTTGATATTTTGTTATGTGGAAATCAAGAGCATCCAGAATCTCAGATAGCTATTAAAAACAAACAGAAAAAAGAAGAAAAATAACCAATATGTCTATAAGCATTTTGTATATCTTTACATGAAATACTGCAAGCCAAAGCGTTGTTAAAAGCAAATGAGTAGCCTAAACATCTTAACAAGAGCACGAAAATATAATGATGGAAGATATTGTAACGAATTGGAGGCACATTCTCAAAGAAAATGCACAAAATGTGTTTACAGATTTTAATCGCGGGCGAGAACTAAATACAAAGAGAGATCTTAATATTCCACCATTGTACAATGAAAATATTTATGACCCATTAATCAAGTGCAATAAAATGAACAAAAGCAAGATTTCACTAAATTCGTCTTTTTGTGTCCCTTTCGTGAACAATAAATTACAATTACAATGATAATCATCTTCACAATTGTGTGATTCTGTGGTTAGAGAATGAGTGTCGAAAAGCGTCAGGTATATAAGTCATCATTCCCCGATTTATGTCAAGGGTTCCCATTTCGTTATCTCTTTCCTTTCCTTTGAAAAAATATTAAAGTTTCTTTTAGAAAGCAATATTTGCATGATATTATCTTGCTCCAAAATTAATACATTTCCATCGTCTTCGGAAGATTAGTCAACTACACATTTCATTTGCCTTATAAGTACGTTCTTTTTCGCTCTTCGTTGTCATGGTTGTTTCATTTTACTTAATTTAATGTGCGATTGTGAACTTTTAAAGGGATATTTCACCCTGAAGTTAACTTGGTTTTGATAAAAGCAGAAACATGGAAGAACCCTTTAAGTGACGGTTTGACGAAAATCCGTCAAAGGATGTAAAAGTTGCGACCTTTTTAAATTTTGATTTTGTGACGTCACGTGCGAGGTGCTCTCCCGCGTTAGGTGCTGTATGATTCCATAAATTGCTTCTTTTCTGTGTTTCATGAAGGATTTTCTTCTTTTTTTTCGTAGAGGTATGAAAAAAACGAGTTTCTAATGGTGTATCAAATGCACAGGTAAAATGATGCGTATCCTAATGAGAAAATCGACATTAAAAAAAAAATAGTACACAACATAATGGGAGAGCATCTCGCAAGTGACGCCATCAAATATTTTTTTTTTAAACAATGTAACTTTTCTTATTCTTATGATACGGATTTTCATCAAACCTTCACTAATGTGTTTCTTGCATGATCTTCTTCTAAAACCAACTTAATATCAGGGTGAACTATTGCTATAAGAGATTTACACGACAACCTGACTGTCTAATATACGAATTCATACAGGGCCAGTGGTTTTCTTTTGTTTGTTGCTGTCGGTTTCAGTGTGTTTGGAGGTGGTGGTGGCGGTGGTGGTGGAGTTAAGGGGGTGGCGGGGGGGGGGGGGGGGTGGAATTGGGGTACGAAGCGCGCTAGCTGTGCATGCCTGCGCGCGCCTGCGCTGAAGCTGCTGAGCCAAGTTTAACCATCGACTGCGCGACGCACGTGTGCCACAGCTACAGCCACGTACGTAAGCCTACATATGGAGCTAGCGCATGCGCTACGCGTGTGATTTCGATCCAGTCGTCATTCATACTTGTCCAGCTAAGAATTAGAGGATTGCAGTGTCCTTGTCGTTAACAGTAAGTTCAAAATTTTAACTGTGCTAGTAACTGAGTAATCTAGTATCATACATATCCAACTTTAACATTAAATTTGTTTTATTTTTCTTGTTTGCAGAGTGTAAAAATATGTACGGTTCGAAGACTACACAACAGTACTTCACACTCGACAGTGATCAGTGCTAACCACATTGCATTCGGGGCCTGCGCCTGTTAGTGTTATAATACAGTAATCGCCAGCTCCAGTCCGAGAATCTAAGGAAGATGTGAAACTCATTAAACGTTAGATATAAAGCTATTTTTTTTTCTCCAGCTGTTACATCGGGTATTATGCACTTTACCGACTTGAGTCCCACCTCTAGCAACGAGGTTAAAAAAAAGGTTAGCAGCGAGTGCCTTACGTCATCTAGATCAATCCCCGATGTGAACTGACTTGAGTGATTGGGTCCCTACAAGTTTTAGGTCGAGATACGATTGCCATGGGTTTCTACAGCGACTCGCTAGTATCCAGAGTGTTTTGGGCGACGATATCCATCCCACCTCTAGCAACGAGGTTAAAAAGGTTAGCAACGAGTGCCTTACGTCATCTAGATCAATCCCCAATGTGAACTGACTTGAGTGATTGGGTCCCTACAAGTTTTAGGTCGAGATACGATTGCCATGGGTTTCTACAGCGACTCGCTAGTATCCAGAGTGTTTTGGGCGACGATATCCATCCGCTGAAACACCTAGTTCCTTAAGATTCTAATCTACAAACTGTCCTAAATACCTTAAAATTAGGGTTAGGATAGCTAATTATAGGTCTTAGGTTTAGGGTTAGGGTTATGCCTAGGTCTAGGTTTTTTTTTAAAGATTCATTTACCTTCAATTCTAAATCCGTCTTTAACACATCCAAATCCAATCAATTATCCAATTCATTATCTCCTCGCCGACGGTTAAAAACCACTAGAACAAAAAGCAAAATGATCCCACAAGTTATCCTCAAACATTGTTCTCTCCGCGATATTCATCGACGTGATCCAATTGCAATAAACGACAACACAATTTCACCATAACAACATGATTTCCTGGACGCTCGCTACGATTCTCGAACTGCCGTTTAGTATACAGTTAAGTGCTGCGCTGGCAGCTTAATTCCTTATAGGGCTTTAACACGGGAGTCTATGCAATGGAAAACCTAGCGCGCAGAGCGCGCAATCGCAGTCAACTACAATGAAAAAAGTGCGCATTACGCGCGTATTACGCTTGTCATAGACGCGCTGATGCCAAGCTCCATAGACTCCATAGACTTTGATTATTTTTCATGTTTTGCTGATTTTTCGAACCTACTACAGCTAAAGCTGTAGGAGGGTTTGTTTTGCTGTGGAACCGTTTTTTCCACTTTTGAGGCCCCAAACCTGCCGTTTTTCCCGATTTTGAGCCCTACCGGGCTCAATTTCTTTATAAGGAGGCCTCTGGCCTCCTTCAAGGTTTGGGGGCGGGGCCTATGGCCCCGCCCCCAAACCTTGAACTCGTTGCTAAGGCAAGTCGGTAAAGTGCATAATACCCGTTACATCTAAGCGGACGTTTGTTGACAAAATACCTTTCCTTGCATTATGTCTATGAATTTATGATATTAATGTTATCTAACAAAGTCACTAGTCTAAGTATAGCCTAGGCGCACATTGTATTAGGGGACACTATCTTAATATTGGACGCACATAAAATGCATACTAAAGCAATTTTGTACGCGTACGACTACGCAGTTCAATTCCACAGTCACATTGCAGAAAAAAGGCGAAAATTGTTTTACCTTATTTATCTCTCAAATGGCGAAAAAAATGCTTACAATTTTATATTGCATTCCTTTGTATTAATAATTGATGTATTTTCTGACGAAAAAATGAGCATGGTTTGCTGAGTTTTTAATCTTTCGTACGCTTCGAATGTTGAGGTGCGGTGTAATGTGGGTATATGAGGTGGTTCTAGTGCACGGCTTACGTACTGAGAGTAGGTGTGACAGTCGTTGATTTACCAATGATACGATAAACAGCAATCGTGTCAGGAATCATGATGTAATTTGTCACACGCAAAAATAATTGTTTTCATTGAGGGGTACACGGGAAGTGCAATGCAAAGAAAGTGGTTCATAAATATCGAATATTTATACCATATTTATACTTTTTATAACATTTGGAATAGCTAGTGTAAAATTTTCTTGAATTTGTTTTCTCTTATTATCCATTTTAAAGCACTGAAATAAAGGTGTCCAGCAATACAATATACTACCATACAACTTTATTGCGACGAGCCCGCTCTTCGCAGGAGCTGTCCTGGGGCTACTTATTCTAGACTGGATCCTGACCCTAATCTAATTCTTAGCTTGAGTTTAAGCTGTAAATTCAATAAAGAAACTGTCCAAATGAATCAAAATTAGGAAAATTGCTGTCCAATGAAGTAAAAAATATCCACAGACACAGTATATACCTCTGTAAAGATCAAGACTGCTAAGAAAAAATGGTTCAGTTAATTAAATCAGTATTTTAGAAGAATGTTGGGGTATTATGCACGTTATCGACTAAACCACACAACATATCTTGGCGGCCTCCGGGCGGCGATAGTCAGAATTTTACTTAGAAGTGGAACTTGAGCAAGTTGAGGGGTGAAAGATTATATGTGTAACTTTCAGTTTACATTGTCATAATTATTTTAATGTTTTTATTAAAATGCAGACAGATTTCTATAGACATAATGATAATGATGTAGCATTACAGTAACATCTACAGTCAGGTTGTTGTTATTTTTCTCTCCAACAGAGTCGGCTAGATGTCAACAATGGCAGCACCTTCCATGCCTTCCACAAGGGAGAGTGCTGGGGGCATTTCCTCCTCTTCCTCCACCCCCACTGAGACCCCAGGCACAGCAGGCCAGAACAGCACAGGCCCAGGGCCCACACCAGCTGCCCTGAGCATGGAACACAGCCATGGGTAGGTCTACATCTTGTCAGATTCTGTAACTTTATCAATAACATTTTATTTGTACAATCTTTGATATAAATAATATGTTGGGTCATGAAGATAGGTACATGTAGATACATCTTGATGAAATTTATCTCCTAGCCATAGATTCTACAGAATGAGTAAGAAAACCTTTTTCAAAGTTGTCTTGTATGAGGTAAATCTATGTACATTTTAATTATAGGTTCATGATGTCTTAGTAGTAGAGTTATACATCCTTCCAGCATTTTTTGGTCCCTTTTCCATTTGGATTTTATTTTGTACATTGTTGCTTGTGTGCCTGTCTGCATGTTGGGACAGAAAATCCTTTCTACTGCAGCATTATGGGAAAAATATGTTTTTAAGTGCAGTGCAGTGATTGAAACAGGGTCACATGTACTGTGCATGTAGGCCTGAGGGTTAATGCATCAAATGCATCAAAGTGAGGAAATATCAATGCAGAATGAGAGTTAATGTTGGTATCAACTGTCCTTGCAGCATCCCTGATGGACCAATGCTGACAGCCGGCCCTTCCACTTCATCAACCCCAAGGAGTGCTGCAGCAGCAGGCTCTCTGAAACATGAGGAAAAGGTCACCTCCAGAGGGCCTCCTCCATCAAGAGAAGAACTGAACAGGCGTGCGCAGAGACTCATCAACGAGATAAATGAGAAGAGGAAGAGAGATACAACCCTCCTGGACGATTTCAGGAAAGCTCTTCAAGACAGGGTGAATATTTTTGGGTCTGCCCAGCTTTCCCTTTTAACCCTTTGTGAATCTAGCAATACCATTGTATGGGGTTTGTGTGTATACTTGGGAAAACGTGCATCCGGCCATGACGCATAAAGAGTTAAATACTGATTTGTTGTGTGCAGGTTTTTATTTGGGCACCAGTAATACAAACAAATTGTGTAGATAGGCATTATGTGTGGTACAGAAGAAATTGAAAGGGAATAATCCTGCTGACTAACATAAGCACTTGATTTCAATATAAGGTCCATATAACTCACAACAAAGCACATTGGGTTAAAAGTCTGGCAAAAGAGCAGACTTTACTTGTGTATCAAAATCGTGTTAGTATATCATGATATATTGTACAAATATTTCAATGACACACTGAAAACACATGTGGTGAAATGTCTTTTAATTGTACACAAGATCAAGAACATCAGTACAATTATGTCACATGTGTGATGTTAATTGGCATGATATCTCCATCTGTCCCATTTGTTTTAGTGTTTAAAATCAAATGGATGTCAGCCCTGAGCAGTAAAAGATGTGAAGATTGATTAGACCGCTTTATACCCCGGCTTCTCTGTGTATAGGTAGCCATGTTGTGCAGCGTCGTAGAGAAGATAATTTACAGCATGTATGACACCAGTGGGAAAGACATACAGCGCAAGCTGCAGGAAGTCTTCACAACCTGCAGCAGCAGTACTAAGAATGTGAAGATTGATTAAACCGCTATACATCCCTGTTTTCTTCTGTATAGGTGGCCATGTCATGCAGCGCTGTAGAGGAGAGAATGTACAGCATGTATGACACCAGCGGGAAAGACATACAGCGCAAGCTGCAGGAGTTCTTTGCCACTCTGGACCGCGTAGAGTCCATCGAGGAGGAGCTGTGCCACTTCCGACAGGGCCTGGGGGCGCTCTACACGGACATGCAGCAGGCTGGAGGGGTGGCCAAACAGGGCCTGGCACCTAGCGAGCAGGTGCCCGCCGAATACTAGCCACTCCAATGTTACCCTACTTTGACTAAAGGATGCAACTAATAAAAGAGACTTTCCTTGTACATGAGCAAAATATACCCGTCAATTGCATTGGCATCAGTGCAACACCACATGATGTTATATTGATTACCACGCAGCAAGATTTCTTCTCCAGATTTTGTCTGTGTAGGGAATGCTTGGTACAAGCTAAGAGTACCAATAACACAAATGTGAGTGATTTTTCACTTGCTTCCTCATGTCAAAGTAGGATAGAATGTGACTGGTACACAAGCTTAGGTGTCTTGTGATTGTACAGGATATGAAACCTGTCTAGAAAGACCATTGAAGAATTACGTTTTTTAAAAGCAAGTAGTCTATGTGCAGGTCCCTTTGATACTAGTTTCAATGAGCATCAGAGTGTCCAGAGTGTGGTCATTCTAGACAAGTAGCCTTTCTATACAGGTCGTTAGAGCAGGGTTCACTGCAGTTGTAGTTTATCGTCTCCTTTGATAACAAAAGTTAATGTCTGCATAGGCACACATGCATTGATCATATCACTCACTGACTTCAGTCTGCCACAATGAAGTACTGATTTGTCTGCACCATTCCCTCATGGCCGCTCTAATAAGTTTTCAGTTCCAAAGTAGCAAAAGAAAATGTTAAAAGGTAGGGTAGCCCTTTTATAAAAGCCATGAATCGATCAGCAGTCTACTGTAGACGCCATATATTTCGCGAGGCTAATTTTTCGTGAATCAGAACTTCGCGACAATTTTGCGAGTGGTTAAATTCGCGATCGTGCAGTACTAGTACTAGCAGTACATGTGCTTGTGCACATTGTATTCATATGTTTGCGTGCTGTTAAATTCGCGAATAGCACCCAACTTACAAAACTTGCAAAAATAACAAACGTATACAGTAACCTATGATGATATGAGGCATGAACTCGCCCAATTACAGCTTCACGAACCTTAAATTTGAAATATTGTGTATTGTAGCAATTATAGAATATATTTGTTTGTACCGTTCTGCACTGATGAGCGAGGCTTTGCTTGCATCACCGTTTGGCGTAGAGCTGTGACATGTGCTCTTGTGGTCTCTTGATTCTTAAGCTTCAGGAGCCGCTAGGTTTTTGGACGACCCACATCTAGCAGGCAATAGAATTCTGGCATTATTGGCACATTTTTAAAAAAAAAATAACACCCCAAGAGACAAAAAGATAACCAAGCCTCCTTTCCAAATTCTGTTGGCATACAATCTAAAATTACAAATGAAATATTTGTATTCTTTAAGTGATCTGCAATAAATATGATATAGAGTTGTACATGTATATAATAATTTGAATCTTATAAGACATGTCTACATTCAGTTATATCGATTTGATGTATTGTTACAACCTCCTTATGGTGTACAAATAACTGTAGATTATCCAAAAAAAAACCCCACTTATGTGAGATTGCCCCCATAAGGTACGTATTGACTTACTGGTACTACAGACAACACAGAAAGAGTGCAGTTGAAGTATACAATGTTTACCAATTTATTTTTAAGCTTGCATGATATTTAATTGCGCTTGTAGATTACAGTACATACTTAATATTTACTTTCCGTTCAAAGAGTTACATGTTTGCTTTACTCATTGCATAAGTGCATTTCACAAATTACGTATCCACTATCAGTGGACAATCTGCACAAGGATAATATGCAATAATATACCTATGTTTACTATGCTTGTACTCTACATTTCAATGAAAGTACTTAAATGTTTGTTTTAAGTACTATGTATTGAAAGTTAATAAAGTTCTTCATAGGTATGCAGCAAGTGAAATGTTCTACATTATGATATGCCAGACAAGTAAACATGGACATTAATAATGAATATGAAAAGCTTGCACATTTCCTTCAAACCATACTTCAAATGAATGATTCGTTTATGAAAGAGCATAATTTTTCAGATACATGTATGAACAAGGGTCATGCTAAGCATTATCTTTGTCAGTGCAAACCAAAGATCAGTTGGCTTTGATTTACATCAGTTCATCAGTTTTGGTTGTGTGTAAGAAATTGTGTAAGAAATTTATACAGTAGGAAGCAGCATGTAGTAAGAGTACTACCCATTGCCTAGAAGTCTATAGTGTTTAATTTGAGTACTGGTAAAGGAGAATATGATAAAAAGCAAGTTGCAAACGAGTTATTCGTAACATTTGAAGTGTATGTCTAAAAAGTTTCGCATCATCACACAATGCACAATACACACATCACTGGAACCACAAAGAAATGCAGTGACATAAAATGTCAACTCTTTAATTTCCTTTGGGACATAGGTGTGTACAAAGTGTAGTATTGCTCTTAAATATCTTAGATCTGTGAGAGCTAAAGTGATGTGTAAAGTAATGTGTTGATCTGTTACCTCAGAAAATTCTTTATTGATGGTTTCTAAATATGTAAATAAAAATTTGAAAGAATTTCTTTTTGATGGCTATTTGTTTTAGTTTCCTGCTTGCAATAAAAGTAAAGAGAAAATAAGCTGTTAGCAGAGCTGCCTACAAGACTATCATTTTAGTCAATTTTGTTAGTGTTTTGAAAATCAATCACAGCACTTAAGTCTAGGTAAAAATACTGATTTTTTGATTTAGGGGAAATACTGATTTCCATATTAGAATATTGAATTTTCAACAGTGAAACTGAAATTCAGGTGACAACACTTACATGAATATGACAACCAAGAAGTGCAGAAAATAATAGGGGAAATACTGATTTCCATATTAGAATATTGAATTTTCAACAGTGAAACTGAAATTCAGGTGACAACACTTACATGAATATGACAAATCTGAATATGGTTAAAGTTTTACTGCATAATTGTACACTGCTGTCTGTGATGATGACACTTTACTTGCTAGCCTAGTAAGTCTATACTATACTTCTCATAGTGTGGCTAAATATGATGAATTTAAAGTGGATGATTCCTTCCCACATTGCACTCTGATTCAGCATATACTTTAAAACTATTCAAACGTTTAAACCTTAATTCTGTGACATTTTGCATTGCCTCCAACACACAAGTATTTAAAACATAAAGGAAATATATTTTCCGCTTTCTTACTATTATTGTCATAAGAACAAACAAAAGAAACCTTTCTAAGGTATCTTGTTTGTTTTGTGTTTTTTTTGGGGGGAGGGCTTTTTTAACATAGTAACTGTCATTAGCTCCAAAATATTGATTTTTCCATTCACTGAATATTCCTACTACTTTGCTATTATTCACCTCTGAATTTTGTGATTTTATTATAAGGAAGTAATTTTCAATATTTCATTCTCCTTTTATCAGAAAAATAGGTTTACAAATCTGGAATGGGACAGAAATGGAGTAGCGTGTACATAAAGATTACAGTGAAAGGATCTATCATCATCTACATCAAAGACCATTTAAGGAGTTGCAGCCTCGCAGTCCACTGGCATGTTGACGAGGACTTTGATTGCTCTGGAGGAATTTTTGCAGCCCTTCTTCTTTGACTTGCTAGTACATCCCTGCGACTTGCCAGTGCACTTGAAATCCATAAGGAGGGGTGTGTGCTCTGTTGCCTGGCAACGGGATTCGGCACACTGGGGGATGGGAAGCATGGAGTCGCACTTGTACCTGACGTTCTCATATTCAAAGCCGGTGCTGTTGTATTGCGAGATGGGGACACAAGCACCCTCTGCAAAATGAAATTATTATCATTATTCCCATAAAATTTGTACATAAAGACCACTTGAACAGAGAAAGGAAAAGTGGTCTTTTTAAGCACTTGGGATATGGTTATTCCTACAAGTTCCCATGGTAAACATTGTTCAGGGGATACTGATTAGTAAATGACAGGCAATTGCAAAGTGGAGAGAGGAAATGACATTAAATTTGCATTTGCTTTTTATCTACAGGGGAATCTTTGTAATTATATCTTATAATGTCTGTTTCAAAATACACATACACAACTACAAAAATTCAACATATTGTAAGAAAAAAGTAGTAAGAACAATGTCTAACAAAACTAAGCAGAATAAGACAATTTCAACCTTACCCGCAACACATTCTCCTGTGGCATATTGGTAGCTTCTTGCAAACTGAGGTCCGTTGGAGTACTTCTCCTTGCCTGGTCCCACAAACTCACTCTCTGGTAAGGCATCGCCATCAAAGTGACCACACAGTCCGCACTGGAGACCCTGGTAGCGCCGTGATATCTACCAAATAGGATTGGAGGGGGAGGAAGCTCATATCTTATTTAAAGCAATCTGCCATTAATTTTAGAATCATCATAATGTAACATCAGTCAATTCTCTATATTGCAGTTAAGGTCAAGCCATCCCATCATGTATTGCGCAGCAATATTTGCATTATGGGACAATTTTACCAGGTCCGTGCATTTGCACCAGGCAGGTTGAAATTATATGCTGAAATTATACACAATACACAAGACTGTGAATATATGGTGCTGATCTAACAGACTTTGTAAAGCGCAATTTACAAGCTCACAATGGTTTGGCTTTAATCTTAGTTTTCAGTTTATAGTATGGCGGCAAACTGCCTTACCTTAACACGAATGTTGGCCCCATCGTACAGGACAACGACCCCCTCCTTCGGTGCCACAATGAGGAACATGTTCTCCAGCCTGGCTACGCGGAGAGTCTGTTCTGGCCCCTGGGGTGCGTCGGTGGACCCCTCCAAGAGGGGCTGATAGAACTGTTCAAAGTCCCCTTCTTGATCGCTGAGTGCCAGCTGGACGTAGCGGGTCAGACCGGCCCAGTACAGCCCCTCGGGAGATAACTGAGAAAGGAATAAATAACTCTGGTAATAATAATACAGCCGACCTTCTCAGTAAAATAATTCAATGTGAATTCCTGTTAAGCAGCTTTCATGTCATGCACTTATCTATTTAGAGCTTGCTGTTTGTTTTTCCATGGGCATGGCCTTTAACTCTTTGCCCGCCACGCACACTGTCTCCCCTGCGCCACATTAATTTCAGGGTGCCACATTCAGAGGGGGTTTGCATGCACTGTCTTATTCAACTTGCAATAACTTTTTATTGGTTTATAGTGATGAAAAAAAAAATGTGTAGCAAAGTCTAAAAGAAATTAATACTCTTGCCAATGGTATCATTTTTGTCATGTATAATATCATAGATTCTGAGAATTATAACTTTACATTCTGTCTCCAAATTATCGTTTTGGAGGCTATTTTATACCTCTTATATTCAATATGTCCTAATGAAAGTTATTCTCTAAGTTAGTTCATAAAAAAAAGATGTGTTCTTTAGCTTTCATTACATACCAAACCCGTGTCTTTGTGGGAATAATGAGCCAAGCAATTTAGGATTTAAATGGGGCATTCAAAAAGAGTAAGCTAACAATGAACTAAACTCCTCTATTGAAATTGACCCTGGGTACTTCTCAATAGACTTCCTGTCCTGAAAGACTTCCTGCCTATTCATACTTTGATCCCCTTATGCAATACACGCATCGCTATTGTATGTGTGTGCGCACAATACAATTAAATGCGTTCCGTATGCATTGTGCGCGAAATGTGACTTGAGTCGAACTTGGCAGCCCGCTGTATGTGCCGCGAGTCGAACGAAGCGGGCAAAGAGTTAAAGGCAAATTGGACTGGAACATATATTTCATATAGCTTACAACTAAACATTAAAACATATGTATCTCAAGAATGATAATATACATGGGGCCTCATGTAGAATATCGAAGCATTCCCCAAAAGATTCTCTTCAAATTGATGAAGATTGAGTATATTGATGTCTACCATAGACTGCAGTTACTTATACATGTATACCACCAATAGGAAAATAAGTTTGCCATTTCTTAACTCATTGCTCACGTTTAGAATTTTGGGCTTTGTAAACCCTGGTCCGGATAGGATATGTCGGTAACCAAAGTGGATGTGGCTTGATTGCACTCTAAAATGACATTTATTCACAGCCTGCTATGTATTGTCCATACAGTAGATTACACAGGAGTCATGCAGTTCAGCATCTGAGTAGATAAAAGCCAGCCTGCAACTATGTAGACTCAAGAAGGAACAGGTTGATAAGTCAAAAAGGTATAACAGTAATTTTTCTCCATGGCAGTGCAAAATAATAATTCAAAACATTCCAAAATGTACAATACAACATGCACCTTTACACCTACCTCGCTGGTGTAATCATTGTGGTGATCATAATGGTGATCATGATGGGAGTGGTGATCATCGAGGCTGGGATGCTCGTTGCCGTGCGTGTGCTCGGAGTGACCGGTGAGGACACGGTGAAGGCTTGGAAAAGGCTCAGAATTTTCTGTGTTAGTCTCAATCTCAGCCAATTCTGGGTTTTGTCTCTCCTCTTCGTAGTCTAGGTATCGTCTTGTCTGAGGTAGAATGGATAGACATTCTCGTTCATTTAGAAAAAAACATTTAGATACATTTATGTAAAAGAGCTTGATTTGAGGCTTCTGATGCTTAGTTCAGATACACCTAACATAAAGTAACTTTGATCAATGAAATTCCTTAAATAGTTTCCTGGGGCCATATTCATGAAAGCTTACTAGCCTAGTTGATAACTACAATGCATGCATTTAGATGCACTTTTTTTTAACTAACTAGGCCTAGTAAGGTTTCATGAATATGGCCCCTGCACCCTGCTGGGATATGTGTCTCCACTTTCTAGTCTGGTCATCGTCTGATGTGAAAGGAAAAGACATTCATCTTCATAAAAAACAAGGTAGTTCGTGAACCACGAGTCTCGCCTGATTTTGCAATCGATAAACAGTGCTAAGTTTTTTTTTCGAATATGTTTTTCCAAACCTTTTGTCCCCTAGATGACTTTTGACCTCATGAAGACACATGTGGTATCACCCAAGGATCATTTGTACCAAGTGTGATCAAAATTGATGCAGAAATAAAGAAATGAAAGCAAGTCAAACGAAAACTTTGAGAAAAAATGATGCACATGGCCTCATATCATTTGACCTTTTGACCCCTAGATGACCCTTGTCCCCATCAGCCTCATAACGACACATGTGGTATTACCCAAGGATCATTTCGTCGGTGGGCTGATAAAACCTCGTATCTCAAATTTTTATGAAATTCACATTTTTTGATAAATGTCAAGTTTAAGATATAATACATCTTGTAATAAACACTGGAGTTGAAAATCTGAAAAGAAAATGTCAAAATTCATCTTTTTGAAAACCTCGTATCTCTTGCCTCTTCAAATAATGGTATGATAAAACCTCGTAAGTCAAGATACATAGCGTAATTATGCACGCAGCTAAGAGCTGATGCGCGCCTAATTGCAGCGCGCAAGCGTGCGCGCAACAAAAATTTGCAGCGTGCGCACCCGCACGGCTAGCTGCGCATGTCGATCACTTACCTAAACCTACGCTTAATATATTCATGGCCGGGATCGATTTGATCTATTGGCTCGTCCCGCATTAAGGTTTACTACTGCTAATTAAAATGAGATGCTCAGTTATTGTGAGTAATATCTCTAACAACATTTTGATAATCAATCAGCATGAAGATACAAACATTTTGCTCAACTCTCTTCGATAGACTGAACAGGATAGGCACTATATAACTTGCTTTACAAGCCGTGGCCTGTGGCTAAAGCTACACGCATAGGCCAGGCCGAGTCAGTAGATGAGGCTAGCTGCAGTGCATAACGTTAGATAGTCGATATCTATTTTGTCCTGTGTTAATTTGTTACTTTCAAAATATATTCTAAGCATACATGTATGTAGTAATCATAAATACATGCACTGTGTATGTGTATGTGGAGTAGAACTAGAGGGCAAACACGTCAAAATATGAAGTGTCCAACTTACAACTTGTTAAAGCATGCAATATCTCTAGGATTATTTTGACCCGGGGGGGGGGGGGGGGGGGGGGAGGGGGGATGGGGGCGGGGGGAGTTTCTCACAGTTGTTTCCCACGGGAGTTTGCTATTGAAGCCATCAAACCTGTACCTATCATTTTGGCGGAAAAGGGTACCAATGATTGGGGGGGGGGGGGGGGAGGGGGGTTAGTCAAGAAAACAATGTTTTTTATGCTTGAACGACAAAATGGGCGCAAATATTTAGTATTTAAGGAAAAAAAAGACAAAAGTAGGGGATATACTGAATTTGGAGGGAAACATCGTTTTGCGATGTTTTATTGTATTTACTATACATAATTTTTCTGCATATTTTAAATAGATTATTTATGCGCTTGTAAGCACGTTTCAAAACGCAATTCTGATGCATGTTTCAATGTATTTGACTGAAGTATGGGTGTTAATATGAGGCAGTATTTTTGTGCGTCAACGTGTGTCACATACAAGGGCTTGTATGTATTATTTGCGTATTTTGCGCTCTGTGCCAGCGTCTACACATGTATGTTTTTACTTGTTTGTGTGTATGTGTGTGTGCGCGTATATAATGTGAATTGGTATGTGTATGAATATATGTGAGCATGCATGTGTCTGTGTGCGTTCGTAGACCACATGAACGTCAATGTGTTTTGCTGGGTTTGCATGTACTTTTTGCGTCTTTTTGACCGGCGTATGCACGTGTTTGTGTGTGGTCGGGTTTGCGTATGTATGTGATGTGTGTATGTGTGTATGTGTGCATATACTATGTGCATTGGTATGTGTGTGAATGTACTTGCGCGCCCATGTGTGTGTGCGTGTGCATAGATCCCAACATGACCGTTAATGTATAGACATAGTGTTTGCGTACGTTGACGTGTGTCACATGCATGGACATGTATGTATTTTTTGCGTCTTTTGGCCGGCGTATGGACGTGTATATGTGTGTATGTGTGCGCGCATGTGTGTGTGTGCGCGCATAGATCATAAGATTAATGTTCATTTATAATGTACGTTTACGTGTGTCACATGCATAGGTTTGCATGTATTTGTTACGTCTTTTGGCCTGCGTGTGCATGTGTATGTTTGTTTGTGTGTGTGTGTGTGTGTGTGTGTGTGTGTGTGTGTGTGTGTGTGTGTGTACGTGCGTGTATGTGTATGTGTATGTATGTGTGTGTGTGTGTGTTTGAGAATGTATGTGGGCGCAAGTGCGCATATTGCACAATATTAGCATGGGATACTGTGTACGACACAGTGCGAAAACCACGTATCTCATTTTAGATCAAGTTGGAAAACCTCGTAACTCAATTTGAAATGAGAAAACCTCGTATCTCAATTTAGGAATTAGTGTGAAAACCTTGTAACTCAAATTCCCACCATCTAAATTATTTTTCTTGCATTTCAACCATTCCATATTGAATTGATAATCAAACATAGCCTTTAGTTAACATAACAACGCCTATGCACATAATTTGTAGAAATAAGAATGTTTTTTCGCTCTCCTGAACATTTTGCTTTTTTGAGATACGCGGTTTTAACAGCCCACCGACGATTTGTACCGAGTATGATCACAATTGATGCACAAATAAAGAAATGAGAGCAAGTCAAACAGAAACTTTGAGAAAAATAATGCACACTGCCCCCTAGATGACCTTCGACCCCAGCATCCTCATGACGACACATGTGGTATTACCCAAAGATCATTTGTACCAAGTTTGATCACAATTTATGCAGAAATAAAGAAATGAGAGCAAGTTAAAGAAAAACTTTAACATTTTTGTAACAGGCCAACAGACCAACAGACTTACAGGGAAAGTGATCACTAGGTCCCTACTGAACTTCGTTCAGGCGGGACAAAAACAGGTGATATGGTTTTATGACAATTATTTATGTCATGTCTCCCTTGGATGTTCTTGTAGTTAAATTCCATTCAGATGTAGTTTACTATTACAAACATCCATCACAGCTCTAATAAATTAATTTCTTGATTTAAAGCCAATTGTTTGAATCCAATTTTGTCTACTAGCATTACATTGTAGCTATGGTACCCAATGATTAACTTAACTTAACCAAGCATGCAGCTTGGCCATGTGACTCATTTCTTATCTAACCTAACCCAAATCCTGACCCTAGAATATTATCTTGGCTGTGTGATTCACTGTTTGGCTTCCTACCTCACTCAACTTCAACACTGATCCTGAAGTATCAGTTTGGCCATGTGACCCTATTTCTATCTAACCCTAATCCTAAGCCCAACATATCATCTTAGCCTCACAAATCATCTATTTCTTTCCTACCTAACCTTGCACTAACCTTGTCCTTAAAGTATCAATTTGGCATTTGACTCACTATTCCTAACCTATAACCCTAACCCTACACCCAACATACCATCTTGGCCCTGAAATAATTCCTTTCCTAAGTTACCCTAACCCTAACTATAAAAAAAAAAATCAACTTCATCATCTTGCGCTGGTGATCAACTCACCACCTCGGTCAGGTAGGGGCGGGGTGCTGGCACCCTCTGGTCCCTCCCCTGCTCCAGGGGCTCTATAATGTTAGACCCGTCGCTGTTCAGGACAACCTGAGAACGCTTGGGCAATTCGGTGGCCTCGTTGTTGATTGTAAGCGTCACCAGGTCAGAGAGGTCATAGGGTATGAGCTCCACCTTGCTCGTACCTGTGAAGATTGAGATGGCCTGATGGCAAAAGAGAGGACGAGAGGGGTAAGTCAGGGGGGGGGGGGGGATAAAAATTGATCAGGAGCTTAATGGTTTGGGTAACTACTTGCAATGATTTTTGAAAAATTGTACCCTGCTCCTCCCTGTAAAATTTGTAACAGCCTAATGGCAGAATAGAGGGAGGGAGGGAGGAATTCAATAAAGGGGTGAGAAATCTGATCCAAACATGGAGTCATGGTAACTCATGATTTATGACTCTTCTATTTCTTTTGAACAAGAAAGAGAAAAGAATGTCTCACCTACGATCAGGACTAACTAAAAAGAGCAATTGTTTCCATTGATCGATGGCTATTAACTGTAAACCCTGTTGTCTCATGTGATCTTTAATAATGATATAGATAATATGCATTTTTTTTTTTTTTTTTTGGGGGGGGGGGGGTATAGTTAACAGCAATGAATGTGTCGTACAATGGTGAGACCCTGTACACCTTAGCATCTTTTAATGGTTCCATCACCAATGATTCATTCTACGTACATACATCTTTGTTGATCTATTGTGGTCATGTTTGCACTAATGATTATTTTTACCTTCTTGTCGCCTTGCCTTCTTGCTAGGACAGTAAACCTCCCGTGGATGGAACAGTCCTTGGCAATGACGTGTTCACACTCGGACATAGCATAGGGGTAGCTGACATTATCAAATGTGGATACATCCCCATTGGCAGATATGGAGCACTTGGCTGCAGGGAATAATGAAAGATAAATAGACAAACGTCTGAAAAAACAAATTTGATCAAGAAACATTGAAACACATAAGCAGAGTGCTTATCAACGTGAAATGTGAGAGATGTTGCCAATTATGTGCAGGCAATGGGATGCTTCCAGGGAGATAGAGATGGTGCACATATTGTGTCCAGGGCCCCGTATCACAAAGGGTCAGTTGCAAAAGATAACAACTACTGGTATTGCAAATATCACAAAAACATAGCAGCTGTCTATTACAAGTCCAAGCCCTTGCATGATTTGGCAATCAATCGAAAAGTTACGATAGATCCACACAAGTTATGATCAATATCAATTGCAAGTTGTTTCAATCAATATTAATCTTAGGTTCTTGGTGATTAGGATAGATTCAGTCATAAGATTGATACTTCAAATGTACCACCAATCGTTGCCCTTTGTGATACCGGCATCTGAAACTACAGCAATGATTGTAACATTCCTCACAATTCAATGTACACACTACGATGGGACAGTATAGAACCTTTTCACCATGTACAAATAAAATACAATGGGTTTGAGACCATGGAACCAGCTTTTCAAGTATAACTCAAGATCTTGGAAAAAAACAAATGGACAACTTACGCATGTATGGCTGTTTCATCACAACGTCCATAAAACCCTCCATATAAGACTTCTTCATGACATAGGGTGAGACCTTGAAAGGCAGCTCAACATCGTGGTATCGGATAAGATCGTGAGGTTCAGACATCGTGATGTTTGCTTTATCCAAAGAGTCGCTCAAAACTGCAGACAGAAGGATCTGATGGGGAAAATGTGAAGAATCAAACTAATTAGATATGTATTAGTTTTAGACTTTGATTACCACTTGAAAAATATATTTTTACAATATTCACCAAACAATTACTTACAATACAACATCCAATAGACAGCTCAATATTGGGGCAATTCCACGGGTTTGGTCCATGACAGGCAATCATACCCTCAGTACAGAAACTTCTTTTTCAATCAAATAAAGAAGCTTTGGTTATTCACGTCACACAACTTTAACCAAACCTGTGAAATTGATCATTGGATTAATTTAATTTGAATAACAATTACTTGAATACTTGTAATGCTCTAGCTGCAAGTCTGCCAAATTGCAATCTTAATACCATATGCAACTAATTCAATTTAAGGAATTTTGAAGCTTTTATGCTTGACACCAGTACATTTCAGTCCTGTCTTTCTATACATAACATGAAATAATATTCACTTTAAACTTTATCATAACAAATGGAGCAACTATGATATGTTATCGCAGGAGAATATTATCATGTAATTTTGTTTTGGTTTAAAGAACTTGGTATCTGTAATATGACTGTACGTCTGAGTACATTAAAAAAAATCCACAATTGTATATACAGTGACATTTGCTTGAGTTACCACCTGCACCTAAAGACCTAATTTCCCTTCAAAATTGTTTCTCATTGAAATCTATATTACAGTAACCTGTACATAAAGACCACCTGCTAATAAAGACTCAAATTGGTGTCCCCCTTGAGCAGGTTTTATTTACATGTTTCACTGTACTAGTATATAGAGATAGAGAGAGACAGAGAGAAAGAGAAACCAAAAGAAAGTGAAAGAGAGAAAATATGCTATATACCATTGCATTGTTAAGCTTGTTCACCCTGCTCAAGATATGTATTCCCTACCTCTCCGTGTAGGTTTATTTCCTGTGCTGTTTCTGTCTCTGCCTTGTTCCACATCATGTGCTTCACACTCTCCACTGTCTGTGCAACCCCAGCCAGAACAGAGTAGGGCAGCTAAAATACATCAATTGAGACATCAATTAAAGACAGAGATAAAAGAAAAATGGTGTACTTCGTCGCATACACCATGACATCAGACAAAACAAGGTCAGGTAAAGTAGTCCATTGGAAACAGAGAAAAAGACAAGGGAAAAATCATATACACCCTGACACCAGTAAAAAATGAGGAGGGCAGCTGAAGTCATCAATGAGAAGTATGAAAGGATGAAAATATACAATTATACAAAATCATATACATTTCATTGTATACACAGCCTTAGTGGCAATAAAGTGTGTCATCTAAATGCCAAATACCAACAGAAAAAAGGGTTTAGTACATGTACATCCTATGTGCTCTGTCTGCCAAACCCCACAAACCAGAAAGTATTGCAGCTAAGTATTTGATAAAGATGGAGAATAGGACAGAAATATGAAATACACTCTACTGGAAGAAAAAGAACACTGAATTATTTCTGAGGGCTCCTTTTCAAGCTTGATGTCATAGAACAGATGCCCTGAAGCATGATGTGTGTCATGCCCTTTGAGGTTTGGTTTTCCCCTTCAGATGGGCTTTTTTCAGTAATGCAATCGCCCTGAGCCAAGTCTGATTTTTTTCTCACTGCACTCTACAAAGGACGTACAGTGTATGTATGACTCTGTGTAAGTTGAGGTATGTAAGCTGAGGTGTCTTCGTTGAAAAGGGAGACAGAAATGCTGCTAACTGACACATAGAATTATACTTCACCCCCAAAATAGGTTGGTTTCAGTAAAAAGTATGTTGTGTACAATTTTTCTTTGTAAATATGCATTTTCTCAAAAAGGTATGCATCCTTATAACTGTGCGTTTGATACATCATTAGAAATATGTTTTCACACACATACCTGTATGAAAAAAATAATTACGTTGTCAAAAACAAAAAAGAGGCAATTTATGGAATTGTTTGTACACAACATATGGGAGAGCACCTCGTACATGATGTCACAAAATTGAAAGTTCAAAAGATCATAACTTTGTAATCCATTGACGGATTTTCATCAAACCTTCACTAATATACCATGTATTTATTTAATATTTCTGCTTTTATTAAGACCAACTTTTCTTCAGTGTGAAGTATCCTTTTAATCATATAGTCTACAATGGGCATACGGACCCACTAAAAGCCCCCATGAGCAGCCAAGAATGCTAAGACTGAGGAGTAGCAGAGAGCAGTCAAGATCAGCAAAGACTAAACCAAAGACTACACACATAATAGGCATCAGCAAGACTTACAAAATGGCTGCTCAATAAAATTTACCAGCGCTTCAAGGAATTTTGGAAAGAATCCCTTGGCAGCCTCTCAAGGGCGGTACATGATGATTGTGTACATCGATCATAAATTCTTGACTGCTCTTTGCGGCCTCTTGGATGCTCTTGAGGGCATCAAAGTAGGACTTGTAACATAGGTGTGTGATGGTTCAGATGAGTAAGCAGGTGTGTTCTAGCTGACAGAGACAGAGGGGGGACTTGCACCAGAAACCTACATGTTGCTGACTGACACGGAGGTGCATGGCCTGCAGTTGGTCTCTAGTCCTCATCACCTCCTTGCAAGCTGGCGAGAATCTGCTGCCCTCAACGCGGTCCTGCCTGCACTGGACCATGACGGGGGAGTCGGCGAGCAGGTCACGCTTCTGACTGCTGCTGCGTTCCAGGGTTCCCTGAGGCAAAACAACCAAAAAGAAAAACAACCTCAGTGAGCAGTGTGGAATTCTCCATACAGCATAAAGGGGAAAGTCGTCCCATGATGCGCTGTGTGCTACAGTCAGATTTTGTCTGCAGTCATGTTTGCTTCTGGTCTCATACACAAGTACACTAGAACAAAAGCGGACATGACTGCAAACGATATCCGAATGTGGCTGCGCAGAGAATTAAATTTGAGTTGAACTGATAAACAACAATGAAAATAAAAATGCATTTTCCTTAAAGAGTCATGCTCTGATATATTCATTTAAGACTTAGAATATATAGAGAATTAAATCTGATGTAGCAATTTTGAATACATTAATATGTTTACAATGAAAATGAAGGTTATAGAAGAGGAACCAGGTGTTAGCTCACTGTGTACTTGTGTGAGGTCTGCTTTATGTTTTGTGAAAGCTTTAATGCATATATTACACAATTTAAGATTTTTACCATTCAATACACTTCTCAAAACAATTTGGAGGTTGCATCATTTTTTTTTCATTCAGATGATTATTGAAGGAAATTTGAAGGTTGACAGATTTGGCTTCAATTTGATGTTTACCAAATGAGATGAATTGATCTAATCAAGGATCTTTGATGTTTGGCTAACATGGACACAAATTCCCTGAGCAGAAAATTGGTTTAGTTTGCCTTAACCCTCTCAGAACCAAGCATAAAAAAATGCATTGATTAACTACATACTTTCATTGCAATATTAACAAGAGGGTTAAAAATGAAAAGGACTTACTCTGATGCCAACTTGTTTGTCTGATGAGCAGCTTCGGCCCCATCCCATGTTCATGGAGAACGATACCTGGGGTCCAACCTCGGACTGCATCCCGTAACCATGATGATAATGCTCACTATAGGGAAGGGGGACGCCATTGGATGTATTGTGGGATGGGTGAAGTGGGTGATAGTGGTATTCGTCGCTATGGCTGTGATGTTCATCGCTATGGTGATGGTACGCATCATGGAGGTTACTAGGGTGGTGGAGTTCATGGATGTTGCTTGGATGCAGGTGATGCTCGTCGCTATGGCTGTGGTGATGGATAGCATGGAGGTCTCCTGCTGTAAGAGGGATGGCCGGATGCTGGGAGTCATTCAATGATGCATGGTGGTGATAGGGGTACTCGTCGCTCGCGCTGATATGCCCGTCAGCATGATGGAGACGTAGAGCCTCCAGGTTGCCATGGAGATGCTCATCACTATCATGGTGCATATGAGCACTGGCATGCAGACTGCCACCATGGTGATGCTCGTTGCTGTGATGGTAAAGATGCAAGTGGTTGATGTCGGTATGTGCATCTGTATCATTGGATACACTGTCCCTCAAGAGATGGGGGTGATGCAGGTCATCGTCATGGTGATGCGAGTCGTAATGGTGGTGTGTAGCAAAAGGCTCTGGGCCTTGCCTAGAGGAACTCTCAGACTTCAGGGTAGGCAGGTCTGCCTCAAAGTGCATGCAGAACACCTGGGTGTGGAGAACAAAACTCGAAATTACCGCAAATCTCATAAATCAAATGTCACTCTGATACAATTTTAGCTCAATACATTTTTCATTTATTGATGGGTTTTTTATGTGTGTGTGTTCGGTTTATTACACTGTACTATAATGGATTCTATATCATTTTCATCACAGTGTTGTTTTCACAAATCTCTTGAGCTTTTTAAATGATGTCGGTCTATGTTTGGATATTTGTTTACATTTGCATGTATTTATGTCAGGAAGTAAATAAAATACAATTAAATGGCACACCTTCATCGGCAAAGACATAAGCAAATACCTGATTCTCATTTTCATGGTCATGGTGGTGGTGGTGGTGGTGGTCATGGTAGTGGTGTAAGCTGCTGTAGGGAAGTGGGGCTTCATTCCTGGGCTCTTCTTCCGCCTCAGGCAGCTGCACCGCAGGGAAGACCTGCACGTCTAAGGCCTTGTGCCTCTGGCTCTGGAGATCGGCATTGATCTTCACCATGACTGTACGGTCATCACTGGATTTGGTGCCCTTTGCAGTGATCTGCCAAGAAAATGACATGGATGGGAAATGTGGACTTATGCAGTGATGCGCTGAGATGGAAACAGATAGAGATCTTACATCAACTTTCATGGAGTTTGTTGACTTTTGGAGGGATGTGGTAAGATGGAAATTAACAGGACTTCAAGGGAGCCTATATAGGCATGAATCGTTGGGATTGGGGACATCTGTAATGGTGAACGTGCCATGATAGAAATTAACATCACATTGTACAACTTTGAATAGAGCCTATAGCCAACATTCATAGGGATTGGCATATCTTGCATTATATCCCTTCTATGAATATTCATGAGTATTCAAGGAACGTGATTGGTCAATTGATGCTCACAGAATACAAAATAATTTCGCTATCTCTGCCTGGGCTCCAAATAGTATACAAATATTTCATGACCATGAGGGATCTTGTGGAATCTATTTGCACCGAGGTTAAGTGGGGGGCGTGCGGTACTATTTTCCCGAGACCGCAGGTCGAGGGAAAATGGTACCGCACGCCCTCCACTTCACCGAGGGGACCAATAGATTCCACAAAGTTCCCGAATAAAGATCATGAAATATTTGTTTTATATCCTTCATTAATATATTCTTTGTTAATTAATTGAATCGTTACCATGGACCTTGTAGTGCCCATGCTCTAAGCCCCGAACGCAGTAGCCCGATTCAGATGTTTTGTTATTTCCTGCGGCTTGAGCAAACCAACGGAAATTCAAGTTGCACCTCGGCCGCAACACCGCTGGAGTTCCGGCAGCGCGCCCAATGATTTCCCGCTTCAACGCTGAAAAGCTGCTGGAAAGAAATGTATCGCGCAGATTTTGCGTGTCGCGCATTTACCTAGGATGAATCGATGAAAATTGTATCGATCACTAATAGCCTGGATATCGATAGTCCAGAGGGAAAAAAGAGACTATTTTTGACATGACGTCACGAAATAGTACTTTTTTTCCCTCTGACGTCACGAAATAGTACTTTTCTTCCCTCTGGATGAGCTCTCTTCCTCTAAATAGTTCATCTATTTGTGGTCATGTGACACCCTTTCAACCAATCAACGAGCTGGAATATATTAATGAGGGATATAATTTTCAATATTTTTTCCTGGGGAGTACTGTGCATGCTCTATTTACTATTTTCTTCCTTGCCACTACCGCGCATGCTCTCTACCTGGTAACAACATTTTTTTTTACTGCGGACACATGACCAGCTGCTCACTGTAAAGTATGATTTACGGCTGCTCATTTCCGACCGTACCGAGATTGTAAACAAACATGGTGACTGCAGTGACCAAGTTCGGTTTGACTTGCTGCAAGGGGCAAATATTGAGGACTTTATTGCATCTATCAACAGTTCAAATATGAAGAAAGCGAAGTGAATATTGCCGTATTGACTGACGTCAAATTTTGTTGTTATTGTTTAACAAAAGGGATACAAAACCTGCGGTCTCAGGAAAATAGTATCACACACACTCCACTTGTCCTCACCACGGAGACCAATGGATTAAAAAAAAGATCCCAAATAAAGATCATGAAACATTTGTTTTATATCCTTCATTAATATATTCTTTGATCATTAATTGGATCCTTACCATGGACCTTGTGATAGCGTCCATGCTCTAAGCTCCGGATGTAGGAGCCCGGTTCATTTGTATTTTTTTAATTTCCTGCGGCTTGGGCAAATCAACGGCAATTCAAGTTGCAGCAACAATGCAGGAGTTCCCCTAGCACACGCGACCATATTCCGCTAAAACGCAAAAAAGCAGCTGGAAAGAAATGCATTGCATAGATTTTGCATGTCACGCATTTACTCGGGATGAACCAATATCGAGACAGAGGGAAAAGGGCGACTATGTTAGTTTTGTTTTGTTTTACGAAAGGGATATAAAACAAATATACCAAGCATTGAGTTCGAAAGTATAGTAGAAATTATCCATCTTCGAAGGGACTGGCATAAGTTACCATTTTTTCCTCCTGAGATAGATAATTTCCATTACATTCCACACACTAAGAATGTTGCTATATGATTGGTCAAGAGTTGATCACGTGATAAAGCTTAGTTTTTCCCAACTGATCACCTGAGAATACAAAATCTTATGAATTAGCGTCACTATGGCATCGTGTTCGTTGGAATTTGTAGAGTCTACACTGTATATCGCAACGTGCACAAAGGCGTGTGTATGTACGTGCATGTACAAGCAGTGCAAGCCTTCCATTTCCCCACACAGTATTCCACCAAAACAAGTCTGCAATTCCCTATCACCTCGTACCAAAATTGACCTAGAATTTCACTTTCCTGTATTTTATATGAATTATGAAAGGTTTTCTCGGAGAATCTATGTTCTCACCGATACCACACAGGTAAGCAAATTTCAATTACTTCTTGCTTTCCCGTCAACATCTTTGAATTAGCGTCACTATGGCATCGTGTTTGTTGGAATTTGTAGAGTCTATATCGCAATGTGCACAAAGGCGTGTGTATGTATGTACGCATACGTACAAGCAGTGCAAGCCTTCCATTTCCCCACACAGTATTCCACCAAAACAAGTCTGCAATTCCCTATCACCTCGTACCAAAATTGACCTAGAATTTCACTTTCCTGTATTTTATATGAATTATGAAAGGTATTCTCGGAGGATCTATGTTCTCACCAATACTACACAGGTAAACGAATTTTGATTACTTCTTGCTTTTCCGACAAAATCTTACGAATTAGCGTCACTATGGCATCTATTTCGTTGGAATTTGTAGAGTCTATATCACAACGTGCACAAAGGCGTGTGTATGTACGTACGTCTATGTAAAAGCAGTGCAAGCCTTCCATTTCCCCACACAGTATTCCACCAAAACAAGTCTACAATTCCCTATCACCTCGTACATTACATGTCAGACTTTAAAGTGAGCTTATACACAGCTTTCATGGGGATTGTTGCTTTCTTAGCAGTAATGTGTCAATATAGAAGCGAAAAGTACATGAGTCATCATTTAAAGGGATTTTTAGCTAGATTCAACCAAGTACTATGATAATCACATGAAATTTTATCCATACACTCATTTCAAAAGAATCCTCAAATCCAAGCCAGGAAGTTTAAACAGTCTATGGGAAGTGATCTGCAATGGAATGTAGAAAGAATACTTTTTGTATTCACCTGGTCTCTTTTCCCCTGGTATGCCTCCAAGCAAGTACATGTATGTGTTCTAAAATGGTGATCTTGATTACAGCAATATAAAATTTTCTCTGAAGCACTCTTGTGGGAAGGCATTGAGAAACTTGCAAGTGTACTCACATTTAAGAAAAAGTTCCGTGTGACGATCTTGACGTAGTTGCTGACATCCAAACTGCTGAAGGACTGGTCAAAGTATTCGCTGAAGTTGTGGTATTCTTGGTGTCCATGGTCATGGTGATAATCATGGTGGCTGTAGTGGTGATCTCCATGGTGGTCATTAGCGCTGGAGTGGTTGTGGGGCTTGTGAAAACCAAACCTGCGATCCACCATCCGCATGACCTGCTGCATCCAGGCATCTGTTTCGTCGGCAGCCCCTTCTTCCTCGTTAGTAGGGGGTTTCGGAGTGGTGGCTGATCCTGCATTCTCCTGTTCTCCTGCATCACCAAACAAATGATCCACATAGGCATTGACTCTATCCATGAAGGATGAGAAGGCTGCAGAATATCTGCCTTGGACCTCTTCGTGGAGTGCTGTTTTGTTCACCTTGGACGACAAGTTCGGAATACCATGTGTGAAGTTGTGAGGACTGCTATGGTGATGGTGTTCATGGCTACCACTGTGGTGATCATGGTGAAACACGGCTTGATTCAATGGGATAGGTTCTACTTTGTAGACAGTGTGAGTGTGCTCGACTTGTATCGGATTACCATCTTCATCAACATGATGGTAATCAGTGTGATTGTGCTCATAATCTTCAATCTTGGTCACATTATAGATTGGAAGATGATGGTGTTCATGACTTCCGCTGTGGTGGTCTTCATGGTGATATCCTCCAATCAGGCTGGCATGGTGATGTTCATCACTTCCACTGTGGTGGTCTCCATGGTGATATCCTCCAATCAGGCTGGCATGGTGATGTTCATCACTTCCACTGTGGTGGTCTCCATGGTGATATCCTCCTATCAGGCTGGCATGGTGATGTTCATCACTTCCACTGTGGTGGTCTCCATGGTGATATCCTCCTACAAGGCTTGCATGGTGATGTTCATCACTTCCACTGTGGTGGTCTCCATGGTGATATCCTCCAATAAGGCTGGCATGGTGATGTTCATCACTTCCACTGTGGTGGTCTCCATGGTGATATCCTCCGATCAGACGGGCATGGTGGTGTTCATCACTTCCACTGTGGTGGTCTCCATGGTGATATCCTCCAAGTAGGCTGGCATGGTGATGTTCATCACTTCCACTGTGGTGGTCTCCATGGTGATATCCTCCTAGCAGGCTGGCATGGTGATGTTCATCACTTCCACTGTGGTGGTCTCCATGGTGATATCCTCCCAGTAGGCTGGCATGGTGATGTTCATCACTTCCACTGTGGTGGTCTCCATGGTGATATCCTCCCAGTAGGCTGGCATGGTGATGTTCATCACTTCCACTGTGGTGGTCTCCAGAGTGATATCCTCCTATAAGGCTGGCATGGTGATGTTCATCACTTCCACTGTGGTGGTCTCCATGGTGATATCCTCCTAGCAGGCTGGCATGGTGATGTTCATCACTTCCACTGTGGTGGTCTCCATGGTGATATCCTCCCAGTAGGCTGGCATGGTGATGTTCATCACTTCCACTGTGGTGGTCTCCATGGTGATATCCTCCTAGCAGGCTGGCATGGTGATGTTCATCACTTCCACTGTGGTGGTCTCCATGGTGATATCCTCCTATAAGGCTGGCATGGTGATGTTCATCACTTCCACTGTGGTGGTCTCCATGGTGATATCCTCCTATAAGGCTGGCATGGTGATGTTCATCACTTTCACTGTGGTAGTCTCCATGGTGATATCCTCCTATAAGGCTGGCATGGTGATGTTCATCACTTCCACTGTGGTGGTCTCCAAGGTGATATCCTCCTATAAGGCTGGCATGGTGATGTTCATCACTTCCACTGTGGTGGTCTCCATGGTGATATCCTCCTATCATGCTGGCATGGTGATGTTCATCGCTGTGATATGTACCATGGGGATATTCATTTGCCAATCCCCCATGGCTATCCTCTGGATGATCAGCGTTGATGTGCATACCATGGAAACCAAATCTGCTGTCAACAACGTGCATTACCTGCTGCCTCCAGGCACTTTCTCTGGCAGCCTCTTCATCAGTGGTTTCTTGTCCTGGCAAACTTACTTCATCATTTTCCATTATGGTATATGGAATCCCACCGCTGCCACCAGAAGTTTCACTTTCTGTGTCACCAAATATGGAATCTATATAGTATGTCACACTGTCCATCAAAGTTCTGAAAGCACCAGAATATCTATCATGGAGCTCTTCCTGCACTGCTGTCTTATCAAGCTTCGAAGACAGGTTCAGTAAATGGTCATGGTCGTGGTCATGCAAATGGCTTAATGGCTCTATTTTGTATGTTGCGTGAGTGTGTTCATACTCAGCCATTTTAATCTTATCACCAGCATGATAATGATATGTGTGGTTGTGAGTGTCTGAATTAACTTTAGTGATGTTGTATGGTATTGGATGGTGATGGTGCTCATGGCTTCCACTGTGATGATCACTGTGATGATAATCTCTCAGATGTGCTCCATGATAGTGCTCATCACTTGCACTATGGTGCCCTCCATGATGATAGCCTCCCAATAGGTTGCCATGGTGATGCTCATCACTTCCACTGTGGTGGTCTCCATGGTGATATCCTCCTATCAGGCTGGCATGGTGATGTTCATCACTTCCACTGTGGTGGTCTCCATGGTGATATCCTCCAATCAGGCTGGCATGGTGATGTTCATCACTTCCACTGTGGTGGTCTCCATGGTGATATCCTCCAATAAGGCTGGCATGGTGATGTTCATCACTTCCACTGTGGTGGTCTCCATGGTGATATCCTCCTATAAGGCTGGCATGGTGATGTTCATCACTTCCACTGTGGTGGTCTCCATGGTGATATCCTCCAATCAGACTGGCATGGTGATGTTCATCACTTCCACTGTGGTGGTCTCCATGGTGATAGTCTCCCAGTAGGCTACTGTGGTCGCCGTCTCCATGACGATAGACATCATCTTGCAACAGATCTCTAAGGTGGTTCACAGTTCTCCATCTGCTTTCGGCAGTGCCTAGATTCCAGACATGGTCATGGTGATGACCAGCCAGGGGGTCTCTCATCACCATCTCATACTTGTCCTTGATGCGAAGATGAAGCTGGATTTCCTCTGGTGCTTTCTCCCCAGGAAGGATGCTGACGTTGAACTGCACTGGCCCACTCAGAAGGCAGATAGGTGTCAGCCTCGCCCTGGGATGGGAGAAGGAAGCCCCTAAGCCGACTCCAAGAGCTTCTACTTTGACCTGAGAAGAGAGTAAATGAATGATATATTAAACAGATCAGTCAGATTCAGATTCTTATTTTAATCAAAATGAACTTTACCCCTATATTACCAAGCATTGATAAGACTTATACACATTTTCATGAGACGGATGGATGGATGGACGAACAGAGGTATGGACAATTGGGAAACATAATGCCATCCGCCAATTTCATTGTGGCGACATAACGAGTAAAACTGTTGTTATCATATACTTTCATGTTATAATCCACTTGTGGGGTGAAAACAGAAAAGGAAAGAGTGAACAGAGGAGAGATATTTGTTTATTGATACTGTTTTTAGCTTAAATTTTCAATAATTAAACCAAAAACAAATGAGAAGAAATGGAAAGAGGAGAAAGTAATAATAGGTAACTAGTATTGTGTTTACTAATCAGAAGGTATGTATGCAAAAAAAAAGAAATAAGAGCGGAAAAATGTACTGAAAAGTTATGGAACAAACTATGGGTTTCTTTTAATATCAGAAAGAGAGAGAGAGTATCAGTCTAAACATTTCAAGTAGTGTACTCTTCTACCATCCAGAGAATAAGTCACAGAGGAAGATGACTTGTCATATTCAAACTCACCTTGCTGGGTTTTGGATACCTCCCATTGGTCACTTTGTGGATGGTTTGCTGCCTCACCTCACCCTGTGAGAACAAATCATAAATGGCATTGCAAGAATTTCAGATAATCTAAAATTTACTAAATTTAAGCTTAATGCCGCAAATTTCCCAGTGTACACAAAATCATTGAGCCGGGCTATGTGCAAGCTGGCTCTTTCCGACTCAGATACTAAGAAGCTCGACTCCTATGTAGTCTGTTGTACATACAATCGATGACAGGCACAATTAAGCACCACTCCTTTGTTTAATGTAGTTCTGTGGCAAATTTAGATGTCCTAACTTAGACCACGGTTTACAAAGCTAGAAAATGTAAACATGGGCAACAGGTAACTGCAAGGGACTGTGCATCTATGAATCTCTGTAAAAGTTGATATTTGGAGATAATCCCTATGTAGTTCTTGATTTGGTTTGTTATTCTACGTGGCTCTCTTTTGCACTCTAGGGGCTAAATCACCTTGAGCCCCCCCCCCCCCCCAATTAAGTTTTCTACTGTACTACTGTATAAGCCAATACTTTCGCGAATATAGCATTCACAAACTGTTTTGGGAGTTGTTTGTTTCACGATCGACACCCTGGCAACTCTCTTGCACATTGCCCAATTACACCTCAAACCCGTTACCTACTACACTAGCATTCACCAACAACAAGACTGGGAGATTTCTGACAGAGTTCAAAGCAGCACTGTTTAAATCTGACTAATGTCTCTATTGTCTTCTGCATCACATACCTCTCCCATCTCCAGGTAAGTATACGGTGCACTGCCCAGTGAGAGCAGCTGTTGCTTCTCCTGGGGCGTGGTAACGTTGAGAGAGTACTCGCCCCTTTCAAGATTGACCTCCAGCGACCCGTTGAGGACGAAGGAGGAGTTGACAGAGACTTTGACGGCTGCGCCACTCTTGATGGTCTGACCAAAGCTGACGCCCATGCTCCCCACAATCTCTGCTGCCAGGCTGTGGCAATATGATATGAGATCAGGTATTACTTGATTTCATTTCATTTCATTTCATTATTTTCCACACACATAGTACATGAAACTAAATATAGATTTCAAATAAATATTGTTAACCTGGTTAGCATGAGGATGGAGTATAAGTAAGGACAAGCTTGAAATATATTTTGCATTCACCCTAACCTCACCAAGGACTGAGTGCATCTTTCATGCCAAAGCTCTGTGGAAGTCAACCATAAAATATATATGTGGTTTAACTGTAAACTCACTGAGGATAGAGCGCACCATTTTCCCCAAAGCTCTCGGTTATTCAACCACAATATATGTGGCGTTTACCGTAAACTCACCGAGGATTGAGTGCGCCTTTGATGCTGAAGCTCTCAGGTAGGTGCCTGCTGGTGATGAGCTCAGACAGAGGTGGGGCGACAGAGATTTCAGCTGCTCCGTCCACAGCTGTAATTGCAGAGCTGGAGAGTTTGAGGGTCAGCGGGACACCGAGGGAAGTTGGGACCTCGACAGAGCCCTCACCTAGTGATGAAGCTTTCTGGAAGGAGACACTTGGGTTGGACAGGAAGTCTTGGAGCAAGCTGCTGAGCCTAGAGTTATCTGTTAAAATAAGGAGGACCACAACAAAGAAAGATGCATTTAACATTTTTTATTGTCATGCAATCCTCCATACCACATATAGGAGAAAGCCATCCCATGATGCACTGCGCAGCAACCTCCCGATTTGTTGTAGTCATGTCCGCTTCCGGTCTCGTACACTACGACTGAAAGGGATATACTGCAAACATAATCCGAACGTGGCTGCAGAGTGCAGCATGGGCTGCACGCTACCTTGTTTGCAGAAAGGAGCATTAATCATAACAAATCTGTATCTTTGTGCACCACTTTCAAACATATTAATAGCTTGGAATAATTTTAGTGTTGTCTGGCACTCCCTATATCTATTTTGGCCTCTTTGTGTTAGACGAAATGCTGCCCTGTTGGATTGATATCTATGTATATGTAGAGCCTTCTCTATACCAAACAAAATTCTGTTCTACATGCGTTGTGTGTTATTGATGCAAAAATAAGACAATCGCATATAAAAAGTGGATATGTGCTTACCACGTCCAAAGTAGGAGAGGGTGAGACTGCTGTCCAGGTTGAGTCCTCGGATTTCCATGCCAAAGGCTTTGAGGTACAAGCTGGCCATGGGATCAGTCTCATCACGAAGAGTGATGCCAAGCTGTCAAAGAGTTAAAAACACACATTTACTCTCGCTGTGTTACTTGTACTTGGTGTGTCCAGAGTCTTTCCCAAGTGAATGTGAACAGGAACAGAATTTGAACTGCATATCTGAGTGCAGACGGGTGGCAAAATAGTTACCAGCATTTTTGAAGAAGTATACTTTTGTATGTGTCTTTACATTGCCGACTGAGACTATTTCTCGGGGTAGGTTGTACCATTAGCATTCAGTTCTTGGATAGGAGTTTGTTGATCAGAAATTTTATTCAATCATATCTTTTACAAGTTGAAAGAGCCACAGACTCTCAAAATAGTAACGGTTGACATGTGCAACATACACTATAAGAATACTTGTTTTTCTAATGATATATTGATGAGAACATTTGTGTTGTTCCCTTCCATTCATAATGCACCAAACAAGTCATACATATATAAATATATATATCTTAAATTTACTGCAAACATTTTACATCATACAAAAGTTGTAGACTATTGGATGGCAGCTCTGCCTTCATTTCAGTTGGTCTCACCTGCTCGTTTATTTCTTGGAGGAAGGGGTCGATTGGCTCACCCCTGTTGTCCCCATTGCTGTCCCCCCTCAGCATGTGCAGCATCTTCCTCCACCCCTCGGCCTTGAAGCCCACCTCTAGGGGGTTAAGGCTGAAGCCCAGGAGGTGTGCGTTGAGCTTGGCCGCTGCCCCCACAGGCAGGGGTGAGTCGGGGGTCATGACGTACTTCAGGCTGGTGAAGAGTCCTAGCCTGTCTTCCACTGTAGAATTGAGGCAAGAGAGAAATATTACCCCGCCTTACAGAGAGTTGCGACTGATCTGAATCGAATGTCCAATCCCCTATCCCTATAAAGAGCAGATTTATGATTGATATCCATCATGAGTTAAGTTATGTTTAATCACTACATTTTTCATAAGACATGGCCTAGAAGAAGGTGTCAGAGATAAATGAAAAATTTACAAACACATTGAAACCTGTACATACACACCACTCCAAGGAAGAGAAATGCGGTCTTGATAAAGTGAGAGGGAACACAGGCAGGGGCGAGTGGGGCATCATTAGGTCCTACATCAGGCTGGTGAACAGCCAAAGTCTGTCTTCTACTATAGAAGCAAGAAAAAAGGACAAATTATCCAGAAACCAGTGTTTGACTTATTTTGGAAATTAACCTACCTGAGGATAGTCCAGCCTTGTAACTCTTTGAGTACTGGAAGCCATGCTCATAATCTGAAGCAGATTCCAGCAATGACCTTGCTGCAGTGGACCTATAAAGAAAGAAGAATTTAACAAGGGAGTTATAAATACCCACTGTAGTTCCATAGAGTACAACAAACCTTTCAGTTGAAAGCCCCTACCCTCCGTCCCCCCTCCTGCCAAAATCCAGTTGTAATGTAATGTACTACACTATATTGACGCACAAGTGAGCATAGTGAGAACATTTTTGCACTGCAAATGCATTCATGATCTTTGTGTGTTGTTATATCTGTGACCCTATAGTGATTCATATAAGTCATGTAAATAAGGAAAAGAAACAAATAAATAACGTAATATTTGTTATGAAACTAATTATTAAGGCAATAGGTCACACTCTTTGTTCATAGGACAGAGCGACTAATCCTCAGATGATTATTCTGTGCTCCCACATTCCATACATAGATTAAATTGTATTCAGGTAAGCCTGGCCACCCCAGTCATTTTGAACAGCAGAAAAATACATTTGTTGACTGTTGTTATTTCCTAATTTTGAGATATACTTTTTGGCTATTTTCTTTCAAATAGTGTAAAAATCACACTATTTTTAGAATATTTTTCTGTATTCCTTGCTGCGGTGGACTTTTTTTAACTACCGGTATTTAAAAAAAATAGTGTGAATAGTGTATTTTTACACTATTTCCTTATTTTTTTTAGTAATTTTCCTTCCTCTCAATAAATGCTCCACTATTTTAATGCTTTTATTTTGCTCCTGTGAACAGGGCAGCATTAAACCACATCTTCTTTAAAACTTTTTCACTATTTTCCTATTTTTGCTCTTTGTTGATGATTTGTTAATATTTTCCAATGTTTTTATACTTTAAATTGACAAATCTGAACCGTTATTGTTCTTGTTTCATCAAATTGTTTTTTTCTAATTTTAAACACTAGCTGTCAAATTAGTAATTATCAGGAAAAAAGGGGTAAAATAAGCTAACAATAGTGCTGCACTCACAGAGAGAAAATAAAAAACACAACAACGAGGGACAAGAAAGAAATGTAGGAATGTGAACTCACAGATTCGAAGGCACCTGCATGCTGGGGGAGCTGAGAGCTTTGAAGTGTGACGACACAAAGCTGACCACCTGAGTGCTAGTCTCTGTCTCCAGGCTGTTGAAGAGAATGTTCAGTAGGGCTGCGTCGGGCTCAGCATCCATGATGATGACAAACGCGGCGATCCGCACATCGGCGCTGGTCTCTTGGCTCGCAAACACCGGGACAAGCACTTGGAGTATCTGTTCATAGAAATAGTAATATTTCTTGTGAAACTAAGGATATTAAGGCAATAAGTCACACTCTTTTCTTCAAAGGAGAAAGACTAATCCTCAGATGAATATTACCATCACACAATGCATAAAGTTTTGATTGCTGATATTGGCACCACTGCCGCATCCCCACTGCTGTGTCCCAAAAGTATTAAAAGAACAGATTATTTACTTGCAGTCACCATCGCTACCTTTGGTGTGCGATTTAGTAACGTAGTATTGCATAACATTTTGTGTGAATGTGCTTTTGTATCCCACTAATTCTGTTGAACGTGATAGTATATCTTAGACTTGAATTTAACCCTAACCCTAAACCTAATCCTAAACCTAGACCTAGCTAAACCTAATTTACCCAGTTTAGTTTGTCCAAACACATGATTTCTAGGTCACTTTCACATAGGTATCACAGAATTCTTGTAGTCTGCACAGCCACAGTACATGTAGTGCATGCATGCAGGCATGTCCTCAACACAATATATTGACATTGCAGACACTGTAGTGGTGTCCATATACATGTACACTTCCTGTAGTTTTAGCTGTCTATCTATAATAGTAACAGGAATAGCTCATGAGCTTTAAGCCTTGTACCTGTTGTTATAGTGATACAATTGCCAAGTTTCAATAGATACATCTATTACAGAGTCTTTATCCTTCACACAATTGCAAATATACTCAACTACAAAAGCACCCAATGAAATTGGCACCCTGCAGCTTTAGCACTGGCATTAAAATGGCACAATAATATAGAGCTAAATAAATTACACAGCTTTTATTCTTCCTACACTTACAAGTAATATGGAAGCAATGAACTTTGAGCATTGTAGCTGCCACAAGTTACAAAAAGCTTTATGATTCTCAAAGTTGATATTCTTCCTACAATTGACATTTGATCCAAGAAAAATTGAAACTAGTATGAACGAGCGCATTATCAGAGTTTCTTTCCCTGAGCCAGCCAACAGTATTTGAAATCTCTCGTATGCATAAACATGATCAAGCTGATTATGTAACGTTTTGACACTGACAATGACAATTTGCAATGACAATTTTCATTTCTAATTTGTTTTTTGGGAATGCAAAAATATAACATTTTCCTTACTACTTGAGTTACAATCCAACTGTCCTACGTTCATTTTCGGAATCCCCCCCCCCCCCACGGCAGGAATTATGCTTACAAATCTCCTAGAGGAGGTCTTAGTGAGCTTGCGGAGTGCAAAGATGGCATGCGACCTGAGCTCACTGCTCAGTGCCGGGTCCTCAATGAGGTCCCGTAGATGTTCAGCCTGGTTGGGTAGGCCCGCATTGCCTAGGGCTTTCAGGTACATGCGGCGTACAGATGGAGAATGATCTTCAGAAGTGCCAGTGAACAGAACCTGCATGGAGGGTTTAAGCAGGAAAGCAGTATTCAGTGAGTTTCATGGTACACCATGCCATACTCCTTAAAATGGCTGTTCGGTTATTCTTTCAGAATACCTCTGAATAGAACTGCTCAGAGAACGAGTGAGAAAAGAAAAAACACAAAGAAAGGAAAAAGATTTGAAAGGGTGAGGGTCAAAGTATTCTTTCAGACCAGTTAGCTTTTCAAAGCTATCCCATGCTGTAACATGAAACTGATTGTAGACTTCTCACTATGTGAGAACCATTCTTCAAGATAACAGTATTCATAGAAATATTAGCAATGATGGTATGATGATAATGAAGGTTGTAGCAATGATTAGGTCAATATCCATGATGATCTTAAGAAAAGAATACAGGAAAAGAACAAATCCTAGATGAAAAAAAGAAGGAAAACAGTGTTCATAGAGATATTTAGCAGTGTCAAGATGATGCTGAAGAAAATGATAATGAAGGTGTTAGCGATAACAGAGGCAATGTCCATGATGATCTTAAAGAAAAGAACAAAGGAAGAGATCCGAACCTAGAGGGAAAAAAGAAGGATAATAGTGATCATTGAAAAATTAGCAGTGATGATGGTGATGATGATGGTGATGATGATGGTGATGATGATGGTGATGATGTTGGTGATGGTGATGGTGATGGTGATGGTGATGATGATGGTGATGATGAAGATGATGATGATGATGATGATGAAGATGATGATCAATGTTAATGACCATCTTAAAGATTGTCCGTCCCTTTTGCAAGCTTAAAATTTCAAATCGTCTATCACGTTCGTAAATTGAAGAAAGTGTGATTCAAGACCATTTCTAAGAATATAGCATGTTGAAGCTTTCTGTATATGTAAAAATTTCAGCCGTTAAATTTCATACCGACTTTGTTCGTACTACGAAAAAAGGATTAGTCTTTGTTACAGTATCTATGTGGTTATTATGCATGTGTGAAATCCTAATTTTATGAGTAATTACCAAACTTTGGAGATAATTCCTTCTATAGAACAATGTTTTCCAAAATGTGTTTTATAATTTAATAAACGGATTAATCAATAAAGCAGATATTTCAACACAAACTGATAAGAGCCTGAGGTAAAGATGATTAATCAGACATTGTTTACGTGCATTATTTGAATTTTACACTACGTATCAGTTTCAAATTATGAATATACAGCTTGCTAACACTTCTCTGTATGTTTTGCCAATGTTTCGATGGTTTTGTGGTGATCTGAAAAAGGGACGGGCTGTCTTTAAAGAATAGAGAAGAAAGAAGAAGAAACATGGATGTGTAAATCACTTAATGAAATGTAAGAAAACATGAAGTAACCAAAAAAATAGGAAACAATTAGAGCAAGGGAAAATACTTTCGTCTAAAGACATACATTCAAACAAAATTCAATTCAAAAGAATTTAGAGCTAGGACATACATCATGAAGTAATTTGATCATCCCCCATGCATTTAATCAAACAATTGCTTACCCATGGGCTATATATATATATATATATACATGTATATTTTCATGTTCCAGTCAAGAGTGTTTATGGAAGATCCACTGGAAACATTGCATACTTCCTTTTCTCCTATATTGACTTGGAATGACATCTTCCTTTTCCATATGGACACATATTGTTTTCATCATTAACTCTAATTATCATTGGCATAAAAATGGGATGAGCCAAGGACTTTTAATAATAATTCAGGGTAAAAAGGATAGTTTACCCTGAAATTATTATCCTTTGAAGGATTTCCATCAAACCTTCACTAATATGTCTCTTTCATATGTCTGCTTTTATTGAAATAAAAATAATTTTAGGGTGAACTATCCCTTTAATAATAATTCAGAAGGGAAATATCCTCTTCCTTGGCACCATACCTGAGAGTACGTGCTGATCATTGTCTCATCACAGACCCAACCCTGCTCAGAGTGGTTGGCGTTCCCATCTCCGCAGGCCTTGTTGAGGAGGGATCCAAACGAGAGCCAGCAGGAGAGGCTGCCAAATGTAGTACATAAATCCTGGCAAAACATTAGGGAGATCCATAGCAATAAAATGTTAGCATGCAATTTGTGATTTTTTTTCCTACGTTACACCATTACATCTACACTGTGAAGCAATCCAGCAACTGTGTACCGTCCATGTGCACAGTATTGATGAACAAAGGGTTAATATTGATCATAACTGGTTACAAGAATTCATGATTAACCTGTCAATCTGAAAGCAAAATATGCAGAGAGGAAAGACCTGCATCCACTGCTTGCTTGGCACTGACACTATCTACCATGCTAAACGCTTTAATAGCTCATGGTAATGATACAATACTTTTTTTTTTATCTTTTCACCTGTATTTGTAAAAGTTATTGGGGCGTGCCGTACTTTAACCAGCGCACTGAATACAGGAACCAATGCCCAAGATGTCCATTATCTTGCTTATATGTATTAATGAGTATCCAAATAAATCAGGCATTTATTCAAAGAATTGAATGTAATGCAGAGAGACAATGGATGATGTAATCTTTGTTTTGTTTTCACTTTCCGTATTAATAACATCGATCCATCAATCTGTGAGGAAAAACTAGCAGAGAAGAACATTATGCAATATGTATAATCTTGATGCCCATACTCATATTTGAAGTCACAAAAAATAAAGCTAATTAAAGGAGTGGGAATAGAGCACAGAGACAAACTTGCCTTCACACTTTCTAGATAGGTTGGGTCAAAGGTTGAGTGGAATCCCAGCATGCTCAGTGTCTGTGCGGCCCTCTCTCCTTCTAACGCACCACTCTCCATTCGCTGCATGATGAGATCGACCGACTGACTTGTCCCAAGCAAGGGGAGTGTGTCATCCAGAACTCTCCTGCAATTGTAAGATGCAAAATATACTGTCAAACTATACAAGTCTGATAATTGGACAAGCATGGCATGTGTTAATGTTCAAGTAAAAGTGTATTTATTTCACTCACTGAAGTGTATATACATGTACACACAGGACACAAATACATGTGTGAACAAACAACAACAAATACACATACCAGATATACATTAAGTGAGTGGGTTGCAGCCAGGAAGATGCAGTCTTACAAGGAACTGACCCACAAAGCATGATATTTGAAATGCATGCACAATACAGTCCTTCTCAACCCGCAATACAGACATGTACAGATGGAGAAGGAATGGGGAAAAAGCCATCCAAAATATCATGGATTAAAGAGAGTATTTCATTGTGTTATCGATGTATAATTGATTATTAAACTGTATATGCCCATGAAGTACCCAACTTCAGCTTGCCCAAATATTTCCTCAACTTTTCTTTTGACCCTTATGACTCTTACATATTTAAATGTACCAGGGACATTTAATATTTGGTTATATGTCAAATGCCACACAAAAAGGAAAATGTGCAAATTGGATGATTAAAGGATTAAATATAAAGTCTGTCTATTGTTTTAATAGATTAGCAAAAGGAAGCATACCAAATAAAGCTGGCTTAATGTTCCGCCTTCTATAAACGATATCGCATGATAAGGCCTCAGTTTTCTAAGCCTTTAAGAGTAAGATTGGTGGATTTTAAAGATTTTACTGCGATAAAAAAATTATATAATCCATGCAATACCTGCCTGTGTTGCAAATACATCAGTTCTATGTGCATATTATAACTGCATTTTATGATACACACAGATTATTGGAAACAAGACTTAAGTACCTATCCCTCAAATTAACAACAATCAGAAAGAAATAAGCACGATATCATGTCTAAATGGCCTACTTTAGTTTATAACACAGTATGCTCTAAATCATAGTACAAAGAGCTTATGTATATTTCATGGATAAATGATTTATATGACTTGGAACCAATGGAATGAAAAGTGGCACTCTTTTTGTGGCTGCAGTCATCCTAAGCATATCTATATTGAGTACTAATACAATGCACAAATGTATATTAGGGGAGGTGACAGTGTATCAGTAAAATCTCCCCCTTCTCCCCTCCATATACAAGTAGCATCTTACATTTGCATGGAATTGAATAATATGGCTCCTTAATGCATCAAATTTCATGAAGCATTATCGCATAGATAGATAACATGAACAACTTTTTAACCCATTAATGAGCCCAATATTAACATGGATTTCTCATAAGCACATTTGCACCAGAACAATCACAATAATAGATGATATCTCCACATTTATAAAGCTCTATGTACTCTATGTACTCAACACCAAAATCAAATATCATTGACTTTACATTAAATGATCAATTAGGTAAATCATTAAACATATACTTAATAGGACATGTGCTGAGAAATCTGCTTAATTTACCTGCAAACAAGATAATGATGACAATCAACCAAAAGCTGTCACAAATAATTAACTAAACCCACACAGGTACTTACAAGTCCTGAGCAACAAAACAAGTTCATCAGGTGGTGACAAGTTGAATGTTCAAAGATCTTCCTGTTATGCAGGCATTTTATCTGTTTATCTTTATTCAGCTTTTGTCATAAGGCCAAGGTTCTATAACGTCATAAAACCATTGTGTGCTAGAGACAAACTGCTGCTCGGTAGCTTGTGTGTGTCTTGCTTGTTCAGAAATGCACCGATGGTACATTAAGAGGTTAGCTAGGTGGTGACAAATTTCAGGATAACGATACACAAAAAAATGGTATCCTGCAGATTATATCAACAGACAAAGCATTTCTATCCTCTTTTTTTAACCCTTTATATGTGCCACTAGCACGTATTTAAACAAGTAATACACATAAATAGACATAGAGGAGCATTTAATCTGGGGTAGGAAGGGTTACAGCTTGAAACTTTAGCATGCTGAACATCTCATGAACTGCACATAATTACTCTTAGTTTTAAAAAAATGCTTGTTAATAATTTCATCAGCTGTATGAATGAAATTATTGGTTTAATTGCAGAGTGCAACACCAGACATAGGTAAAAGAAATGTATCAACTACATGCCAACTATGTTAGATACTCTAATACTAATATTACTACTACTATTACTTCTAATATTACAACTATTCCTACCACCTCAATTATCACTAGCAGGACTAGAAGTAGAGTAGTACCTACATAAATGATATCAATACACAATCAGCTGTATGGATTCTGTACAGATGTATAGATGTAAAGATTATAGAAAGTCATAGCTTCATTCTGCAATCTGAACAGTTTTCCTTGACATCCACTTTTTGTACAGCATATCAGCAGTGTTAATCCCAGAGAGGTCTTTTCTTATTCATAATGGAATGTATGTTCTATTGTATTATAACAAATCACATGAAAAAAATGTGTGACCAGTTCAAGAGCCAAAATAATGATCTCTTTTGCTTAAAAAAATGCCTTCATCCGAAATGTGTACATTAAGGCCCCAATAGTTTCACATCTTACTGAGATAATGATCAGTTGGACCTGAATAGGATGTTGTGGGATGCAAGATCATAGATGTTTTGTCATAATGGTATCAAATATGAGAAGAAAGTGAACATAGAAGACTGTGTGAAACTCCTTAAAAAAATAAATGGTGCATAAAAGCAGCATAAGAGCTTGATAGGTCCACATCTTACTAAGATAATGTAAAATTGGTTGGAAGAGCACAGGGTGTTTGGCTTGCAAATCAAAAGGAATTCCATTTATTGAGTGAGTGGGATATCATGGCAACAAAGTTACTACTCCTCTCGCCACCTTCTTTCTCCAATTCCTATTCCCCTTTTCTAAGCATTTTGCCAGATTCAAGCACTCACAGCAGTTAAATATTTGTCTATTAAGCAAAGCTTACCTGCAACAGCTAAATTTCATCATTGTGTAAAAAGAATATTTTCATAGTGTAATTTTCAAAGGAAATGAAACTCTATAGTGAGATATCTCTCAAGTTTCTTACATGTTGACTTACTATCTTTGTCACTTTTTGCATATATACAGATGCAGACAGACACTGTAATAGGGGGTCAGAGATGAACCATGGTAATTGCGCCCACCCCATCCCCCCCCCCTCCCCCACCACCACTTTCCCCCATCTGCTAAATAAAGCACACACAGAATGATAAGTACATATGATGCGTTTTGTGGTACACCATGTTGTAGTCCTAAAAAGGACTTTTGGGTTATCCTTTTGTAATAGCTTGGAAAAGAGCTGCTCTCAGAGAGGAAGTGAGAAGAGCATTCTTTCTGACAGGTTAGCTCTGAAAACAGCTGTTTACTCATCATTTTAGAGTAGCTATAAGAGCAAGTGAGAAAAGAACATTTGATGGAGAGGGGGAGAGTCTGAGTTTTTTTGGCGGGTTGTTCTGGAATAGCTCCAAAAAGAGCTGCACAGAGAGCGAGTGAGAAAAGAAAGAAAGCAGATGGAATGAAGAGGCAGAGAGTAGAGTATTATTTTGGAGTTGTTAGCTTTGAAAAGAGCTCTGACTTGATAGTACAAACCTCTTCATCTTGTTAAATGTTGACTCATTCTCCAATCTTTGTGCCTGTTGTTCATAGATCTCAGTGATTCTACCACTAGGAGCGTTCCGTAGGGTCTCCACGAGACGGCTAAATTTCTCAGGGGTTTCCTTGGTAACCCGCTCCGCCTGAAGGTCAGTGGCAATGTCCTCTACGAGGCCTAGGATCTGTATGTGGGTTCAAGAGGGGGGAAAGTTTGCAGGATAAATCAATATTGACATTGAATTTATTTGCTGATTCCCATAATAATTTTCATACAAAAAATTAAAGCTAGTTAGAAGAATCATTTATAAGAAATGTATAGAAATGTTGTGTAATATCAAATGAAAAACAGAATAATGTATCATGATTGTGTATTGACTATACAATCAATAAAGACATGTGAAAGTCATAGACATACCGTATTAGAGAGTGCCTCCCATTTTGCATTTGTGACATTAGAGGGACTGTCAGCAGGAAATTTGTAGAGAAGATCGTTTTCATTGGTTCGTTCCATCGCCTGCAATGCCACAGCCAAGTGTTCATTCATTAATCTCCTGGTCTTGGTCAATGTCAGATTTTGCCTAAAAGTATTAGAAGGAAATGAATGAAAGCAAAAAAATACAGATGAGGTATTCATTGCAAATCATCCAGCATTTATGTCACTTCATCTGATCCACTTATCAGAAATGGGTATGTTTTACATATAAAACGATGTTTTATAAATTGTTTAAATTTACACAATTGTAACATCCCTGGAAAAAGAAAAGTGGCTCCAATAATATTTCAAGAGTTGAATATAGTCAAACCTGTCTTAGTGGTCACCTGTCTGTAGCACCCAACCTGTCTATAGTGGCCACTAAAATGATTCCCCCGGAGAGAGATCATGTGTCAAAGAACCTGTTTATAGCAGCCACCTGTCTATAAAGGCCACAATTTGTGTTTCCCTTGGGTGGCCACTAAAGACAGGTTTCACTGTATTTTGAAAGTGTCAAAACTGTTATCTCAATAACAGTCAAGCAATGAAATGAAATGTACATTTCACAGTTATTACATGAGAATAAGATCATATTTAAAAGTATTTCAATTATTGTCAAGTAGTGTGCATGTGCCGCATGATATACCTCACAAATGTTGCAAATCCAGCCCCATCTTCGCGGAATGGTTTCAAGGAATGCTCGACAGTGCTAACTACCGAGTTGATGACAAATTCTTCTCCTTTCCCTCTTATTGTGTACACAGTCTCTCCAGTGGTAGGAAGGAGGAGCTGCTGGTTGCTATGGGAGGGTTCAGAGCTCGGGTTGCTAGGCAGGCCATTCAGCAGGAAGGCTCTATGTCGCTGTGGTCTGCTCACACACTTATTGTAGTTTGTTGTCTTGGTGATGTTTCTCATGTCACGTACAGCTGTAAAGTTTAAAAAGATTATCAATGAAAGATATGAATGATAATAAGTTGCCCATGTGAATGTTTCAATTGTTGAATAAACTAAACTATGTAAAACAGAGTTTTGGCTGGCATCAAGTTATAAAGATTGCATGTTTCACTTTGGACAAAATGCTTATACAAGCTCGAGCATGCAATTTTCATTTACTGGATGCATGCTAAATTGCATTTTTGCTTAAAAATTCCCTTAAATAAATGCTTTACAAAAAATAACTTTCATAAATTAAAAACATAAATAATGCAAACTAACAGCCAAAAGTCATGAGTAATTGTTTTATTGACCATTTGGAAGTTTGAATGATTTTCAACATTTTATTTACACTTTTATGGGATATATATCTATAAGATCCACATCATTTGATAGCAGAAACAAAACAGAAATCAAACTCCTTTTTGAAAAACTCCTTTTACCATATAGAGTCGTGGGAAACAAACTTCATCTCAAGTCTTTTTTGTCCGTTCATTTGTTCTCTACAAGTCTACACCTCTTTACAAGACAACATGCTACATTTGAGTTTATCTTGCCATTGTCTATCATAGACAGCCCTGTATTATATGCAAATTAAATGTATGACTTAATCCATAGTTTAAAAAGCCAGAGGCTCTTCACCTTAACACAAGCAAAACCTTTGCACTCACTGACAATGCACTAACTTGTCAGTGTTTATATCTTTGTAGATCTAAATACACTTTTCATATCTTGAAACAGGCACTTAAAGGAGCACATTGTCTCTAAGATAACCCATACTTGAACAAGAAAATTGCTTTGTAAGCTCCAATCTGTGACTTACAGGAATTCAAACTGTGTAGGGATATAATAATAAAGTTAAGGCCAGAAGATTACATAAGCCCAGCAAATTCAAAGAACAGTTGGCACTTGTATCTTACAAAATATTTTCTGTTATCATGACAAATTTGATATCAAACAAATGGGCATATCATTCCCCTTCATCACATTGCTTTTACATCAGGAGCTGAAAAATATTTAGGTATCATTTTTCCAAAAATCTTCATATTTTAGCCAAATCAAAAATAACAACTTGACAAAAACATTTCATATTTGTGCGAATTACTTCTCAACACAAACATTTTCAGATTACACTCTTTTGTTTAGTGTTGACAAATCATGTCAGAAAATGTAATATAAATCAAAGATATGACATATATTTCTATGAAATGATGTTTGAAAATATAACAAAAAACAATAGAACACATTTGGCACGAATATTACTTCTTTTTCTTCAAAGAAAATTTCAAGTGGAATATCATTTAATCCCAATGACATCCCAATCATGTGAAAGAGTGTAATACCCTCTTTCATTTGATACCAAATTTGTTATGGTAGTATTCATATTTCTGAAGATATAGTAATTTTTACGATGTTTGGCAAGTGAACAAATTTCACTGAATTCCATGGGTGTATGTGCACTTTTGGCCTCAACTGTACAGTGAAGGTTGATGTACGTAGATTTCACATGAGGAGCTTTTAGAATGGATGCTCTATAATGAAAGTCCTAGTGAACAGTGCAATGCAAGATTTCAGGGTCAGTTTCAGGGTTTCAAGATGAAGGTATCAGTTATCATTTTCTAATTGTTTCTGTTTTTTGCTGAACTTTTTACAAACTTGTTTCCAAGTGCTGCCTGTTCATATTCCAGTTGAATTTAATTTATTAGGCTTACCTCTTTTAAGTGATTAAATAATGATAAGTGATTAAATCCCAAATCCTCAAAATGTTCAGGCTGAACATTTTGAGTAATCTCTAATTACTCCAAATGTGGATCATTTGTGGGCAAATATCTTTCAGGAAGTTTCTTACCATTGGTAATAAAATAGCTAACGATCACCTTTTTGAAGGCATTTTGTCTTCCCAGTACAGTATAATTCCTTTAAATGAATGAATGAATTAGCGTGTGTGGTGTATTGAGAGCAGCTTACGTTGCAAGACATCGTTAGCCAGAAGCTCGACCCCCACAGTCCAAGGCTTGACACTGTACAGTACCTCACAGTCACCATCTACCCCGCCCTGGAAGGCAACAGCAAACATAGGCCCGTATTCACAATGGCCGTTAGATTCAAACTGCATCCTAAATGTCAATTAAATTCATGAGATGCAAAATGCAAAAAAGCAAAAGTGGGTGCTATAATTATTCGCTATAACTACTATGTGGATGAACTCATATACCACAGTGATTCCAAGCGCAAAATCAATGATATTAAGCAAATAATCAACGTTGGTGAAGGTGATGGGACAAACTATCACTTCCGAGGCAATCTGGATGTAGCTATCTAAGCGCAGCTGAGGGAAGATAGCATATACATTCAGATCGCCTAGGAAGTGATGGTTCGTCTCATTACCTCAAACCATTAGTTGATTATTTGCTTTATATTCCACATCTGAAATCAACTATCTATACCAAAAATGACAACTTGACGTACAAAAGTAATGTTTTCTTCTATACTTAACCCCGAGCTGCTGCCATGGGAAACACGTGTTAGGACACGCCATAGGACACCTCAGTAGGAGCTACTTTTAGTCAATTGATAGTCGGAATGTAACGCACTTTAATTTCGCGCGTACTCAAAATATTGATCACGCGTTAGGACTGTGAGGAGGGAAGAGATCAGCGAAAGAAAAAAGTATGATCACCTAGAGTGTAACAAACTTTTCTTCTCAGGTGATCAGATGGGCAAAACTACACTTCATCACGTTATCAACTTTTGACCAATCATATAGCAACATTCTTAGTATGTGGAATATAATGAATTAATAATAATGTTTCATGTTTTTTATTTGGCATCACATAAAATTACATAGTTCAGGTTTAACCCTATCTAGCCGGGGAGGGGGGGGGGGGCAAAAACAGCCCCCCCCCTCTCGACATTTCTCGCAATAAATTTGTAACACGAAAAAAGATGGCGTGAGTTGCGTGAGATTTGAAGAAAAAAAGTCATGAAACGAGGCGACGTTTCATGACTTTTTTTCTTCAAATCTCACGCAACTTTTAAGACCAAATTTGCGTCGCGGGGGTACGCGGTTCCGAAGTTACGTAACATTTTGTACGTGCATGTCAGACCAAAAATTGCTCAAAAATGTGATTTCATGTACAAATCCAATGCAAATTCTGTATCTAGCCAAAATTCATAAAGGTATCATTATTTTTAGTTTTACTGATGAAAAACAATAAATTTCATGTTATTTATGACTGAAATAGTGTTGCCAATGATTTCCATAGAAAAAACAATGAAAAACATAAAGTAAAAAAACAAAGAAATACATAAGAAATTCAAAAAAACAATAAAATACATAAGAAAAGCTTTGATATTGCAATTTTTTCAAATCCTAATTTGATAATAATCCTAAGAAGAGTGTCTGCACTGAAATCTAGCAAGTTTGGGGCTATATTTAAAGATTTACAAAAAAACTATGATTTTCTGCATTTAATTAGCATAATTAATTAATTAAAAAAAAATTGAATAACTTTGTTGCGATTGACAATTGAATTGTGGAGATTACGTCATCGGTGATGTACGTGCCAATTTTCGTCGCGATCGCGTGATCAACAGTCGAGATCTTAGGGGGGCTGTTTTTGCCCCCCCCCCCCCCCCCCCCCCCGGCCTATGCGATTTCAAAATAGCCCAGGCTATATAGGGTTAAGGAAAACCACCATTGTGGATGAATATTCAGACACATTTACCAGACAATCAATCACTCAACTCAATAGGCCACATCAGCAATATAGGTTTTTATTTGGTGTATTTAATAATTACATATATTTTGATGTAATTTTGTACTTCTTGGTTCTTCTTTCCTGCAGTCATTTGTAATTGTATAGTACACTTCACTATGCATTGAACTAGATGTTCAAGGATATCACACTTAAAAAGCCATCACCTTTCTGGTGACAACTTCAAATCATTGCTAATGTTAATTGTTTTGTTTTATGTGATTAATACAAAACTGAATTTAATTAAATTGTAAAAATAATTAATGACATGCACTACAAAGACATGTGATTAATCACAACTTGATTTGCAAGTTATGTAAATTCTAATTCTCAACATGAGAGAGGGGATTGGACTCGTAATCGATTCATATCAATTGCAACAGTTTATGGCAGGGACCAATGAAATAAGCAATGTATATATGTAACTCTCATTTTCTGTCTGTTAAAGGTTAGTATATAAATCTATTTAGTATACATATTTATATATAAATGTGTTATATATATGTTTTTTTGGATATTCCTGATTTATATTTGTTGTGTTTATCACAGATGTTAATACCTCAATTCATCAACATTTATTGCATGTGTACACACAATTAAGTATTCAAAGGACATACTTATGCAGTCAATATACATAATTATGACTTTTCAAATATCAGCTTGTAGATGGAAATAGGAGCAGACCAAAGAGCAATTATGGTGTCAGGGAGGGGGAAGAAGGTGCCGGGAAAAGATGTTACATAACATAAGCTACAGCTTACCTCCATAACCCTGTACAGTATCTTCCGGGAGTTCTTCATGGCAAATGCATTCAAATCTGTCCCTCCGTTCAGATCGAGTCGCAGCAGAGACAGCACCGCCCTCTTGATGTTGGTGGAGGCAAGAATTTCATTACGTCTGAAGTGCACAATATTCATCTGTATGGAAAGCAGAGAAGAGGCATGCAATCTCTTCGGCCATTTCACTCTTAATGTGCCACCATTGCCACCATTTTCAGCACCAGAAGTACACTAAAATCCCATAGGGCACCATCTTAGGTGTTACAGTGCATGGGAATTAAGTCTGATTCATACTACTTTTGTGAACTGATAAGCGCTAAAAACAAAGACTCAATGAATCCATTTCCTACATGTCAGTTTTGAAAGCTCACAGTGCAATAATTGATTAAAACTAATCATTATAATGATAATACAAATAATCATAACCAAAATAACTAATATTGATTTGTTTAAAATCATCATACATTGCTTGTCTGCCAATCGTCCAGAGGAGAAATGTCTTTGTGTATGTGGGTTAGAGGAGTTCACAATAAAGATATGTTCCCTCTCATCTTTAAGTAAATGAATTTTGTACATCCACTTTCTTTCCATACATGTACATAACCCATACCGGTATGCAGAATTAGACTATGTGGAGTCTCAGTCTGCTTTTAAAGACAGGCAGTAGATTAAAGGGATATTCCACCCTGAAGTTCAGTTGGTTTTAATGAAAAATAAACATGAAAGAAACATATTAGTGAACGTGCGATGTAAAAGCTTGAAAGGAAAAAAAGCTATGATCTTTTAAAATTCTAATTTCCATGTTATGCTATATAATTCCATAAATTGCTCTTTTTCTGTTTTGGATAAAAGATTTGCCTTTTCATCCAGACGTGTGTAATAGCATTTTTCTAATGATGCATCAAATGCACATGTAAAATAATGGATGTCCTTTTGAGAAACACAACATTGTAAAAAAAAAAATCTATACAACATATGGGAAAGCATCTCTACCGTGACATCACAAACTCCAAATTTTAAACAATTACAACTTTCTTATCCTTCAACAGATTTTTTTCAAACCTTCACTTAAATGTTTCATTTGTGTTTCTACTTTTATTGAAATCAACTTAGGTTCAGAGTGGACTATCCCTTTAAGTACATTCTAGTATGCATTGGACTGCATTGACTGTGTGTAATTCACATTATTTTTAAAAGGAAAAGTTTATTTCTGCTGACTTGTTTAGTAGCCAAAATGCTGCGCATCGCAGTATCCAATGACTGTTTAAAACTGGAAAGTTTAACAAAAACGCCTAAGTTGAAAATAAAAACACAGGTGGCAAAGAGTACTGAGTATCAAACAAAAGCCTATTTGCTTTTTCTTACAACAGTTGACTTTATGACTGAGAATCGTTCATATCATATCATATCATAACATATCATATCATATTATGAACAAACCAGGTTTATGAGTAGCTTCATAATATTAGAAACAGCAGACATTAGCTATCCATCAGCAACATATTTTTTAGTTCAGAAATTAGTTTCTTTGTAAGAAAATTCTGTAGGAGGTTTATACGAACTTGACCATTATCGTAAGTGAAATCCGTCTGTTTCTTGAGCTCGGTTTCAAGATGTTCTTGATCAGCGCCCTCTACTGGTACGAGCATGGAAGCATCGAGCGGCTGCAAGGGGTCATCCACACTGCCCTGGTAACTATGCAGGGATATCCTGCTGAGCTGAAGGGGTAATCAAATTGCATTCACACATCTGTAATTTGATGGTGTGTTCGTCTCCATGGCTAGCCTTAGGACTACCCGTATGTGCGACATGTTCATGTATTCACAAGTACTAGACAAGGATCATCTGTCAGGCACTCAATAGGTTCACAAACTTGTGATATAATCTGAAATATGCTTTTTCAATGCAAAATGCACAAGAATGAATTTGAAAAGTGTTTTAATTTGTAACTGTAATATCTTTGTAAATAAAATGATTATAATGAATTGTCAAACTAAAAGATAAATTAAAATTACTACTATTTTAAAATCAACGATGTCTTAGCTTTTACTGTAAAATAGACAATATTTCAATAACAGCTATAATTTAGGAACCAATATATGAAGTGATAATAGTGCATGATTGATTTATCACTCAGGACAAGACATGTCTATCAGAGACAATAATTCAACCACTATATATCATACAAGTATTTCATCGTTAAAAGGAATCTTTGGTCTTAGGAATATATGTACGCCATGCATCCCAATTCATGAAATAAAATCATTATGTTCTTTGGTCATGTATAGATTAAAAGTGCATCAAGTTGAGGACTACGTAATTCACAAAAATTTGGCATATATTGTTGTTACTGTGCTACAGTGTTGTCTGCAAATGAGGGTCAAAGATGAAATGAGTTGAACAATTACACGTGTATAAAGACAGAGGTAAATAGGCGACTTTCGTTCCCCTTCTACATCAAAGGGGAGTAGGCGTCTCTCTTGCTCTCTCTTTCACAAGTTTGAACTATTTGTGGTTACATAACATACTTTTATCCAAATCAATGAACAGAAATATAACAAATAGCACCTGCCTTCATGATGAAGAAGTTGTCAAATGGCTGCTGTAGTTTGATTTGGGCCGAAAGTCTCAATCCAGAGAAATCCCGCGACCCAGCCCCTGTTATCCCAGTCAAAACCTGCCCATTGTACTCATACGTGTACTCACAGGCCACACCATACGTTTCATCTGGAAGGGAGACAAAAAATGTCAGCTTCTTATGTGCCAAATTTTTGGAGGAGCAAGCTCAACATTGATGAGGAGTGCTACTCATAGCGTGTGAACTTCGAATACCTGAGGGACTGCTTTTCATAATAGAAAATAAGGGTTGTTATTCATAAAGCATAACGATACAGGTTACATGTAATGCAAAGCAATTTTATAAACATTTTAATAGCAAGAAGACACCCTATTGGAAGATATAACCATGGTCCAGTGGTAAAAACAAGTTTAAACACCAATTAAGATTTAATAATAAGAAAATGTGGGTAGATAAACGAATACAGGGGGAGGGGGTCATGTCCTAACACTACCTTCTAGGAAATATGAGCTCCTTTATGTGCCACCTTTTTACACTATAACCACCATCCAGTGGTAAAATAAAAAAGTCAATAGGAGTACATCTGAACACTCTAGTTCTATTATCAACTCCTTATATGCTACATTTATTAGTGTATAACCATAGTCCAGTGGTCCAGGATGGGATGAAAATCTGAAGTTCTTAAATGGAGGAAACTGTGCTTAGGGGGCAAAATTGTTTAATAGAATGAGCAGGTGGCATGCAAAAAGTTTTAACAATGGCATATAGTTTCATAACCTTGATAATCAATAATTTTAATTAATGAACCCTCATGCTTATATTTATGCCATGGACCAAATTTATTTTGTTTGATGATGTAATGAATCTCAAATTGTTTGCAGTTCTTCAGACTACATACATCTCTGCTCTAATTGCAGACCCATAATGGAAATTTTAAAAGGTTATTATAAAACTCTAACAAAAAAAGATAAGGAGCTAGCCTGCCTCAAGTACAAAATTAATTATTTTATTAAATGTGAAGGGGGGGTAAATTTATTCCAATAGTTAGTTGCTCTAGAAGTAGAACAATCTTAAAAGCAGAACAAAAGAAATAAGAAAAATTTGAAAATTAAGAAGGAACTTGTTTGAAAATTTTTAAACAATTTTCAATTACATAGAGAATGCCATTTTAGGGTGGCAAATTGGCAATTCAGTAATGAGGTATGCAGTGGTGTCACATGAACACTTGCTATTTTAAATACTTTGATAACCTAAATTTCCATTGTTTTCTGTAAGAAACAGATTTCCTTTGGTATATCCATTTTCTTGATAGGCATATTTCTTTGAATGTTTGTCTTGATAAAGAAGAGAGATATTAAAAAAGATATACCAAATATTATTTTTTTATGAAAAGAAATACATATTCTCTGAAGGTGTGTACATGCAGCAGCATGATACCACTGCTGAAAATAAGGCAAAAATATTTCTAATTAGTTGTCCAAGTTTCCCAAAAATTGTTTTGCATTACATGTATTGTCAGAATTTTTTGCTTCTATTGAGAGCAGCATTTGATCTTTTGACTTAAGTCCCCCTTTAAGTACCTTGCTGAAAGTTATTTGCCCACAAATGATCCACATTTGTAGTAATTAGTGATTAAATCACAAATCCTTGAAATGTTCGGCCCAAAAATTTTGAGGATTTGTGATTTAATTTACAGTATATTTCCTTTAAACAGAATTCATAACTCACCACATGGCACCTTTTGAACTTGTACTGCAGCCACTGCCTGTAGAAGGCTCACAAAAGTGAGCGTAAAAATTATAATATTCCTCATGCTTTGTTGGGGGTGGATAAACCTTGTTATCACATCCTCCAAGAAAAGGATAGAAGATTCACAACGCTAGACCTGGCAAAAAACTGCCAAGACAAAAAGGATCTCCTTTTGCAAGCAACAGAGATCGGCTCAGCTTGAATTAAGATGTGCAGAATAAATGTGATGAGATTGCAGACTGGCTGTACTGAATATTCATCATTGGGAGTAATCTCAGTAGGGTTACCCTGTTGACATGATCAAAGGATAGATAGACAGAGAAAAGATAAGGCTTAGAAGGATGGGGTGGGGGGACAGTGCCTGCGATCTGGATGTACAGACACATCAGTCATTCTGAAAGGAGGTTTGGTATTCCGTTCCACTATAACTTGGCACTGAGCTTTGTTTAATTAACAGCTCCAGCAAATTATTCCTTATTAGGATCACCTTGGGAAATGAAGTCAATAGGAAGAAGCCATTCAAGTATTTAAAGCAATAGAATGTCTTGATACTGGTGTATTTGAATGTTACATAATTATACTCCTCAAGGCACCAGGGTGATCGCGCCTAACAGACTCATTTATCTTGGCAATTAAATCATCGTTTTTGGTTTAGAGGGCATAAAGAAAAGTGCTGATAAAATGTTGTTCTTGATATGCTTTGTGGAATATAACTATCCCATCAAAATAAACATTTTGTTAAAAAAAATAACAGCATAGGCAAAACATTTTAACTATATTTAAATGGCAGATGGATTATGGGAATATTTCATCTGCCATAGTTGAGCTAGTGTGACCAGAAAGGCTCAAATTCACAAAGGAATTTTAGATTTAGACCACGGTTTAAGCAAATTTTGTGGCATAAAAGCAAAAAAAATGTGTGTACAACTCAAAAAGGTTCAATGATAAATGCGCACATTTTGCGGAGAGTGAGAAATTCATGCTAGTTGCTATGGTTTAGACCACAGTTCAATCAACTTGATTTAAATAAATCACAACTTAACCATAGTAACTAGGGTAAATAAGCACCCTACGCAAAATGTGTGCAATCATTATTGGACTTTTTTGCAGTGTACATGCTTAAGTGCACTATTTCCTTACATGCCACAAACTTTGTTTAAACCTTGGTTTAAATCTAACACTCCCTTGTGAATTTGTGGTAATATTAAGCAAGAAGAGGGAGAAGAAAATGTCCTGCAAGCATGGAGTGACATGTCCTGACATGTCACTCCATGCTTGCAGAGTGTTCATGCTAGCTCAGGATCTGTGCCATTGTGAAGAATGCATGTCAGTGGATAAAAACACCAAGCTTTCTAAATAAGTTATTTGAATATAGACTGGCTATGTTGTATAGCATTTCAAATATTGTAAGTTCATACAATGAGGCTCACGATACATCACATGTTACTCCTCAATATAGGGCCGGGTGTTGGGTTAGTTTTTTTCAGAATAACTCTGCAAAGAGCTGCTCAGAGAGTGAGTGAGAAAAGGAATATAGACTGCATTAGAGTAATCTTTAAGAGAGATTTACTTAGCCCTGAATAGAGCTAACAGCTCATCATCTCTTTTCAGAGCTAGCCTCTCGATCTGAAAGAAAGACTAACATGATGTATCATTAAACACATAGTATACTTCTCACCAAACAAAAACCTATACTTCATTAAATAATAATAATAATAATAATGGTTATTTATCTGCGCTATACACAAAAAGTATCACAGCGCTTACAATCAGATATAAAATATAAATATATACATTAAATTGCATCAACCATTGGAGTTCTCAACTGTGCCAGATGAGGCCTGGTGGCCTCTTGCTTGCTGCTTCGTTCACCAACAATTTAAGGGACAAGCCCGGTCAGCACATTATTCACAGAAGCTCTAGTAAAGCACTTGAGGCCACCAGGCCCCAGATGGGTTAGCCAAGTCAAACCAAATAGTGATAGCAAAAATCATCAAAACAAATACACATTAAATAAATGAAAATATAAAACTAGATATTTGGAAAAAGATATGACTTGTCGTTTGAAAGATGATATGGTCGGTGTTGTTCGGATGGAAGAGGGGAGTGTATTCCAAACTCTAGATCCAGCTATACTAAAACGTTTTTCTGCTATGGAGAGGTTTGTTCTCGGAATAACAAGTTTGGTGGTATCATTTTGGGAACGTAGATTACGAGCAGGTGTGTAATGAGCAATTGTGTTTACAAGATATGAAGGACCAGTACTGTTAATCAATTTATAAATGTACAGACAAAGTTTGAACTTGACACGTTGAGAAAAAGGGAGCCAATGGAGTTCCCTAATCAAAGGAGACGTATGTATATTGCGACCAACTGAAAACACTAAACGTGCGGCACGATTCTGAACACTCTGAAGTTTTTTCTGATCTTTAACACAAAGAACTGAAAAGAGACTGTTACAATAGTCAAGTCGAGAAAGTGCAAGTGCCCTAACTGCATGATGGCAAGTTTTCTCATTGATAAATCTTGTAATGCGCCACAGATTCTTAAGATGGAAATTACAGGTACGTACATTAAACAGATTTCAACTTCCCTAAGATTGCAAATACCATGATGGCAACAGCTACAATCCTTAGAACCCCTTGGCTATTTCCTTTTTTTTTTTTTTATAACTTATTAAATATTGTCATAATCATGCAATGTGCCTCAGAAAAAAGAAACTAATAAAAAGTCTAACCTTGAAGCAGGAAACACACATTACATTGCTTGTGGCCTCGTAAGTGTAAAATACATCTGGTCTCTGAGGGGGCCTTAATTAGATTTGTTGTTGAATCTTGAGTAGACTTTGATCACCACTGGGTATCATAATCTAAACAAGGTCAGTAGCCCCCGTGATGAGTGCAGATCAGTAGAACAATGGTATTTGGCAAACATCCACAAACAGATTATACTCCTGGGACAAAAAAAAGTTTTTACTTTTTTTTTGTGGCAGGTCATCTTAATTCTTGGGGGACCGTGAAAAGGGGCAATGGGGATTACAAACAAGACTCATGATATAAAATGGGTGACCATGGTAATTGACATGTGATACATGTTATAGAAGTTTGGATACCTCTAGCCAAGTGAGAAGAAAAGATGATAAGGTCCATATCTATTAACATAATTGGTTATCGGGGCAAACCAACTCCCCCTCCTCCAATATCACATTGTTATTCAAAGATACAAGTAATCTGCACATGCGTTTTCACTTCTTGTCAATGCAGACCCTCCCCCCCCCCCCCCCAATTCCTGTTCCTGTCATTGATCAAGGTTAGAAGACAGGGATGGTGCCATTCTATATTATGAAGAAAACAGTACAGTAAGCAGTGAAATTTGAAGGAAAAACACTTATGCAGAATATGAAGAACTCCTGTCAATTATAATAAACCCCTTAACCCTAATACTCCCGGGGGGGGGCCATTATGGCCCCCCCCTGTCGAAGTTTTGTCGGTACTTCCTAACGCCTCAATATTTCGAAACGAAATTTCTTGACTTTTTTCTCTGATCCTTCCCGCACATTTTGATACCAAATTTATAGCGATCGGACCTACCGTGCGGGTGTCAGATTACGTTTACCGAACACATGTCACTGAAATTTCGCTATTTCTCTATGTGACTGTGTATAACCCTATGGATAAAATCAGGAGCTTTTCCAATTTATGTAAATACTTTTCTAAGTGTTATCATTGTTTCAAATAGTGTAAATAATTACCACACACACACACACACACACACACACCCACACCCACGCCTACGCATCTGAACCTTGACGAAAAACAAAGAAATACATAAGAAAATTGAAAAACAATAAAATACATAATAAATAAATAAATAAATAATTATAAATAAATAAATAAAAGCAACTATTTATAAATAAATAAATAATTACCACAACCTATCTTTTTCTTTCAAGAATTGATGAGGGAGTTATGAAAGACATTTGTACCAAAAATTACTATTCCTGAGGCTTTATTTAGTGAGAAATACCAAAAACTATGATTTCTCGCATAAATTAGCATAAATTAATTAGTTAAAAAAAAAATAAAAGGACTTTCGTAAATTTAGCTATACAACTTTGTAGATTACATAATTCTTTACCCTTGTGCAAAATTTTGAGGCAATCGGGCGACCCATGGCCGAGATCTCAGGGGGGGGGCCATAATGGCCCCCCCCCCGGTAATAACAAGCTTTGAAATACCCCGGGAGTATTAGGGTTAAAAGAAGTGAAAATAGATTTTTGTTTTTTTGTATGTTTTGGACAGCTAGACTCTCTCCACACCCAGAGCTAAAGCATACATGCGAGGGTGACATGTTCCACTTTGCTATGCGAGCATTGCAATTAGCGATTCACAACATGCCTGAGCATGATGCACAAGGCATTATATTTATATTTTATATTTTGTGGATGCCGTTCATAATATTCGCTTACCACACTATCATGGTATTTTTACTAGGTCTCTATCCGCAAAATAGGCGCATAAAAGGAGGAAGCAAATACTGCATTAATTGAGTGATTCCCGTTCATATACACACCAATTGGAAAGGCATCGGTAATAATGCCACAAATGTTGGGCTTATTTTGAGGATAGGTGGTGTATATGAATGGTGTTAGAAACTGTGACCATAGGTTTTATAACAATGGGCATCATTTCCTCAAAGTGTCAATCAAATGAATAAATAGACAATTTCATCATCTTAAGACAATAATGTCACCTGTCACATACTGTCTATTGCTATATATCATCCACTTCTAATATGGCACTTCAGATGAGAATGGTGATAAAAAGGGGGGGGGGGGGGTGGGGGGCTAGGATTTCTCCATGCTCGCACAAAGTACAATGCATTTCTTAGTGAATCAGGGTCGGTGTAGGGCATTCAGAGAGAGAAAAAGACAGATACAAACACCCAAGGACAGTTCTTGATCTACATTTTGTGGGTCACCTTAGTCAAATAATGTGGCATGCAATAGTTCACTCAACTCAAGGACAATTAAAGCTCAAGGACAATTAAAGCATAGACGTGAGGTAAGCACCAGTTTGAGTACTTGAGTTGTCCAGGATGATTCAGAATTACAGTTTCCAGGGATGACGTATCATAAAAACTTATTCATGATGACCAAAACTGTTTTTTTTTAAATTTTTCCTATTTGGGGGCATAATTTTAGACAACATGCCAGAAAGAAATCTTATTTTGATTGCAAAACAAAATGTACACTCCATTGTCATTTCAATTATTGTCAAAAACATAAAATTTGCAGCAATAATTGTGCGAAGTTTAAGAGTAAAATAGTTATTTGGTGGCAATTCCAGCATGTTCCCAACTTCAAGATTTGAAGACTTTGTGATCATTTCACACTCAACCCATTGCTCATGGTTAGATATTCTGATGTCAAAATTGGCCATGGAACTGCAACAAATGGGGTGTGGCTTAATTCCACCTTGTATGAAATTTGAAGTTTATTCATAGTTTGTGATACCAGTATTAAAAGAACCACTTAAATCGCTTTGACAAAAAAAAAAATGATGAATTTTAAACAATACATACTTCATCATTAATGCACACACATACGCACATTAACAAACACACATAAAAACATATAGGTATATATCATCTATCAAAGCAAAAATAGCTTAACCCTACTACTACCGGAGTATTTCAAAGCTTGTTATTACGGGGGTAGGCCCCCCCCCCCGCCCTGAGATCTCGGCCACAAGTCGCCCGATTGCCTCAAAATTTTGCACAAGGGTCAAGAATTATGTAAATCTACAAACTTGTAAAGCTAAATTTACAAAAAATTGTTTCATTTTTGTTAGATTAATTTATGTGAGAAATCATAGATTTTGTAGATTTTAGTATTTCTCACTAAATAAAGCCTTAGGAATAGCAATTTTTGGTAAAAATATCTTTTATAACTTCCTCATCAATTCCTGGAAGAAAAAGATTTGTAATTATTTTTTTATGTATCATTGGTTTTCAATTTTCCTATGTATTTCTTTGTTTTTCATCAAGCGATTTTTGCTATTTGGGTGTGGGTATGTGTGTGTGCGTGTGTTTATTAATCACACTCTATGAAACAATGATACTAACTAGAAAAGAATTTACATAAAATAGAAAAGCTCCTGATTTTTATCCATAGGATCATACACAGTCTTACAGAGAAATAGTGAAATTTCAGTGACATGTGTTCGGTAAACGTCCGATCTCCATAACTTTGGTATCAAAATGTGCGGGAAGGATCAGAGAAAAATGTCATGAAATTTTGTTTCGAAATATTGAGGCATTCCGAAGTACCAATAAAAATTCGACAAGGGGGGGCCATATTGCCCCCCATGAGTATCAGGGTTAAAACATGGAAATTTGATCAAACTGCATGGAGTCAGCCTCATAACACCAACATGAATAAAAAAAAAAATGTTTAGATCTATTTATGAAGATTCTCAATGTTTTCTATCATACCACTCATTTACCTCAAAATTTGTATTTATGAAATGATACATTCATTCAAACCAATACTAGCATGTCAATAGTGATAAACATAACATTAAGTAAGAACAGAAAACATAACAATGAATTTGTCTTTGTTGTTATAATCAATATTTGGTTTTAATATTTCATGAACATCATATATATTTACAAGGACGGATCTTTGATATATACACTTCTACCCTATTTACATTATTTACACATTAGAGGAGAGGGGAAGGCAGGGATGAGGGAGGGAGAGACAAATTTATAATATATACAATTATAAGCTGTTTTCCTGATACAAAATGCCTCCTATCAACACATCCCCTTAATCATGTCCACACTCCATCTTTCACTATCTCTCTCTCTCTCTCTCTCTCTCTTTCTCTCTCTTTCTCTCTCTCTCTCTTTCTTTCTCACACACAAACTCACACTTTCTCTTTTCTTGCTTTCCTCTCTGCCTACCTATTTGCACCTTTCTCCAGTTTCCCAATTGTATGCATATCAATGCTATATCCCAATATGTTCATTAGGCGAGGCGAATGAATTCCTGGAAACAAGTTGATTTGTATAATATGACATCAGAAAAAGTCAAATAAACAGGTTCATGAAAAGTTGGAGCTAAATCAGTACCTAGAGCTTATGTAAAGCTCCTAATCACAAGCCTTGTAATTTCAGCATTTTCTCATTAGTTTAAAAGTGTCCTGTATTGTTAGATTTGTTTCAAAATTCCTATTTTCTGCTCTAACTTCCAGTTTTCTTTGGATCTATTCAAAGCAACATATCTTAGATAAGCTGTAAGGTGATATTGTGTTTCATCTTTAGGTTACAAGGATAAAGAGAGCTGCAATAAATATTAAAATATGAAGTGATGGTTTCAGCTGTGTCTGCTCAGTCATTGTTGTTCAATATACATCATTCTGCCATTAACTCCTTCCATGCCACATGACACTCTATCAAATTGAGCTTCTGTGTATCACTGGTGTAAGCATGCATCAGTGGGGCATAACAAGTTAATCAATGGTTTCATTATCAAAAAATGTTCAATTGTTAGGATCCCCAGCATGCGGTGGACTGGTGGAAAACGGCATGATGAAGGCATGCAAAAATGAACAAGGTAGAAATAGTTGGACGGAGTACTTTCCTCAAGCTCAGTACTAGCAAGATGTATCACTGCTGGCTGTGCTAGTCCATCCCATCCACAACTGGAAAAAAATATAAACAGGAGGGAAAAAATCAACCAAAAGACCAAATTGCAGACTACAAATAGTATCGAAGCAATACCAAATAGAAATCTTCCACACAAATAATTGTAAGCTTGATTGCTCCTTTAGAGGGGTTAGTTTTTTTCAACTCTCTATTCACTACTTATTGTAACTCTTGCAATGCTTCTCTGCAATATTTGCAATAATAACTTTCAAATTTGTTTGTCTCATATATATACAAGACAAAATGATTAAGTCAAATCAATTGATATTTAAGAGAATTTGTAGTGTTTTTATAGTTCTACAGCTGGCCCCTTATCTTTGTACAGGCTATGTGAACTCATCTCTTAATTTATCCAATACTCATTAAAATAAGAACATACTTAAAAAAGCATCATATAAATGAGATTGAGGCAGATTAACCCTAACCTGCACTGGTTAAAAGGTTATGAAGATGCGTGTTGATTTGTCTTTATATTTAAACATTACTCTTTTTTTTTTTCTCGGTATGCCTATGTTATATTTCTAAAATTGTTGATTTCTTTTTATTCCAATTATCAATTCATATCCTTTTCTTGTTGCTTCTTCCTCAATCTTACATTTTTTCCAATATTTTCTTCTCCTCTCTATGATTAAACTCACATTGGTTATATTATCACCATTGCTACACCCATTGATATTACCTATTGATATCATAACACTCATTATCATCAGTTTCTTAATCACTATCAGTATCATCACCATAATGATTGTGATTTCAATTATCGTCATGATCAATACTACTTTTCAATTGCGCAGGAAAAAGAAATGTTTGAAGAGTCAGCTATTAAAGGTGGCAGTTACAGAGAAGAGGAAGTCAATCAAGCACTTACTGCCTGGTATGTTGACCTTGTTTGACCGAAGTACGTCAGCCTGCACTGGACTCATCACCATATAGAGACTCTCAGGGTTGGACTATACCAAGAAAGAAATAAACCAAACAACATAGGGATAAAGATATAGTACAGTATATCAAACCTACTGCCACTGCATAGATCACTATAGAAATAAAAATGCATTTATTCTTTGTACTTGAGGATTCATATCAATTCACATAAAAAACATGTTAAACTCAAAATCAGCCATCATTTGCACTGTATGTACAACTACTACCAATATAAAATATACAAATATATTTAACTAATTTTACTCTAAACATATATACGCAGCTTATTCATACCATATCTTCCAGTGTAAGTTTGTGTACTTGTGGTGCAATAAAGGATGATTTGTGTTGCAATCTGCAAGAATAACTGAGTAATCACCTTAATCTTGTCAATCAATCACATATTTTTACCCAAATAATAACATAACACTTGAATGTTAGACTTTAATATTATTTTGTATAGGACTGCTTATCTGAGTAATAATGTGTGCCGAACAATGCAATTGACATTGTGATTTGTTGAAAGGTTATCAACCTTCCTTGATTGTTTACACATGCTCCAATGTTTGTTTTCATTTTGCGTGAGCGATACACACAGATTGCACCACAGCAGTGTCACGGCAGGTCTGTAGATCACTTTCACAATTTCTAACACATTGCATTTTCTTTTCTGAAAGGGGACCCCTGGGAAAGATAAAACCAGTGCTTTGTTGTTTTGGTACTTCAATTCAAGATAAATTTTCATCAATATCTTTTTGATGTTGGGGATCGACCTAAATCTCTGTTTCTTCAACTGAAAGGGAAACACAAACATGTCAACCTGCACAAACCAAAAGAAGTAAGAGAAAGAGCACCCTCAAAAAATATTGTTAAATACATGTACATGTAGGATAGCTCACATTGGCTTATACTGGATATGCATGTGCTGTATATGCATGCAAGTCAATTCTGTAGCAAGATGTACGGTACAATGCAATATCAGACACATTCACAATGCATTCTGCAATGTATTGCCACATGCATGTACACCACCTACACTATGTAATTTGCACACACAAACACACAATATTTGTGTATACTAGAAATATCTACTAAACTTCTTTTTTGTTAAAGAAAAGGAAAAAAATAAAAAATGCCATATTTTGAAGAAAAAAAAAAAATGTGGAAAAAAACACAGAGCAAACATGGCAAAAATGGACCAGTGGGTATCTCTAGAGACAGCACTCACCATGAACATCTGGTAGAGGGTTTCACCCATGGCTTCCCTGCAGTTCTCATCCACGATGGGGAATGTGCTGACAAGGTACTGCAAACAAAGAAACAATAACCATAATAAGACGTCATAGATATCATTGCACTCTATATCCATTTTTATAAGTCATATTTTCTTCCATACTTTATGTGCCATGTGTGTCTTTACACAAATCCCATCAAGCACCATTTTGTCTGGTACACAAAGGGGATAATGTCTAATAGCACTCTGTCCCTTTTCCTACTTAACCCATTTTTATATCACATCTTCTTTTCATAAGAGTCCTTCCCATAGAAATGCAAAATATAGATTATCATCAATCCAAAATATAGTCACTATAAAGGTGTAGAGAAAAGCGAACGCATCAGCAATGGTTATTGTTCATGTACAAATACTTTTACATACTGGTATATGTACATGTTTCCCCACAATCTTTTAACTGGACAGAAAAATGATATTGCAAGACACGTCTTAACGTTCATCATCTTGTGTTTGTGTAAGATATGATTTTATAAGACACGTCTTCATGTTCATCACCTTATGTTTGTGTCAGATATGATATTATAAGATAAGTCTTGATGTTCATCATCTATGTTTGTGTCAGATATGATATCATAACACACATCTTCATGTTCATCATCTAATGTTTGTGTCAGATGTTCGCTTCACCCTTTCATTACTAATCCAGGAAAAAGCCTATGACACATTACACTGATCATGCACCTATAATACTGACAGGGTTCCCTCTTGTTCAGTGGATTGCAATCTCGTTTCCCAGCAATAGGTCTTATAGGCAACATTCCTTGTCACGCCATACAAATGCACCGTATACAGCAGAAAAATCAGATTATAATGTAAGTATTATTGTTATCTTATATGGAGCTCTTAACCCATTTTGTACTGAGCCTGCATATGTGCGTGCTGGCTTTTTTCCACTCAGGTACGAAGCAGCACAACTCCTATACAATTTGTTGTTTGGCTAATAGATGGCACGCTACAAATGAACTTCAAATACCTTACAGGACACAATTTGCATCCTTTTAGTTACTGCAGTTCCATAGCAAATGTTGACATCCCAACTAGACCAGGGTTTGCAGAGTCAGAAAATCTAACAGTGAGCAACAGGTTAACACATGCTTGATACCATTTGTAAGATTAACAACCTTCTGGGATGAACCAAGAGGGGTCAACACCTCTCACTCATTTTCCAGTACAGGCTTCCTGGCCATTCCACCAATTTTTTACCCTGGTCTCAAAGTAAGTGCCATGATATAACTTTGTGGTGAAAAGGTTTGCATATTAAGGTCCATTTACAATTTGTCACTACTGCTTGCCACCTTTACTTTGACCCCAGCGCTTTGCTGCTGTGGCAAAGCCTGAATGTCCTTCACTCAGCACTGTATGATTGCCAAGGCAATTTTGTCCCTTCGCAAGAATCATGTGAAAGGCTGGACAAAGGTGGCAATCGGTAGCCAAAAAGTGCCTCTGTTTAAACGTTCCATTAACCAGCAATGCCTTTCAGCCTCTTTAAGTTTAACTATTTAAGTGCCATCTGAGCATTATTACACCACTTATCCACATTTATCCCGTAGAGAATACAGGGGACAAAATGTCAATCTGGATTTTGAGATTTGAAGCACCCTTACCTCCAGCGACAAGCTGGCCTGCCGCTGGCTGTCTGCGTGATCCTCGTTGCCCATGGCAATCAGGAGATTATGGACAACCCTCAGCTGGATGAGCTTCTCACAGTATCGATGCGACTCACGAGCGAGCATGCTGGGATAGGGAGAGATCACAGAGGTGGTGCTCAACTAAAAAGCAATTGTACCAAAGTAATAACAAGATTTCTTCATAGCATCTAGAATGCCCTACAAGTGTAAAGATAGAGTCAGAGACAAAGATATTTGACTGAAATTGTTTACATTGGGCACCATTTATAACAAGAACATTAAATTATCATCTTTTCAATAAAGAAATTCAATATTAAACCAAAGAACTTACCAGTAAAAGGCCTGAAAGCCATTATATGAATTGTGGAGTGTAAGAATTGTGAAGAAGGAAAGAAGAGGAAGAAGAAAAGATGAAAAAGAAGAAGACACATATAAAATGGAAAGAGTATGTAGTAATATGGTAAGTTGCTAAATTTTAACTTCATGAACAACATAGATCTATAATTGAGTACCATAAATGTGAATTAGAAAGGAGAAGAAAAACTCAAAGGAAGAAAAGAAGATGTGATGGTGAAAGAAGAGGAAACACAAACAAAATGAACAAGATCACAAAAACAATATCAACAGCAACAAGACAGAGAAAAGAAGAACGATGAGTGTTATACTGCTGCATCACATGACAGATAAAGCACTCACCCAATGACCTTGGCTGATGATGACTGTTGCACAAAGACTGCAAGAGGGCGCTTCAAGTCTGGAGCACTTGGATCTATTGCACGGTTGTGGTAAAAAAAATAAAGAACCATCTTTGAAGCCTTTGAATTCCTTCAAATCACATTGACCTCTGACTTATAGGTGACCAGACCCATCTCAACACATCACCATAAAACATATTTCTTGGTTTACCATGGGTAAACCTTATAAAAATGTGCACATTTAAAGGCTACTGTTTTTAAAGGCTACTGCTACTGCCGCACTTCTGTAGTCGTAAGGGCCTAAATGACTGGAAATGAGACATCAATTTTTTTAACAAATGCAATGCCCAGGTCCTGCGATGCAGGCAGGCGTAGAGTCATATGACTGATCGGATTGTGTCGTTTGCAGTGGCCATAACATGTATCAGTGGATCATGACAGTAGCTAGGTTATAAGATATATCATTTTGGATTTGGTCTATTCTTACCATCAAGGATTTCTGGTCTGCGGAGAACTTCTTCTCTTGATGGGACTAACACAGCAACTAGACTGCTCAGTAGTTGGTCCTGGATCTCATAGTTCATCAGGTCCTTGATCAGCTCAGTACCTGGAACATAAGGATGGAAGTCATGTCTTATAAAGAATTGTGATTGATCGCAACTTGACTTGGGATTAATATTAATCATAACTGTGTAGACTACAGATAGGGGCTTGGATTTGAGATCAATCGTTCCTCTTTACGGGACGGGCCCAGTTGAACAATGAACATTCTTTCCTCCTTATTTATTTATAGCAGCAAGTGCAATTTGCCACACTCTAAATGATCTCATTCTGTTGTTTTTAATTTAACGTTATTTGCAAAAGTAGGACTCTGCAGCAAATGAGCACCTTCTACAAACTGTTTTTTTTTACTCCTCCTCTCCTCCTTCTTCTACTTAATCCTACATTTTTGGTCTTCTTCTTTATACTGTCATTTATTATTAAATCATTACCCTTCTTTTCTCTTGATTACCCCCAATAATGTATTTTGTTATTGTACATCATTACATTATATGGAGGATAAGCATTTGCTTTCCAATGCATGCAATGCAGACTAACTGAACAGCAATTTAACAAAAATGAATTTGATATTAAATTGCGCATAACACTTGGGAGATCAAAATCATGATATCTTAGCATGAGGCATGTAGTTTTGGACTTACAACAATAACAAATGTTGGATGGACTGTAATAGCTCCTTGTGAAAATAATGGGTACCCTTTGTTGGAGAAACTTTCTCCAAAACTTACATTAATCAACATCATAACAAGAAAATACATGGATAACAAAACAAAGGACACAACATAATAGAATATAGATGACAAAAACGGACAGCGTGTGGGGCAGGGTCTGCAAAAGAGAAGTCATCTACTTTTGCCCGAAGGCATGTGGACCCACACATGCTATCTCAAGACAAAAACAAAGAAGTAATATATTACACAAATGCCTTGTGAGAGGACGACACCTTCAAACTTACCCTCAAACTGGACTTCCAAGTGATAAGACCTCAAGAGGGCCACTGCTGGCTCCACAATATTGGGATTGGCATGACCAACAATTTTCTGCACCATGAGAGGAGAATGGAGTCTTGTGTTTGAATAAAAACAATTATACAATTAAATAATAATGAAAATACAGACTTTTACTATGACTATGAAATTACTGGAAAGTTCTTTTTTTGCCTGCGATTATTATGCAGCCCATAAAAGCTTAATCCATGCCGTATTGCCAGGGTTGAGATTCTGTGTTAATAACACAGTAAGGCTAAATTTGTAGGGTTTTGTATACCAGGAATCAGTCCTTTTGGAATCACAGCATGTCATATTTTTCTCTGAGCTTGTTTGGGGCTTTCTCAAACTGTACCACTGCGCAGCTGATTTTGTGCAATTTGTTCCTTGGCAAAAGGCCAAACAGCATGTTTATTATGTGCAATGCTTTGTGACATCATTTACACCAAATTGTTTCAGATGGCAGTTGCATGTACGAGATTTAAAAAAAACACTGTTTTGAAACAAACCTTTTTGTGCATTTCAAAAAGTGTCTCAAAACACTGTTTAAATAAATGACTAACAGTCAGAAGATTGTTTGGGTGGCTAGATACACTGTTTAATAGAACATTTTGATTTGAAACACTATTTCGCGCCAGAAAAAGAGAATATCAATAGGACAAGCAGCAACATTGTATCTCCTCCAGTGAACACTCCTGTGCACATTACCTGGACTATCCTGAGAGTCTGTGCAGCCATCTGCTGGGCCTTGGGGGAGCTGCAGGGCAGCAGGGCTATCAGGCCTTTATAGACCTGGCTCTGGAACTTGGGGTTGCCCTGGGCCAGGTTCTGCAGCAGACTGCGGGCACACTCCTGGGTCTCCTCAGACTTGGATCGCGCCAGGCACTCAGCCACCGCACGGATACCTGGACCCGGATCATGAAAGACATACACCGATATTGTTGCTATTTGGTCTGCTCCAATTTCCCCCCATTCCCATTCTGTTAAACAGCCCAGCCTTTAAACTAGACCCTCCAACTATTCAAACTTTCCTATACCAAATAAATACTGCTCTATTAGGTTCATGTGCATTAATGTTGAATAAATACACACATGGTAGACAAAGACTTATTAATCCCAATTTTGTAAATAGGATATAACGACGGTCCATTCAGACCCATTCAGATACTAAGAAGCATGGTTCCCATACAATCTGATGTTTGGACAATGCAGAACAGCCTATGAATAAACTTCAAATACCTTATAGGACACAATTTAGCTACAATCATGCAGCGGGCAAGGAATACTCCCCAGGTAGTGGAAATGGTGTACATATGGATGCATGATATGTTCTTGAATCCAGCGAGGAGGACTCCAATTGTATCATTCCTCTTCACCCATTGCTTACTGTTTTTTTCTGGCTTGATGAATCCTGGTCTAGTTAGGACAAAATTTGCCATGGAACTGCAGTAACCAAAGGGATGTGGCCTAATTGTGTCTAAGGTATTTGAAGTTTATTCATATAGCCTGTTACTTATTATTCAAACAAGTGATTGTATGGGAGTCGTGCTCCTTAGTATCTGAGTGGAAGAAGCTAGCCCGCGACTTAGTAAAGACCAGGTTAAGCCCAAACCGGACTGAGACTCACCGTAGCTCTCGCAGATAAGCTCCTTGTACTTTCGCCCAGAGCTAGCCACACACTGCAGCAGCAGCAGGGCCTGTGTCTTGTCCTCTTCCTTAGCCTGCTTCAGACCCAGGATCTCCAGCACTGTCATCACCCCACCCACCTCCAGGAACTCGGCAAGGAACTTGTGCCTGTCCAGATGTAGTACAATGGATACTGCTTGATTAATTTGAACATTCAACCTTATAGCAATGTTATGCACCAATCTCTTTGATACTTTATAGAAATGTTATGCATCAATCTCATCAAAGTCTCTTTAACTTTATAGAAATGTTTTGCACCCATCTCTTCGACATTCCTCTACATGTATACAAATGTGATGCACTAATTTCTCTGATAGCCTAGCTTTAACCTTGTAGAAATGTTATACATTTGTAACATGCGAATCCTAGCTGTCCGTGACGTCTATTTGTAACACAGCAACAGATCACTAAGCAAGAGACGCAATGTTGTTTCAGTTTCTTTTATTGCAGGTTCTGATCAAACCCGATGTAGACCAAATAAAAACAAACCCAGAAGAAAACCGTGGAAAAAAACTGTAGACAAAAAAAACCACCCTGTAACAAAACAGACATTATAAACATAATGATGAGTTACATAATCCCAGACATTGTGCATTCGTACAATACATCTTCAATCATTAAATAAAATCATAATGCAAATTCTGATTCTCATTAACATGACTGACTTAACATTCTAAACTGAAAGAATAATGTAAGCCCCAAACGTATTGCTTACATTATTAATGTGAATAGACCCTTACTGCTATATCAGTGGCCCTACTGCTATAATGCATGGGCATTCATGTAAACTGGGCCTGCATCACAAATGTTGTACCATAACATTCCTAGTGACCTAAGGGCAATAACTAACCTTGACCCAAAGTTCGGCCAGTGTACATTCAAGTAGCCTGTGTCATAACTCATGACTCAGTTTCTAACTCATAACATGATTTTACTGTTTCCTCGAACTAATATCAACATCGTTAACTAAATGAGTCTGTAACTCTTTGCTTCGAGCTACTGAATGTTCAAGTTCAATGTCAAGCAGATTGCGTCGCTCAGGCTAGCAATGTTGACAATCTGCATTGCAGGAGGTGAAAAGAAACAGGAATCATGATAACAGTAATATATAACATTAAACATATTTACAAGTTCCTCTATGCCCCCCCAGTCTTTGAGTTATTCAATGTCCTTTCAAACATCAAAGAGTAAATCCTGGTGTATGAACACACAGCTGCTACATGTCGGGGACCGCAGTAGACCGGAGGCGAGCAGAACGGCGGGGTCCATGGGCAGAGGGTACCGAGGAGGTGTCTGGGGCGTGGCGTTCTTTAAGGCCAGGTGAGTTGTGGGGGAGGAGAGACCTGAGGGCCCTGGGAAGTCGGCTCGGCGGGTCCGGTGGTGGGCAGGTAGGTTCCGGAGGAGGTGGGGGCGGGCATACCTCAGCTGGCGATGGAGAGAGCGGGGCGGCCTGAGGGGCATCTGGTGGAGGCGGCGTGAGGTGCACTGAGGTGGTGGGGTCCCCAGGGGCAGGTTGATGGGGAGGTTCAGAAGCACCCGAAGATGGCCTGCTAGGGGAGGTCAGGAGCATGCCGAGTGGTGCACGAGGGATGACAGGCGTGTACTTCCTCAGGAATCGCCTGTTGCGCAGGGTGACACGACCAGAACCATCAACGCGCACTACGTACTGGTCAAATTGCCGGACTTCAACGATGATCCCAGTCTTGTCCCATTTGGTAGAGTGGGGGCCAGTCTGGTTTTGTATGCGGACGGAGTCCCCAACAGTTAGTGGGGGAAGGTGCCGCGTGTGGGCAGAGAGGCGTTCGGCGGCCCGCATGTGTCGGTTCCGTAGGGCCTCCTCCCGAGTAAGGAGAGTGTCCCGCCAGGTGGGGTGAGGGCTGTATCTCCCAGGGTAGATAGGGATGAAGTCCCGAATAGGCCGCCCAAAGACACACATTGCGGGTGACAGGCCTGTGTCTCTATCTGGCGTGTTGCGATATTGAAGGATGGCGCGCTGGAACCCATCAGAGTTGAGTCTCCCATCAGCGGTGACATTGCTGGTAAGGAGGCGCTTGGCAGTCTTCACACCTACCTCAGCACGGCAGTTGCTGTGGGGGAAGGCAACTGAAGAGATCCGGTGGCGTACGCCCCAGTTGCGGAGGAAGGTGGAGGTGGCGGAGGATGTGAATTCAGGCCCCCCGTCAGATGACAGTTCATCGTAGGTGACGAAGACATGACGGAGGGCAGTGATGAGTCCAATTGCCCCAGCAGCAGTCTCTTCAACAATCGGCCAATTGCTGTACCTGTCAACGATGACTAGGTAGTGATGGCCCTGGAAGTGGAAGTAGTCAGCAGCAATGCACTGGAATGGGTAGGCCGGGGAAACGGGCGGAGTGGGGGGTGCAGCTGGTTGAGAGGGTGCCATACGGTTGCAGGGAGAACATCTTGACCGTATCTCAGTGATGGCTGGGGTCATCCCAGGCCAGAAGACCGAGGACTCTGCCCGGGAACACATTTGGGTGACGCCCTGATGTGCAGAGTGTAAGGCCTGGAGTACGTGGTCTCGAAGGGAGGGGGGGAATGACAACGCGATCACGGTATAGAGCCACGCCATCGAAGCTAGAGAGGAAGTCTCTGTACTGGTGATATTGGCGGAGTTCCGGTGGGAGATGATGGCGTTGGTCAGGGAAGCCGTCTTCGATGATTTGCAGTAGTGCAGACATGGAAGGGTCATCCGAGGTGGCTAGGTGAACTGCGTCCCAAGTGACAGTTTTGATGATTTCCGTCGGTGGTGGGGCCTTCGCTGTGCGGCCTGGGTAGTGGCAACAGCAGGGGTGCGGATGGCATGGAGGAATCCATGAGGTAGTGATTGAGGGGTGGAGGCCGTGTCAAGCATCTGAAAGGCCGCAACGTCATCAGGGAGGGGCAACTGCTGAGGGTCTCCAACGGGGTGGCGGGAAATGGCGTCAGCAGCAGCGTGGCGGACCCCAGGAATGTGAATCACCCGGAAGCGGTACCGCAGGGACTTCTCTTTCAGGTTACGAAGCCGAGGATTGGGGATGTCGTTGAGGGAGCGATCACCAAAAGTCTTGAGGAGGGGCTTGTGGTCAACAGCCACGATGAGGTCGGAGCAGCCAATGACAAAGTGACGGGCCTTGTCCAGGGCATCGACAACTGCAAGGGCCTCACCCTCGATTGGAGCATAGCGTGATTCGGCGCCTGACGTGAAGCGGCTCCCCACGAGGGTGATCCTCCAGCCGGATTTGCAGCAGAATGGTTTGAGGGAGGGGCAAGAGCAGTGCTTTTGGAGTAGCCAGAAGCCGATTCCGTCCTTGCTCCAGTCAGTTGCCAGGCAGGTAGGGCGAGTCTTGTCGAAGATCTCAACTCTTTTGTGGATCTCGCTGATGATAAGATGTTTGGAGTCTTCAAACAGGGTGTTGAGCTGTGCAGTCCAAACGAAAGGTGTGCCAGGCTTTAGGAGGGTACGGAATGGGAGCATCCGATCTGCAGAAGCGAAGGCATACGACACTTGGTTGATCAGGCCAAACCAACTACGAATGTCTGTGATGTTGGTCGGTGTGGGGAAATCACGGATGGCTTGCAGGTAACGGGGGCATGGCCGAACAGTGGTCGGTGTGATTTCGAATCCTGCGAATTCCACAGTCTGTTGCGCGAAGACAAACTTGGAGGGGTTGAGGGTGATGCCGTTTCGTCCGCAGATATCAAGCCATTCCACAGCTTGGAAGAAGGCCTCTTCAAGCGAGTCAGACCACATGAGTGTGTCGTCGATGCACTTGGTTTTCCGGGGAATATCTGCAACAATTTCATCAAAGCGGCGGCTGTAGCCATCACCGGAGGCAATGTAACCCTGGGGGGCAACAAGGTACCGATAGCGACCCCAGGGGGTGATGAAAGTGGTAAGGTCCCGGTCACGCTCATCGAGGGCTATACTGTGCTAGCCGTTCCACGCATCGAACACCGTCTTGTGGGTATCGGGTGGGATGGCTCTTGCCTGGTGAAATGGAGATTGGGTGTGATGGGTCTCGCGGACAGCATGTCTGTTGAGTGGCTGGAAGTCAACAGTACGTCTAGGCTTGCCTGATTTCTTGGGGCAGATGACCATCCTGTGACACCACGTCACTGGCGTGCCGACCGGGACGGGTTCAATCACCCCAAGGCGGACGTCCTGGTCGAGGCTAGTCTTCACATCATCTTGCCAGTGGACTGGAACGGGTATCGGGGTGTGGAATGCGACAGGGCGAGCTTCCGGGTCGACCATGAGGCGCATTGGGGGTCCACACATCATGGGGAGTGACTGATGCTCACATACGTTGAATGAGCTGCTGTCATAGTAGTTGAGGAGCCAGCGCTCCAGGTTTCCACGGTTCTCCTCAGTGGCGGGGAGGGGCAATGTTGTAGGAATTGGGGGAGGCATGGTGCGTGGCGGGCAGTGGCATTGTTGGTCGGACTTGGGTGACTATGAGGTAGAGAGCGAGGCGGTTGTCTGAGAGGCAGGTGACTGTGGGTTGCCGAATGTGGGAAAATCTTGTGGGATAAGTCCCAAGGCTACACAAGCCTGCCGAGAGAGGAAAAGGCGGCAAGGCACATCACTGAAGTAAACGATCTGGCGGGTCTCCACGGTTTGTCCCGATGGGGAGACGCCTGAGACTCGGAGTGCCAGGGCACCCACAATGTCAATGCCACTCTCATTGGCTGCAGTCATGCGCATGGTGACAGGGAGCAGATGAGACCTCTTAAGTCCAAGCTTGGGCAGGAGGGAGGTGCTAGCCAGGCAGGACTGGCAGCCTGTATCTGCCATAGCTGGGCACTCGACGGCAGGTGTCGGACGAACGAAGCGCGATGACAGTCCAAGAGCCCGGATGTCAGACGGGAGAGCCCGGATACTGATAGTGACGGTGGGCTGTGAGTCAGAAGATCGCTTCTCCCAGGTATGCAGTAGGTTGTTGTATACATGATGTTCCAGTGGGATGGTGCCACCGGCACTGGGGGATGGGCTGTCAAGTGAGCAAAGCGTGTCGAAAATTGCTGTGGCATCGTCTGGTGAGGGTGGTGAGACAGCTGTCGGCGGCCGGCGTTTGCGGGTTTTCCGGCAGACGGCCTTGAAGTGGTGGAGGATGCCGCACTTGGAACAGGTGTGGTCAAAGGCTGGGCAGTGCGCCTCCTGTTCTTTCTTGCTGCGTCCATGACCTGGTTTCCCGCAGTGGCCACAGGAGGGTGGCGATGGGGTTACCGGATTGGGTGGGCCCGGGACGCGGCTCTTCGTTTGGCGGCGATATGAGCTGGTGATGGCAGCGGTGGCAGCTGGGGCCTCTGCTAGGATGCGGCTGGCAGATTGTTTTCCACTCTCCTTCGCTTCGAACGTTTTCAAGAGTCATGTCCAGTCTTGTCTCACCCAATATATCCAAGCGTATCTCTTCATCTGCCAACCCCCTGAGGAGGGCATCTCTTACCATAGCATCACTGTAGTCCACGTCCCGCTGGCAGGGGCATGTTACCTGGAAGTTGCAAATGCCTGCTTGGCCACGTAGGCGGGCTGCGAATGCTCGCACAGGTTCATCCCTGTCCTGTCGCATCTGCTGCAGCTGGACCCGCGCGACCATGATGTTCTCCTGGCGAACTGGGAGTGTTTTCATGCGGGAAAGGACCGTGGACTTGTCTTGAGATGCGAGGGCCCCAAATGTCCTTGTGAGGTCTTTCCTGAGATTATCGTCGCAGCACACAAGTAGCTGGTAGATGACATCTGGTCCTGTGAGATGTGTAGCGGCCTTGTAATCAGACCAGCGGAGCAGAAAATAGGCCCATTCTTCGCTGGATCCTGCAGCTGTGACTGTAGGCCTCTTCACCTTTTCGGCCTTGACTGTGACAGCTGGTGCCCCGGCGGAAGGGGCGAGGTGGGCTGTCCGGGCGTGAAGGTCGATCAAGCGGGTGAGGACCTCAGCTGGCGTTATTGCCGGCCAAGTGGTCGTGCAGTCAGGTGCTGGGCAAGGGATGGCAGTCATGACTGGAATTGGGGTTTGCCGCCCAAGGAAAGTTTCAAAGCCAAGATGATTGTCAACATAAATGAGTCTGTAACTCTTTGCTTCGAGCTACTGAATGTTCAAGTTCAATGTCAAGCAGATTGCGTCGCTCAGGCTAGCAATGTTGACAATCTGCATTGCAGGAGGTGAAAAGAAACAGGAATCATGATAACAGTAATATATAACATTAAACATATTTACAAGTTCCTCTATTAACCAATATGATAATTAATACATCAAATAGCAATCTATAGATACATCTCAGTATATACTATGAAACGGATGATTAACATAAGTAATATCTCTAAACTTCTTCCTAAATGGAGTTATTCTCTCAGAGAGTAACCTAAACCTATTTCCATTAGAGAATCCTTTCTCTACCAAACATTGACATTTTATTCTCCTGTAATTAACAGAATTCATTCATGTCTTACTCAATGATGAATGATAACAGGAAAGGGGGGGGGGGGGAGAGATAGACAGATAAAGAGAGAGAGAGAAAGAGAGAGAGAGAGAGAGAGGGGGGGGCGACAGTGTACGTCTAACCATCATATTCTCAGCACATCAATTCTTAGAGATATCAATCATCAACTTATCTAAAACATCGTAGAAACATGTACGAACATTCCAGGCTTAATGGTACAGTCTATAGCTTGCTCAACTCAGTTGTAATACTGAGGAGACTTACTTTCCCTTGTATTATTACAAACGCCTCTTACTAATATAGGAACTGATAATCACATGTCATTCTCAAACGTCATTTCTGAGGCAGATGTGTACCTTGCGATTCAGATATCGACCATAATGACATCCTCTCAGTGTGGGCCAACACTATCAACATTTCAATCCAAATCGAAATAAAACCGATTATCACCATAAAGATACAAGGAGCATCTAAATAAATTCCTATAATCAATTATACGTAATGTTCAACAAAGAACCGCTCACTTACCCCGGCGGGAGATAAACGCGAGTAGGGAACTCAACCAGCTTCTACAATAGCTCTAAAACAAGATGACAATTTCTCCTTCTCACAATACTGATGTCACTAACAGACGGAATGGGCCGGGGAGCTGTGAGAATGTCCCACACAACTCCCTCCCGGGATGAACATGGGGTAACGTACATGTAGCAAATACTGCCTGAATATAAGGACTTTTGGACATTCCTAAGAGATGACCCTCACAATGAATCTGCACTCTTTCCCCTTAATCTGCTCTAAGTCAGAGCTCTCCTTTTTGTGCAGGGGTAAGAGCCCATAAAAGTGCCCTTGACTCTTCCAGTGAAAGTCCACCCACATTGTGATGACTTTCTTTGCAAGGTGGTCAGCTCTTGTTAGACTGGACGATGTCTATGCCCAAATATGGTCATTTTCTTTTGACCGGAAACCCAATTTCTTGAAATATAGAGGAGGAAGTCACTTCCGTCTTAATAATTTCCTTATTCTTATTAAACTCTTAATTTTCTTACATGTAACATTGGCTTGTTAAATTCACCATGTTACACATTCATCTCTCTAACATTCCTAATACTTTATAGAAATGTAATGCATCTATGTCTCTAACAGTCCTGTAACTTTAAAGAAAAGTTTTGCACGAATCTCTCTGATCTTCCTCTAACTCTATAGAAATGTCAGGCATCAATCTCTTTGATATTCCTTGAAAAGGGCATTTCTTCACCTTTGACAGTAACATACATGTAATTTTCAGTGTTTAGTGTCTCAGTGCACTAGGCACTGTGGCATGCACCTGTAATCAAAGCGGCTGTGGAAGTAAGAAATCTGCAAAAGGTCGAGGCTCAAACATGGGCAGCTTTTTTTGGATGGTGACACAAAACATCAGTACCAGACATGAATATTCATAGTGATTGATACACCTCTGAAGAAACCTACATTCGCACACACGTCATGCTAGTATGCACACTGTTGTACTATTTGACAAAACACCAATATCTCAGTTAGACAGTACGTGCCACATCAAATGATTTTTTTTTTCTCTCTCTCTCTCTCTCTCTCTTTAATTTGCTCTGAAGCGCCTTGAGCATCTAGTTAAGATGGAAAGTGCGCTATATAAATTCTATGTATCATTATTATTATTATTATTATTATTGTAGGTTTTAAGACACAGACTTACCCACTGGAAGCGGATAGATAGATCGTCAAGGCTTGGAGTTGTAGATTCAAACAGGTACCGACCATGTATCTGAAGGCCCAGAGTCAAGGTAACATCATAGAATAATTTGCACAATGAAATAAAAACAAAAGTATATCAATCTTGGAAGAAAAAATAATTAAAGCAAGGGGATTGCTAACTACTTCACATCTTATTTCCAGTGTGTCCCTGTGCACAACTCCCAAAATTCTCCTCAATTTTGCATCATCAAAATCTCACTTTTAACCATTATTTAGAAAGATAACAAATGAGCATCTATCAAATAAGATGGATTACAACTAAATGTTATCCAATACTTCATTTTATAACATACATGACAAATACCAAAAATCCACATAGGAATTAGAATCCAATTGATTTATAAACTTGACAGCTCGTAAAACATGTTTAAATCATGTAGATAAATGATATAATGTAACCTGTGTAACGTAAAAAAAAAAAAATTGTTGCAGTAGATTTCCGATCAAAGGGTCCTACCACAGCATTATGCTTGAAACACATTGAGTGTTGCCATACAAATAATAGAGTAACTGTTGATTTTGTAGTTTTACCTTTTAGATTAAAAAAAAGATATTTAGGCATGCAGTCAATAGAAAGGTCAACTTGCTTCATTCTGTACATCGATTAGAAAATCTTGAAACCGGAGCAATTTAAACCTGAATGAAATACGGTACTGTAAAACCGTGATTTTTGTGCAACATTTATTTTCGCACTTTTCGCACAACACAGAGCAAGTGTGAACTTAATATCATAGCAAATTCAAAATCATCCTGCTATCTTTAGCCGCTAGAAGTCTATCAGGGATTCTTGCATTACTAGTACTGGCATTCAACTCATGTGTGTTGCATGCTGTGACATGTTGCACAGCTATCTGCCTTTTTGTGGTGTTAAATATAAATGTCACAATAATGTATTTTTGAGGCTTTACTAATGATTTTAATGCACAGAGTTGATTTTTCTCAAGTGACAAGTATCTCTTGTGCGCATAAATAACATCCCAAGAATATGTTGTAGGTGTACTGTGCCACAAAAATTAGCTTGTGTGAAAATTACCAGATTACAGAACATTGATTGATTTTTTGTTCAATCAAAATAATTGAAAAGATGGTCCAAATTTGGAGTGAAAGGATACGTGAGTCTGAGCCAGGCGGTCAGCCTAGCCAGGAATAGGCTACCACCCTGGGCAAAGCGAGCCTCAATCTCTGGGCCCGTCTTGTTCTGGTTGTTGAGTACAAAGTCCTGCAAGATCTGAGCCCGCACCATCTTAGAGCCCTGTGTTGAATTAATAGTGTTACTTTGGATAAAAACAGCAATTGTACAAAATAGTTACAATTTGAAGGCGGCATTGTATGTGACTTTACACTGATCAAAGACACATATGGTTCTTACAATAATAAGTAAATAACCATTAATCATGAATAGAGTACAGTATAAATTCTGGTTTTGGAAAGCATTAGGTAACTTAAAAAGGTATAGCAATCATTGTAAAAAGAGTACTTTACTGACAATTATGTTCCTTACCGGTAATGCATTTGTCTAGTATTTACAGTAGTCAGTACATTCATTCATATCCTTTAAGATACAGTACTATGTCAGCCATACAACCATACAACCTTCCATCAAAACCTACATGTACATGATATTGCACATGAATACAGAATGCAAATAGTAATCCTATGTCTCACCTTGTCCCATTCCCGTAGTAGAGACATCAAGTTGCTCGTTGCTGTACTGGCAGAAGCCATGCCTAAGGATTATTCTTGTTCTTCTCGTTTTAGCTTAAAATAATGCTTAGCTAGCTGATGAGTGTGTCATCTGTAAAAGTGATGATTGTGACAGGAAATGACATGAGTATAAGACTTGCATTTTTATAAAGTTGAATGTTGTGAGGCAAACATTTGTAATGAGACTGCTATTCATTTCACATTACTGTCACTGTCTATATCAGACTTAGCCCCGGGACTGCTCCCGCGCAGCGGGAGCGTCCTGAGGGCTCGCCCCCGATTTCCCGGCATGTCGGGTGCGATTAATGAATAATCGACCCGTGCACATGGATGAATTACTCATTTCAAGTATATTTATCACAGTATATGAATGGTTGAATGTAACTTCCATATGTCTGAAGTAAGAAAATGATGGAAAATATTGAGTAACGTTACCAATTTCCCCTTCATGTGTCTGTCTAATCATGGTCTAACAAAACGAAGTCCCTTCCAGACTGCCATCTTGGCTGTTTAATAACTTCGTAGGCATGCGCAAAGTAATATTCATGATGATGACGCTTTCGCTCTGATGACCGTATTTAGCGCTATTGATGAATATGCATGAGAAAAGTGATTTTTTTATTGTTTTGATTGTGCAAATTATCAACCTGATTTTCATTAATTGTGTCATTTAAAGTGACCAAAATATGATTAATTTCTATGTTATAAACTTCAGTGGCGGATCAAGGATTTTGTAAGAGAAATAGTTCCGAATCTTCCAACTTTCCTAATACCGTGCACCACTGCACCATCACTGAAATCTAGCTTAGCGGGATGGCGTTATTGGGTTGAAAAAAGTGGCTCTTAAAAACAAAACAAAACAAAAAATTACGGACAAACATAAATATGCAAAGTATAATAAATGCTCCAAAATAACATTTTAAATATAATGAAATAAAAATTGGAATATAAAATCTGTTCCAATAATAATGAAAAAAGAAAAAAACAACGATGTGAAAAGAGTGCTACGGTAATGGATTGTTGTTGAAAACGTAACACACACGAATCGTATAGAGAACTGGCGCATGCGCGTAAACTTCAAAAAGTCGGCAATCTTCAGATACATGTTTCCCAGCTGCATTAATTCTGACCGCCGTACGATGGTACGTTTTCAAGAAAAAAAAACCATCATGGACTAAATTCATCTTCAAAGCAACTACGGAAGTATTCATGTAAGTATTCTCCGTAAGTGTGTCCAATAGCTTTAAGTTCTGCGCAATATAATTAATGATATTTTCCAAAATTATCACTGCTTATCTCGACTACCTTGCACCAATGCTCGGTGCAACGCAGCCCGCTCACTGCGTGAGCGGGCTGGTCGCAGTAATATCAGACTATGAGTTATGGGGGAAAACTATGGCAGGTATCAACTATTCTTTGCAATTGATCTCGGCAAGAGTTCCATATGCACCCCCCCATAAAAATTTTTAAAAAATATATAGATCTACATAATTTGATATATATATCATAATATAGCATAATTAGGAGGGGGAAGTGACAAAAATTAGGTTTAGGGTTAGTTTTAGGGTTAGGTTTAGGGTTAAACATCACGGGTAGCTAGCCGCATAGACTCCCGGGGCTAGGCCGGCTCGGCTCGGGGCTAGGGCCTAGCTAATGACGGGTGCTAATGCAGACCTAGAAATCACCTTTTTGGACGAATTCAACGGCTAAGGAATTGTCTAGGGTTAGGGTTAGGGTTAGGGTCAGGGTTAGGTTTAGGTTTAGGTTTAGGGTTAGGGTTAGGGTCAGGGTTAGGTTTAGAGTTCAATAGCATTTTACTTACCGAGGCCGACCGTCTGAGTGATCATGATAACGCCCTCTACGACACTAAAGAATTAATACATACAATAAATGCCTAATAGCTTACAACACCTTTAGCTCTCAATTCGTCTACGTGGTATAGTGGAGAAGCTAATGGACTGAAAACCCGACGATCAAGGATCAAAGCTCACTCACAGCCGTCTTTTGCAAGGTAAGGAAATATCCATGTAATGATTCATATGTGAGTATAATCGGAATATCTTAAATGTTAGCAGTGGAGAGAGAGGTGGAGGTAGAGAGAGAGGTGGAGAGAGGGAGGGAGAGAGAGAGAGAGAGAGAGAGAATGCTTAAATAATAAAATTTTTATTTTTTTTTAATAAAAAAAAAATTATTTTACACTTTTAACCCCCAAAAAATACCTCACCCCATTTTTTACTCATCCCCCATCAAAAGAATCGCCCTCTTTTAGACAGTAGGCTATTCCAAAAAAAAAATATGGGGGGGGGGGGGTGCACATGGAACTCTTTCCTTGATCTCTTCTGACATGTACATGCATATGCCCTAGAGCTCTAGTTAAACTTTGGGTTTGTGGCTAATTAAATGTTCATATGTAAATTCGTTGAAGAACACACATTTTGTCTGTCACATTTTGTCACAACTCATGATGAAGACCTGCAGGATCTACATTTATTGTCAGCTCCAGATCTTCTTTTTAAAGACTAAGGGTTCCAAACAAGAGAGTAGCTTGTGGATTTGCATAACATTATATTGACAGTGCTTTATCATGTCAATGACACTGACACAATTCTATTTCTAACTTTCATTAAAGTTTAAATAGACGTACGTTTCATGTCATTGACTGTCAACTCACTCAATCAAGTCAATCGTCAGTGACTAAATATTAAAGCTTCATTTAGGCTTTTAGCCTAAGTCTCGTAGCCTGGGCTAAGTTCATTGGACTTTTTTTCAACCAAGCCCCACTATTTCTAGTAAGAGTGAACTTGTAATAAGGATCGAGGAGCTAGTAGTAGTAGTAGGAGCTCGCCGCCGGTGGAAGACGGAACAACAAGAACAAAAACTGACAACCAACACAAATACACACATGTGGGTCCGAGACCGGATTAAAAATATTCCGAAAACAAGAATTACATTTTGATTTTCTTGAAAAATCTACAATACAATGCACGCAATCTTCCACATTATGAAATCTCATCAACTCACACAGTACCGGGTGTCTTCACTCATTTGTTCTTACCTCCACTTTTAACCGGATACTTTTGACAGCTGAAGAAGACGACTGCTGCCGTTTCCACAGAAACCCAACGCGAACGATTAACGAACATCTATCTATGAGTACGTATGACTGACTACTATTACTATGGCGCCTCCTACGTGCGGTCTATAATTGTGAATATATTGTGAATATACGGTCTACAATTGAGAATATATTGTGAAAATATTCACAATTTTAGAGAAATTCACAATATATTCACAACTTTAGAGAAATTCACAATATATTCACGATATATTCACAATATATTCACGATATATTCACAATATATTCACAATAAATTCACGATAAATTCACGATTGTTGCGTATTTCTCGCCAATTTTGTCGTGAAATGTTTTCACGCGCTGAGCGGTACGTAACTCATACAGTACAGCCAGAGTATATCTTCACAATATATTCGCGATAAATTCACGATAAATTCGCGATTGTGGCGAATTTGTCGCCAATTTTGTCGTGAATTGGCGAGTTAACCGCCAATTTTGTGGTTGAATTTATCGACAATTTCTTCATGATTTGGCGAATTAATCGACAATTTCGTTTTGATTTATATTGCGTAGACTAGACATACATGTACTATGCTATACGCGGTGCGTTCAACTTTGCCTCGAGAAGAGCATCCGATGGATAGAATATGACTTTGATCATGTCAGTGGCAACCATGCAGCAGGAATCCACAAGTTTAGGGTAGGTATCATTTTGTAGTTATTCTGCATTTCCTGACTTAAAGTCTGCCGACGCTTGTGGCTTCATGTTTGGTCAGGCTTTACTGCGATATCAGCCCGCTCATACAGTGAGCGGGCTGGGCGCTGAGCGGGAGCAGTCCCGGGGCTATCCCGGGGCTAGGTCTGGCTGCAGGTGTGAGCAAGCACCGAGGGCGAGGCGTAGGGGCAGGCCCGTCATGCCCGTACATACAATTGGGGGTGTTTCACCAAGCTGTGAAGTCCAAGGAACGTCCATGACGGGGATATGGTATGAATAACCGAACTGCATTGATGTAGCGTTGGTATAATGGGGGTATACCAAGTACGTCAATAACAGTTCTCGCTACGCTCTCAGTACGCTGCAGCAGTTCCCACTGCATCATGGCCATTTTCTTTGACGTAGAGAGAACTGCATGGACGTAGCGTTGGTGTAATGGGGGTCTAAGGTACGAACAACTTTATGAACGATTGGTGATCTTTTGTGCTAAGTCAGATTCTCGAGAACAAAGTGTGGTATCACAGTCGTCTGTAAAGACGTTCGTATCATACGAACATGCAGCTTGGTGAAACACCCCCTATACGATGTATCCATATACTTTGGCACTTATTTTATGAATTTGAACCCTAAACCAACCCTGACCCTAACCCTAGACAACTTCTTTGCCATTGAATTTGTCCAAAAAAAGTGATTTCTAGGTCTGCATTAGCGCCCGTTTAGGCCCTTGCCCGGCCCTAGGACAAACCTGTTACATGTGTAATAATACATGCTGCTACGCAGCAAGCACGCGCTTAGCACGCAGAGCTCTAGTTGCCTGTGCCTAGCCGCCTAGGCTGCCGGTGGCGAAGTATGGATACACTTCAGCTGGTACATATTTGGGTTGGGTTAGGATCAGGGTTAGGTTAAGGGTTAAAATTTGTGAAATTAGTGGGATACCCCGGTTCCCTATTGTACGGGTTATTCGGCGTAGGCTCATAGCACGATTGAAATTCCTTTGGAATCATACCGGGCAAATGTAATTTGTCAGGCCTAGTAATGTGAAATTAAAGGAAGGGCAGAGATTCTGCAACAGGCCAGGTTAGGCGTAGATCAAAAAATCAGTCACTGTAGTCTGTAGCCTGTGTAGGACTAGGACGTTGGATTCGCTGAAATTGCATCTGTCAATCTGGCTCTTCTGAACACCCTCGGGGGTATGCCAAAAATGTAATATCGATCAAAGAATGCCCCGAATGAAATGGTTATGTAGGGTTATTTATTTAGGCTCCCGCGCAGCGTACGGGCTGGCTGCAGTATAAAGGCTTGCAACAAGATAAAAGTAATTAAATCCTCAACACCGCATGGATTAACATCTGATATGTGTTGGGATCTATGAATTTGTGAGAAAAAACACAGATCTTGCATACTTTTTGAAATTTTTGTGTAGTTGTGACTGACACATCTCAATCAAACTGCCTTAAAATGTATGAATGTGAATATTTTCCAGAAAGCTGAATAAGATTCATTGTTGCTATTACACTATGCAGCAAAATGTGCATAAATTTTCTTGAGTGTTACATTTGTGTAAAATCCATACAAAGTGCACTATCTATGATTTTGAGAGCAGGACAGCAGTTAGCATGTTAACAACCCGTGGCAACTAATAACGTCATGACAAATATTACAAGATTTATTATTTTGGGCTACTTGTAACATTTCTACACTAATGAATGTCAAAATGAGGAGGTACATGTGGGCTATTTTATACAAAATTGTCTTATTGTGGAATGTGGAGTGAACTTTATATTGCTTTAAAAAATACTCATTTTTATTACCTATTGCTTTTCTTCCACAGATGATCTTGTTTGTGGTGCATCTACTTACTCTTGAGGTGGTATGCATTGCTCCTCCATACACACCAGCCCAAGATGGAATTGGAAACCATGCTGACTGTATCCTTTTCTTTAGGAGAGAAACTTTCATTCATGTGATGTTTCCATTGAATTCAGTTCTGAACACTCCAATTTCAATATATGCACTACCAGTACTTTGTATAATATGTTTTCATGGTAACGCATTCCAGTGCTTTTTGGAGGTTTGGTCCACTAGCTAGCAAAACCTGTAAGATATTCTGAGTGCAATAGTAAATCAGGTGGATGTCATGAAAACAAGTTTTTGAACACAGTATGACAAGTGTTACTTGTAATTTCATTTTACATCACAGGAATGAGTTTCCCTGATAAAACTACATTTGGAAGAAACAACAATTGCATTCATGTTTATTTTATGTCGACTTGGTTTTTCCTTAATCCGTTGCTCTTTCATACAGTATATCAACTTGTAGCTGGATATTTTATTTCAGGCTATAGTATGTCTGTTATCTGTGCCTTTCTCCTTTACCGGCATGGTGTTTCAAGAAGGTATAGTGTACATTTATGTGATTATGCTTCCATCACAAAGTGCTAAAATGGCATTATTCATGGTTGTTTATGATATGTGACAGGAGAAATACCTGATAAATGAGGAGATTGTGAGTCCTATGGTTTAATGGTCACAGATCAACTGTAAATGAAAGAATTGCATGGATTACAGGATAACTTCACTCAAAACTAGTGCAATGATAAAATAAAGATCAGGGAAATCTATGTTTATGTTTTGGAGCAACAAACTATTTATGCACAGTTTGATCCAAAAGGAATGTTTTATGGTGGGTGCTCTTGTGTGATTACTGTCTGTTAGTGCTAGCGCTCTACACTTAATGAACTGCTTGCCGTCAACCATTTGGGATTTTATAAACCTGAAAGATCTACGGGGGGGGGGGGGGGGTGGCCCAGCAACAGACTGCACAATTATAGCAGATGACGGTTGAAGTTTGGTATTTTAGTACCTCCTAAAAGTTTTTAGAAGGCTTCTCAGCAAGCCAAATTTGATTTTACGTTATATCAAATTGAAAAGAATTCTGCTCTCAAAAAATGTGATGAAGAAATATTCTTATTCGACTCAAAGTCAGTGTCCAGTCCTATCTTTGGGAAGGAAACACTTTTGAAATATGCTTATTTCTTTTCTTTTTACAAAATGCAAATGGAAAAGGGCTATCCTGACATTAAACATGATATTGTCTTCTATTTTCCATAATCCATAATCGCAAGTGTTTGCACTGAAGATTCGTCTGTGTGCATGTGTGTCATTGGTCATTGTAAGCACGTTTCAAAAGGTGGCCAAACAAAGAATATAGGGATATCATCTTAGACATCTTACTGCACTTAAGGTGTAATATGCAACGAAAATTGTATAAAAAATAGAAAGTATTACAGACAAGACCTTGTGATGAAATAACATACCTTTGACCAATAAAACAAACAGATGTAAGCATGAATGATAGAATCATAGTTTAATGATAGAATCTTAGTTTAATGTTGTTAACATTGGCAGTGCTAACTTTGCTTCTGTAGAATTCTCCAAATATCAATTAACAGCAGATGAACCTTGCCTGCTTAATCTCAGATAAACCAAAATCAACTAAGCGATTGTACGCTTTCTTTTTTACTCCAGTGTTCATCAGGTGAAGCGTGTTTGCAGAAAACTTGGTCTTCGTCGTCGTCCTGAATCACTGGAAGCTGACATAGTCCGAGCTATTGCTGTAAGTTACCAAATTTGCTTAATTTTTTGTATTCTGTGACAGTAAATAGGTATATCCATCATTATAATACATTTCTGGGAGCAGAAGGCATGTTAAAATTGGCAGGCAGGCAATTTTGATTATACTTTGTTCTGTACCTCATCTTACCGTTGTTCTCAGCCATATATGTGTATATGGTCTTCATTAAATTATTGAAAGACATGATATGATTGTTAATGCTTGATCAGGTTATTCCTTCTATGTTTCATTGACAATGTGTTGTGGGTTTCCCCTTTGCCAGTTAGCCAACTGTTATGTCTTTTCAACAGATTGAACAAAGGAAAAAATAGTTCTATGGAATTCCTACTTCCCCTGAAATGGCTTGAAAGTGGCTATAGGATATATATTGCCCATAATATATTGCAACATTATAGATGCACGTTGGTAAGAATTTTCTTGCCACTATTGAAAATGTAAAAATGAAATTGAAAATATAGTTCGCACCAAACAAGACACAAAATAGATACACTGTATCATGGTATAAGATTTGGTCTTGATATGAATGGTGTCCATGAATGCATTGTATGAAGTGCACAATTCTCAGTGTAAGAGCAAGGTGAGCTTTGTTTTCTTCAATTGCATTGGCAAGCTAGAGCAAATACCTGAAGACAGAAGAGGTATGACATCATTCCCCCATCCATTATGAGTGCTTCAGGTACGTAATTGCACCCCACATAATGTAGAATGACTTGACAACACTGGCCAATTCTGCTGACACAATGACTAGCAAGATTATCAAAAAAATTGTGCTTATTTTGCGGTTATGGGCCACTTTGAATGGGAATGATCTGAAAGAATGAGTGTGTTTGCAATGCCCTTTGAGTGTTAATCTACTTTTGGCCAATATGATAACAAAGGTTTGTCATCATGGGTAATTGTCCTTGTATATCCTTTTATGTGGTTTAACCAGGGATACTTTAGGAAGGAGGGACAACTCACGCATAATATATTCAAACATCTGTAAGCGTGCGAATGAATGTCATAAGCATTCCACAATCACTGCAATGCTTTGATGTCCCATGCGCGGCACCGTCATTTTGCTGCCGTCAACTTGGAAAGCAATATCTTTAATTCCCTTTTTTGTTTCTCGAAGCTGTGTTTCTTATCACATTTTTTTGTAATTTTCAAGAAAGTTAAGGGCAACACCACTTAAGATCCTGTATCGTTTTTCTTCTAAATAATTGTCAAATAATGCACAAACGGAGATATAAGATAATATTCTTACTTACTTACATAATTAACAACTTTTTCTTCACTTTCCGTAGATTTCCGGAAATGTCTAATTCAGTCATTATCAAATTATATATTAAGCTGTTAATTTTCATTAACAGAGTTTGCGTGAATTTGCGTGCAGCTCAGATATTTTACTAAAAAAAACTTTATTTTTGTTTGCTGATACCTTTTTTCCTCACAAAAGTATTGATGCAATCCAACAGAAGTGGACAAGCGAAATAAGACTCTACATTTCTTTTGTTCTCTCTTAGAAACTGTTGCTAGGCAATCCTGTTCGTTATTGTTAAAACACATGAAAAACACACGCTGAGACCACATTATTTTTTCGTCGGTGCCACGCATGGGCTCAAAGAAAGAATGTTGTTTTATATCCTCACATAACATTTCCCTGGTTTAACCATTAAATAAAATGGAATCATCTTCTTACTGTGCAAGATTCCATGTGAGAGTTCCATAGAATCAATGTAGAACTAGAATTCCTTTCTGTACATTTGTTTTATTCAGGAATCAATGAATTGTGTAGAATTTGGATCACACTTTTTGTACGTCTATGTCCTTCCAAAATGAAAAAAAAAATATTCTTTACATATTTGTATTTCTTTGAGTGTTAAAAAAGTTAAATTTCTTTTTTTTTCTTTCGTCAACATATTCAGAAAGAGCTCAATGGAAGTGGATCATGCTGTGGATATCGTGCAATGTGGCAACGCCTAAGACGTGACCATCATCTTAATGTAAAATGGTATGCTTTCAAAGTATGATTTTGAGCCATTGAGGTACATGTCAGCCATTACTTAATGGTATACGTGCACAAATAACTTTGCATCACATTATATTTCTCTACAGTAATATTTATAGTATGATTGGGAAAAAAGAATGCCATGGGGCATGTTTCTGCAGAAACATGACAGTGACACCTCATTTACTACATATTCGAGAATCACATCAGTGCTTACTATCAGATTTAGAACTCAGGTTAGAGTTGTCATCGTGTCGAGAAACGTGCCCGTAGGTCATTTTTTTGTACTCTGCTGCTGAAAGTTCAGTGCATACTGCCATTGTTTTCTGCTCATCACCTGCTTTAGCCTGCTTAATGCATACGGGAGCATCAGCAGAGTTTAAGTCACACAAAATGCAGTACTGTGAAAAACAAAATTTGAATTGAGAGGAACTTTCAGCAGCGAAGCACAATAAACATGACTGCGGCATGATCGTTGTTGACATCCATTGAGGTGAAAGTATTTTGATCCTCATTCCCATCAGGCATTTGAATCACATGACCTGTCGCTGTCAGTGGAAGAGCGGACCTATTACGTGCCTTCACAGATCCAGCCCTCGACGGACCAAGAGGACCCCATGGCTGAAACCGTCGTACCATTTGCCTTCTACATCACCTTCAATGGTTTCCTGACGGGTCAGTAGCATGCATTGTCTGAGACCGATCTTGGTTCTTGTACATCACTCTACATAGATAGGCTTTAACCCTCTCAGTAACATGGGTGCATAGAATAGGTATTTAATTCCACATTACTAAATTCTCCCTATCGCATGTAGCCGATATCAAGCGATTTCACTCGCAATACCAATATCTGATCAATTGCTCGTGGGACGTATACTTCCGGTATGAGTTTGGTACGTATTGAATTCACGCAATAACACACAGAATCTGTAATTTCGCCCCTCATTAACCTCGTAATATTAAAATGGAAGGGTTGTTAAATGGATGAAGGACTTGAAAAAAATACCACCATACCAACATTGATTGTAGATGGACTAATGAAACAATGAGAAGACACAAGCAAAACGAGGGCTATAGAATGTTCGTGAACCTGAAATTCATATCCCAAGAATTAAAGGTAAAAAAATTAGAGCGCCACACGCGTGCCGATTTGGAGAGCTGTATGTGATAGGGAGAATTGAATAATCCAATTTTAACCGATTTCGATAAGCTGGCTAGATTGGAAGTCAAAGTACATGAAGTAGACGTCAGTGGTCAATGAACTTTGCCAAACTTATTGATTTATTCAGTCCTTTTTAAAAAAAAGGGTAGTCCCATCAGTGAGCTTGCCTTGTTCTCCCTGTAAACCAAAATGGCAACAAAGATCAACTGATGTAAAAGACAACAAAAGGAGAAGGAGGACTGATAGCAAAACCATACTTTTGCCAATTTCTAGAAATTGAGTGGTTTCATTCCAACTTTGAATTCAATTTTGATCCAAACCTATTATTTTTTTGAGCATAGAAAAGATCTTCAATTTCAACCAGATAGATTAAGCTAACAAAGAAGCGGAGGCATTTGCACTAGTTTTAAATTGCAAAAGTGCCATTCTGTCTTTCTATGTCGGCATTGATTCTTTGAACAGCTGTGATATGACCAAAGTGATGCATTTCTCATCACTTAACGCAATGTGTGTTTCTCCTGCAGAGAGTCTCTTCCACTCCATCGTGACGCGCGCTGTGCGGTGGAGCCAGATAGAGGGCGACATAGAGGCGAGACTGTTTTACAGACAGGCAAGGTTCTATGCCAACGCCGAGCATGGAGATGGCCGCTGCAAGGCTGCCTAGGATCAAGGTAAGACCTCTGAGTTGTATGTTAACCTTCAACATCTTTGCCCAGTCTAATAAAGAGTTTTGATTAATAGCAGTTCATTTTATTCCATTCATTATAAAGAAAGATATATTCATCGACAAACAACATTTCATAATACCACAAAACATGAATAGATATAACAAATATTAATAAAAACACAAATCCAACAAATTGAGCAGTAAGCCTTATAAATGCTGACCCCAAAAGTAAGGATTAAAGAGGCGTAAGATGTATTGATCTGAATCGATTGCAAGTCTAATCCCTGTCAATGATCTAGTGTTACAATTGATACCAATCACCAGTCAAGTTGCAATCAATCAGTTCTTTTTATTTTTTATATTTATATTTTTTATTGAAAATCAACACAAATCACATCAGTTCTTTGTAAGGCAGAGCCCTTATTTTGAAGTGGGATCTGTTTAGAAGCAATGGAGTTGTAGTTGCTAGAGCAGTTTTCATTGTATCCCCTTTCTTAACCCCCTGGAGTGGTCTATATGTAGGTGTCAATGTAATGTTAAAGATGTGCTCCTCGTGTTTTCTTTTGGCAGATCAACATCTTACAGGTGGTCAGCAGCGAGGACAAGAAAGAGGCAGAGAAGAAAGACAGGTCCTGCAGAGAGGCTTGTGCCAAGGTACAGACCAAGTTACATGATAACTTCCCAATTAGCTGTTGCCATAGAAACGGCCAGTTATTGGAGCTGTATGTGTAAAGTATCACTAATTTGAAGCCCCCTTTTTTTGTTGTTTGTATGCATTTGTATTGTTAACATTACCATTCATGAAACAAGTCTCTGAAAGTTCTAAATGTTCTTTGTATTATTTTGTGTCATTTCCTAGACAGTAGTCTGTAGGATATTTTGCTCTCTGTACTCTTTGGCATACAGGCCAACCATACTGAACTTGGAGTAATTATTACATTTTTTTCTAATCCAACTGATAATAAATTTATTGTTTTTTTCCATGAAATGCAATGCAAAAGTATACAACAATTTATTAGTAATCTAATTTTTTGTCTTCCTGTTCATATGTTTTTTTATTGTTAACATTAACATTCATGAAACAAGTATTTGAAAGTACCAAAGTGATAATAAATTCATCCTCTTTTCCATGAAATGCGGTGCAAAAGTATACAAAAAGTTATTAGTATCTGAATTCCTGCATGTAACATTTGGCAGATGTGCATAGGGTTTGGATGGTTGAACATATAAAGTACTGTATATGCTATATATTCAGCGAGTATGATTTCTTGTGACTTAGCGACAATTTCGCGAGTGGTTAGACCGTGGATCGTGGAGTACGGAGTAATATTAGTACATGTGTGCATGTCGTATTCATGTCGGGATCAAAGTTAATAAACTTTACGTGGTGTTAAATTCACGAATAGCACCTGACTCAAGAAATTCACAAAAATTAAAAACCGTGAAATATATGGAGTATACAATATTTAGTGAGGATCAATGTCTACTTGTTCCCAGGTGAGGCATTTCCTGGACAGCAGCCTGTACGACCTGCGGCAGCTGAGCATGCGGAGGATCAGCTACCAGTTCTCGGTGGCCTGCCCCTGTAGCAAGGTGTGCTTGGCCCACAGCCAGTCAGCCTGCGGCCAGGAGGCCTGCCTACACTTCCTGAGTCTGGACCAATGCCTGGCAAACAAGGTGCTCCTGTGCGAGTCCCGGCAGGTGCGTATCAAGGCCTCTCAGCAGCGGTTCCCATCGGAGAGGGCGAAAGTTCCCTGTAAGTGGCGCTTAATTTCTAAACGCAATGAGAAAAAGTCATTGTTTGCAGCTCAACAAGTCTGTAGAGAAAACTTTCTTTGACTGTTTCCATGAAATATATAATGTCACCATTTTGAGCTAGTACATCTTTTTATGCCTCGGCCATGTAGTGGCCTTATGTTTTCGGGTTGTCCGTCCGTCCATCCGTCCGTCCGTCCGTCTGTCCGTAAGTCCGTCCGTCTGTCTGTAAGTCTGTCCGTCCGTCTGTCCGTAAGTCCGTCCGTCCGTCCCGAATCCGTTTAGGCAATATCTTGAGAACTGCTGAGCAGATTTGCTTCAAACTTGGTACATGTATGTATTGCATGAAACTAATGAAGTGTGTAAAATTGTGGTCAAATCTGATTGATGTCAAAGGTCAAAGGTCAATGAACTTTGTAAAAATTGCCCCGAAACGATCTTTTCCACAATAAATCCAAATCCAAGGATGCAATTCTCATTAAACATGGTAGAAAGATAGATCACTACTTGGGGATAGACTGGTGACATTTTTGGTAAAATTCCTGAAAGGTCAGAGGTCAAAGGTCAATGAAATTTGTGAAAATTTCCCAAAAATTGACCTTTTTCACAATAAATCCAAATCCAAGGATGCAATTCTCATTGAACATTATACAAAGATAGATCACTACTTGGGGATAGACTGGTGACATTTTTGGTAAAATTCCTGAAAGTTCAGAGGTCAAAGGTCAATGAACTTTGCCAAAATTGGCTAGAAATTGCCCCCAAATTGATAATTTTCAAAATATATCCAAATCCAATGGAGCAATACCAACCAAACATGGTGCAAAGATTGATCACTACTAGACTGGTGATATTTTGGGTGAAATTTCGCAAAGGTCAGGGACCAAAGGTCAATGAACTTTGCCAAAATTGGCTAAAAACTGCCCCCAAATAGATATTTTTCACATTGAATCCAATACTAATGATTTAATTCAAACCAAACATAGTACATAGATTTATCACTTCATGGAGGTAGACTGATGAAGTTTGTGTAAAATTCCTGAAAGATCAAAGATCAATGAACTTCACCTAAAATTGGCTAATTTTAAACAAATTTGATACAAGGATGAATTTAGACAGACTGGTTAGATTGGAAGTCAAAGAAGTAAGAGGTCAAAAGTCAATGAACATTGCCAAACTTGGCTTAACTTGAAAAAAAAAAACAGAATGTGATATTTTCATTTTCAAATAGGAGCAATGGAACATTGCCCACCAAACATACACATTTTCTGAAAATAGCAAAGAGGCGGAGGCATATTTATCGACTGCGTGGCAGTTGAATTGCTCTAGTTAATCAAACTTTCACTTATATGTTTCTTTCATGTATCTGCTTATATAGAAACAAACATAATTTCAGGGTGAACTATCCCTTTAATGTGCCAGATAAACTCTAGCATTATGGGAATAAAGTGCTGATGTGGCATACGTCATACCCATCGTTATGCTAACTTCTGGTTCTCAACAACATCTTTCAAGTGAGAGTATCACTGGTCCGAGATTGTGTAGTGCGCTAATGTCAGGCACTCACGCTGAGAGTCCCCGCTATGGTCACTGCTGTTCACTCTACCCTCATAGATTAGAACCAGTTGTCTTGACAACTTGATTCTATGAGGCCACACTTCGGTACTCTATTCTGTGCATACCTTGTGAATAAGCTCACATATTGCACTCAAAGATTTGAAATTATATCAAACAAATAAATGATTCAAAGGCAGCATGTTTGAAAGTGACAAATCAATTTGTGGTTTTTCTTCTTGACCCTTGCTAGAGTGAATATCTGAAAACAAACTGAAAGTTTGACTCAAATATTGACTTAGTACCCTATGATTCATAACTGTGATTGGCCTATCAATTGCCTCAGTTTTTGACTTAAGCAAGTTTCCAGAATACCAACTGAGCTAAGGCAGAATTAGACGAAAATTTCTTTTAGTTTTTCTGTTTTAATTTACATGATTTGTCATGGTCTGAAATATTTATCATTGCTAATGCTTCTTTTGGAAATTTACTGATGTACCAATGGTATGTTTTGCATGTTCTTATATCAAATATTTTTAAGGTCTGTAAATCAACTTAAACTTGAACTTAAACTTATTTTCTACAGAGGGATGGGCTCCTAATTAGGCTTATACCTAAAGATTTCTTTAATATTATTTATGGTACAGTGTACTATGTAAAATGTTCACAATGTTCTGTATCATGTACCTTCTGACGTCCACTTTTTCAATATTTTCTTTATGTACATATTGAATAAAATGAATTTGAATTTGAGACTTGTTCTGCTTGTTCAGGTGTTCCTTTGCTGCACCATGAGTACATCATGTCGGAGACCTGCAACCGAGAGGTCAGCCTGGCAGATCAACTCAAGAAGCCCTTCATCCCAATGATCTTCAAGCCGGTCCCCTAGCCCCCGCCCAGCGGTCTGGCCCTCATTGCCTCACAACTCATCTGCGTGACCTTCATCTGGGTTGGGGGGTCGGGGGTCAAGGCAGACCTACACATGAAGTACCAGGACGTGGTGACCCAGATGGTGCGCTACATGCACCCGCTGCGGCCGGGGCCGGTGGTCAGGCTGGACAGCTCCTCGGCAAAGATCATCTCCCTGCAGAGCCCGCGGGAGGACGCCCACACAACCCTTCAATCTCACGAAGCTTCAATCACAATACAATCATATAGTGGTAATTGAATATCTTCTTAGGGGGCCTGAATCTGATTTCCTTTTAGAAGGGGTCAATTCATCCCTATGTCTCTCTAAAATACCATGTGGTGTTTTAGTAAAATTGCTAATAAAACAGGTTAAATATCTATTTAAGTTTGTGTCAATTTGCATAACCTCTCCTCAGTGTTGATAGCTGAGAAGTCATTATACGCTTGAAATTTCACATTGAATTCTCATGACCAGTTAAACCTTTCAGGGCAACACAATCCTGTTTAATACAGATATTGTGCAATGTTCACCTCGAGGTCACACTTTCGGTGGGATTGCTTGAAAGCATCCTTACAGCAGTGTCACACACATCCATTTTTTGGCTGATTTGACATTTGAAAACTTGTGCAGATATACGCAGTCAGGTTGGTTTTAAAGTTTCATATTGAATGCGTAAGACCTTGATTTTAGAGGCTATGTGGAACATGTTTGGTCGCAGCTAGACCTTCATGTTATCAAATGTGGTTGTCAAGCCAATTTTATTAGTCATGCGTTATGATTGCCAGTCTCCGAATGACATGCAGTTTAAATCGGTACTCTTTGTGATATTACACTTTGTGTACTTACAGATGTGATATTACACTCAAGTAGTGTAAATGTGATGTTACACTATTAATATCAATGTAATATTACACTCATAATGTAAATGTAATAGTAAATGTAATATCACACTCTGTAAGTGTGTGAATGTGATATTACACTCTTGAGTAGTGTGAATGTGATGTTACACTCTTGAGTAGTCTTAATGTGATGTTGCACTCTTGACATGTAACTCTTTAAGTGATCACTTATGAAATACATGTATTTGACCAAATAACATTTAAATTGGTACAATGATAATGTATATCATGGATGTTTATAAGCAAATGGATAAACATCGCTTTGAACAAGGTTTAATGCCGCCACTTAATATTCATGACTAGCAGCTGCTCTCAACAATATGATGCATGCGCGATTGCGTCACGTTCACCTGGATTTCATAATAGGTCATACGCATTCCTATACATGCATACATTTCAGCTTTCAGTGCTGAACTTTAAATTTTGTCACTGAGTGCTTCTTACGTACTTAAAAAGGACGAGCAAATATGAAATTTGATACGTTTTGAGATGGAAATACTAGCTTGGCCGCGTTTTTCATGTTACTTGTCCAAAAGGAAAATATCTGAAAGTAATGTTTCATGCATTTTGTAAGCAGGTATGATGCAGAACATTGTGAAATTGAGACTTTTATACTGCAACTTGATACATGTATCACGTTTACAGCCTTTTTGCCATATTGTAACACTATTCCTCGATTGAATCTTTACTGATGCATCGTAGGTATTACATGTCACAACTGCGCAAGCATATGGGGTGAGGATATTTCCCCAAATTCTTCTGCGCATCCGATTTTGTTTATACGTCAAAAGCAGGCAAAATTCATCCAGAGAATCGGCAGCATTGAACATCGAGATCAAAGAGAAAATCTTTGTGAAGGATTCTTTGTGACTAGAAAGAGAGTACAATGAATCTGCATTAATTAAACGGCTGATGTTTATCCATGTTTAAAACATCCTTGTGTATATGTACATGTACATGTATACACATATGCATGATGGCATTAAGTTTGAGCCCAGCCCGATGCGTAGATCCTGGGACAAGGTGTTTTATTCATCCTTGTCCCTCTCAACCCAGGTATAGTACATGAGTACGGCTGCTCGGCTAAAGCCAGGGTCATAGTAAAGCATTTCAAGTGGTACTTCATGCTAGAGAAGCTATATTGAAGTCTTTTTTATGATAGATCTTTTCATGCCTCCTCCGCAGAGTGGCCGGAGCATTATGTTTTGGGGTTGTCCATACGTATGCATCCCTGTCCACCTAAAATCATTTGAAGCAATATCAACGCAATATCAATTTTTTCAAAAAATTGCAAACATCTTTTTTCCCAAATAACTGTATTGAATAATCCAATTTTAAACCAACTTGTTGCAAGGATGAATGACTACATTGAGATTAGAAGTCAAAGAAGTAACAGGCAATGAATATTGTCAAACTTGGCTAACATGGCGCAATTTTGGTTGGCAATTACCGGTACTAGAAATTGAATGGTTAAGTTCACATAGGAATTCAATGGTACATTGCCAACCACACATACAAGGCTTCTGATAAGATTATCATGGTCGACCACCTGAATGTAACCAAAGGAGTAGAGGCATATTTATTGACTGTGTGGCAGTTGAATTGCTCATTCAAGTGGTATGTCATGTAGCTAAGTAGGAAGTAGGAAGGTATTGGAGAAAGAACTTGTACTATTTGAGAATATGGCAGTACTGCAGTAGAATGGAGGCAGAGCAGTCAAGTGCGTGCAGTCAAATTAATTTCTCTTGTTCATTTTGGAGGATGTACTCTTGGAAAGCTTATTTGCAGTACAATGTACATCATATTTTTGTTATTCTTCAGGGTTTATATCAACATTTAGATACTCAAAAGTGCTAAGTCAGATATGTATTCATCAACTTTTAAAACGTCTTTATTAGAGTACGTTCAAGACTGTTGTACATGTACCTATGTACCTTACCTATTACCTGATCTCATTGTTGTGCCCAAACTTGCCGTTATCATTCAAAATTGGCATACTGACAGGCCAAAATGGGTTAGGTTGAATACGGTACTTATTATAAACACACTATTGTATCATTATTTTAAAAAAAAAATCATTGAATGAGTATTTTTAAAAACACAATATGTCTACTATAATGCCATCACATATATTGTTGTACATGTATTTTATAGCCAAGTTTTCAATATAATGTGTATTTATTACCATTTCATTATAAATTTCATTAAAGTATTACATTGAGTAATGTCAGTACTTCTTCTTGATACATTCCACTTTCACAGAAATAAATTAGAATATTATAGGTAAAAAGAGATAACTTGGACATATACATGTATCTTTATTATCTACCCCAATTCATACTTTTCTCTTATTTTCCTTTCACAAACACAGTCACTTAACTCAATGTAGTGTATGCCAAATCTTGAATACATATGACAATTTTCTATTTGTTAGGAAAGGTACAAGAAAATGAATGAGTGCAATGGAATTTTATAATGCCCTACTAAATAAAAATGGTCACAGGGCTACCAGAACAACAGGCATTCCATCATTTCATCATTCACTACTGACCACTGCATTTTCCATTTCACATCCATGCCAAATTAAATTTGACAAGAGGGCGGATAAAGATTATCATCAAAACAAAAATGATTTATTCAAATATCTTACATCCCATAAGTTACAACTGGAAAGAAATACTGGTAGTCAAATGTGCATCATAGTATAGAGAACATCATTTAAGGTTACAAATTATAACGAGCTTATGCACTGTACAGTATGTACACATATATACATATCAGTGTTGTGTCCGAGGCCGGCTTGGCCATGGATAGGAACCGTAAATACCTGTCATTTCTTTGCCCAGTGATGCTCTTTGCTTTGGTTATGTATTATTTTTGCACACATCCATAAAAAACATACTGCACTAATGCTCATATACTGATATACACTGATACATATAACACAAACAGTGCAAAACAAAATCTTGGCAAATATTAATCAACTTGATATGAGCTGCCAATATGGATAAATGTGTAAACATTACACAAACAGTGCAAAACAAAATCTTGGCAAATATTAATCAAATCAATATGAGTTGCCAATATGGAAATATGTACGGCATAAACATTGCCAAAAATGGCATGTCCCATTTCATGTGAATGTGTCCAGTTTCATGCCTAGTTTCCACTGTCATGCAATATGCTATGAATGACGTAATTGGCCATTCATAGCTGATGGCTGATTAGTCAGGATGTGAGCAAAGGTACATGTACATATTATTACACATCATGGGAGATCACAACATCAAGATCTGATTACAGCAACCAATTTCAATCATGACACAAATTGTAATTGTGGGAACGAGGCATAAAACAGAAGGGATAAAAATGGTCAGGAATATTCACCTCCTGAATTTTCAGATACATGTAATGTTCATGAGATGTACCGGTATTTGTTTCATGAAAGAGTGGTCTATTAAGCACTTCTTAGTCCCAGAGAACCAATTTCTGTGATTTTAACAAGCAAATTACAATTTTATAAATAAACATTTATGAAACATCCAAATTCAATCATATCCTTTGATTCATAAATTTGCATTAATAACATGAAGACATGTGTTAATGATTGTAAGCCAACATACTGAACAAGTGCACAAACTCTATAATCCATGTACTACATATATTTGATTGCACATGTAAAAATAACTATTCATGTGTAAGGACTCATCTTCTTCTATAGACACGTATAACACATTATAGTTTTTCAGTCTACATTTCACAAAATGACAAACTTGGATAGAACTGACCTCACATGTACCTCACAGCAATGACTGTAAAGAACATCAATCATTTCAAATGAATGACTTCAAATGCAAGATTTATGCAATCATGAATAGATAGTCATAATATATATTTTATATCAACTAGTATTTGATTACACATCCAAAAGCAACAATAGAAATATACATTTTCATGTTCAAGGACTCAATAATCTTCTTGTAAATATAACATAAGTTTTTAGCCTACATTTCACAAAATAATGACAAACTTGGATAAAACTCATATTGCCTCACAGTAATGACTGCATAACATATTGCTGCTGGGTATTTGCTTTAAATAAATACCTTGAAAATGTATTTGATAGATATAAATATACAATCATGAATAAATCATTGAAGTATACTAGTGCATGTTAAATTGAAAAATAGCGACAAGCAAACCATCCCTTTATTTTCATTCAAAATGAGACAATCCTGTATTTTTTTAAAAATTGGAATAAATAAAGCAATCCTCATAATTGTACAAAGCTACATATGAGTGCTTCTACATCAACACATGTAGGTGAACATCTTCTCTCACACATTAAACTGTTATGATGATCAGTATCATTCTTCAGAAGTCCCTGATATTGTCAGAAAAAGATTCAAAGGCTATTTTGATCCCCCTCCCTCCATATCCAGGTCAAAATTCCATTAAACACTATTATATATTTCTATTAGTTTCTACTGTTTTTTCAGAAACCAGAAGAGTCTACTGGCTTGAAAACATACTGAGTCAAGCCAGTAGAAACACTTAGAAACCAGTGGAATCTAATAGTAGTGAGACCAGTAGGAATCAGTGGAAACTAATGTTTGGAACAGTGGTTTCTACTGGTAGCTTTTGTACTGGTATCTACAGGGAATCATATCATTTTCCACACACATCCTAGATTGATGTATTATTCATGGCTGCCTACACCTTTGTTCCTGTCAGCCGTGGTTAATCTATGCTAAGTGAGAGACATTCTTCTGGAATCATATATCTTTGATGTCGTGGACTTTGATAGCTTTGTACATCTTTATAACAAGCATACTTCCAGGGACCTAGAATTCCAGTAGAAGAGGGAGGAGTTCAAAGATGAATTGGACTCGTCTAAAACAGGGTGTCCCTTATACAGGGCGAGTTTTGTGTGTGTAAAAACCACAGAAAATGGAGGGTGCTGTAAGAATTTCCTTCCCAATAGTTAAATCATAGAAATTGCTACATTTTAAAGAGACTTTGGGCAGGTTGTCCGACAACTATATCCTATAGGACCAAGCCCACTGTGCGCTATGGTCCGTACCTGTCCGCTCGGCAGTGCATGCATGGAATGGGAGATATGCACATATCGTGTGCAGACAGGGACGATATGACTACGAACGTAGACTATGGTCCCTAAGTTTCAAACATAAGCCAGAATAGTTTTTAACTTTTCCTGAAAATGTTCATTAAGCTATGAATGTGATAGTTCAGACACATAGTTATAGACTGCGGGCTACCTAGACCCCCATTGTCATGGCAACTCATCACTCAAATGGTAAAATATCAGAAAATAGCACATATGGGACACCCTGTCTTTAAGACAGAGTGTCCCATTTGCAAAAGTCATGACACTTGGCAGGAATCAGCAGTATAGAGTACCGAAGTGTGAAGTCATTCTAGACTAAGACAAATGGTTCTAAACTATGTGGGTAGAGCAAGCAGCAGTGATCACAGCGGGGACTCTAATTTTTAGTGCCCAACACTAGTACGCTACACAATATTGGACTGGCAAACCTCTCACTGGAGTGATTTTGTTCAGAACCAGTTGTCTTGGCAACATGTCCCTATGATGACGCCACTTTGGCACTCTGTATACCTAACAAAACATGTGTGAAATCTCAGTCATATTACTTCAAGAAACTTTTCAGGAAAAGTGAACTATCAATGTTTACGTTTGAAATCTACCGGCCGTAGTCTACAATCACAATCATATTGCCCTTGTCAGTGCACGATGCGCCCCGCACAGCGGACTTGCTCCCATTGAACGCATGCACGGTTCAGTGGACCATACCTCAGAGCACTCCCCTGTCTCTAGGTTTTGGACAGCCCAAAACCTCCTCAAAATCTAGTGATCACTATAATTTCGCCTGAAGTCACCACTGAAGTCCATTATTATTGGGAGGGAAATTCTGTTATAGTATCTTCTTCTATTTTCCATATTTAAAAAAAAATATAAAAATGTTATCAGTCATTAGCACACCCCACATAATTGTGGGGTACAGTGATCATACACAATGATACTGCAAAATATAAACAATGGTAATACACAATGGCCATACAATAGTGCACGCTCTCAAATATCAATACGCGTACATTTATAGACTAATCTTGGGCATGTGGACATATGTACATTGTACCTCTTTTGAATCTAGAGATATGTCCCCCCACCAAAAATAATATAAAAATCTGAAATTCAGCCAACTCCCCAAGTTAATATACATGTAAGTACACTGTTGTAGAGACAAACTTCAGCAACCACTTCAGTTGCCTCCTTGAAAGTATTCCTCAAGTGTGGGAGGTGGTAAGTCAAAATATACAAAAGTGTTGTTCCAGAAAAGGCAGGTATATATGTGCATTAGTGAGGAGGCCTGATACAATTTACATTTTGCCACAGACAGAGACCAACACTTACTGTGATTGCTTGTAATCTGTAAACTTTAAATGCATGGTTCATAATGTTGACAATAACCATTCAATGCTAATTGTAACTTTGGACATTGAAGCATTGAAGATGTCTTGTTTAACATTTATGTGAGCCAAAGGGAGGCACTTGAAGATTTGGCCTCACAGGGTATGCAGGATTGCCATAAAGGCATAACGTATTCCCATGTAAACCATGGGATATTGCCTCCAGCTGTGTCAGGTCCGAATAGATGTGCCATGAGGCCATTTGGAGTTGTCAGAAATTGATACTTGAAAGCATGCACTCGTTTATGACCATTGTACATGACCTCTGGTTGTGCGAGGGCCGACAAAAGGGACAGACGGGATGGTACATGTACCATCGATAAATCCCCAACTATATTGTTGACTGCAGCGCCTTTTATGTACATTACATCAGCGAACATCTGCAAGTTTTAGGCGATAAGCACTGATCTAGGGAAGTAAGACGGATCGACCACAGTTTTTGACAAGGTCTTCATATCTGCATGAATATGTATACCTCAGTAATGTGAGACACAAAGCTTCCAGTCCTGGTAGGAAAGACCTGTTCGAAAGTTTCACCTTCTCAGGGTTTTTCAAGACGGTGCTCAACTGGAAGATGTCATCTTCCTTGAATCAAATACACCTGTAATTGCAAAAAATGAGGACAATTTTATACTAGTATAATTGTAATCTGTTCCTCTTAAACTTGTTTCTTAATTCTGTAAAATATGGTGATAATATACTCTACAATAGGTGATTATCAATCTTATATTGACAATATAATTTGACATGATTTGAACATACAAAATGACATACTGGGATAAAGAGTACACTATAGATTGACATTTTTTCATACAATTATGTTGTTTGGGTAATATTTTGACCCACACACAGAAATAATTATAAAAACTCACTGACAAAATCCTTAAAGGAGCAGTCTACAGCAAAAAATGATCATGATTACTACATGCACTAATGGACAATGTTGCGATGTCCCTGGTGGGGTTGATGAAGGATCAACTGTCTCATATAATGTATCGATATACAGGCAAACCCCAGCAACTCAACAACACTGGCCACTGCGACACCGACATTGAATGAATCGACTCGGAAGGAGTCAATTATGGCTCGACTTAAATCACACATCCAGCTATTGTCATCGCATGTCGACGCGCTGACGTCTGAGCTATGACAGCGAGAAAGCATTTCGGTTGTGATCAGACCAGCGGGTGATTAAGTGTGGTTGTGGATATCACGACCGCTCACCTAGCACTCGCCCACACATCAGTGACCCAGAGCATGCTGGTACCATGCAACATGCAACGATCATGCCCGTAACTACCGCCCACCCTGCTTGTTGTTGCACGACCACATGAATGATCAACCAGGCAAATGCCATGCAAGAGAGTAGGGGTACCTGACTTCGCTGGTTTTCTCCTTCACTTAACAAATTGACAGACACGGGGACGATTCCTGGTGGACAAGGGGGCCCATTTGTCTGTTATCCCACCAAAAACAGAGGATCGACAGCACCCACGACCAAGACCACAGCTGTGCGCCATCAACACCACGGCCATCAAGACATACAGTAAGAAATCATTTAAACTTGATACTGGATTGAGAAGAAGTTACAAGTGGATATTTGTAATTCCTGACATATCAACGTCAATATTGGGAGCTTATTTTCTGCATCATTACAGCCTGATGGTCAACGTTACTCAATGGCAACTGATCGACCCGACAACTGCATTCAGGATTCAGGGCTTATTGCCTCGTCTGTCACTCACTTAATCCTCCTCGGGCAAAACTCAACAAAATCTTGGCAGATTACCCCATGATGAGGAGGACGAACTTCGCCGACACTGCCATCCGACACTCAGTAACATAAGAGGAGGTCGATGAAGAGAGCAGTATCAAGAACAATGGGGAAGAGGAGGCGGTCCAGGGAGCAGAGATGAGCTAAAAATCATGTGAGACATGAAGGAGGCAAAAAAAATCACCCAGTGTATGGATATCGTTCCACACTACAGAAGAGTAGGAGTAACGGTGCAGACATATTTATGAAATTAACTCCAGGAGAAGATGGCCTTAGATGAAGAACTCTGATAGAGCTGCTTAGTAGGAGGCAAGACAAGAACAATAGGATATGGCAAGCTAGAGAGAAATAGCAACATTGTCAATATTTACAAGAGAATCAGCAAGGGTGTTAATCAGTGCACTTATCAATGCCAGATTCTGCTGGGTTTGCTGATGCATGCACAACATGCAATGAACATTGCATGTTGCTGTTGCAGCTGCTCTTGAAACTGCCTCAGTTCTTGTTGCTCTTGCTGCTGTGTCACCTCAAAACCCTCCTCTTTCTCGCTTTCTTCATTTCTTCTATTCTTGCTTCAGGAGTAACCCGGAGCTCATGGTCAATGGCCATCTTCTTCTGGAGTACATGTAGACTGATGGTATCAGCTCCAGTGCTCCTCTTCTGAGGTGTGCTTTCTCCTTACCTGAAAAAAAAGAAAGCATACAAATGATGTGGTGGGTATAGCATTAATGTGATAATTTTATTAATGTGATAATAATGACTGTGATACATGCCATGCTGGCATCATTTTGGTAATGGAATGACTCAATATGGTAAGTTGAAATGTAACAAAAACACATTTCTTAAAGTTGTTAAAATAATGTTTGTTTTTAAATATATGTTATTTTGAAATGCATTTGGCAGCAATAGCATATGGAGGTGGAAGCAAAACAACAAAGTTTTTTTTGCACAACTGAATCATTTGTAATTATGACCACCTTAGATGCACCACCAAAACATTGAACACTTGAGTGTTGAATTTCCTCTAAAATGACTTCAGCTAAAATCCTGCTCTGAATGTTCATTATCACATATTTCTCATTTAACCCTATCTAGCCCGGGGGGAAGGGGGGGGGGGGCGAAAACAGCCCCCCCTCGACATTTTTCGCGATAAATTTGTAACGTGAAAAGATCGCGCCGCGACATTTCATGACTTTTTTCCTCCAAGCCTCACGCAACTTTTAAGCCCAAATTTGCGACGTGGGGGTATGCGGTTCCGAAGTTACATAACATTTTGTATGTGCAGACCCAAAATTGCTCAAAAACGTGATTTCATGTACAAATCCAATGCAAATTCTGTAGCTAGCCCAAATTCATAAATGTATCATTATTTTTATTTTTACTGATTAGAAACAATAGATTTCACGTTATTTATGACTGAAATAGTGTTGCCAACGATTTCCATCGAAAAAACAATGAAAAACATAAAGTAAAAAAAACAAAGAAATACATAAGGAATTATAAAAAACAATAAAATACATAAGAAAAAAATTGATATTGTCATTTTTTTAAATGCTGATTTGATAATCATCCTAAGAAGAGTATCTGGACTGAAATCTAGCAGTTTGGGGGCTATACATGTAAAGATTTACAGACAAATTATGATATTATGCATGTAATTAGCATAATTAATTAGAAATAAATTTGAATAATTTTGGTGCAATTTACGATTGAATTGTGGAGATTACGTCATCGATGACGTACGTGCCAATTTTCGCCGCGATCGCGCGATCAACGGTCGAGATCTTAGGGGGGGACTGTTTTTGCCCCCCCCCCCCCCCCCCGGGCTATGCGTTTTCAAAATAGCCCGAGCTATATAGGGTTAAGCCTGTACATATTTGCCATATCACAGTGGTAACGGGACAGACGAGTGTATTTCAAACTCGGGCCCCGTTACCAACGTGCTGTGGCAAAATTAATTGTACAGGTCAAATTTTCTGAAGCGTACAAAACCTTGTACAGTGCAAATCAATACATTTCTTTGATATTTTATTATTATTGGCTGGTTTATTTAAGAGACAAAAAATGGAATTAAAGAGATTTACGCAAATGTTACAGTAAATGCAACAGAAATGTACCTATTACTGTGGACAGACCAATGTGTGTATTAACTTCTGGTTACGTGCCAGTGAGCAGCCTGGTATCTACATTACTGATGGTTTTCACTGGAAAGATGACTACTATTTGACATTTTAATTTTATATATTTAGAAGACGAACAGTTACAACAATGTAGATAAAAAAAATTCTCTGTTACATTACTGACCTCTCTTGCGTTTCCCCAACAGTCTCACACGCTCTTTTCCACATCTCGGCTGCCTGGGTCTTCTTGTGCGCCTCACCTGAAGCATCCTCAATGCTGCTTTCCATGTCCACCTCCTCCTGTATCAGATCTTGGCCAATCTCCCTCATCTTTTTTTCCTTCAGCGTCTCCTCCACCAAGATACCACTCGCTCTCCTTTCCTTGTTGCTCTTTTGTTTCTGCTAGTAGTAGCTCACCCTCTCCCTCACTGCACATTGGTTAACTCACATCCGAGGGCAGATATTGTCTGCAATGGTGTTCCATGCTCTGCCCCTCTCCCTGACTTGTAGCAGAATGCCTCTGCCATCACCACCTCTCCCATCAAGAACATGTCCATCTCGCTGATGTCCTCTCCATGATGTCCTGATTGTTGCTGGAGAAAAAATTACACACAATAAAAAATTGTGTACGTACACTCGATTACATAGACCAATGTACTGTACATGTACATGTACGCTCCAGCTCACACGAATTGGCATAGGGAAAAGGAAAGGAAAGAAATTAAGGGAAGGAGCCGCAGTTTTAAACTGCGGTATATTTTGTCCAGTTCAGCATGAAACATGATGTTTTAACCTAAAAAGCATCATGTTTCATGCTGAACTGGACAAAATATACTGCAGTTTAAAACTGTGGATCCTTCCCTTCCTTCCCTTTCCCTATCTTAATTCCTTTGAGCTGTAGTGTACATACATGTACAGCACAATCATAAATCTCCCATTCCCCCACAAAACATCAAATTACATAACATGCTAATTCTATCACAATAATAATTTATCAAAACAGGTTCCTCAAATCATCTTATGACAACTTCTTTTTAAAACAAGCGTTTTCCATTTTCAAAAGCCATGAAACTCAAGAGGAATCAGTATTATCGTTAGAACAATAACATGTATGAAATGTCAGTCATGGTTTCGTTCACATTTTAAGGATAGGTGAAGAACTATCCTTGCTTACTTTTAAACAGAGCACTGAGGCCGAGCAAGAGTGAGTTCTGGCCCATGCAGAACCTACGGTCATGACGCTATCATGTTTAACGTGCTCCACCGCTGAAAGTTCCTCTCAATTTCCAATACTGTTTCTGACACTAGTAATAGTTACGCATGTTTTGTGACTGACACCCCATTTACATACGTTCAACATGTGAATACACAGAAGCGGATTAATGTCACCTTGAAACCGACCCGGTTTCGGTCCACCTCTGGAGGTGGTTTGAGGCCATGCAGACTCGAGGCGGCATGAAGCTGCCTCCTCCTTTATGTAGACACAAAGCAGACTGAGCCTGAGGCAGGCTTTCAGGAGTCGCATGATCATTAGATTGCTCAATATGCCTAATAATTTAGATACGTCATCGATCCTGCTTTATTTACCTCAGTATCGCGCGCTTTCAACTTGTATCTTTGTCAGGAACACCGGAAAAACAAACTTCTCGTAAAAATAATCAAATTAGTTCATTTGTTTTGTGATTGATTTTGCTTCGCATCATCAAACTTCATAGCTACAGAAAAATGCGTCCAAAACAGAACAGAACTGCAGACCGATGAAAAGCGCTAAATGAATATCATAATAGGCCTAGTAGCGAAATCGCGTACTAATGAATACCACCAAATTTGAGATCGAACACAAAGTCAAAGACAGCGCGAAACATCAAACTTATGAAAGTCTTTCCGCAGACTGGCCCTGACGCCATATGTGTAAACAGGGGGTTGTCAAGATGCCTTAGTTCAAGGCAGCGTCAGGCTGACTTTATTTCTGCTATGTACTGTGTATAAACACATTTTTTTGGAGACGGCTTGACGCCGGCTAGACTGAAAAATCTGTCTCTGTAGGACGTTGGGTCCGCGTCTGCTGAGATTGCATCTGGCTCCTCTGAATGCTCCTAGTATAGGGGTATATCCGAAAATGCAATTTCGATCAAAGAATGCCCTGAATGAGACAGATTATTCCTGTCTAGACGCCGGCGTGATTGTGACTCGAGGCCATGCAACGTAATGAAGCCTGCCCATGACTGAGTAAATGGTGTCTTAAACTCTGGTGATGCTGCAGAATTCAAGCAGCTAAAACAGGGTGCTGAGCAGAGAACAATAGCAACATGCACTGAACTTTCACCGGCGGAGCACAACAAAAATGACCCAGAACTCACTCTTGCTCTCAGGCAAGCCTGCATCTGCACTCTGCAGCCTCAGCGATAGCACACCGGGCACGCCCGGGCTGTCTGCCCGGAGCGTCGGCATAGTTTAAGTCAAGAGGTGCAGAACGACTGGGATACGTCTCAGAGCAATTACAATTGAATCACAAGGAATACTATACAAAGTCAATATATGATACCTACCCAAACCTGCCCCCAAACCTTGTGGAGTGTCATTTTGACGAGTTTAAGGAAGTTAAACTCAAGATAACTTCTAAATCTATCTCCTTTCGGTTGCTTAGCCTTAGCCTGTGCGGATTGTTGTCACTCCATTGCGCCGCGTATATTGTATCGCTGAATGACTACGGCCGTACGTACCGCTCAGCGCGTGAAAACAAATTCACGACGAAGTTCGCAATAAATTTGCGACGATCGCGAATTTATCGTGAATTTATTGTGAATATATTGTGAATATATTGTGAATATATTGTCAATTTATGTCAAAATTGTGAATATATTGTGAATATATTGTGAATTTATGTAAAAATTGTGAATATATCATGAATATATTCACAATTTGATTGTGTATATATTCGGAAAAACGCACTTTAGGGCCACCATATATTACAGCATACAATAAATGGCGTGCGCGCTGCTTTCGAACGATCGCGATCGCGCGCACACACACTTTTCACCTGTCCCGCCGAGCAGGTTAGGCTACATGTACATCGGTCGCGCGCGGTCGTTGCTCTCCATCGTTAAAAAAAAAACCCGTTTACCCAACTCTAATGGTTGTACGACTGACTTCTCAGAGCGTGCACGCTGCTTCCCTCCAATCTATAAAATGGGATGATGGTCTATGTAATACTGGATTCATTGATAGATTGATTGATCATTGTGACCAACACAGGGGCGGATCCATTGAAGAGTCGAAGGGCCGCGGCCCCCCTTTTGAAAGAGGCTGTCGAATCGGCCGCGGCCCCCTCCTTTCCCAGAATGTTAAGAGGGGGGGGGGGGGGGGGGGGGGGGCTGAATAAGCTGCAATAAAAAAAGATCATATTAATTAATAAAGCTACAAGTCATGGCTTGACTGGGCCGCGTCGGCGGACCGTCCAAAGCCAAGTATGCAACAAGTCCCGCACAACGGTATAGCGCGGACTGTCGGTTAAAAAAAAAAAAAAAAAAAAAAAAAAAACTCAGCTCCTATAGCTCCCTCACCCCCACCCCACCCCCCACACTTTCTCACAAATCCTGGATCCACACCAGCAACACCTTTCATTTATCCTGTTTTATGTTGTTGAGAGGCCATTTACATAAACATAGGAATTTAATAAGCATAAATGCCTGGGGTTTGAAGTACATACATGTACATGTAATGCAAATATATGTTTTTTTCTCAATATTAAGTTTTCAATTGCATTACAAATAAAATGTACTTCAGCCGTCCAAAATTACCGCTGTTCTTCAACCCTATATTACTGCTGTGACGCATTAATTGCTGTTAATTTTTTAATCAAACGTATTTATAGCTGTAAACGCATAAATCATTTAAGAGCGTAATTTTCCAATCTTGAATATCATATATTGTGGTCCTCGTGATAGTGGTCCTTTTTTACATCCAGTGATTTTGTGATATCGGAGGGGTAATTAATGGATGCTGCAGGTGAGGAGTACCAAATAGTAAGTTAATTAAAAAACAATGATTATCATCAAATCCTATGAAACGCTAACGGGGAGAGGGATATATGGTAGAATAGGATGGCAACGGTTTGCAATGGATGCATGGAAAGAGAAGCTGGGTGAGGGGCATGATGCCCCCCCCCCCCCTCTCTCTCTCTCTCTCTCTCGCTCTCTCTCTCTCTCTCTCTCTCTCTCTGTCTCTCTCTCTATATATATATGCAAGAGTGGGAAGCCATCCCAGCTATATATATATATATATAGCTGGGATGGCTTTCCACTCTTGTTCACTTCTTTCCTGTAGTTCTGCAGCATTCCTGAATCTATTTTGTTCAAGTTTCCTCCCAATGAAGTCCCACACATGCTCGATTGGGTTCATGTCAGGACTGTTGCCAGGCCAAAGGAGAATCTCGAGATGGTTTTCTGCTGCCCACTTCTTCACAACCCTGGCAGTGCGACAGGGAGCATTGTCTTGCTGAAACACTGCCTCTCCATCTACGAAAAGATGTTTCATAGCACAGTATTTCAAGATCTTGATGTAATGTTCCCCATTAATGGAGCCATTCACCTTGTGCAGCCGTCCCACATCAGTCTTGACAAAGCAACCTTAGACCATGATTCTCCCACCTCCGTGCTTCATCGTCGGGTTCAAGCATTCAGGAAGGTCTTCTTCACCCCTTCTTCTCTTTACGCAGACTGGCCTGTCGCTGACCAAGCTAAATCCAGGCTCTCGTCACTGAAGAGAACCTTGTCCCAATCTCTGTTCCTGTTTTCTTGTGCCCAAAGCAAACGCTTTCTTTTTGCAGTGGCAGCTAGAAGAGGTTTCTTCTTGGCTCTGCAGTACTTCAGAAGTTCAGACCCCCGGGGTTCAGACTGCCCTCCTGAAGCTTTCGTCTTACTATTCTAGAACTTTTGGATATACCAAAGTCTGTCTCAAGCTCTCTTGCCATTTGTTTGGAGGACTTTCTCGTGTCGCTCAGGGATTCTCTGATCATGACTGAGTCTTGCCTTGACGTTTTCAACTTCTTCCTTCCTCTTCCTGGCCTATCATTAACTTTACCCGTCTATCTGTGCTTAATTCTTTATTCGACTCTTGGATGGTTCTCCTGGCAACGCGCAATCTTTCAGCGATTTGGTTCATACTGAAACTCCTTCTTCGACAGAGAGAGAGAGAGAGAGAGAGAGAGAGAGAGAGAGAGAGAGAGAGAGAGAGAGAGAGAGAGAGAGAGAGAGAGAGGGGGGGGGGGGGGGTATTCATTTGGAAGCCTCGACGATGCTTTTGGCAGGTTAGCGAATACGCGTCGAATTTAGTTTGCACTCGAGACTTTTATTTCATGACTGGCATTATTGCATTGAACTATTTTTGTAAATAAACGCGTAAGTGCACTTCATGGTTGCTTAGTTTGGGGAAGCGAAATGGAGCGGCCAAATTATTGGATTCAGACCATCGTTTTCCACCTAACTTTTGACACTTTAACAATATTGCCTGACGTCTTTGTCCTCTCAGATTAGGATACCATACATATACAGAATAGGACTGAGACCTGCAAGAAGTTTGAGCTGCTTTATTTTGGCTGCAATGTTGCGGTGAAGGAGGCTAATTTCAGCAGATTATGTCGCTGAACTTCAGTGAGCGATCTGCAGCTTAGTATTGTACGCATCGCAGGATCCGATCTCGCCTGCGCCACCGGCCTGGGAGGTGAAGAGCTCAGGGGACGCCTCACTTGGCCTGTGGGCTTCGCCAGCCCATATGTTTATAGACTCGTCTGTGATAATTGATATCAACTGCTACATTATTGGGTAGTGAGAACTGAAAATGTGAGATATAAAATCTAATGTGAAACGTTAGATCCACTCGTGAGGCTTAGAGCTGCTGAGTTGAGTGATTCAACTTAAAAAGATTAGAATTTAGAATGAACAATTGACATGTTTTCTATTTAAAATAATGAAATGGGTTCTGAAAAGAATGAGTGGCTGCTGCATTGCTGAGCAATGATCATTACATGTAAGTTAAACCATTGTTTCATACGTATTTGACACAGCTGAGTAAAAGAAAGTAAATGATGGCCGAAGAATTGGAATATCATGTGACTTTCCCCACCAAGTTCTCACATGGAGTGAGGACGCGGGCAGCTGCAGCTGCTGCCGCTATCGCTGGTGATGATATTGAGCTCACAGAGAGGAGAAGCCATCAGGAACCAGTCATCTTCCTGCTGGGATGGTACTGTGCTGAGGAAAAAGAGCTTGCCAGGTACAGCGCAATCTATCACTCGGAGGGCTACATCACAATCCGCTATGTTCTCCCTGGAGAGTACCTCTTTAATGGCAAGCTTGGGGAAGTACGGGACATCGCGTCAAAAGTCCTTGAGGCGTTTTTCGATCTGGGCTTGGAAGAGAATCCCATATTCTTCCACCTCTTCGGCAATGGGGGAGGGTACGTCTACCGCGCTGTGACTGAGATCTTGAACGGCCGCGACCCGGGGCAGTTTGCCGCCCTTAACGTGTCTGGGGTGATATGGGACAGTGCCCCGTGTCGACCGACCCTGCAAGCCGATTTCTGCGCCTACGCCCTGTACTCGCCTCCGGCACGCCTGCAGCCCTGGTACATCTCCTACCTCAAGACCGCACCCTACTGGGCATGGCTCACACTCAAGCACCTTGCTCTCCCACGCTACTGGGGTGCTAGCCGTCTTATGAACTCCTACATCCAAGCCATTACCGATGACATCATGCCGTGCCCGCAGCTCTACATGTACTCCAAAGCCGATGGCATCACATGGTACAAAGACGTCCAAGAGATCGTGCAGAAGCGCCGGGAGCGAGGACTAGAGGTCCGGGAGGTGTGCTGGGAGGATAGCGGTCATCTGGAACATCTCACCAAACACCAAGAGGAGTATATGGATGCTTGTCTGGACTTCATATTACTTGGTGTGGAGTTCTTTGAAAAGGGTGACAACTGAATATTTATGCACTGATGTTTTGTTACTAGTGTACAAATTGCACAGTTTTGTAGCTGAAATATATGTGCAGGATATGTACTGTACATCTTGTCTTGAAATGTACATTGATGTATGACATGTACATGTATCTAGCAAATTTGAAGTGTCAGTGTAGTACAGACAATGTGCTTTTGTTAGAAAAACTGTTGAATGTAATTATCAGAGCACATATTGCCACAATAACCAGGTATTAGCTTGGTTCCAGAGTTCAATTTTTATTTTAATGTTATTGATTTGGCCTTGAGCAATTGTAATATTTATCAATTTCAGTGTCCAAAGGACTTTAAAAAGAAGTAAGAACAAGAGTCTGCTGAATTGTTATGACACTAAGAACTTTCTTGTACATGTGTAGGAAAGGATTGCACTATGAATTCAGATTAAGTGCTACTGTTCCTACCTTGAATGTATTCAGTTTTACCAAACTATATATAGAAAATAGGTACACAGCATGCAGGCTGCCTGTGATCTTGTCATTGCTCTGGGGAAAGGAGGTGGGAAGGAACCAAAAAGTAATCATGAATTTTACTTGGTAAAAACTACATAATATTACACCAATTTAATACAAGTTTGGGACATGTTTGCCAAAATGTAGACTTGCACCAGATACTAATACAAACCACTACATCTAGAGATTGTGGACAACTCTGAAATATATGACCAAGAGACTAACAAGGAAGTTGTTTTCTTGTAAAATATAGGCACAGTGTGATAATGTGAAATTATCATTTTGCAATTTTCTCTTTCTCAATAATTTCTTCAGAAATGATTTCTGCACAAGATCTAGAATAGACAAAAATTCATTCATATTTCTTGCATATCATGTTTCTTGTACTAAGAAGCACATTACATGCACATTGCATAGTTGGCATATTGCGATTGGTAAATTTTACTGATTAATCAATTAATTGCAAATGATGAGCTGCAAATGAAGTACATTGTATTTGATTATTTTTGTGAGATATGTTTTCACACTTTTTAACATTGTAAAAGTTTTAAATATACTACATATGTAGATTCATCCAACTTTTCTTAAATGTAAATTTTGCCAAAAATGTAAATGTTTTTCTTTTACCTAGGAGCTGCATGAAGTCTGCAGGTAGAATCCATGTAATGCATGTATAAATGTAACTGATATTTGTTTACGGTATACATACATGTACATGGAGTACATGAGGTCAACTGTGATTCTTAAATTTGGCTGATTGCAAACAAACAGGCCTGCTACATGTAGAAAGATACATCACCTTTACTCAACCATACAAGGTGCAAAGTGTTTACTTTACACATTTTGAATTTCCAGTGTCTGCAATTTTCTGTCGTTGAAAAGCTGTTTACTCCCCCAATGCTGTTGTCTCCAAAGTAATTTCTGTATCGTTGAAAATGTTTGCATATCTTCATTTTATTTGTCAATTGAGCAATGTTTGCCAGCATTTCTTTTCAACAAGAAGTACTGTTGGTCAGGAGTGACTTATCCCCTCACACTCCTTACTTCAATTCCTATTTATCGGTTTGCAAGCATGTACATGAACAGGTTTTTGCCCTGCAATGAGCAGCTCTATTCTATACTCTGTGTCTCAAAAAAAAATACACTTTTGAAAATGGCAGCCAAATAAAAAAAATATTTGATTCTAGGGAGAATAATTTACATGTATGGATAGCTTATGGTCTCAGCTTTCATCTGACACCAAAACGTCCAAAAATAATTCTTGCTTGAATGAGCACTGCTCACTTTTGTAAAGGGTATGAAAATTAGGCTGTGCAGGATTAGCCTTTCAATTTTAGCTTTACTTAACAACCAGATTGGGATTATGTAAATTCATTAATCAAATACATTTTGTTGAAAAAGAAAAGGAATGTCCCAGCTACTGACTGCCTATTCTTCAGGTTATCCTTTGACCTAAAGAATAAATTGCCGGCATCTTTGACATTTCTTTTTTTTTCGACAACCCATAATTGAATATACAATGTTACATAATCCCTATCTCTCGCAAAATTGGAAGGTTAATTCCTGCACAGCCTAATTTTCATACCATTTACAAAAGTGAGTATTTCTCATCCGAGCATGAATTATTTTTTTTTAGAGGTTTTCCTGTCATATATGAAAGTTGAGACCATAAGCTATCCATATATAATCTCTCCCCCCCCCCTCCCAGAATAATATTTTTTATTTGGCCGCTATTTCAAAAGTGTATAGGTTTTTTTTTAGACACACGGTATTACATTCATACATCCTCAACCAGGGCCAATGGCCACCGAAAAATCACTCATCGCTCATACATGTAGGCTGGACAGTCTAAGCCACCTGAAAATCCATTTGGCCACCTGGATCTCGTGCTCAAGTGGCCATGATAGCCACCGAAAAAAAAAATGAAGGGCAAGCCTTGTCTACATATTTTGATAGAACTGAGTAGATGGTTGTTTTGTACATCATCAAAGTAAGATTAATGAGGTACCATGCACTTAGAGATGATAAACATTGTGTGTTAGATGCCATATTATTATCCTGTTTATAGTGCACTAGCTGTTGATTTTCTTGTTAAACATAATAGAGTCAAGAAACAGTTATACAGTGTTTTTGTATTTTAACGGTTTGCTGGTTTGAAGTCTGAAGTTCACTTTATAAAACGCATTCATTATATGTGTACACATTAATTGTTTGTATTGTGTGGTGCCTTCATTGCATGTGAGATTCATTACAGGTCTTTCTTTTTGCAGATAATGTGTGGATGAGGGAGATGAAAGAGTGTGAGTGTGTGTGTGTGTGTGTGTGTGTGTGTTTGTGTGTGTGTTTGTGTGTGTGTGTATGTGTGTGTGTGTGTGTGTGTGTGTATGTGTGCGACATAGACACGAAGATAGAGAGAGAGATAGAGGAAAAGAAAAAGAAATATGAGAGGAATTGAGGGGGCGAGTTCATTGCTTGATTAGTTATTGTCAAGATGGGAAATTGCTACTTTCCTCGTCTACTTCATTTTGGTTCTTTTCATCTTATTATTTGTCCCAACTTCTCTTGACCCGTATTTCCTTTCATATTCGTTTCAACCTATTGTTTCTCTTGATCTTTATTCCTTTTATTGGTGCGTGGTTCCACGTTCTCCTCCTCCTCCTCCTTCTTCTTCTTCTCCTACTTCTTTTTTTTCTCATCTTTCCTCTTCTTCTTCCTCTTCTTTTTTCTTCTTCCTCTTCTTCATCTTTGTCTTCTTCTTCTTCCTCTTCTCCTCCTTCTTCTCCTTCATCTTTGTCTCGTCCTCCTCCTCCTCCTCCTTCTTCTTTTTCTTCTTCTTCTTCTTCTTCTTCTTCTTCTTCTTTTCCTTCATCTTCTACTTCTTCTCCTTCTTTTTCTTCTCCTTCTCCTCCTTCTTCTTCTTCTTCTTTTTTCTTCTTCTTATTCTTCTTTTTCTTCTTCTTTTTCTCCTTCTATTTCTCCTTTTTCTTCTTCTTCTTCTTCTTCTTCTTCTTCTTCTTCTTCTTCTTCTTCTTCTTTTGTGAAAGGACGAACTTCCATAGTGCTCCGGAGTAAGTCTCTTTTTTTATATTGCTTGGACCTTTGTGGTCATTGTGTACTCACATTAGTGATTTATATACTTTCCTTGGTTTATCTAGACCAAGTCCACCGTGGTTCACACTCTTTATTTACTGATATTGATCAATCTTTGTTACTGCCATTTTCTAGACCTGTCGCTTGCCAATATGGCCGGTGCAGCCGAACAGGTCTCCCGGGACCAGCCGGGGACCAGTTCGGCTAAGCCTCCCGTTGCTTCTGCTGGCGGACCGATAAAGGCAGTCAGTAGAAGCAATGGAATCTCGTTCAATGCAGCACCAGATATTTCCATACATGAATACATTAAAGCTTTTGTATCAACTACACCTGCCAACCGTGTTCTCTCAGCGTCACGTATCAGCAATCAGCGCATTGCGATTTACCTCAATTCAAAGGACGATGTTCTCAGTGCAGTAAACAATGGGCTAACGTACAATAACACATACATTCCAGTTTCCCCCCTAGTACTTCCAACCACCAGGCTCACATTATCAAATGTCTACCCGGAAATTCCGAACGATACCCTGACTAAGCAAATATCAAACTTCTGCAAAGTTGTGTCGCAAATTCGAGCAATTCCCTTGGGTTTCAAGGACAAAAATCTAGCCCACATCATGTCATTCCGAAGACACGTCCAAGTGTTGCTAAATCCCAACGTCACACCCCCCGATCACATAAATTTCAGCCACGCGGGAGCGAACTACCGCGTTTTTCTATCGACAGAATCAGTACGGTGTTTTGAGTGTGGAGAGACGGGCCATATCAGCCGGGCGTGCAAAAAAGCCGCACGGCAAGATGGGCCCACGATTGATAGTCAACCGCCCACATCAAATAAGGGTAAATCTGACCCTAAACACCCTCCCAAACGTTCAAAATCCGCGCAACCTAATTCCAGCGCTATATCTCAACACGTCCCTGCGCGTGAAAATCATGAATCTGCCGACCCGTCAAACGTGGGTCCACAGCCTAAACCCGTCTCGAATCACGACACAATCCCTACCGTAGAAGACTCCTTGTCAACTACATCACAAGTAGACGCTCCTCCCAACCTCCCTAAAAATACTAATGCTTCTGAATGCAACAACCATGAAAACGAAAATCCAACATCCACCCCTAATGACACCCCTTCAAATCGGTAAATTGCCATATCGTCCAATGCCATTTCGTCTAATAGCCATTTGGTCTACATTCATTTCGTCGAATGCCATTTTGTCCATCGACATTTCGTCTACCACCCATTTCGTCCAGTCATCATTTTGTCCAATAGCCATTTCGTCTAATCACCAGTTGGTCTATGACCAATTCGTCTACAACCATTTCGTCTACCAACCATTTGGTCTAACTCCATTTCGTCTAATGCCAAATCGTCCATTAATCAGTTCGTCCAACTTCACTTGGTCCAATAGCCATTTCGGCTAATTTCAGTTGGTCCAATATCCACATCATCTACTTATCAACTCGTCCAATTACTATTTCGTCTACTAATCATTTCGTCCATCAACCATTAGGTCCAATGATCAGTTCGTCTAACAACCAAATCGTCTAATAACCATTTCGTCCAATTCCCAAATCGTCCAATACCCATTTCGTCTAATAGCCATTCGGTCCATTAGCCAGTTCGTCTACTGATACAAATAGGAGGTGTGCGAAATTACTTTTATACCTTTAAATTATTGATGATAATGGTTACAAAAAATTATGATTGGCTCCCCCCCCCTCGCTCTCTCTCTCTCTCTCACACACACACACACACATACACACACACACACAATAAAAAAGATAAAACTGGACAGTATATAAGCACATTTTCAATAAAGAACAAGGTATGTATGTATTTATATGAAGTCTGGTGGATGGAGACGTGGATAAGAGTATACTGGGAATGGAGGTCAATAATGGTGGGTAATGGTCGTGGGGAGTTCGTGGAGATACGAGCGGATGAAAGTGATAGAGTGATGGAATGGGAGGATAGTTGGTGAAGAATGTAGTGTGTGTATGAACACAATATGGCAGGATGGTATCTACTGAAAGAACTTATGCGAACGCGAAGCGCAAACTTAAAATGACGAATTTCCGACACTACAAACTATAAGCGCATTGTCAATAAAGAACAAGGTATAAACGTATCTCAATAAATCATATCTGCGAGCGCGGAGCGTGAGCTGAAATGATTTAAGTTACTGTAATGGAACATGCCATTTACCAATTCTCTTCCTCTCATTTTCATCACTGTTCTTCCTTCTTGTTCCCCCTTCCTCTTCTTTATATTTTAATTCATGTCCTTCTTAATTTCGTCAGCGCTCCCCTCCCCCCTGTTTTTTTTTTTTTTTTTTTTTTTTTTTTTGGGGGGGGGCCTTCAAAAAATGTTGAATCTAGGAGCCTAAAAGCCCTTGCCTCTCTGTATTTTTCTCTCTCTCTCTCCCTTCTTTTTCTCTCCCCTGTAACTCTCCATTCCTTTTTCTCCTCTGCCTTTATTCCTTCCATTTCCTTTATGTTTCTCTCGTTATACCTTTCCTTTCTTTCCTTCCTTCCTCCCTTTCCCGCCTCCTTTTCTCTTTCCTTCTTTCCTTTCCTCACTCTCTCCTTCCCCCACACTTTTTTCTTCTTTTTTTTTCACTCGTTCCCCCTTTTTTTCCCCTTCCTTTTCTTTTTCCTCTTCTCTTCATTTATTTTCCTGAGACCACAAATCAGGAAATGAGTCGAGTCGGCATGCACTACATGTGTACCAGAGAGGGCACTATAGTGTCTATAAGACAAATATGCTTATTAGACGAAATGAATATTAGACGAAATGGTGATTAGACGAAATGGCAATTGGACCAATTGGTGATTAGACCAAATGGCAATTAGACCAAATGATTGTTAGCCGAAATGGGTTTAGACCAAGTGATAATGGACCAAATGCAGATAGACCAGATGGAACATGGACGAAATGAAAGTAGACCAAGTGGCTATTAGACCATTTGCCTTTAGACCAGTTGGCTATTGGACCAAATGGGGATAGACGAAATGATAGTGGACCGAGTGGCTATTGGACCAATTGGCACAAAAATACCATTAGACCAAATGGATATTAGACCAAATGATAATAGACGAAATGGCTATTAGACCAAATGGCTATTAGACGAAATGGTTAGTGGACGAAATGGTAATTGGACTATGTGGGTAGTGGACCAACTGATGGTAGACGAAATGACATTAGACCAAATGGCTATTAGACGAAATGGAATTGGACGAAATGGCAATAAACCTTCAAATCCATCAAATCCACCAAAACCACCACCCGTTGTCTCTGTTTGGGGTACACCTCCCGCCCCTACCAGACTCTTTTCAGAAGTAGTCTCAAAAAGGAAACAGCCCCCAGCCCCTTCCTCTAACAAGACTCCTGTTCTCGTCCCCCTTCAATCACCCACCCCTCCACGGAAACTTCAGAAAAAAGTTTCCACCCCCAAAATGTTTCCGTCACCCACCCCCTCTCAAGCTTCTCACTCAGCACCGCCCACCCCACCCACTCCTGCTTCCACGGGAACAATTGATACTGACGCGACGATGTGGGAAGATACTGATGACGATTCTGTTGACTGGGCCTCCTCTTTTCCCTCTAGCCAGGGTCCCCTCTCAGATAAGGAACTTATTAAGTTTCTGAAAACAGTAAAAGCCCGGAAAAAACCTTTGGATGTTGCCAGAAAATTCACGTCAAACATTCCTGGACTCGTGCGCCAACTACGACCACTAAGAAACAGCCCACTTTTTCAAAAAAGCACTCAGCAAAGGATTCAAAAACTAGTCAGAAAGTTAGAAGACTGTGCTTAATTTCTCATTCATGATGTTTGTTGCAATACATGCTTTCCTTTCCCTCTTCCTCCCTATGACAATATCGCTTCTCACACTCAATACTGGAGGCTGCTCTTCTCCCTTGAAAAATGCCTCTATCTATACCTACGTTAAAAATATTACTTCTGTACCGGATATTATATTCTTACAGGAAACTAATGATTTATCTGAAAAATGCTCGTGCTGGAATGTATGGTCATCATACCATCCAATTTGTAACCCTGGACCCACACGAGGATCAGGGGTAACCACGCTTCTAAAGGAAAATTCTCTTTGCATCATAGAAAATTCTGTCATTCATGATGGCCATATTTTATATGTCAAAATTGATCTTGATGGTGCCATATACCACTTGTATAATATTTTGATTCCTCAAGATGATACTTGTGCACTGAAGGCTATCAGTTCACTCTCATCTCACTTAAATCTACGCAAAGATGGGCATATCATATTTGGTGGTGACTTTAACTGCACCCTAAATCCTGTTATTGACCGTTTATGCATGTCCACTGAACATAGATCAAAAATATCCACGGCTCTGAAAGCTTTGATTGAGAGTTCTCAATTGTGTGATGCCTGGCGCAAGCTACACCCCTTTGAACAAAAATTTTCTTGGCAGAGAAGAAATCCCTCTAGTGTTCATGGTGTTTCTAAGGCCAGATTGGATCGTTTTTATACACCTATTAGCTTAACTACATCCATCCACTCATGCTCAATCATACCTTGTTCCCTTTCAGATCACTCTGCCATATACCTGAAAATTAAACTTCCTTCTCCAAACCTGAGAGGAAGTGCTTTTTGGCACTTGAATAACTCACTACTTACTGATAAAAGTTATCAAGATATCATTATTCACTTCTGGAATACCTGGCAACAACAAATACATGACTTTCCGAATATTTGTACATGGTGGGACTTTGGTAAATCCCACATAAAATCTCTTACTCAGATGTACGCTTCTAAGGTAGCTAATGAAAAGAAAGAAACCCTCTTGAACATTAACAAGACTATCGAAAAGCTTCAATCTAATTCAGACTTTACACCTGATATACAACAGGCTCTAACTGAGCAGAGGGAGGAGCTCAATCTCCTCCTAAAAAAACAAGCTAAGGGGACTCTGATTAGGTCTCGCTTTCAATATGCCAATGAAGCTGATACAAGTTCCAGCTTCTTTTACAATCTTGAAAAAAACAACTCTATTTCAAAAACAATGTCTCGTATACGTCTTTCATCTGGTGTTATCACAGAGGATCAAGGAGAAATCAAAGCTCATGTACGAAATTTCTATGAACGCTTATATAGTAGTATTCCTACTGACCAAAACTCTCTTGAAACTATTCTATCGAATCTTCCTCGGCTTGAACCTGAAGAATCTGAAAATCTTGACGCTCCTTTGACACTTGATGAAATTACCACTGCTGTAAAACAGCTTGGAAATAACAAGTCTCCCGGTTTGGATGGCCTGTCTTCTGAATTTTACCTCACTTTTTGGCCGCTCCTTAAAAATGATCTTCTTTCTGTTCTGCAATATGCCATTACATCTGGGAATCTTCCAAACTCCTTTCATAAGGCGGTTATTACCCTCATTCCAAAGAAAGGGGATCCGGCAGACATTGCAAATTGGCGCCCTGTATCCCTTCTCAACAACGACTACAAAATTTTTGCTAAGGCACTTGCAAACAGACTTAAACTGTGTATTGGCGATATCATTCATCATGACCAGTCGTACTGTGTACCTGGTAGAACAATATACGACAATATTATCTTGATAAGAGATGTAATTCACTTTGCAAATTGCAATAACTTCCCTCTTGCTATTGTTAATCTAGATCAGAAGAAGGCCTTTGATAACGTTGACCACCACTATCTGTTCAGCACAATGAAGGCCATGGGTATCGGAGACTTCTTTATCTCATGTGTAAAACTCTTGTACAAAAATGCTGAGGGTCTTGTTAAGGTGTGCAGATCTCTATCCGCACCTTTTCCCTTTCGTAAAGGCATTCGTCAAGGTTGTCCTATGTCTGGTCTGTTATATTCAATCGCCATAGAACCCTTCCTACATCTGTCAAGACAAAACCTCCGTGATTCTGGTTTTACCTTGCCCAACACCGGAACGAAAGTGTCTGTATCAGCGTATGCTGATGATATATCTATTTTTGTTAGCTCTGACTCCGGTTTTGACACAATTGAAAGAGTGTATAACATTTTCAGTACTTCATCAAATGCCTGTCTTAACCATGAGAAATCACAAGGATTATGGCTAGGGTCTTGGTCCAGACGGAGTGAAAATCCTCTTCACTTTAAGTGGAATAATGAAGGACTAACATTTCTTGGGGTTCACCTTGGTACAAGCAACACATTCAAAAATCAAAATTGGATGAAGTGTAAAGAAAAACTAAACAAAACTCTCACGCGGTGGACCTCCATTACACATAGTCTCTCATTGAAAGGCAAGATTCTCGTAGCAAATCAATTAGCTGCCTCAAAAATCTTTCACCATCTTGCCACTCTTTCTCCCCCTAAGTCGATATTGACAGAACTCCAAGAGATGCTTATCAACTTCGTCTGGTCCAATAAAAGACATCTTTTGAAAAAACAGATTCTATATCAGGAACCAAATAAAGGTGGACTTGGTCTAGTGTGTCTCCAAGCACGCGTTCTTGCATTTCGTTTTGCCTTCCTCCAGCGCTTTTTGAACCTTTCTTCTCATCCTGCATATGCTCTGTGTTCTTATAACCTAAAGAAGTACAAAAGACTCAACTTTGATTTCCAGTTGTTCCTCATTGAAACAGATCCAAAATATGACACGAGCTTGCCTTGTTTTTACTCCGAAGTGCTGAGTGCTTGGAGATCCTCCGGAGCACACATTGAAAGTTCGTCCTTCTCGGTCAACCATGTGTTAAATATTCCTTTAAACTACACCCTTTTACTTTCATGTGACTTGAATGGCACTATGGTTCTCCCTGCTCGACTTTTTGCACGCGGAATCAAACTCGTGAAGCATCTTCTCAACCTCACAAATGGCAAGTGGCTTCCGGCTGAAAATATCACTCTCACCACACTTCTTCGTCCTTCTGTTCGCCTCCTTGAACTTGAACTCTCTTGGATGCATAAGAAACTGTCCAACAACTTTCCAGCGTTCTTCTGCTCCAACGGACTTCGACTTTCTGGCTTTCCACTTCATCATCTTGCTGCCAATATTTTGTCTCCATACACTGTCAAAGCCAATGACAATACGAACTTTCTCATCACTTCCACCAAGCGATTGTATCACCTCTTCAACGTCTCCACAAACTCTCTTCCAATATCTTCTGTCACACACTGGCATGACATTGGCATTCTAGAACCCTCTTGTCGAGTTGCTTGGAGCGAAATATATCAAGTGCCAGCCTCCAAAAAAGATGGAGACGTCCAGTTCAAACTTCTCTACAATGTTCTGCCTTCATTAGCGGTTCTTCACCACATGAATCCGAACATTTCATCATCTTGTGGATGGTGCGGCGAAAGAGGCACAACTCTTCATCTGCTCTTCCTGTGCCCGCTCATCCAACCTGCATTGGGCCTTCTTCACCATCTCCTATCCCGTCTGCTGCCCACGGCTAAGCTGAACTTTGAACTTTATTGGACTCTGATTCCGCGTGTACGAGGTCGTTGCAGGGAGACTGTTCGCCTATCCAATTTCCTTATTATCAGTTTGAAGAGCACACTGTACTGGCTTTATCGCACATCTCATTTTGTTGACCCTCTACCTATCTGGACCTTCAGAATAAAAAACAAAATCATTCTAGACTTTGAGTTCTACAAACTTCAAAACAACCTGTGTGCCTTCATAAAACGATGGTCTCAAAACAATTCAATATTTTTCCTTGACAATAATACAAACCTCACATGGTTGATCTAATTTGATTTGATGTTCTAGTTCATAAGTTTGTCGTTTGAAAAATTGCTGAGTTGAAAAGTGATAAACTTTTCAACTTTTTTTTGTACCTTTAAAGGAATTTTTTTTCCCGTATTTGCTATGATTTTGATATATTGCACTAGAACGAGTCGTCTTTGTTACAACCCTTTTAATTTGTAATATTATGTAAACTCTTTTTATGAACAATTTTTACTTTGTGTAAGCATTGCCCAAATGTGGCTTTTGTTTGAAATTGAATTATGTATTATTGTAAATAATTGACTTAATAAAGGTTTACTTTGAAAAGTCAAAAAAAGTCTTCTTCTTCTTCTTCTTCTTCTTCTTCTTCTTCTTCTTCTTCTTCTTCTTCTTCTCCTCCTTCTCCTTCTCCTTCTCACATGTCTCCGATATGTTTCCCATCGCGAATACTGCTCCCACCGTCAATAACAACTTCGAATAGTTTGTTGACCCATAACAAAGATCATTCGTTCGCCTGACAAGGACACCTTTGGGAGTGCATCACACATAACATCGGACCATACCGCGTGGTTGGGATAGAATATCATGTGGATGATGAAATCCTTGATCACTTAACTGGCAATATAGAATGATCGAGTGATCGCCCTTACAGTCGGCCGATCACAACAAGTCTATTTCTAAAGTGTACAGCGACCCTTGTATTCTTCCGCAGATTTGTCAATGGATACTAAGGCTTAGTATAAGAAGTATAATAGAAGTTGTAGTAGTAGTAGTGGTAGTAGTAGTAGTAGTAGTAGTAGTAGTAGTAGTAGTAGTAGTAGTAGTAATAGTAGTAGTAGTAGTACTAGAAGTGTAGTAGTAGTAGTAGTAGTGTAGTAGGTAGTAGTAGTAGTAGTAATAGTAGTAGTAGTAGTAGTAGTAGTAGTAGTAGTAGTAGTAGTAGTAGTAGTAGTAGTATAGTAGCAGTGGTAGTAGTAGTAGTAGTAGTAGTAGTAGTAGTAGTAGTAGTAGTAGTATAGGAGTAGTAGTAGTAGAAGTAGTAGTAGTAGTAGTAGTAGTAGTAGTAGTCGTAGTAGTAGTAGTAGTAGTCGTAGTAGTAGTAGTAGTAGTAGTAGTAGTGGTAGCAGTTGTTGAAGTAGCAGTAAAGCTGTCTCTTCGGAGCTACTGTTAGAACGACACATACATGTGAAGGTTTGTTTTTTCAGAATAAAAATCTCCAAAGTTGTCTGAAAGACAGTGGTACTGTACACCTCGAAATTATATCCTTAGAATCATGAATGCCAAGATAATACTAAACTACAAGTACTTCCTTACTGAATCATATTTACATTGACCTTTCAAGATAACGATCTTGTTTTCTGAAAGATCAAAGTACTTGATAACAAGATAATTAGCATCGAACGATTTTCGACCGGTCAATTGAAAATCGCATACAAACCAAAACAAAACAACCTGTTAACCCGAAAGAATGAAGGACACCATACACTGGAAAAGGCGATTGGTTGACGGGCTTTGACCAAATGTATACAAAACATTAACACAGAAAAGTATATCAATTATGCGTAAGATAGGATTGGGTTCATTCCAGAATTGAGGAATTAGCTGCGCCGTCTGTCCGCAGTCCGTTTATCATCAGAACGATATTACTTGCATCACGAAATGTACTTGCATTCCTCCATTTAAGATTAGATCCATTTAAATTGTTCTTCATATTCAGCTATAACTATTTTAGAAATGGAACAAGCGCTCATGTTTTATACGCTGTTATGTGTGTTCATGTGCTTAGTGTTATCAGCATCAGGACGATGTATTGCCAAAGGTATGTACCGTATGATTTGTTTAGAATACATTATAACGTATACATCTATCTATCCATTCATCGACCTGTCTATGAGTGTATTCATCTATTCGATTTCGATCTCTTTATCTTTATATTCATGTTGATATCAAATTAGTAGATTACATTGAAATGTTTATTTGGCGTAGGCAAATATCAATATATTCTATCTGAGCTTATCTGAATATCTTTTTAATATATACTACTCAGATGAGAAAGCCAACTCCAGTGCACGCATCCTCAATTCGAAATCGAGGAGGAGGCGGAGCCTGAGTGGTTTCGGAGAGATGATTCGGTGCACGACGGGGTTGTCGACCGCCGAATCCGTGCTCGCGCTCCTGGGCGACTACGGATGCTACTGCGGCTTGGGAGGCTCTGGGATCCCCGTGGACCAGACTGACAGGTGGGATGCACTGCCCAACCAACCAACCCCACCCACACGCACACAACAAGCACCCCCCCCCCCCACCACCCCCTCATTTATCGTCTTTCCCCCGGCAGAGTTATCGACATTTCCTTGTCTGTGTGTGTGTGTGTGTGTGTGTGTGTGTGTGTGTGTGTGTGTGTGTGTGTGTGTGTGTGTGTGTGTGTGTGTAATGTTTAAGTACTATAAATGTGTGAGTTTGCCTGTATGTATTGCTCTTATGACAGTGTATGACGTCTTTGCAATATTAGTATATTACATCATATCACTCACTTCACTTTCGAAGGTGCTCACCCCTTAACGCGCGGTCGCGTGATTGTGTAAGCCCATACATGAGTGTCTGTATAATTATTCCGATTGATGTCTAATTCATAATACATTAGACATCAATAAAACACACGGTCATTTTTTATAGTTATTTGAAATGTGTATGGCTGTTTATATCACGATCTTATACCCTCGTACATGTCATGTGAATTATTTCTTTCTTGGTTTCTATCCCCCTCTCACTCTCTCTCTCTCATTCACCCCCCCCTCCTCTCTCTCTCTCTCTCTCTCTCTCTCTCTCTCTCTCTCTCTCCCTTACTCCCCTTTTCTATAGTAGGATATGCGCTCCGTTGACCGCGTGTGTGTATAAACGCTCTTTTGCATTGTTTAACTCTCTTATTACCATTGGCAAGAAGATGTGTGGTAAACTAATGGGATTTAAGACCTGGTAATGTAGGGAGTTCATTATCATTATACTGTTAAACGTGTACTATAGAAGAAAGAACTGAATGAGCTGATGGAAACCTGTCTGACTGATATTTCCTCATGACCATCTTCCCTCAGATGCTGCAAGGAGCACGATGAGTGCTATGGCAGGGTGCAGCAGAAGGGGGTGTGCCCCTATGACTTCCTGGTCTACGCCATCTCCTACACAGTGTCGCTGGTCTCATGTCGAGACAGTGGAGTTTCGCCGGAAATAAAATGCGGTGAGTTCACTCTTGAAAACGCCCTACAGCTTTATCATCTTTATTTAGGAGAGTATTGACGAAACTTTTCAATAATGCATATTCATTTCATCATATGATTGTGCATGGCCGCAGCTACAGCCCTTAATTTCACCATCTAATCTCTACTCTACAGCTTTATTTAGATGAATGAATCATCTCACCACCCCCATCCTCTCCTCGTCTCCAGCCCTCTACCTTTCGCAATGCCTAATTTACAGTTTTATCCTGACACGTTACAACATTCCTTCCTTTTCATTGCCAGCTGAAGAACAGGAGTACGGCTGGTCGCACCTCTACCCCGCCTGCTCGGCTGGCGTCTGTTTGTGCGACATGGCCGCTGCAAACTGTTTCTCGTGGACCACGGAGTACGACGTGCGCTTCATGTTTCACAACAAGACGACCTGTTAGCTGTGCCGAAGCTCATCACTTCAGTCATCGATGTTCCACAAAACTGTTAAAACGAAGACCTCTCTATGTTTGCATTCATAGTACTTAAAGTGATATTGGTAACTTTAGGTGTAGCCTTACACGGATTGAATATACTTCTTAAACTGCATTTTTCTCTACAGAAGAAGAAGAAAGAGAAGGAGAAGAAGAAGAAGAAGAAGAAGAAGAAGAAGAAGAAGAAGAAGAAGAAGAAGAAGAAGAAGAAGAAGAAAAAAACAAGATGAAGAAGAGAGAGAAAAAAGGGGGGGATAGGGATGGAGGGAAAGAGAGAGAGAGAGAGAGAGAGAGAGAGAGAGAGAGAGAGAGAGGGATGGGGCCGGGGGGGGGGGGGGGGTGGGGGGGAGTGGTGATCGAGGGGCAGATCCAGTCATACCAGTGGAGAATAATATTGCTTTTAACCTCCGCAAATTATTAAATACTCTACTTCTTAGTGGTTGGGCGCCCCCATAGGCACATCAGAATCTCATATTATTCATTACGACGTAGTCTTGAATATGGCTCAGTGGAGTATTACCAGTAGTTCATTTGTGTTTGTTTTTATGTATGAAATGAGTGTGTTTATTTCAAGAAAGCATTGTCATCAAAATGGAATACTAATATCCTTCGAGTGGGAAGGGAAGAGCATGATTTTAAAGATGTTTTGAAAAGTGTAAGTGGCCAGTGGGAGGCGGGACTCTAATACAACGCCTCCGTGAAACCGTATATTTTGACTGCTAGATTATGTATCTCATTTGGAAATAGTTTTGCTGTTGAACAATATACATGTTGCTTCTCTTGGCTATCAATGTTCTGAAATATGAATTGAGATCTGTTTTTTTTAACTACTAATGATAGATGAAAATAGAAAGTGTCGTAATAAAACATGAAACTGTCAATTTTGTAATTTTGCTTCAGCGATTTTATTTGACCCTTCTCCAATCGTAATCACAGGTTTAAAAAAAATAGCCTTGCTTTTAGAGTGTTGGGCGTTTCTGAACCAAACTAAAAGAGTGTTGGCTGTACAATCATTGAGTATGGTAACGTGATTAGTGTTTCAGTTTGAATCAGAAATGTCTAACAGCCTCGAAGCCAAATAGGTTAAAAGTGGGCCTGGAGCAGAAAAGGCGAGCTTTTACAAGCTTTCAAAATAATACCTTCCGCCCCAATGCCATTCCGATAAACAATGCAATGATCGTAATGAAGATCCACGTTCTCAAGAATACAGAGATAGATAGATAGAGAGAGAGAGAGAGAGAGAGAGAGAGAGAGAGAGAGAGAGAAAGAGAGGGAGATGGATATAGACAGACAGGTTATAGAGAGAGGATGGAAGATAACATAATTGTATTAAGACAGAGGGAGAGAGAGAGAGACAGAGAGAGAGAGAGAGAGAGAGAGAGAGAGAGAGTGTGTGTGTGTGTGTGTGTGTGTGTGTGTGTGTGTGTGTGAAGGTTTTATAAGATTAGACGATACTCCCTTTCAAATGAAGTTGTTCATCCATAACACTTAACAATAGGGAGGGATAGATTTGCATTTTTGGCCTTTCGCCACATATACGTTCCGTAGTCAACATGATCTGAACTTTGAACATAAAGCCTAGACACATCAACGCACTGACATGGGGCGTTTATAAGAACTACATGTCAAAATCTTCCCCGTGATCAGCTTATGTTACCTCGATTAAATTTCGCTTCCTATTCTACCGGATAGAGCCACATCAAATGCCACATTATGACGTTTAAACAGGGAGGAAATGTGGGACTCTCGCTTCGAAAGTGAACGTCATCAAACGGTCTCAATTATTATATTGACTGGAATTGTGTGTAACAAAGTTGTCAGGCATGTCACTGCGGAGTCGTCTGCTGTCATGAGATCTGTTCTGGTCAGTAATTAAAGGACTTCTCGACTCCGTCTTGGAAGGACCTTTATCAAAGGAGCTCGCGATAATCATCGTCATGGAGATTAACTCATATATGTGCACGCTTGCCGTGCTTTTGATAGCGATTACTATGACAGGTAATTAAACGAACTTTCACACATTTTCGCCTAATTCGATGGCACTTGGGACCGGGAGCTGTACTTGGGTAACTGCACGAAACAACATTTATAACACATTTATGTGTAACAGCTAGATGAATGAGGCCACATATTAAGTTCATACAGTCAAATAGGAAGACCCTCTTTTTAAAATCAGAGATTTGTGTGAATACAGTTGTCTAGTTCCTTCCCTATCCATGGACCCTACTTCGATAGTTTCATGCTCTGTCCATTACATTCTATTATGATTTAAATAAAATGTATTTTCATATAATCACTAAATTGTTATTATCGTCTACAGCCATCGCTGTGCACAGCGGGGAGAACATTGTTTTGCGCACTGACAGGCTTCCCTTGTAAAAGAAGACTGAATAGATAAACGAATAACGAAATAATTGAATATCTCTAAATAAAACACATCCTGTAAAGGTCGTACAGCCTATATTCTCATGCAATGATTGCACCTCTTTATAAAGATCCTCCGTTACTGAAAGACGTCTGTCTATAATGTTTATCTTTGGGTGGAGTATATAGACAGGGACTTGACCGTATTAATGCAACTTGACAATTATTAGGAAATAAACAAGGAAATAATTATTTGAACGGAATTCATGCAAGAAGTACACACACGCACATGGCCTGTAGTTGTGGCCATTCTGAATAGCAGACTTGCCATCGTGTAAAATACATAAAAACGAACATAAATCATTATTGTCTTAAAGTTACATCGATGTAAATCAAAGTTTTTCATAAACGTCGGGTTAAATTAAAAGAAACAAGTGCCATCCTCTAATGAACCAAAACATCACTAACCTAGGTTCTAGGCTGTGCTGGAGTCTGGAAAAATATTAAGCCTGGTAATAAAGACTAGCATTTCCCCCTCCCCATGCTGCTTTTCTCATTCAGCAGCTCAGGGAGCAGGCAGGGAAGTGAACTCTAAAAATGGAGAACATTTTGATGCCGAGGATACTCTCTCCCGATGATATTTCGAAAATATTATCTAAATGCTATTTTTCTGTCGAAATATTGACCAAATGTGATACTCACAACGGCAAGGTCACTTTTGCAAACGTGTTCTATTACACTTCCGAACTCACAAATTTTGAAAAGAATGATTGCAAAGCAATAAAAAACACCCCACATTTTTGGGGCGAGAGCTTTCAATGTTTTTTTTTTTATTTCTTCATGGAAAATTTCCATCCCATCTATCTCGGCTTGTATGATCATTCATGTATTGTTTTTTTCTGCAGATAATGTGTGTATGTGTGTGGAGGGGTGGGGGGGGGGGGGTATGGGGTGAGGGAGGGGGAGGGGGAATATAACCCCCCTCCCCCCACCACCACCGTGTTACCACCTGTCCGGGATAGACACCCATGCATGCCAGAGCTTGATCAGTAACATAACGTGATAGGTTCATTTTGGTCAAAAGCGTAAACAGATGTTCAATTTTCCTTTCTCTGCCACACTGAATTTACCTAATATGATCAACGCAATTCAGCTGGGACTGATATCTGGCGCCATGGCCCTCGATCGAAGTTGTCATCGTTATCATCGGCGAAGCTGAACGCTCTCTATTACCTGGACAACATGATAAGCTGCACCACCGATCGTACCTTTCTCCAAACCCTGATCGACTTCGGAAGTTACGGATGTTATTGCGGGTTTGGCGGCTTCGGCGAGCCCGTGGATGACGTCGACAGGTTTGAAAAGTTTTAATGGTGGATTACTTGTTTTCCCTTATAGTTTTCAATCATAATAAATGCAACTACCAATATCTGAATTTGATTACAAAGTTGTTTTTACATTTTTTACAATATCAGTAAAATGAAAATGTCTATTCTCACATATTCCTGAGGACCTTTTTAATTCGTAATGAAAGAAGACTCTACTTTATTGTGCTTACTTCATTTTTATTATGTATGGACAAAATGTTAATCAAACAAAACGTATTATACTTAATAGAAAAGAAGAATAATTGAAAATGAGAATTACATTAACATTGAAAATTGTCGTGCAATTCGGCTAAGGCTGCGACGTCATTAATATGAATTTAAATTTAGCCTAATTGCAAAAGAAAAAGGAATACCATCATGAACTTGATCACACACTATATTCGAAGCATGGCACGTTTGTCCTTTATATTTGGGCAAATGTAGCCACAATTATCTCCAGTACAATTTGTTTGATTATGTTATCACGCAAATCATTCAAGATAACCATTTATCCTAGCACGTATGAGAGAAAATGCTGACAATATTTGTTATAAGAATGATTTGTGGTCACGAGAAATATATTTTTCGTGCAGCTTTCTAGGATCTGGCATAGGTCTCAGTCATGCCAATGAGAATAACGGTCAACGCAGATTTTCAATAATCAAAGTGATAGTTCACCCTGAAATTAAGTTGATTTCAATTAAAGGAGACACATGAAAGAAACATACCAGTGAAGGTTTGATGAAAATCCGTCAAAGGATAAGAAAGTTATAATCATTTAAAGTTTTGATTTTGTGACGTCACGTGTGAGGTGTTCTCACATATGCTGTGTACATTTTTTTTTCTCGAAAATGTGCATTTTCCTCGAGGATACGCATCATTTTACCTGTGCATTTGATTAATCATTATATATACGTTTTTACACGCTTTCTTATATGAAGAAAAAACATCCCATTGTAAAAAAAGAAAAGAAAAATAGCAGTTTAAGGAATTATACTGTACTCAACATCATGGGAGAGCAGCTCGCACGTGACGTCACAAAATTGACATTCGTAAAGTTCATAACTTTCTTATCTTTTGACGGATTTTCGACAAACCTTCACTTAAATGCTGCTATCATGTTTCTGCTTTGATTGAATCCGACTTTTAACTTCAGGGTGAACTATCCCTTTAGTGTTTGATGCTTCCTTAAAGGTCGATATACGGTAAAGAAAAAAAGCAAAATCGTGGAACTTTTTCCATGTCTTCTGCAACTTTGTATGATTTTTTTTCTAGATTTTAAAACAATTATTCAAATTTTCAAATCAATACAAATCAATATAATTACAGTTATAATGAGGATTCATAAAGTTATATAATACCATTTATATCATAGTTGTATCAAGAATCGTAATTCACAACATGCAGCTGCCTAACTATTTATGCACCATTGACACATTTTTGTACGGATAATGAAAACCATTCCCTTGGGCAGTAGGCTATGGAGTCTGGTAGAGAAGGAATTGATATATTGGGATTGCCCTATAAAGAAAATGATCTGTACGATACTGGCCATGAATTATCTCCTTTTGATTTTTTGTTTCTCCTTCTTTTAAAAAACGAATTCCAAGCAGCTGTTGCCAGGCCCATGATGCGTGCTATGAAGCAACACATGCGTGGTACAGCGGAGAGTGTGTGACCACATTAATCAGCTACCTCATTCCGTACATGTTCTCCATGCACAACTGTGATACACCACAGGCTCACATTACGTGTGGTGAGTGGACGTAATAGATCGATGGGAGTCTCCTAGGCGAGTGTCAAGCAGGGCCTGGTTTTCTGCGTGTTTATATCATGTCGTCCGTTGATTGAGTCCATGTACATGCAGATCATAACGAGAGGATTGAAATAGGCGTGGTCCCAATGTACTCACTTATTGAATCCATGTAGTATGTTGAATAATCGATGGGTGGAAAGGGGCGTGGTCCCGTGTGTCCACACCCTTTCATACGTTGATTGAGTCCATAAAGATCCTACATAAGGAGTTCCTATAAGGAGTAACTTGAGCTCTTGTTTTTATTGCTTGACACCATTGATTCCCTAAACAGGAGTATAAGAGGGCGTGATCCCATATACATGTAGTATATGTTGAATCCATGAACGGAGTTTCTATCATATTAATGAATGGATTGAAAGGGCGTGGTCCTATAACATCAATGAGTAAATGGAGATCCTAAGGAGCAGGTACAGGGCAGCCGAATGATTTGAGAAGGACACGATATTGTCGAGAAACGGCAAAGTCCGACATTCGCATGCTCTGCTGCAAAAGCTCGCAAAATGTGCGCGTAGGTTGGGAAGCTTCGCAAATCGCTCGCTGGAGTCAGTTTTAGTTCGGCAGAAACTTCAAAATAATTTAAGATTTCTCGCGAACGCTTCACGCATTTTTATTCGTTATTTGTTCTCAAACACGTCTCAAAAGCTCTGTAATATGCGCAGGACCTGCGCAGGACGTGCAAAGTCGCAAAGTCTTCGCAAATCCTCAGCCCGTTTTGCCGAATATGTCGCGCAAGCAGCGAAGTTCACCTGATTGTTTCCCGACTTTTCTGCTTACGTTTTGCGTACGTCTTAACTACGCGAGTATAATTTGCGAAGTCATTAACATATTATTCATTTATTCATTAAGTCTTCTTTAAACAGGGTAGCCCCATCAGTGAGCTTGGCACTCTTCTCCCTACATGGTGGCCCTGTGAACAAATAACACAATAATACATAGTAACATGAACATAGATTACACAAACAAATGCTGTAAGCCAAAATGCAACATACTCATGTGGAACCTAACAAAATAAGAAGATGGACTGATGCTTCCACATGCACCACACAAGCGAAGCCTCATAAATTGTTGACTAAAAATGATGTGATTGATACCATACTGAATAGTCATTGTCGAGAGACTGTCGGAGACAAACTTCTCCGAATCCACTTTTTTTTTTTTTAATTCGCGTTATTCGCATATCGTTCGCGTGCTTAGTGAAAACCGCGCTTTAAGCTTTAAATGGGACTGTCGGACTTTGCCATTGTTCGCCATTCGCGTCCTTCGCAAATTATTCGCCTGCCCCATATCGCAGTGAGGCCTACATACATTGCTCGCATCTATGGATCCTTATCACAATAAAGCAAGGTGGAAATGGGCGTGGTCAAAAAACTGTAGGCACAGTCTGTCATACATTGCTTGAACCTATGAAGCCTCTATATGAAACTTTACACGCCATTGAGGCGATTTTGCACAAGTATTTCACACATTCCATACAGCTACATTTCGTTTGGTGCTGAAAGGGTAACATGAGAGGTGTGATCTCAAACGGGTACACTTCGCAGGCAGGGGCGTAGACAACGGGGGGGGGGGGGGGATGAGGGGGATGCATCCCCCCCAACTCACAAGGTGGGGGGGGGGATGGCATGTACAATCATCCCCCCCAGGTTTGGGGGAATGATATTTGTTTACTTAGTCATAATAATAATAACAATAGTACAAATGATAATGATTACAATTATAATATTAATAATAATAATTATGATGATAATGATGATAATAATCCTCATCGTTATTGTAATTGTGTTTATTGGTATTAGCCGCATTCACACGGTGCAAGCCAATTCAGACGGTAAAGAAGAGAAAATCGTACAAGTACTTTGTGGTTATCTTGTGGTTTATCCTCACTAAGCAATATAGCATAACTTTTTATCAAAGAGGTTTTGGGCAAAATAATTTGGCAGGATTCTTTCTCACCTTATCAACTAACTTCTGTGTGAAAATCACATGAATCCAATAAGTCATGCGTGAGTGGGCAAATTTAAGAGGCAAAAGTGTAACTTTTCAAAAGACACAAGGGTAATTTTCGGTTTCTGTCATGAATTTTGGATGAATTCCATTACTGATGCATAACTTATGTCCTTTCATTGTTTATCATCCATCTCTCGATGCACGTACACATATCCCCACATTTAACCCATTGTTCTGGTTGAGTGAGCACCGTTTAAAAAATACTCATCCTTCTTGGGTTTGAAACTTTTAAAACCCCTTTATTTTTGTGAAAAAATACAACTGGATATTTTGACAAAAATGTAACATGACTTGTTATGTAGACATTAGAAGTCATTTCCGTGTCATGGTTGAGTGAATACACTTTAAAAATCGCACAAGAGATGCCAAAATGTACTGTTAAAACGGTATAAATAATTACCCTTGTGAGTTTTGAAAAGTTACATTTTTGCCTTTAAAATTTGCCCACTCATGCATGAATAATTGGATTAATACCATTTTCGCACAGAGGTAGTTAAGGAGCAATCCTGCAAAATGTTTTGCCCAAAACCGCTTCGATAAAAAGTTATGCTAATCTTCTTAGGGGGTGGGCTTACTTTTCTGTTGTGTTTAGAAAACAAAAACACGTGGTGAGTTCGCTAAGCAGGAGGCCTTGTCTTCCTTGACTTTTTAAGGGGGAAATATATGTGAGTGTGTTCCTTACATAATTCACAGCGTAAATTGATTTTCGGATTCTAGGATGGCTCATAATATGAAGTTGAAAACATCAAGGATCACTTCTTTTTCAAGCATAATGAGAAAGAAGAACATGATGACGAACAGCCGTCTACGTCAAAATCGGATGATGTCGGAGTTAGACTTGTTCTTCCGGAAGTTCAACCAGAAGAAAGTGCCGTTGAGGGTGATGGAGCATCCGAGGCGAAAAATGATGATGAAACTGACGCCGGTTTTGACGACTGGGTTAGCCCCAATCCCCCCCCCCCCCCACCAAAAAAAAAAATAATAATAATAACTTTTTCCATTCCAGTACTAGAAATTAAACCGCAGATAATTCTGTTTCAAGCCAAATGGTACCCAAACTACCCCGGGATCCATTACGAACCCTCCCTGCAATATGTGTCAGTTCATTCTGTACTCGTATGCCACGGTGTGTAGATCTTGTCGAAACTATGACTGTCCATTTAAGGCGTAGTATGTGTGTGTGTGTGGGGGGGGGCGTGTGTGTGTGTGTGTGTGTGTGTGTGAGAGAGAGAGTATGTGTGTGTGTGCGTGCACGCTTGTGTGTGTTATTTTACCTCATTAAGTATGCATCAGATTGCACGATTTCAAGTTCAAAATTGCAAAAGCTCCCTACCGTGGGAGGGGGGACACCCCCCTCCCACACCCTCCCCCCGGCTCGGTCGCTTCGCTCCCTCGCTCGGGCGCTTTCGCGCCCTCTCGAGCGTTGGCAGCCCTGTCATCCCCCCCAGGTGTACGAACCTGTCTACGCCACTGTTCGCAGGTAATTATTTTGTTTCCAGGGAGTTCCGTTGCAGAAAGTTAAGATAGGTCATGTAGGTGTGGTGCCATTGCTACCAACTAACGATCCTCATCAGATACACTCAACCCTCTTTTTAAATGGCATATCATTGTCGTATATACTTCCATGTTTGATTATATGTTACTCTTGTATCTCTTAACAGCCAATATCGAGGAATACCCGTGGTACAGCCTCCTTCCTGAGTGCGCAGTCGCGATCTGCCAATGCGATAAGGGCATCGCAGAGTGCATCGCTCGATATCCATACCACGAGAAGTATCGATACTACAACCGATTGAAGTGTCTCTTTAATAACGCAAGCCATGGAAATGAAATCATTGTTTAGTGATCCTATGATTATTCATGATAATAGTTGACCGTCCTAAGAAGACTCTGGACGAGCAAGTATTTTGGACGTGTTTTGCTTATTTGGGGCTCAAATTGCATTTAAAAACTTTGTCATGGTCGAAAACATGCAAATCCACTTGCGTAGCTAGCTCGTGTGTTTAAACTATACCTTGAGAGCAAAACCCGATTTTGGGGGTTTTCACGACATGGGCTGTTGTAAAAAGTTGTTGTTTGGCATCAATGTGTTTGGGAGACCAGTCCGCACATTTTCTATGTGGACTACCTTTGCGATACCCTGCTGGAGAGAAATGGCAGCCATTTTTCAAAATGGCCGCCGTGTAAATGTAATATTGAACACTAAGATAACATTCAAATGGATGATCTTTCCACATCATAATATGAGGTATCATATTAAAGAAGATAAAAAATTCCTACAAGATGATACCACGTTTGTTAGGCTCTCTGGTGATTTTTATCACAATTCGGGGCAAAGAATGTAAATTTTTGCCATATTTTCCAAAGATTTTAATTTCAGGGTAATACACATTCCTTCATATTGCCGATAATTTATTGAATAACGAGATGAAACTTGTCAGAAAACTGTCCAAGCATCTGTCCTATACGATGTACAAAAATCAATTACAGTGCTTATCTTGATATGAAGTTATAGTAATCTAAAAATGGCTGCCATTTCTTTCCAGCAGCATATCGCAAAGGTAGTCCACATAGAAAATGTGCAGACTGGTCTTCCGAACACATTGATACCAAACAACCTTTCACAACAGCCCATGTCGGGTAAACATGTCTTGCTCCGTGGGCCCACTCAAACATAATGCACCATTCATTGTATAGTAGTGGTTATGATATAAGTGTAAAGAAGTACATCATAGTAATGTCAATAACCCACACAGGCTGTTTATATAATTAGCAAGGATGCTGCAACACGCACGACGATACTTCATTGATTTGGCATGTTTATATCTGTTAGTTTTATCATCATAATTATTAGTTCTCATAATTGCCTGCTGTGTTTGGACGTTTACGAAGATGCGACTTTGCTGAACTGCGGCCACATGTTTTGTCGGACATGCCTTCATTGCGGTAAGGAGTCGTGTCCATTGTGCAGACGCGGGAGACTCCGTTGTGTACCGCCGGCAACGTTGCGGACCTCCCGGCGAACGTGACGGTCAATGGTCTCGTGGATGAATTCAACAGCAGTTGCAATCCTTTGGAAAAGCTTCCCGCGTGTTCTTAGTGTCAAGTGAACGAAAAGATACATCGGTAGGTGGTCGATGCAGTAACATTTTGCCACGATTGTGAAAGTTTCCTCAGCGTTGTATGTCAAGCTGCTCGGCTCTTATTCGATGAAAACTCTGTCTTTTTACCTGATGATATCAGAAGTGTATCCCTCTCCGATGAACATGTAATCTGTAGTAGGATCTGCACATATCTGATGAATAATTGATTCTAAACCTACTTATATCTCTGATATACTTTACATGTGTAGGCCTACTAGTAAGCAATAGTGAAACTCCTTGACAAGGTCAGTTTCTTGGATGAATTAACATGCATAAAAATATTCCACATAGACGTTTTTTTGTTTTTTTTTTTTTTACTTGTAAGAGGGACACTCTGCATGCCCTGTATTGAAGCTCGTTGCCAAATGTGGGCTGGATCCACTATGAAAGTAAAAAAAATATATAATGGACATGTATGAAATTTTTGTTTATGACAGGTATTCTTACTAAAATGGGGTTGTCTGTCTGTCATAGGTAAGTTTACGCAACACAGTGTATTTGATAGATTTAGTGTAAGATTGGAAACTGTAACATATTCATGCATCCAGTAAACTGTGTAGAATTTTGATCAGTTTTGACCGAGGTCAAAGGTCATAATGTGTATAGAAAATAATTTCAAATCTTGTTACTCACAGTTGGTCTGTACATGATGTACATGGAACTACAAAATGCTATCCTTGCACGCAGATAAGATACGGTAGAACACTGCATGGAGATAGATTGGTGACATCTGAGATCAAATCATCAAGAGGTCGAAGGTTAATAAACTTTGATAAAAGTCACTCAGAAATAATTGATAATAGGCCTATTCACGACCATTTCCATTTAAATCATTCGATGACAGAGCCAATGACCTTCAGTTCTTTGGTAAATGGTTCATAATCATGATAATGTGGCACACAATAAATAATGATGTTGACATTATGTTGATGCATATTACATTGTATATGTGATTTGTACTTGTACTTTTATTTTGAGGGGGTAATGTGAAAAGTGAAAGAGAATAATGTGCAGACAAGATGAGGTGGGAGGGGTGAAGTGAGAGACAATAATTAGAGGGAGAGAAAGAGAGATAAAGAGATAGAGATAGAATGAATGGGAGAGAGAGAGAGAGAGAGAGAGAGAGAGAGAGAGAGAGAGAGCGGAGAAAGCCGAAGAGAGGAAAGGAGGAAAGACAAGACAAACAGACAAGAATTAAATCCAGCAGCACTGCCTGACATCGGAATTGGTAATTTTTGTGTCTTTTCGAACTCCCCATGCAAAACGCATGGTCCGCCTCCCTTCTTTTTAAAAAGGTGGTGACGGCACTGAACTAAGACAAGTATACGCCTAGTCTATGTGTGGAGGCTGCCGAGAACCAACTTTATGGCGTTGATCTTTGAAATGTAATCAAGAATTTCCTTCATAGCCATCATCTCATGCATACTACGTTGATAAATTACCTGAAGTATGCAACGTGTAAATCGATATACAGGAGGTGAACAAGCTCACGATATAGATTGCATCAATGCTGGGCATCTGACATAGGGCCTACTATATGATTAATCAACATCTGTCGTTGAAATACTGTGATGTGGGATTTTATGAAAACATGTGGGGCTTAATTGTGAGAAAGTGCATTTTATTATATGACAATGAATCCTTTGAGTACGTAGCTACTCAAAGAATATATATGAATCAAAATGTATTTGTTTAGAGGTTCCGATTGCATCTTTGCCTTTGCTTTGGGTGCGAGGTTGCGAAAAATCTGCGAAATTCACTTCCGGTTCCACGTTTGTACCGTACCGCCACTAATACCAGCACTACGTAGTGGTATAGTTCAGTGCGTACCGCCGGGGTCCATACCTACTACATGTACATGTGTAATATACATGCTGTATATACCGGGGTCGGTCGCGTCGACGAATACTGCGTGCGGTACGGTTAGATGTGCGGTTGACCAAGATTCAGAATCGAGAGTGACAATGTTTTCGCCGACGAAATCGAGTATCAAGGAGGCAAACGATCACTTCCAAGCACTCTATCAGAGAATAGCCGATCTGGAGAACACAGTGAAAGAACAGGCTTCAGCTCTGATGCATCGAGACGAGTCAAGTCAAGCTAACATCAAAGGAGCGGTTCGCAAGAAGGATCTTGAAATCGCTGAGCTTCACAAAAGCATGGCAGCATCTGAAGCTCGCGTTCAAAAATTACTGACCCAAAACAAGGAGAAGGATGCCGAAATTGAGCAATTACGGGCGAAAGCGCAGCTCTTGGAAGACGCATGTAACAATCTGCCAGCATTGGAAAGTTGTTTATGGACGCTGAAACAAGCGCAGGACCTGATTGTGAGTACTGGTTCGGTGCGAAGTCGGCATCCTAGCCATGGTAGCAGTTCGAGGTCGAGGAGCGCAAGCGGAGCGCTCAGTCCAACTTCCCCCGAGTCCGGCGGCCTGTATAACCACAGCGATGACGCGATGGGTATGGACGTGTCGGCGCCTGCAGAGTTATTAAGCGGACACGCGTTGGGTAATGGACGCGATCCGGTGACTTCGTCCGTGCACCCCTACACTACGACAGGAAACAGAAGCTTTTCTATCTCTGATGTAGAGGATGATGGTGAATCTCAATCGACAACTGTATGAATTACCTACGACTAGTCTAGTATGACTGTCAATTTGACTGTCACATTTGTCTTGAGCAGGCCATGAATGATTGATAATTGAAAGGCATTGATGTCAAACCAAGACCAAGCCCAAGGGCAAGTTTTTGCCAGAAGGTGGTAACATCTTGCTTTTATTCAAGGAGGACACAGCCAGTTGAAATGTTAAATCAAGTGTGAGAACACAGAGTCTTCAATGAAAGGAAGATTTCTAAATGATTAGAGAGCAGTGTGTGTACATGTTCAGTAAACTAGTGACAAATTATATGGGGGCTCAGGGCGATATATCCCCAAGTGCCAGAAAATGGCTCCTTCAGAAAAAGTTGTTTTCTTCCTAAATATTGCAGAATGTGTTTGTTTCATGAAATCAGGTGTGAAAAATAGCTCTAGCAAAGTATTTATTTTTGTACTAATTTCAACGGACAGAGCAAGTTCTGCCATTTGTGAAATTGTATTGTTAACTTACGCAAAAAAGGTAGGATAGTCTGCTAAAATCTGAATACATTTTTAGTACAATGTTGTTGGTACAGTACAGGCTTACAGCTATGAAGTGTAAATTTTGATCAGCAATGCACATATGTAGGAGCTTTATAGTGACTGCACTGAATCACATGCTGCATGATCGCCAGCAGTGCGAGGCCTTTGTATTGAGTATTGCAGAGGTATGGCTGCTATATCATAACCCAGTGTACTTCATTCGTTGTTTGACTAAACAGGTGAAATATAGGTATTTTGTAGATTCAGACTGTTCTTTAGTGACAATAAGGTTCCTTAGTTGTATTGTAAAAAGGTTATGGTCACAATTTATTAGAAACATGTACGAATGCAAGCCCTATTACAAAGCTTGAACAATCCCTGATTTGTACTTTCTAGTTTAAATAGTTCCACTTATTGCAGTTCTACTGTATTCTTGTTTGCCAAGGGAGCCAGGTGTGAAAGGTGTACTTATAATCGAGAGTAATTCATTCCTACAGTTGTCACTACAAACACGCTACAGTCGTACAGAACTTTGATCTGCCAGACCCGCTGCCAATGAGCAAGACAAGTATTCATGAATTTTGATGATTATGTACATTTTATAATGTGCAGCAGATTTCAGAATCATTCCTTGCACGATGTGCTAAAGTACTAGTGCAGTTGTAAGATGATAGTTTGCTGTGTATTACTTCATGCATTTTTGTTTCATTTAGTAGATTCATATACAGAAATAAAGTAGCAAAAATGCCCCCTTATTTCACATTGCTTGTTTATATTTTAGAAAAAATGACTGATAAAACGTTTCAGTTGATGTTTACCTTACACAGAAATGAGAAACCACATCCACTTCACGACTGAATGTGTGCATGAAAGTCCTTGACCAGCTTCTTTCCTCTATTCGGTGAACATTTTCCTTTGCCCACAGCCAACACCCTAAAAAGAGTCATTCAAAACAGGCTATGTAGTTCACATATACATTTACTGTACCAGCAAAAGGTGAAAGGTTGACAAATTTCAGATTACAACTTTTCTTGTTGTAACTGACAAAGAGAGCAATCGTAACGCCTAAATATTCTGAATATTTACATAGATGCATATGAGGTGCTGGCTAAAAATTAAGTTAAGTAAGTGGTCTGTCTACAATCTATCTATCTATCTGGCTGACGAGACAGAATCTGTACAATATACATGTACAGAGTATGTGGTATGTCTAGAAATATTTTTGCAATATTTTATGCAGTTGTACATATATTATAAAGTGCTGGTACTTTTCATTTTCTGAGCTGGCTATTGAAGAGTCCAAACGTGTAATAAATTATTCATACTTTGCCCATAAAAAAAATCCTGGACTTCTTACTTGTCGTTTACTGTTTTTTGTTTTTTGTATCATTTGTTGCTATTTCATTGTGGAAGTTAAAGACAGACAAATTCTTTGTACAATTTCATTATACCTAATTTCGGGAAGCACTTGTTATTCCGAAGGTTCGTTATTCCGAATGTTACGCGACAAATGCTCGGATTAACGAACTTTTTTTCGTTTTCGGACTAACGAGCATTGAGGTATAGGCAATTTACTTCTTTCAGAATAACGAACCTTTGGAATAAATGAACCTTCGTAATACCAAACCTCAACCCTAATTTCTCCATATTGCATATAAAGAAAAGTTGCCCCATAATGCACCATGCAGCATCCTCAGATTTTTGTTTAGTTATCTCTGCTTTGGATCTAGTGTAGTACTATGTACAATTCTGGAGGCGGACACAACCACAAGAAAACAAGAGGTCGCTGAGTGGTGTGTTTATGGAACAATTTTTTTTCCCCCTTTATAGGGTATGGAGAATTCCTCTCTACAATGTTAATATACACACACACACACACACACACACACACACAAATTGTACAGTAAATTTCACCTTTGTCACTAGTCTGTTTATTTCCCTTTCTCCATTTATGTCTTTAGACATGTCTGCACCTCTGACACCACTGATTTCTGCTTCTCTCTTCACCATTCACTCTATTCATAATCAAACAAGTATGCAACTTCAGTTTTATAGAGCAAACACATATCTGATTAAAATGATGAAAAATTTATTGAGTAATACATGTATCTATTAATTTCAGTTCATGATACATTCATATATACACATTGAACTCTCCTAAGATAATGTAGAATGCTAGACAATTAATATCTTACATGTACATTATACAATTATACATGTACTTGCACTATTTTCTAGAAGAGAGAATGCAATTATTATTTGTTCTAGAATCATGTAACGAAAGCACATTTTCATGGCACTCTGTACCAATTGTAAGAATGAAGCAACAGTATTCTGACAGGATTATTTCCATAGGATTCAAATTCAACTGATGTGTATTTAGATCCATGTCTGTTTGCATATTGTTTGTGTGTTTGCAGTGTTTGTGTGTGTGTGTGTGTGTGTGTGTGGGTGAGTGAGTGAAAGAGAAGATGGAGTGTATGTATATTTACCTGTAGGTAGATGATAAGTGTGTGGAAAAGAAATTTTAAACTTTGTTGCTGCAGGGGTTGCAACAAAACATTGGGTTTTGACAAAATATTTGTGACTTCCCCCCATGCTTTAGATATCTAAATCATCCAGATTTATTTTTCTATCTGTACATGTAGTGAAAACTGGGAGGGTAGCACGCAGGTACAGTACTGCAATCAGACCCACCTATTCTATACACAAGAGTTTTGCAAACTTGGTTCCAATAGGCAACAGCATGGCACTTATTCTGTTGTTATCTGATCATCCAACAAAGTACAACAACGCAACATGCCCCATGATGTTACCTACCGGTACTGGAAGCGAGTTAACCAAACTCTTGTGTATTGATGGTTCAGACTGCGTGCCTCATACTGTGAGCTGTAATATGACTATCCCAGGATCTTACACAGGAATAATGCACATGTACTGACAAACACTGAAAAACAAAAACAGAACTTGGTATAAAGAAGGGAAATATGGATATTAACCCTTGCATTTGAGACAACTTGCTCTATGAGATTTGTGTGTATTACTTGTGAAAACATGCTATGGCACACAAAGAGTTAAGTGTTGATGTGCCAAATGTGAATACACAATACACAGAAATCCCATAGAGATACTTATGTCAGGTACTGAAATGTTTGTTGACCAAGTTGACTTCCATCCAAATTTCACATTTTTTTTTACTTACAGGTCAAACAAAAACTACTAACCTAAAATTCATAGGAATGCATCCAAGCCAAATAAATTGTTACATGCCAGACAGGGTGCATTTGAAAGATATCATCAGGTGCAAGGTGGGATTTGTCCTAGTTCAGGACTGGACTGGGTGTGCACAACTCTAGCTAAGAAGAGGGAAAAATAACAATGATAACAAAAACAGTGCAGCATGAATTAAGGTCTGTTACAATTCCATTATAAAAACGCCTGTACAAAATGGATGTGTAAAGGTACATTTTATGCAAAGCTTGTACCAGTTAAAAAAGTTCTTCATGACACAATTATTGTCCAAATGTCATCTGTCCATCAACTAATAGACTTGCACAAATCTGGACCCAGTCTAAAAGAGTTGCGATTGCTCTGAATTAATTGCAAATCCAACCCCCCAAATTTAAGAATGATATCAATTCTTAGTCTGGTTGCAATGAATTGCAGTTCTCTTTAAGACAGAATCCTTGGGTGCATAACATACAATGCAATGTAGTTAACACAGGAGAAAAAAATGCACCATTCACAAATGACATGGCCTATGAGTATAACCTACAAACCAAAACAATGAGTATTGCAAATGCATTATTACATGTACAAAGGTGTATGCATAGTGTAACAGAAGAACATGAAAAGGACTATATTGTCAGAACTACTCAAGGTTAGACATGAATACATGACTTTGTACAATCCAGCAGAGTGAACTTTAAAAAAAAAAAGATATATAAAGAAAAACATTTGTTTGTGTTCTTTGAAAAAAATCCTCAGATGTTAAACATTAAAAAACAGTGAATGTTGTTCAATACATTTTATACATCAATATGCTGATCAAACATTAAAAAGCACAGCACTTGGTAAAAAAGCACTGTGTGTTTGCACGGGTAGTGAATTGAGAACTTCACCTTGGGACACACAGAACCACAATGAACCAACATTCTACATGTTCATGCAACAACATTCCTTGTTATTTAACTTTTTCACATCACAGTTATGGAAATTAAGCCATTCATTAGGACGCATGTGTAATACTTATACACAATTCTCCATATTGCACAGAAGGAAAAGTCATCTCATGATGCACCACACAACCAAATTTGGATTTTGTTTGCAGTTATGTCCACTTCCGGTCTATAGAACTACAATGTAGTGTAAGAGACCAGAAACAGAAATGACTGGGAAAGAAATTCAGATGTCACTGCGCATTACAACATGGGAAGACCTTCCCCTATACATGTATATGGTATGGAGAATTGGATTATTAGCACATTAATGATTAATTGAGTTGAGTTTTGTGATAAGCAGTAGTTAAATATCTGTCAGTTTGTAATATACAACATGTATTTTAACAGAGTGAGTTGTAATTTTGGCACATGGTAAACATCTCTTTCTATTAATTAGCAATCCCACAAAGATAGGAACGTGGTCTACATCATAATTCTGGATACACATTCAGAAACAAATGCTTATAAAGATTTAATATCCAATATGTTTGCACAAATTTTGAAAATAAAATATTGCTCTCTATAAAGCTACATATCAAATCTACACTTCTTCTACTTTTACACCAATCCTTAAAACAAATAACATTTTACAAAGTGATAAAAAATACACAAATATGTAAGGTGAGATTACTACTTATTGAAGAATTTTGAGACAGACCATATCATATACATACAAATCAAAAACATAATTATACTGTATATCAATATATCATATCATATCATATATGTGAGTAATTTTTTACAAGTTTACATTAGCACCATTTTATTTATTGTACACATTTATAACTTCTGTCAGTTGTATATGTGTTATCATTCATTCTTAACACATATTATTTAAACAAAAACAGAGCCACAACACAGAACAGGTGAGTAATACATGTGTAAGAAGCATATGGACGGTATGTGTGATTACATAGCTAGATATAATGTAGAGTGTAAGGTATTACATGTATTTCTCTCTAGTATTCATGTTCAAGTATGTTCTATCATTACATTTCTAAAATTTATTGAGACTGAGATTCACAAACATTAAGGATCTTAAAGGTAAAGTCGACCCTTAAATTCAGTTGGTTTTAATAAAAGCAGAAAACATTAGTAAAGGTTTGATGAAAATCCATCAAAACATAAGAGAGTTTATATTATTTGCAATTGTTTCAGGTCTTGATTTTGTGATGTCACACGTGAGATGCTCTCCCATGATGTGTGCACTTTTTTGGGTTAAATATCAATGTTCTGAAAAGGACATGCATCAATTTACATGTGCATTTGATACATCATTAAAAACAATATTTTACACACATATGTCTAAAGAAAAAAAATCCTGCATCAAATACAGAAAAAGAGCAATTCATAGAATCATACAGTACACAACATATGGCAGAGCACCTCACACGTGATTATAACTTTCTTATCCTTTGATGGATTTTGGTAAAATTCTCACTACTATGTTTCTTTCATGTTTCTGCTTTTTATTGAAACCAAATTAATTTCAGGGTGGACTTTCCCTTTAAACATGTATCATTCCCAATTGAAACATAAATAGGTAATTGCTGCCTACATAGCTATAGTTCCATAAAAGACCAAAGAAAAGCACATTATATTCTTACTTAATATACAACACATTGTTCACGTAGGTTTTCCCCAGGTATAGCTGAAAAGCAATATCTATATATATGTTAAAAACACATGTATATATTCTGATTCTAATCTACACTCTACAGCTACTGGAGTATAATTCGAAATACAACATATTCTCGCAATGTACTGGCACAGAATTAAGTGCAAGTGTAGGTTACACAGTACATTCCTCTCAATCAATAGACACCATCATATTGCAGACATGATATAAAAAGAGTTAGCACATCTAATATCTGAATAGGTTGAATTAATTAAACTAGTACATTGTACACACACACACACACACACACACACATACATGAGTTAAGAATAAAAATACTTGCACTGCTATGCTATGTAAATAGCTGAATGAATTATTTTACAAAAAAATCTGTGACATTCCACAATGAAATCAATTTGACTTAGTAGTCTGAATTAACACAAGTATATGCAGCTCAAGATTGAAGGAAATGCAGCTTCCTTGCAGAATCTTGATTCTATTCTTTCAGCTTGCTAGTTAAGAACATTCTGCTGGAATAGTAGTTCCTGGCATAGTTTGTAAGGAATACATAAATCCAGAAATCAGTTGCTCCCAATAGAACCAGAATAGTATGAGAAGTGGAGCAAAGAGAGTTCTGAATGTTTTGATGATACCAACATCAACATTATGGAGAGGCAAATTGGCAACTCGGTGGTGAGGCTGTGATGTCACAGGTGTTCTTTCCTGTGATTAGACTCAGTGGTGAGGCTATGATGTCACAGGTGATCTTTCCTGTGATTAGACTCGGTGGTGAGGCTGTGATGTCACAGGTGATCTTTCCTGTGATTAGACTCAGTGGTGAGGCTGTGATGTCACAGGTGATCTTTCCTGTGATTAGACTCAGTGGTGAGGCTATGATGTCACAGGTGATCTTTCCTGTGATTAGACTCGGTGGTGAGGCTGTGATGTCACAGGTGATCTTTCCTGTGATTAGACTCAGTGGTGAGGCTATGATGTCACAGGTGTTCTTTCCTGTGATTAGACTAGGTGGTGAGGATGTGATGTCACAGGTGTTCTTTCCTGTGATTAGACTCGGTGGTGAGGCTGTGATGTCACAGGTGTTCTTTCCTGTGATTAGACTCAGTGGTGAGGCTGTGATGTCACAGGTGTTCTTTCCTGTGATTAGACTCGGTGGTGAGGCTGTGATGTCACAGGTGATCTTTCCTGTGATTAGACTCGGTGGTGAGGCTGTGATGTCACAGGTGATCTTTCCTGTGATTTGACAGTTATCATTTATGGTCTTGCAAATCAGCTCTTCCTTAAAACAAATTCCTGTTCCTATTTAGCAGAAGTAGTACTTTTCATACACATAAATAAATATATCAAACTAAATAAATCATCTACAGTTAAAGTTAGGAGCACATACCTAATAATAGTCCACTTAAATCACGCTAAGCATTTGAAATTGGCACATTTTGTTCAGATCCATCTGGAACAGCACGTGGAAGGTGTGAAATAAGGAATACACGTTTACATTTATCAGCTGACTTGTAAATACTATTTCATGACATTTGTATGTGATACTCATATTAAGCACAGTAGCATTTACAAGCAAATAACAGTACTGGCAATCACATTGACAATACTGATGTTGTTGTACCAGTAATTGAAAGGTACATAACTAAACCCTGAGGAAAAGGAAAATATTCCACATTCTTGAAAAAAATGGGAAAAAAATACACATTGAAGCAACCACATTGCGCAATGAATAACAAACATGTGTAAACAAATATACAAAGTACAAATAAAGTATATACAATATATGATTTGTAAATTGAACATGGGTAGACAGATCATAAGCTCTTTCTTGTACTACACAAATAACTTATCTATTTCAGTAATGATTCAAGCTGACAAGCAATCAAAATACATGTACAATCATCTCAATGCATTAACCATCAGATAATTGTGACACAATCTAAATCAAATTATACCCAAAGGTGACATTGATAGCATGTCCAGTGTTTCATAATTATTGTAATTTGAGTTAAGTTGGTCCTGCACTCTTTAATCTTCCCATACTCCATGTTGTTAGTGAAATATATTACTTTGTTTAAATCCTAAAAATTAAAAAATATAAATTCTTTGAAAAAAATCTTCAGTTGCTCTTGGCTTTGCACTCTGTACAAATATTGCGGAAATGTACATTGACATCCCTGTGGTGTATTCAATGTCAGAACCATGTGTTGGGGACACCACTGCATGCACATATTAATACACAAAGCTTAGATGTGTTTGCATATTGCATGCACTAATTTACACACCAACGAACACTGCCAAGCTGACTTGAAAGTGATCTACAAATCACATTCTGGTCTAATCAAACTGGACATCAGGCTTGGGGTTGCAGACAGGCTGGAGTTATACCATTATATCTGATGAAAATTTGCAGGATACAAAACCACATTCATGTGAAATGTTTTGCATTAACATACTGATTCACACAAACTTCTAAAGCTAAAGCTACAAATCTCTCCTTTTCATGCATGGGGTTTACTGCAGCGACAATTTCTCAGTGGTCAAAATTTATACTCCTTCACTTGTATATTAAAACAACATTAACATTCTATGCGAGGGTCATAATATACCTGTCTACACTAAGCTACATGGACATAGACTACAAAGCGATGCACTTAGTTATTTGTCAAGTGCATTTGTTTTTCATCATGCGATATTTCAGTCTTTTGAGTTTTGAAAAAATGCCTCTATGGCTACTTTGGAGGCAAGTTAGCATTTATTCTTACCCTGTTTTTTTTTCCTGAGGTTGTGTTCTTCTAGCACTTCTTGTAATAAAAGTAATTCTTGAGATCTAATGTAATGATAACAACTAGAGCAATTCGACTGCCACACAGTCGATAAATATGCCTCCGCCTCTTTGCAAGCTCTACTTAGATTTATTCTCAGAAAATCTGTATGTTTGGTGGGCAATGTACCATTTAATTCCTATGTGAAATGAAAATATGATATTCTGTTTTTTCATGTTAAGCCAAGTTTGGCAATGTTCATTGACTTTTGACCTCTTATTTCTTTGACTTCCAATCTAACCAGTCTGTCTAAATCCATCCTTGTATCAATTTCAAAATTAGCCCATTTTGGCAAAGTTCTTTGACCTTTGAGTTCTGAACTTCCAGGGATTTTATCAAATATGCCATCAGACTATCTCCATGAAGTGTTTCATCTCTGTGCCATTTTTGCTTGGAATTGCATAATTCAATTTGGATTTATTGGGAAAAATATCAATTTGGGGGCATTTTTTAGCCATTTTTGCAAAGTTCATAAACCTTTGACCCCTGACCTTTCAGGAATTTCACC
>OZ022580.1:20428550-20608550 GCA_963669155.1 Arbacia lixula | reverse complement strand
GGATCATCATCCCTACCCGGGAATAAAACAAAATAAACAAAATTGTGGGGGGTAGTTTTCTAACCGTGATGACATGAAATATGGTAGACACCCTGAGCTGTTTAATGCCTTACATCATATTATGGAGAATATTTCTTCACAGGGGTTCTTGTATTACTCATGGGGGCTTGTTTTGGCTTTACAGGGGATAAATTGCCCTGATGAAATGGACAGCCAAATTCCACATTTTCACATAAACACAAACTCTTGCAGCCAGTGCTGGTGCTACTCATATCCTTCTGTACTAAGTGTGTACAAATGCAGGTGAAATTTAAGGACAATAACATGTATGAAATTTCAGTCATAGCTTTATGAAAGTTTTCACGAAAAGTGAAAAACTATCCTTATTTATGTTTGAACCGCAGCGTGCATAGTCGACATTCAAAATCGTATTGTCCCTCACAGCGTGTAATGCCAAAAATTGATTTGATTCAACTTATCATTAGGGGTTGCATTGTCCGTGGCATGAAAATCTGAAAAAAAAACAATAGGCTTTTCAAGGCTTCATAATGTAATGAATGAATGAGGTAAAATAAATTTTTCTACCTAGACATGTTCCACTGCTGAGCCAAAAGGGTACGGCAATTTTATCCAGTGCCTTTGCTCCCCGCCTGACAATTTCCCTGGCTCGCTGCCGAAATTCTTCGGCCTGAGCGGTACTGTCCCTCCCATTCTCTGCTCGGTACTCCCTAGCCTGCTGATGATTGCACTCCAGATGTTTGGCATTGGGTATCTGCTGTAGGAACTTGATGGGGTATTTGGGGACCGTCAGAGACACATCATCTATCCTGATGTCAGCAAACTCCATCCTGCAAGAAAATAGCAGAGAATAGCAGAGAATACCAGGGTACAACAGTGAGGTCCAGGAAACTTTGGGGGACCCCATTAATAAAAAGGGGAAAAAAAAGCTCATTCCTATTGAGTCCATTCAGTCAATAATCGTAAATAAACTGACAGCCAAATAAACTAGTAATTACAGCACTACTCAAAAAGAAATGGATAAAAAGTAGGGATCACACAAGATTCAACCATCACTTAAGCAGCAGTGATAGTTTGTAATAAAACAAGGTGCAAAAGACTGCGAGTGTGCAGTACAGTATCAACATGTCATCCATTGTTTTGCAGGTTTCTCGTTCTAGACAACATCACTCAAGTTTCACTGGTCAGACATTGTCTAGTGGGCTAGCATCGGGCACTCTCACTAGAGTCTTTGCTGTGATCACAGGTGTTTGCTCTACCAAATGCTGGTAGTTCAGAACCACTTGTCTAGACAAAATGATAAGCCTTTAGAATTCTTTTGATAAGAAAGTTGTGATATGCATGAAGGATTTACTTTTCATAGGAGCTAGCCTGCTCCCCGCAGTATGGCAGCTCATCGAGAGGGGTCCTGAAGACATCGCTAACCTCCGCCCCATCCCCCTCCTGCGAGAGTGTCCCCAGGGACACAGGGCCATGCCAGAGATACCGCCCCGCCCTCTCATACAGCACTAGCAGATGGATCAGGTGCCCGTTGCGAGCCCTGAAGAAGTAGTGGAGGGGAACAATGCCGGTGGCGGTGCTGGTGTTGGTGTTGATAGGAGGAGGCGGGGAAGGGGTGGGGTCGCTTGGGGGAACCAGCTCGTTCACAGAGAGGAGGCGTGGGTCCTGGCTCTGGAATGCTGAGGTCTTGAAGTCATTCCGGCTGAGAGCATCCAAGAAACTCTGTCGCGGGGTCATCAACAGAATGGAAACAATCAATCAAATAATAGAAACATATCTTTATTCATCTATAGATGTATTAATTTAATTAACTTTGTTTATTAGATATACACAACAATTCATACAAGCTAATAACGATAAGTTTACACTACTTAGTGCATCAGTCCGTGGGTCACTCGACTCAATGTATCACTGCAGTTAAGGAGAGCTATTGAGATCTACGGTACAGGCTCCATGAACTGATGAGTTTTGGACGACCCATCTCTAACTCAACTCGAAAGCTAACCATCAATATAATTCCACTCAAAGTCAGTTTCCAATGCAAAATAATGTGAGGGAAGTTCTATTAAATACAGTATTTTCTTTTATTTTCAATGGCATTTACACAATTTAATTTTTGCCTTGCAAAAGGGCTACCTGACCTTTAAAAAATAGTAAAGTCTGATATGACATTGACTCTCACAGAATATCCTAAAGTTTTGGAGGTATAGTTTCCATGATGGAGCCCCAAAAGGTCCCATAATGAGACATCCACATGTGCTACCTGATGCACCCAGTGGTTGGAGATGACCCCAAAGGCTGTCGTTCCATCCTGGGCACTGGACCTAGAACCCCCGCAGAGGAAGCGGCACTGGCCCCCAGCAGGGGCCCGCTGCTTCTTGGTCCGGTGGGCCCAGACAGACTCCAGAATGGCTGGCTCCAGCAGGAAGATAGGTACCCCATGCACACGGGCCAGCCCCGTGAAAGTTTCCACTGTGACCTGAGTTGGGACAGTGTGTGTGAAAGAGTAGAGGAAATATCCAGAAACGGTTGTTCGGCAGTTTGCATGTACTTGACAGTCGGTAAGTCTGAATCACTGGCCCAAATTCACATAGCAGTCTTAGATTTAAACCATGCATTAAGCAAATTTCATGGTGTATTTAAGCAAACTAGAGTGTTTGATTTAGCGTGTACACTTAAAAAAGGTCCAATAATCAAGTTACTACATTAGTATGGTCTAGACCATGGCTGATGGAAATGAATTTGATTAAAATATGATTTAAACCATAGTAACTAGCGTCAATAAAGTACCCTATAACGTGCACATTCATTACTGGACCCTTTTGAAGTGTGTGTGCTAAATAAAGTACACTTATTTGCTCATGTACTATGAAGTTTTGTTAAATAGTAGTCTAAATCTAGATTCCTTTGTGAATTTGTTAAAGAAGTGCCTCAACTTAGTCTAAACCTGTAGAATAGTTCATATTTTTGTTTATCAATAAAAGCCTGTGTTCACTTCCATGCCTAAAGCATTTCCCTATTATGCAAATGATATTTGCAAAAGATTTCCATACACGAAATTCATCAATCAGGCATACACAATGATAATATGATAATCAATATTTAGTGGTAGATACATATTGGAAAAAAAAAAGAAAGTGCATGTAGATACAATGGAAGGCAGAGATTTGTGATGAAGCAGAAAGAAAAAAAGTTTTGTGATTCAGCACACCAATAGTTCATTCCTAAAACAAAGTAAAATCTACATGAGAGAAAAATAATGACAAACATATACTGTATAAGTGAAAGTTTGGTGTTCAGCAAACTCTCAGCAGGAATGGGCATGGGAACATGGTAGGTTCCTTACTGAACAAACTTAAAACAGCTGGCAAAAATACTTACATATTCAGGGGGTGGATTCCAGCCTTCATATTTTCTCTTCTGCAAAACAACATAAAAGATATGGGCCATTCTGGTTATTCGGTTAAGGAGAGAAAATGGCAAAGTAAAGAAGCGTCAATGAATCAATTGGAGCAGCTTGTCAGAGTGTTTCCACTTCATCACGTCCCATCTATCAAGTTTTGAATACGTGTGATGTAAATTTCCTCTCGAAAGTCCTCAAATGGGTGCACTGTTCAATCACTCAATTACACTCGCAACTCGCAATACATGTGTTCACAGTCATTGTGTCCAACGAGGAGGAACGGTAGGTCCGTTGTGCAATATTTGAAGACGTAACGTCTAACAATTCAAATTATGTCTTGTGTGAATGTGTTGTTTTGGTGTAGATTACTCATATTATTTGGAGGTGTGATGTTTTGTTGATAAATATTTTGTTGTCTTGCCATTATTTGTATTCTGAATTGTAAACATATTTGTGCATGCATGCAGTGTTCTTATTTTTACATTAAGCTAATAGCTGTATTTTACTGAAGTATGTGCTCTCAAAATAGGTGAATAGGTAGCCCAATAAGATTTTGTCTCCGATGTCTGACAAGCCTGCATTAGATAGCTTATCGAATTGGTGTGATTTCAAATCTGTATTCAGTGTGTATGACCAAGAATGAGTTCCGAAAGAATGTAAATTGGACATTTTTCTTATGTTAAGAATGATAGTTAATGTTGATGAAGATTCAACGAAAGAAAAATGCAGAAATTAACATAAATATGGAGAGATATAAAGCATGTTTCTTTTATTGCTATTTTGAATTAAGATCTCCTTGGTAAGTTTGTCCAAAGCAGAAGGTAAAAGCAGAATACATGGAAGAGGGAAGAAAGAAGAAGAAAATTAAAGATGATCTGTAAGAGTACATGGTATTATTTTTTTTCATGTCATGGCAAATAAACTAGATGAAATAAATTTGTCAGGGGGTATTACAACAAGGTGGAGTGACAATTTCCTTTTAAAAACAAAATGATTGCAAAACATAAGAAAGGCAATATAGGTGCGGCAAACTGGAAAGACCTCTGACCGTAAGTCTTGGTTTTAACGGAGTACTGCACTAAAAGGTTCCTTGAATTTGAACGAAGGACCCGAGGTGATTTATACTAACTAAGTTCTTAGTACGGAAGATGTTAATCATCGTGGTAGTAGTATCGCTAGATGGCATTGGCCATCGGAGAATGGCTGCTAGCTTGCGGGCGAGAGTTACGTTAGATCTAACGTAACTCCGGGCATGCGCAAAGCCGTGAAGTCTCTGAAAGAAGATAGCGCCATTACCGGTACTATTTTGCCTACTGACAAAGGCCGCGCAAGCGTGGTATTAGATACCTCCACTTACCGTGCTAAGATGTCCAAACTTATTACGTCAGGCCCTTACCGCGCCTTACGAAAGGACCCTACCGATTGTCTCGCCCGCAAGCTAGCAGCCATTCTCCGTGGCTTCCACAAGAATGGTGATATCGATGACGCGACGTACAGGGTTCTTAGGCCCTCGCAGAAGCAACCTAGAATTTATGGATTACCGAAAATCCACAAGCCCGATGTTCCGCTGCGCCCGATTGTTTCGTGTGTGAGCTCTTTTGCCTACAACGCTTCTAAATTCTTAGCTGACATACTCTCGCCGCTTATTGGTCATAACCGTTATGCAGTCCGCAACTCCGCTTCTTTTGTCGATTTCTTGCGCAGCGAGACCATACTTGATCACGAAGTCATGGTCTCTTTCGATGTCGTGTCCCTGTTTACCAATGTACCTGTCGAAGCAGCATGCGATGTCGCCTTTCAGCGCCTGAATGCCGACGCTACCTTGCCCGACCGTACTGACCTTTCTCCCGCCCAGGTCACAGAACTTCTTGGTTTCGTGTTGAAGTCCACGTACCTTATGTACGACGGACTCTTCTATGAACAACAAGAAGGCGCGGCCATGGGAAGCCCCGTTTCTGCCGTTATTGCTAACTTGTACATGGAATCCTTTGAGGAAGACGCGCTCAACGCTTGTCCGCCCGAATTCAAGCCGAGTATTTGGAAACGCTATGTCGATGATACCTTCATTGTAACTAACAGATCCGCTACCGATTGCCTTTTGAATTATGTGAACGCGCAGCAGCCGTCTATCCGTTTCACTATGGAGACGGGAGACAATAGCCGCATCGCCTTTCTCGATACACTGGTGCACCGCGACAGTGAGGGCCGTCTCACCACCACAGTGTACAGAAAGCCCACGCACACCGACCAATACCTAGCTTACGATTCGCATCATCAACAATCCGTCAAACGCGGGGTCGTTAAATGCCTTTATGACATGGCATCGCGCATTGTTTCTAAGCCGCACTGCACTTCCATTGAGAAACAACGCATTGCTTCCGCTCTAGTTTCCAATGGTTACCCGCGCTCTTTCCTCAACCGCGTGACCAAGAGGAAGAACTCTACCGACAAAGAGATTATGCAGTACAAGTCTACCGTTGTTCTACCGTTTGTCGATTCGATTTCCCGCCAGCTTCGTCGACGTTTAGAGAAGCATAGCATACGCGCAGTTTTCAAGTCCGACACTACCATTCGTAAGCAGCTAGTGCGCCCTAAGGACCCCGCGATACTTGACAGACTCGATGGCGTTGTCTACAAGATTCCATGCGGGACTTGTCACAAGGTGTACATCGGGGAAACGGGTAGACCCGTCAGCGAAAGAATGGTAGAGCACCGCAGAGATGTCAAGCATCGGCGCATAGATAGTTCGGCAGTCGCAGAGCATGCTTGGAATGCAGATCACCCTCCCAATTGGGACGCGGTAAGCTGCATAGCGCGGGATAAGCACTGGTACACACAGCGTGTTAAAGAGGCTATCCAAATCCGCTTACATCCGAATAACATCAATAGGGATAATGGCATTGAGATCCCCGAGGAATGGCTTCCGACCATCCGCCGCCCTGCGCCACCCGCGACCACCCGTAACTCTCTGCTTGACTGCCTTCCGACGCCCGCTTCTAACCACAGTAGCAATTTTGCAGCTACCGCCAGTGTTCGCCCGCCCGCGCCGCCGCCGCCAACCGAGGGGCTTTCCCCGACGTCCGCTACCGGATGTCGCACCGTCCGCGGCTAGTAATTGGTCGAGTGCGCCGACTAATTGCAGCGCGGCGGTTCCGGCACCTTCGGAACGCAGCTTACGCTATAAAAGACGCGCGCAGCGACTATTGTCCACATTGCCTGACGAAGACTAGCAGTAGCGGTCGAAACGTCGCAATCTCCAGTTTGCCTTTTTGTGAGACAACAGATTACTACTCTAGCAATAATAAGTTCTTGAATATAGTCAGGAGAATTTCCATATAAACATCTACAGCTGTATATGAAATGACTAAAATCTTAAACATAATTCGCTTATTTACAGGCAACCAATGTAAGTTATGCAAAACAGGACTTATGGACTCACATCTTTTAGTACATGTTATCAAGCGAGCAGCAGAATTTTGTATGTGTTGTACCTTACTTAATAATACATCAGGAAGACCAAATAAGATACTATTACAATAATCAATGTGACTTAAAACAAAAGCAGGGACAAGTCTCTCAGTAGTATTTTTTATCCAAAAAATATTGTCTATTCTTCCCTATCTTATAGAGACCAAATGACGCATTTTTACACATATTACGTACATGATTTACTAATGACAAATTCTCATCAAATAACACACCTAAATTTTTAACACACTTTGTGGGTTGTAGTGAGCATTCATTAAACAAAACAGATGGTATTATATTTTTTGTTCCAAATCGAGAAGACAAATGAAAGAATTATGTTTTCTCAGCGTTCAATCGTAACAAATTACATGATGACCACAATTTGATATCTACTAAACATGACTCTAACTGAGGAATAACTAATGGTAGGTCTGAATGTTTAAGCGTATAAAGCTGAGTATCATTAGCATAGACCACATAACCAAAACCATAACTCTGCAAAATTGTCTCTAATGGGAATGAATACAAAGTAAAAAGTATAGGAACCATCACAGATCCTTGCGGTACACCCTGGCGTATGATACGTTGGTTTGAAACCTCATCATTGATTACAACATGTTGATACATGTATCTATTTGCAACATAAGTATGGAGCCAATTCAATGAACTGCTCTTGAATCCAAAGCTAAATTGTAGTTTTCGAAGAAGTATTTCGTGGCTAATTGAGTCAAAAGCAGCGGATTTTACTGATATCCGACTTTTAACATTCTCTTCGAGAAAAGGTTTAGCATCATTAAATACTAGCGTGAGATAACACTGGCATTCTAATGCAGAAACAGGCACCAGGTGCATCATGGGACGACTTCCTTATAAGCGGTGTGGAGGATTGCACAACATTTAAAAAGTCCATATGTTCATATAGATCTTGAGTAATTTTTAGTCTACTCTTATTTTTTATTATGGGGGGGGGGGGGGGGGGGCGAAGCATGAAAATTGTACACGAATTGTTTCTTCAAAGGAAATATGCAATTTTATACAGAATTGACCAATCATAATCACCTTTTTATTCCTTCCTTTGTTGGTTTGTTCCCACTGATGCCACGATGTTGCCAGGATGTAGAGTTGGAAGATAATGAAAACAGCACCAACAGCAAGGAGGGTGACCAGTGTCAGCTTCACCTGGATCCTTACCATGCTTGATGGCAAGGAGTCAGACTCTGCTAAAAAACATCAAGCGCAGAACAAAATATACTTTCACTCTCTCGTTTCCAGGCCAGTTAAACCCCACTGACTTAAAACATGATATTGACTTAAAATGTGTCATGTGCCTATGGAAGTGGGAGGGTTAAGAAGTCCAACCTGTGTCTGTACATGTATGGGTCAATAGTCTGAAATCGTATATTTTCGTGTCCCTATAGTTCCATGTAATATAATTTATCAGATATTAAATTGTTAAATTGCTAAATTTGCGAATATTCCAGATTTGTGAAATTCGCAAAATAAAAAAAATGTGATATATATGGCGTATACAGTAATTAAACAATTTAACTTAAATGTCAATTCAAAACTCCAAATGAGATGTGACCATTTTAGGCAGGACAGCTACATACAGTTTAGATGAAATTAAGAACTTAGATTTATAGCACACTAGTCAGTAGACTGAAAAATCAGTCTCTGTAGGACGTTGGATCCGCTGAGATTGCATCTGGCTCCTCTGAACGCCCTATCTAGAGACTGAACATTGCACCTGTACACTGTATGGCGATCGATGCAGGTCGCCATTTTGAATATGAAAACGCTAATGTTAATGCATACATGAATAAGTAATTTCACACATGCGCACATTTTTTTCCCGCTCGTTTGAGGTGTTAAAATTTTAGACGAAGTAGCTATGATAATCTCAGAATACGTTTTCCCATAGACCTTCTACTCAAGCATTGAACTTGTACGGTTACTACGGTGTAGAAGATCGCCAATGCGCGTTTGGTGTGCATATACCGTCTCTATTCGGGGGTAAGTCCAAAAATGTAATTTCGATTAAAGAATGCCCCGAATGAGATGGTTATTCCTGTCTAACTAGTCAGTAGTCACTACAACTAGGCCTAGCCCAGGTCTAGAGTTTAGTCTAGCCTTAGTCTTGAAATGATATCTTTATTTTGCAATCTATCATATTGTGAAATGTGTTTGCAGCCACGCCCACGGGTACAGATGCCACAACCTGGCACGGCACAACGAACTATTGTCCATAGACTGTGTACAACGGATAGATCGTCCGCGCACAGCGATTCGGAGACCGCTGATTGGGTAATCGCGCAGATCACGTCATGACCACGTGGTTGCCTTCCGACTGCGTGTGGAAGTATCGATAGCGATAACGATATCCGGTCACATTGTGTACGCAGGAAATGGTCTTGGTTCGTGATCGGATCGCTCCAGTATCGATCGAAAATTATCGAAACTCTGCAATTTCATGCATATTGACTGACGGTCCTAAAACCCGGAAGCCTATTGACTTTGTACACGTTGCGATAGACTCTACAAATTCCAACAAACACGATGCGGGGGTGACGCTAATTCGTACGATTTTCACGGAAAAGCAAGAAGCAATCGAAATTCGCTTACCTGTGCGGTATCGGTGAGAAAATAGATCCTCTGAGAATACCTTTCAAAATTCATATATAATATAGGAAAGTGAAATTCTAGGTCGATTTTGGTACAAGGTGATAGAGAATTTTACACTTGTTTTGGTGGAATACTGTGTGGGGACATAGAAGGCTTGCACTGCGCATGCTTACTATATTTTCATTCATAAGTTGGCTCTCGGCAGTGGCTGGATGACATCATGTAATAAGCAAAAATGGACACGACCGCTAGCGACCACGCTCCGCTATCCGTTGTACACAGTTGTTCGTTGTGCACGGCCATAATGGACAACCAACACTATGGCTCAAAGGTATTATTGGCAAAAGGGAAAGGGAAGAAAGGGAAGGAGCCACAGTTTTAAGCCGTGGTATATTTTGTCCAGTTCAGATGAAACAAGGTGCTTTAACCTAAAAAGCATCGTGTTTCATGCTGAACTGGACAAATATACATACCACGGTTCAAAACTGCGGCTCCTTCCCTTTCTTCCCTTTCCCTTTACCTGTGCCAATACATGTGCATGTAGACAAAATTAATTGTCTCCTTCGGGACATTTTTTAGTTCTCACTGAAATGTCATTTTTGGACGCTCCGAGGCGAGGTCGAGGAGCCAGATGCAATCTCAGCTCAGTGGATCCAAAACTAAAGGCAAAAGTTCAGAGATAGATTTTTTTTCGGTCTAGCTCAGCTGAACCCTGGAGTAGACTAGAGCTCAAACAAAAAATCACTCTTTTCTACAGTTGTAGGCGTGTTAGACAGGAATAATAACCGTCTTATTCGGGGCATTCTTTAATCGAAATTACATTTTTGGACTTATCCCTGAATAGATACAAAAGATATAGGCCTAGGCTAGGGCGTTCAAAAATTCAGAGGAGCCAGATGCAATATCAGCGAATCCAACGTCCTACAGAGACTAATTTTTCGGTCTAGTTAGCGAGTAGTCAGGTCGTTGCCGTTGGCGTTGGATCCACTGAGATTGCATCTGAGTCTTCTCAACGCCTAGGCCTAGCCCCGGGACTGCTCCCGCGCAGCGGGAGCAGCGTGAGCGGGCTGGTCGCAGTATAAGAATACTGCAATTGCAAACATGACATTTTTCAAAAAGTGAAGTTTAATATTCGCAGGAAACAAGTTTATACTCACGAAAATACCCATTCAGAGATGTGAATACACGAAGAGATGCGAGATTTCCATCTGCGACCAAAACTATAGCCCAGTCACCGGTACAGTGCCTTGTACTGTTGTTGACACTTTTGATTTACGACCAACTCAACTGGGAGCCGCCATGATTTTCAGACATTATAGTCGAGTTGATAATGAATCAAAATCAGCTTCCTTCTCAAAAACCTTTCTAAGTAGTAATTAAATATATTCACTATTATATTTACATTTTTATTAATTTATTGATATTTGTTGAGTTTTAGATTTTATATTATGCAAATATTTATTGTAACTATTCTGCCAATTATTATTTCTGTCATCATCGATGTTGAAAATGTTGAGCGGAGCTAGCTGCCACGTACGGCCGGACGGAGACACTTGGAAATTCACACACTCGTCTCAGCTGCTCAGCTCAAAATATGTCTACGTAGCGTTGGTGAGATTCCACGCCTGAAGTCTGGGCCAGATTTGCCAACGTTCCGTTGCACGTTGAATGCCGGCGGCGCGCAGTGCAAGTGAGCTGCAACAACTCAATTCTCAAGATGTCGTCAAGCAAAGATGCATACCGCGAAGCCGGTCGGCTTTTATTTCTCTGTGTTATGTGGTACTTTAGCAGTTTAGGACAAAATGTAATCAACAAGCACTTATTTCAGGACTTTCCTTATCCAACGACGGTTTCTATGTGTCATATGCTTGCAGTTGCAATACTTTTGGAACCTGTGTTAAGACTGTGGAACGTGCCTGCTCCAGAGGTTATTAATAGAAGACATTTCTGTGTTTTGATTTTACCACTGGCGTTTGGGAAGTTCTTTTCTTCAGTTTCTGCGGAATTTAGTATACTCAAGGTATCTGTTTCCTTCGCACATACAGGTAATTAAAGATTTGTGTTTACGTCTTGAGAAAGAAGTTACATTTTATGTAGTCTTAGACTTACATTAACATAGTAATGACATGTTTAAAATATACCTTTCTTGTCAATGTCAATGACAAATTGATTTCAAGAAAAGGAGTTACCGGTATTTCAAAAACTGTTCTTGTTGTCAATACAACCTTGAAGAAATCTTGATGTTCTTGTGCATTTTGATCACTAAAACTTTTTACCAGCCCCTAAATGAAAAAAAAACAAAAACATATAGTCTACTGACTTATTAGGCCGGGACCTCAGCCTTCGCAATATTAGAACTGGAAAAAAAAAAGTGGAAACTTTAGATTAAAACTGAATTATAACATGGGCCATTTAACTAGTTGAGATGCAAGACTCGACATCGCAGTAGCACTTCATCACATCTCTCCGCACCAAAGTGATGCGTTGGAGTGCTTGTTGACTGGGCTCAATCTGGTAGTGCTGTGTGATTTTGTATTTATTTAGCTTACAGAACCCAGAAAACAAATATCCGAGTCCCAACGTCTTTTCAAAATATAAGATTGACTTTTAAAACTAGAAGACAAGTGGAGCTTCTAACCGGTAATAAATATTTTTTTCTACGAGCGGATGAACTTTTGGGTACCAGCTTCAAAAATGTAATGCTGCAAAAATGTGCAAATAAAACATGAGCTACATTGTATGAATGTAGAGTTCAGTTATCTTCAGTGCCCTGAAGCATCACTTTGAAGGAAGAAGAAGAAAAGGAAGGGTTTTTTTTTCTAAAAATGATATAGATTATTCTTTCCATGCATGAGTTCATTGATTTAGTACTGTAATGTTTTGTCTCAATATTTTTTTTCATCTGCAGTTAAAGCAACAATGCCTATTTTCACAGTTGTGTTGTCAAGGTTCCTTCTAGGAGAAAAACAAACAACAAAGGTGAGTGATGTTGGAAAGTTACAACTGTTGTAAAAACTTTTGAACAAAAAGATGAAGTTCACATACTGTTGTAAAAACCTTTGAACAAAAAGATGAAGTTCACATACTGCTTGTTTGATGTGGGTGCCTCCAACCAACCAGTCCCCTTGTTTTCTTTTGAATATATATTCGCACCAAGATGGTCAGCTAAGATACTGAAATTTCACCTTCATTTCAATTTATTGTACTAGGGAGGTGTTAGGAAGGAGAAGAAACTCGAGCATAATACATTCAAACATCTGTATAGGTTCTATAGCGTGTGTGTTCTAAAGCGTGGGTTCTAAAGCGTGCTCATGAATGTCAAAAGCACTCCATAATCATGACAATGCCTCTATTGTCAACTTGAAAGGAAATTTCTTTAATTGCCCTTATGTCTCAAGAAGCTTTGTTTTTGACAATTTTTTTTGCAAACTATATGGAAGTTTTAGGGCAGATTATGACAGATCCTTTACTCTGATTTTGTTTCGAAAAGTAATGAGGAATCATTAAAAAATCAGACATGTAAGATATTTGAATTACTTACAAAATTGACCAATTTCTTCACTTTCCGACATCGTGTGCATTTGTGGGATTCAACCATTCTCAAAATGATATATTTAGCTGTGTATTATGATTAACATGTGCGTTTGCATGCAGGAGAGATATTTTGCTTGAAAAACTTGTTTATTGAGTTTGCTGATACCTGTTATGTTCATTGAAGTATTAATGCCATTAACAGAACGGGACAAGCGAAGTGAGATTGTACATTTCTTTTGTTCTCTCTGAGAAGCCGTTGCCACACAATCATGTTCATGATTGGTCAAACACCTGAACAGCACCTGTTGAGAACACATAACTTTTCAGCAGCGTAGCACATGGGTTCAAAGAAAGAAAGTTGCTTCATATCCTTCCATAACACATCCCTTATTGCACTCTGTGAAAATCTATTTTTGTATTGAAGGTTAGCAAGAAACTTTTGGAGAAACCATGCTTTTTCACATTTTTGCATTTAAGGGGTAACGTGCCGCTGTCACATATTTGCGACCAAACTGCAATAGAGAAAACCTCGGGCACAGAGGGGTTCTACCCCCAGCAGGTTAAGAGTTAAAGTGGCCCCTGTGGCTATTGGCTAATGTTTGATATCTCTGTCAATCTGGCGAATGCAGAAACTAATGAAAGTATGAACACAAATACATTTTTGTTTCAGGAAAATATCATATGAAAACTAATTGCTGAAAGTTATAAGCGCTAGTCTGGTTCTCAGGCTGTTTGACATTTTTAATTTCAGTTTATATTTGCGTTTAACATTGAGAAGCTCATTTTGCTCTTCCTTTCTTGAAGTGACAAAGAACTTGGGAAGAGTTTCTTTTTGGTCAGACACCCAAAGTGATTAAAAAATATATGCAACTCAGAATAATGTATAAGTGGTGTATTAGATAGTTTGAGGATTATAGTTTATTTTTTATTTTTAAAGAAAATTGAAATATACAGGACCCTTGTGATTAGAGTAAGTGTGACCCTAGTGTCCTAGAGTTAGCGTGACCCCGGTGTCGAGGATTTTGGTTTGGAATGATCAAATTAGTTTAAATAACACACATTTTGAGTGGCTGTCCCAAAAGGAAGTCTTTCCAAGAGCTAAAGAGTGATTAGGCTAGTACAGCCATGTCTGATGATTGTAGTTTGGATTGTCCCTAACAGCATGGAAGCCAGGTTATATCCTATCCTGTTAGGCTTTGAATACTCTTCAAATAAATTGAATCATATGTACTGGGAAACTACTGTACATGTATACATGTACAACTCCATATCAACCTGGTTAGCTGTGGCTACATGCACTTGTCTATAGATGTGTAATAGTACATATTGAGACATCCACATCGTTCATAGTAATCTAAACATGCATTGCACAGTATTCTGCAAATTCCTTTCAGACTTTCCGCTTTGGTGAATAAAAGATGAGGTTAGGAGAATGATATGATTTTATAATGCCTTTGTCATGAAAGCATTCAATAGACCATACTGGTACATCAAGCACCATGTTGCTTTATTTATGGTACAGTGGAGTCTGAGATCAAATGCACAGTGATTGCAATGAAATGCAATCAGCTCCATACATTGACTGCAATCTGACTGCAATAGATTGCAATCAGCTGTAATGTTGATCTCAGGCCCAACTGTATGTTTCTATGTAGACTATCAATAAAGCACCATGGTACTTATGGTGCTTTATTGATGGTCTATTGAATGCTTTCATGTACAGATTATCATTTAAGATGCAGGGCACACAGCCCTTGTGCACTATACATGTAGCTTTATACTTCAGATTTCAATTTCCATAGTGGCTCTTTAATTGTTCACAAGTCCTTGGTACTAACAGGTGTTGTATATTTAATGTAATACAAGTACGAAAAAAAAAATGACTGTTGAATCTAATGTATAAAATATCTTGTTCTGTGGACATGCACCAGCCATGCGCATTCAAGGGCATTATATGAATTTTGTTTGTACATATGCGTCCAGCTGTATATAAATGACTTTTGTTCATGGTCTCTATTGTGCAGGTCTATTTATCATTAGTACCCATTATCTGTGGAGTGATGATTGCGACGCTAACGGAGCTGTCCTTTGATATGCTGGGCCTTGCTGCTGCTCTCACATCCACGATCACCTTTGCCCTCCAAAATGTCTACTCCAAGAAGGTTTGTCCTCTTCCCCATATCCCCATCCTCTCTCTCTTTCTCCTATTCCTCTGTTTTCCCCTTTTCTCACCTCCCCTCCCTCTCTCTTTCTCCTCTTTCTCCTTTTCCCCGCTTTCCCCTTTCCTCACCTCACCCTCCCTCTTTCTTTCCCTTTTCTCTCTCCCAAATATCTGCTCCAAGAAGGTATGATGTTTGTCCAAGCTCCTCCTGTCCCCTATCTCCCCTCTCCTCTATCTACTCTATCTCCCCTCTCCCCTGTCCCCAATCTCCCCTCTCCCCTGTCCCAAATCTCCCCTCTCCCCTGTCCCCTATCTGCCCTCTCCCCTGTCCCCAATCTCCCCTCTCCCCTGTCCCCAATCTATCCTCTCCCCTGTCCCCTATCTCCCCTGTCCCCTATCTCCCCTCTCCCCTGTCCCCTATCTCCCCTGTCCCCTGTCCCCAATCTCCCCTCTCCCCTGTCCCCAATCTCCCCTCTCCCCTGTCCCCTATCTCCCCTGTCCCCTATCTCCCCTCTCCCCTGTCCCCTATCTCCCCTCTCCCCTGTCCCCAATCTCCCCTCTCCCCTGTCCCCAATCTCCCCTCTCCCCTGTCCCCTATCTCCCCTGTTCCCTATCTCCCCTCTCCCCTTTCCCCTATCTCCCCTGTTCCCTGTCCCCTATCTCCCCTCTCCCCTGTCCCCAATCTCCCCTCTCCCCTGTCCCCAATCTCCCCTCTCCCCTGTCCCCAATCTCCCCTCTCCCCTGTCCCCTATCTCCCCTCTCCCCTGTCCCCAATCTCCCCTCTCCCCTGTCCCCTATCTCCCCTCTCTCCTGTCCCCAATCTCCCCTCTCCCCTGTCCCCTATCTCCCCTGTTCCCTGTCCCCTATCTCCCCTCTCCCCTGTCCCTAATATCCCCTCTCCCCTGTCCCCAATCTCTCCTCTCCCCTGTCCCCAATCTCCCCTCTCCCCTGTCCCAAATCTTCCCTCTCCCCTGTCCCCAATCTCCCCTCTCCCCTGTCCCCTATCTCCCCTCTCCCCTGTCTCCAATCTCCTTTCTCCGCTGTCCCCAATCTCCCCTCTCCCCTGTCCCCTATCTCCCCTCTCCCCTGTCCCCTATCTCCCCTCTCCCCTGTCCCCTATCTCCCCTCTCCCCTGTCCCCTATCTCCCCTGTCCCCTATCTCCCCTCTCCCCTGTCCCCTATCTCCCCTGTCCCCTGTCCCCAATCTCCCCTCTCCCCTGTCCCCAATCTCCCCTCTCCCCTGTCCCCTATCTCCCCTGTCCCCTATCTCCCCTCTCCCCTGTCCCCTATCTCCCCTCTCCCCTGTCCCCAATCTCCCCTCTCCCCTGTCCCCAATCTCCCCTCTCCCCTGTCCCCAATCTCCCCTGTCCCCTGTCCCCAATCTCCCCTGTCCCCTGTCCCCTATCTCCCCTCTCCCCTGTCCCCAATCTCCCCTCTCCCCTGTCCCCAATCTCCCCTCTCCCCTGTCCCCTATCTCCCCTCTCCCCTGTCCCCAATCTCCCCTCTCCCCTGTCCCCAATCTCCCCTCTCCCCTGTCCCCTATCTCCCCTCTCCCCTGTCCCCTATCTCCCCTCTCCCCTGTCCCCAATCTCCCCTCTCCCCTGTCCCCAATCTCCCCTCTCCCCTGTCCCCTATCTCCCCTCTCCCCTGTCCCCAATCTCCCCTCTCCCCTTTCCCCTATCTCCCCTGTTCCCTGTCCCCTATCTCCCCTCTCCCCTGTCCCCAATCTCCCCTCTCCCCTGTCCCCAATCTCCCCTGTCCCCTGTCCCCAATCTCCCCTCTCCCCTGTCCCCTATCTCCCCTCTCCCCTGTCCCCAATCTCCCCTCTCCCCTGTCCCCTATCTCCCCTCTCCCCTGTCCCCAATCTCTCCTCTCCCCTGTCCCCTATCTCCCCTCTCTCCTGTCCCCAATCTCCCCTCTCCCCTGTCCCCTATCTCCCCTGTTCCCTGTCCCCTATCTCCCCTCTCCCCTGTCCCTAATATCCCCTCTCCCCTGTCCCCTATCTCCCCTCTCCCCTGTCCCCAATCTCTCCTCTCCCCTGTCCCCAATCTCCCCTCTCCCCTGTCCCAAATCTTCCCTCTCCCCTGTCCCCAATCTCCCCTCTCCCCTGTCCCCTATCTCCCCTCTCCCCTGTCCCCAATCTCCTTTCTCCCCTGTCCCCAATCTCCCCTCTCCCCTGTCCCCTATCTCCCCTCTCCCTTATCCCCTCTCTCCCATCTCCCTTATCTCCCCTCTCCCTCTCCCCTATCTACCCTCTCCTCTCCTCTGTCTCCTATCTCCCCTCTTCGCTATCTCCCCTCTCCCATTTATCACCTTTCTCCTCTCCCCTTTCTCCCTTATCTCCCCTCTCCCCTATCTTCCCTCTCCTCTATCTCCCCTCTCCCCCATACACCCTCTCACCTTTCTCTCCTCTCCCTTATCTTCCCTCTCCCCTATCTCCCCTCTCCCCTTTCTCTCCTCTCCCCCTTCTCCCCTCTCGCTTTTCTCCTGTTTCTCCCGTTTCTCTCATTTATTTTCCTATTGTCTCTGAAAGAGTACTTTGAATCTTGTCCTCTCCACTCTATGTTCTTTCTTTTCCCATTCCCTCTCGGAACAGCTCTTTTCAGTTAGAGCTATTCCAAAAGACTAACTCAACAGACCTTTCAGGGACTTAGATGATACACATGGTGTACTTTGAAACTCATTGATAACTATTGTTTGTATATGTGTAGATGAATTTTGATGCCTTTTCATGTTTAAGATGACTGATGGCAGTGGTACAGATTACATGACCTGTAATCCTTACATTATCATTCTACAGTGACTACATTATTTTTATCTGGTTTGTGTTTGATTTCATGCTGACAGGAAGAATTCATTATCTTACAAATATGAAACCTTTGATATCCTTTGATAACCTTTGAGATTCAGACTGGTAATGATGACTGAACAATTAGAACTGCCATAGTTATGTGTCTCATAAACTTTGCTGCTACTGTCCATCATGTCTGATGTTGGTTTATAGCAGGGGGAAAAATACATGAGGGCTCAGGGCGATTTTGCCCCTGAAAAATGCTTAGAAGAGCCCTGGAAAATGTTAAAACAGCCCCCCAAATTCCCATAGACACAATGCAAGATTGTAGCCAAATCGCCCAATGTGCTCAAAAAGTAGCCCCCGAAAATTTTTGAATTCATTTTTCCCCCTGGGTTATAGAACATGTATAAATACACAACTGAATGATTGAATATCGATTGATTAATTTACAACCATTTTGCAGGCTTTGAGAGATCTGAATATCCACCATCTACGGCTGCTACTAATGCTGGGTCAGCTCGGGTCTCTAATGCTTCTACCCATCTGGGTCTTTCTGGACTTCAGGAGAATTATTGTGGATAGGAAAACGGTGAGTTTTTACTGCCCAGATAGCGCACTGATTTAAAATAAGGTTAGATTTTTCGAATCCCTAGCGTAAATTCAGGCCAAACTTTTCAGTGTGGAAGTTTTTTTTCCCTGCGGATTAAGTGAATTTGAGTGACTGTACACACCGAGCCTGTTTGCTGCAAATTTACTTCCCGATTATTGAAACCTAGGTTAGATTGAAACCCCTTTTTTTTATGACTTCAAGCCATAGTGGTTCAAGTAAAATTTCTTTTCCCTGTAGCTGAAGTATGTTTGCTGGCTAGACACTGCTGAGCTGGTTCACTGCAAGTTTTCTCCTGCCCCCTTTGTATTGACTTGAAGCCACAGTAATCAGGGACTCAGGGTCAGAGTTTCTGTCCATGTATCCAGTGGCCTAACACACCTAGGCTGCTTTCTGCCAGTGGCTTGATCTAAACCTAAGATGAATTGAAAGCTCCTTTAATTCCGTTGTGCAGTCTAATTGTTCTTTTCTCCTTGTCCTTGCAGCTAAAGCACATCAGCTGGCCGAACACGTTGACCCTGCTCAGTGCTAGCGCCCTGCTCAACTTCTCCCAGAACATCTTTGCCTTCAGCGTGCTCCACCTGGTCACGCCGCTCAGCTACTCCATTGCCAACGCCTCCAAACGGATCTTCGTGGTCATGATGTCGCTGGTCATGCTGCGCAACCCTGTCACACCGCTTAATGTTGTGGGCATGACAACTGCTCTGCTGGGCGTCACATGCTACAACCTGGTAAGCTGGTGGTCTTGGGAACTGGTCGTGGGACATGCGCACGTAATTCTCTTAAACACATATTGGGTACCATCCCATAATGCACTGCCCAACGACATCCAGATGTTTCTTGCAGTCATGCCTACATCCAATCTCATACACTAATACACTAGACCAGGGCTCATGTTATAGAGAGTTGCAATCAATCTGAATCAATCACAAGGCGGATCCCCTATGTCGAATGTACCGAGTTACTTTTGATATCCATCGCAAGCCTAGTTACGATCAATTACAATTCTTTATAGCCTTGTTCATATACCAAATACCGCTTTTTTTACCGATGCACATCGATAAGCAAGTTTCCAGCGAGCCGCAAAAGCATCGTTCATATACACCCCAAAAGCCGTAATATTGCGGTGTTTTGGACAGCTGGACTCTCTCCAAACTGATAGTGAGATGTTTCGCTCAGCCATACGAACGGTAGGATTAGCGACCCACATGCCAGAGCGTGATGCAAAAGGCGCAACATTTACACCTATTTTGCGGACGCAGTTTGTAAGATTCGCTTACAGCAAATTTGCGGTTTTATTACTAGGTCTTGATCCGCGAAAAAGCAGCAAAAAAAGCGCAAAAAAGGAGGAAGCAAATACCGCATTATTTAAGCGATTCCCGTTCATATATGCAGCTATCGGTAATGCATCAGCAAAATTGCCGCAAATGTTGCGCCTTTTTCGGGGATAGGCGGTGTATATGAACGGGGTTTATGAAACAAGGCCCAGAAGCGAAAATGACAGGAAGCAAAAATCTGAATTTTGGTGTGTGGTGCATCATGGGATGACTTTTCCTTAAATGTGGTATTGAGTATAAGCTTCTTGATAAGTTTTCATAGATGATCACAGTCTGGCATGGGGTGAAGGGACTAGGCTGTTGATATCCACATCACTACAGGTTTCCCCCCTGCTTTGTCCCCAAGGTATGAAAGGAGAGATTCTGAAACTAAATTATACCCCTAACCCTAGGCCTAACATTTTAATTTGTTAAAAAAAAATTATGAGCAGCATTTGGATTGGACCAAGCAATATCTTGGAACTCAAAGTTCTTTGCCCAAAGAAAATAGCCACTACAATTCTGCTGGTATGTATCTTCACTTGGCAATCATTCTGTTAGCAAAATTACAATAACAGATAATGATTCCCGTTACCGATAACAACTATGACATACATTGCACTGCAGGCACAGAGCTGCTGTGTGCCACATTGTTGCACAGGCGATGTAACTTTCGCCGGGCTTTGTGATCAATTACTCTTACTTTTTAAGATAAACGTATGCATATTGATAGAGCAGTTGTGCAAACAACTAGGAAAACATTAGATATCCATATCATTCAATAAAAGGTGGTTGTATTCCATATTTGTGAGCCATACAGGTGTCCATTTCAATCAATGAAACATGGCTGTATTTCGTATTCATGAGCTGAGCTATTCTAAGCGATTGTTTACGTAGCAACAGCTGGGTGCAAACAGCTGCTGTCCTTACGATATTTGTCCTTTACACAAGAGAGAAAAAGACATTGAATGTGAATTTCCTTGATTTATTATGGTACCTTTTCCAAAATATCAGGGTGCTGTAGGAAGGTGGATTGATATGAAATTTTTATTTTCATCATGTCAATGCATAAAGGTCAGGACCACATTGCATATAGGTTTTCAATTTTGTAACTTACCATCAGTGGTAACAGCCATGGCAACAGATGAAATTATGAGAGATCATTAGCTGTTGCCATGGTCGTTACCATTGATGGTAAGTTACAATAATTGAAAACCTATTTGCAACAGCGAAAAAATGATCATGATAAAAAAGAATTATAGTGATTATGAAAACTTGAACTTTGAAAAATAGAGGACATTGCTAAACATAGGTTAACATGAAAACATACTCTGGAACCTAATATATACAGGCATTTGAAGTTTGTCCAATAATTCATGTAATTGCCCGCTTGTGCAAGTTGGAGCTCAGTCAATGCATGAGAGTATCGTTTGAACGCTTTGTGGTCTAAAGGTGAGAGCATTTGACTAGAGATGCTGGGTTTGAGCCCGGGGTGGTGCGTACACCCTCGGATAAGGTGTTCATGCTTGTCCCTCTTAGTTTCTAGGGCTGAATGTGGTTGCTTGGCTGAAGCCAGCTTGATAATCAATCAAGGTACTATACAAAATCGTAATTACTATCGTGATTGAATCTAAAATGTTTTGATAAGAGCTTGGTACTGTTTTTGAAGTTTTATCTTGTTAAATCCATACGTCAATGAATCAATCTTCCTTCTGCCCTCCTCGTGTTGATGTCTTATGAAGCAGTCTTGATTTACTCTTGCTACTCCTTCAGATTTCTTCCTGACCTCGTCATGATACAGTTTCAAACTCCTTAACCATTTCATTTTCTGTGTATACATGTTTTCTTATGTGTGGAAGCGTACCAAGTCCATGTTTTCACAAAAACACAGGACCTCACGTAACTAGCACTAATTTGAACGCAGGTTTCAGTGTATGTGTTGCACGGTAAGTTTTAGACGTGTGATTAATATGTGAATCAATGAATTGATCAATTCATGCGCTCTCCCTCTGCAGGCCAAGTTTGACCAGAACCGCACCAAGAAGGCACTGCTGCCCATGATCGGCTCCGACCTGGTGGACGGCCGGCTGCTGAACGAGCAAGATAAGGTCAACGGCCACGCTAAGGCCTACAACGTATGACGCCAGCTGAGAAGGGGGATCAGCCCGACCCTCCGAGCAGGACGCACCGCCCAGGCCCAGGCCCAGGCCAGGATAATTGATGTCTAGGGGTCTGTTCACATAGACGCAGTTTGCTGCTCTCGTTTACCATATAGCGGCACTCCTAGGCTGTGGAGTGCATGGACACAGTTGGGTTTGCTACCACTGTGTCTGGTAGCAAAGACTAAGCCCTATGCCCACTTGCTTTGTGTGAGATTAAAGCAAGTGGGGAGAGTGTGTAGTCTGTGTTACCAGACTCGGTTTTGTCCTTGAACTCCACAGCCTAGATACCGCATGCAGGCTACCTACCATTGTGATGCTTTTGCATACCTGCCAACCATTCTGAATTTGGAGGGAAAATCCACTTTTTAAAATCTGTTAATACCTGACTGATGATCATAGATTTCTCCCTATTTATCCATAAAATGCAATGCCATAGTTTACAAAAAAAATATTAGTATAGAATACCAAAGTGGTGTCATTGTATGGGCATGTCGTCAAGACAACTAGTTCTAACCAACATTGCTCAAGTGAGACTTTCACAGGTCTGACAGTGTCTAGTGGGCTAGTGTGGGGCATTCCCAATAAGAGTCTCTGCTTTGATCAGTGATCACTGCTGTTCACTCTACCCTCATAGCTTAGCACCAGGGGCCGTATTCCATAAACATCTAAGAATTTTTGCTTAAGTCTAAGCAATTTGTCTTAGCCTTTTTCTTGTCTAAGAAATTTGTCCTAACGGTATTCCATAAACTTAAGCAATTTTTCTTAGGTTAGACGATTTGGCTAAGCCAAATCTTAAAATTCTTTGACGTCATGAGAAAATTGGTGACGTCACGCAACTTTCATCACACTCGTTCTCCCACGAACAGCTCCCCCGCGGTGAAAAGTCAATGCATTTTACGTGTTAAAGCAAAAATCGCACCAGCATTGAATTTACCGTTAAAGCTATGCATACCTTGTCTGTGGGCTCAATAGGATAGTTCCGATTTGCCATAGGGGCAAAGTCATCATAGATGAGATCAGTGATGTTAAACATACCGTGCCGACATTTCACCAGTACGAACGCAAGTTGCAAAACAGAGATATTTGGGACAAAATTTTGCAATTGTCAAATATGTACACATTTTGCCTAAGTTTTCTTCCGTTAATCTTGCATCTTGTTTACTAATGGCTATGCGTAAAAGAAATCGCGCATCCAACCTTTGACAATAAAATTAACGCGCAATAAGCAGAAATACGCGGTCATGCTGGTTATGGTGCAAGCGCGCGGTGGATGAAGCTGCCATACTGCGCGCAGCCACGCTGCCAGTCCAAATTTAAGACAACCCACAGCTGTCTTAAAGTTAGGGCAAAATTCTTAGCCATTTGTAGTTTATAGAATACTAAGTGCACAATTTTAAGAAAAGTTACTTAGCCATACATCCTAAATCTGTCTTAGCTAAGCAAAAAATCTTAGCCGAATTCTAAGACAAAACTCTTAGCCAAAATTTTATGGAATACGCGTTTTGGCTAAGAATTTTGTCTTAGACAGAAGATAAGACAAATTGCTTAGATTTTTTGACTTAAGCATGCTTATCTTGTTTATGGAATACGGCCCCAGTTGTCTTGACAGCATGCTAATTATCATATCACACTCCGGTTCTGTTCTGAATTTTACTGAAAAACATTTTGAATTTTCTGTTTGGGAAGGTTGGCAGGTATGCTTTTGTTGTACCCTTCACACGGTTTCTTTGCTCTTGCGATTTGGTGGACCGCCATGCCATTTAACACTTGCAAGTTTCTTGTTTTTCTTGGTGGAGGTGTGAAATGATAGACACTTCAGTGTGAACGCACCCTGAAGGTGTGTTCACACGGGAAGCAAATTGTCACTGCTGCCTATAGTCTGTTACAAGCCTAGTGTGGAATAGAGTCTTGTTTCTTTTCTATATATCACTGCTGTCACAAGAACCATGTCTGGATGCAAAGACTAATTCCTCCTTCCTCCTCCCTTAATAGTCTTTGTGTCCAGGCTGGGTTGTGGTTGCAGGAGTGAATTAGGAAGAAACAGCCCACAGTCTAGAGCCAAGACTAGCCTATCGGTGGCATTTTCCCGCTGTGGTTAAGAAAGGAAAGCACTCCAAGTAACGATTCATCATACCAAGGCGATTAACCACTTTTCTGGAGTGGAGGAACAATGTGAAGGCCCTGTATGATTGCAATCCTGGCAAGCGGTAGCACTAAACCAATCTCTGTGAACTTACCTTAGAACAGAAGAAGGAGAATGAGAAGATAGAAAATATCAACAGAGCATTGCTACATCAAGCTTCACAATGCTTATAGCTTACAGTTCGTGGTAACTTCCATAAAAACAACCTCAAAGCTCAAAGTGACTGGCTAATTCCTTTGTCAGCATTGTTAGCGTTGGTAACAGTGAATAAAGTACACAGAATTTAATTGCGATATAGTCCTACGAATGCAAAACAACAAGCCCCTGTGAACAATTATTTTTCTTAAGGAAATGGTTATTTTAATTCAGGGGGCTCATTTTGTGATATCAGGCTTGAATACTGTCCCTTGCACATAATCATCTTACCTTAACATTGGTTGTAGGTTGCACTAATCAAAAAGCTCTATGCAAGTTCTCTAGCAGGTATGACCATGTGTGTAAGCGGCTTATATTGTGGGCATAGTTGTGGACATAATTTTGAATTGGAAAAGAAAGATTACCATGCATTGATGTGAGGAAACTGGTGGTATTTTCTTATTCTCCTTCTTCTCACTTCTTCTTGTTAGTTTCTTTTCCCACACCCTGTAGCAACATATTATGTTTGTACCTGCCTTGAATGATGTTTTTATGCATGTTATAATAACCAAGAACAATGACTGCTCCATGACGATAAGCCACAAGTTGTGGAAAGTTGAAGTATTGAAATTCTGTTAACCCTCTCAGTCCCAGATGTGATAAATTGTGCTGTAATTGGCATAGGACTTCTTTCGCCTGGCACTGAGAGGGTTAAACATGAAAGAGCATGGCCACAGTAATTTGTTGCCAGGATTGACTCCCAGTAGCACTAGCGACAGGTGTCAACATCTTATCTTAAATACCTAACAAATTTCAACACCACACTATTACCCCCCTTGGTACCATACCTTGGTGCATCAAATGTGCAGTAAGTCAGTAGGCTTTTCCTGGCTTGGTACTGAGAGGTTTCATGGGTCCCCCAAAGTGAAGAGTGTTTTGTTTGTTATCAGTCATTCAAGCAGAACATGAAAGTTCCCAAGCTTTCACACAGGCCAGAAGCAAGCAATATTTTGGAGGTACATGTTTATGTGATATTTGTTTGATATGGCCAGTAGGATATGCAATCAGAGTCTGTACTGCATGTATTTTGAAGAGCTATCATATTGACTTCTTCATCCTTTGCTTATAGAAAAAAGCCATTCGGCTTTATTCTGGGGATAGTGCAGGTGTTCAATGCTTTCTTTATAGTATGTTGCTGACAGAAACAGAGGTGAGAGGAGAAATGTATCAATTATCCTGACGTAGCGTCCATGCTTTTTGCTGGTACCCTTCGATGACCAAACTGTACATAGTAGAAGTAGCAATGAGTGCATGTTATGCATATTTTTATTTTCACTTTATTTATTATTACATTTTTTGAAAAAAAATGACAAACTACTGTGGTTAAATGAAAAACACTTCTGCATTTAACCATTACTTTCCAAATTGCAAAATTAAATTGCAAAATTTAAATGTTGAAACAGATACATGCAAAAGAATTTAAAAGCTGTAAAAACTAATTGTGAGAAATTACATTTTTGCATATTGAAAGTATGAATCATAAAGATAATGTTGTTAGATCTTATTTTTGTTTATTGTATCTGTTTTTTACATGATATGTTTATTGTACTATTTGGGTACTGTCCTTATGCAAGGTACACAGGAACAAGAACAACTATGTAGAGTGTGTAGTTACCGACCAATGGAGTTGCATTGAAGGTGACTTTTAATTGTCTGGAACTTTAACAGTGATTTGATTTTCAACATTTTAAAACAAACATCTGATATGTCTAGTTTGTCACAAAGTTTTGGTAAATTGATTCTCTGATTTTCCTTTGTTTACTGATTTCAGCTTATTTGCAGGGAGTCACATTCGTACAACTTAACTTTTTTGTCGTTACTTTAGAAAAAGAGATCATGTGGTCGTGAAGAGGTTTGTAATCTTGAATAATGATTGGAGATGCTACTAATTGCCAAAATGACAGAGAAAAAAAAATGAGATCTGGGCCATGTTGCATACGGTAAATGTTTTCAACTATCGTAACATAGCATTAAATGGTAACTGCTATCACAACAGCAGGAAAGCTGGAAGCCCATTGGCAGCTTCCATGATAGATACCATTAATGGTTAGTTACAACAAGTGAAAATGTATTTGTAACAGGGTCAGTATAATTATGTTGAATTCCCCATACTGCATATAGGGGAGAGTCATCCCATAATACATTGCACAGCGACACCCAGATTTGTTTTGCAGTCTTGTCTACTTCCTGTCTCATACATTAGTACACTTGACCAGAGGCAGGCATGGCTCAACACAAAATGAAGAATTGGGCTGCGCAATGCATCATGGGACCTTCAGCGGACATGACTGCAAAAAAAAAAAATCCTGATGTCGCTGTGTGGTGCGTTGTGAGTTGATTTGTCTTTATATGCAGTTAGGAGAATTGATTAAGGTGTGGTGGGTTGGGGTGCGGTGGTGATGGATGAAAAATCATCTCTGGAACCCAGGAATATATGAACAGCAGAGTTGCCCATCAGCACAATTTTGTCATGTATAGGATAATCGTTTTATTTTTGAACTTCTAAGAGTGTACACTTTATGTTGGTGTACAATTGTTACAATATTGATTATCAGGTGAGCTCTCTTTTGCTTATTCCGTCTTTTTTTTTGCAACTTTGAATTTATTATTGAACCTTAGTCTATTCTCAGTAAATCTAAAGTTTATATTGTGATGTTTTTCTTCAAAAATTACAAATTGTCTAGTCTGTGATGAGTAGCATGTCTGATGTTCTGTTGTTTTCACACACAGAGCAAAGAAGACATATTTGTGATATTTACTTACTTACACTGGGTGTAATCCAAGCTTACTCCTGTGCCAGTTGAAGCGTTGCTCTCTATGTTTTTATTTATTGTTTGCAAAAATTTCATGGTGTTGTAAAGATTTGATATTTGTCTTCAGTGTTTGGACAATGCCACTATGCTACCTGTTAAATGAGACAGAGTTGATACGTGGTAATCCAGCATGTTACACTAGATTAGCATGTTGTACATGTATAAATTAGGTGCCTTACTCTATAAATACTATACTATAAATACTATAAATACTCTGTATTTCAGCACTACAGGCCCATTTCATCTGTTCTGTCCAAAGGGGATTTTACCAGTAGAACAATAGCTGATATGTCAGGCATGCCTCAGCAATATTCAATACAAAGGCTTTGCACTGTAATTGACCTGTGAATCAGTGCACTTCAATGGTGTTACAGTAAAGCCCTTATAGAGTGTGTTTCTGCTGTCGTATCCAGTTTCCATGTCTCATTTTGCAGCAATTCATCATTTTGAGATGATTTCTTCCTGGTATCCTGAAATCAAATCAGAATTGGACCCATGGTTGCGGCCATTTATTACAAGTCGCGGAGTTTAAACCACTTATACCCATTATATTTAACCCTCTCAGTACCATGCATACATGAAACCTGTAATAAGTCAATGGGCTTCTCTTAGCTTGGCTCTGAGAGGGGTTAAGTATTTATGTGTGTGTCTGCTGTGAATCAGTTGTCTTCAGATTTCTTTTAGAAAATGGAATGTTGTGTTAAATTTGCCATCAAGAACAATTTGACCCCAGGAATGAAAGCTCACAGGCCAAAGCCTGATTTCAAGTCCTGAAATATATTACTGTGCTAACATTTCAGGCTTATGTCTAGCTCTGTGAAAAAAAAAAAAAACATCGCTTCTAATAACTATGTGCCCATTGATTATCTGGTATTCATTTTTTTAGGATCTATCTAATGTGTGCTACATTCGCTTTTATGTAATGTGTTTTTTTTTATCAGTGTTAATACAGTTCCTGCACATATCATTTCATTCATCAAACACATTATTTTTTTATTACATCAAAGAGCTACAGTACTGTTTTCATGTACGTGTATTACGAGTGCCTGCTGCAAAGTTTAGTTATTCATTGTAAAAATCATTTATTCCTACATGCAGTATGGTGGTAGCTATGTTTTTATTGCTGAAGTAATCATGCTTAGTTAATGTGAGTGTGGTAGCCTTCAATGACATCTACAGTTTAGCCTGGGGGGCATTTCATGAATGTTGTCAGCACTGACTAAATAGTCAGTGCCAACAATTTCAGTGAAATCCTCGGTTTTGATTGGCTGAGAGGCACTAGCATCTGACTGTTACTGTGGTAACAGTCAGAGAAAGCCAACTTGTCAGACGAAAAATGTTGATGAAATGCCCCCCTGGTGTACACTGTTATGTAGCAGGCATGTATTTCTTCTGATGAATGTTCTGTTTTGGGCTATTTCTTAATTTCCTTCTTGTTCTACTTTGTCATATTCATCATGTTTCTCATTCTTTTTGTACTTCAAATGGGGGGTTTTCCCTCATCTCTCCATTTCTCTGAATTCTTTTCTTTTTTTCTTATTGTTCTTTCTATGGTATTCTGTATTTATTTCCAAGACTGTTGACATGGAAAAAACATCAGAATAATCGTTAGTTTGCTAGTGCAGCATTTGAAAAAATTGTATTGATACCTAGTAGTGATGACTACTGATGACATTTGTAAATAGGCCATGTCAATTCTCTACTTGAAGAGTCTTTTCTAAATTCAATTCTATTCCATTGAGATGATCCATTGCTATCTGACATGAATGTTTTTTAGTATATTACATCACATATTTTGAACCAGAATGATGTGGCTGAAGTTTATAAATGTTTTTCGTTTTTCATTGATAGCAATTTTGCTAAGTAGATATTTTGTATAGCTATTCTTTTTTTTATTTAGTGCCAAGTTAGTTTGTCTTAATGATTTATTAGTCGCATCAGTTCGTGTATGTAGCGATATAGTATTTATATGAGATCCTTCTTTTCATTCTTGCCCACAGTTTACACAGTCTTGGGCACAGTGAGGCATGGTAACATACCTCATTCTGACGTTTACATTTTAGTTCAGGTGCTGTTGTGAAATTTCAAACGAAATACTCTGTCATGAGGCAGGTGCTTCAAAGGAGGAAGAAGACCTGCTAATCTAGTGGATGCTTTATCATATGAAAACGTATCATTTGGTGATAATTTGAATATATGTCATGAACTTTTTTTTTTTTTTTTTTGCTTTTGGGGTGGGGGGAGGGGGGGGGGGCTAATATTCCGTGTTCAGTGGTAAATGGATGTCTGGGCTCTCACGCACTGCTTGAAAGTGCCTATTTGTTATTGCGCGTCCATCCATTTAAAAAGTGAGTAGTTTTCATGGCTGTACGTCGTGCATGCAAAAACGAATTATTCGACACATCGATGACAGAATTGATGCTTCTTACTGTGCACGTGCTGCTGTCATTTGTGTTGCCTCTGCTTCTTTTTCGTTTCACCATCCATACATTGCATGTGTTTAATGAGTCTGAGACATTGGTACATGTATTGTATTATCATGATTAATGAAACACAGTTTGTACATTTTCACATACTAGTCAGTGCACAATTGAGTCATTTATTGAGGTACTTCTCTTTGATTTTGAATTGGTTTCCGTAAAAAAACCGCCCCCCTATGTGGCCTTGAGCAGCTCTAACTTAACGATGATATCTCCATGTATGTTCTACCAACTAAGTACTAGAATTGCGCGAGCAGGCTTGACATTGTTCACGGTCCTTTTCACGGTGTAGGCCCAACACAATAATGTAGGTCTTGTAGCTATTTGTGTTGTTTAATGTGAAACTAGATTATTTGATTTTGTACTGAAGCTGTTGTCACAGGGTAGGCAGTCGTGCGTGTGCAGCGATTGTGTGATTTTATCGATATTTAGTTGTAAGAAAGGGTTGGTTAGCCTAGTTACAAATTTCACACGAGGTCCGAAAAAACCGTCTGACGTACATGTGCGTGTGATCTTAGATTTTTCTTTTTGCTTTTTTTCTTACAGATTGATCAATCATTATTATAACTATGGAGAGTAACGGCAAATTTTTTGTATTTATTCATCACTTGTCTCTCCGCAATACATTCAATTATTTGAATAATCTTAGCATTACTTCACTTTATCATATGGTCCTAGGAAATTGTGCAGCACGGAAAAGAAGTGTTCTTTAAAAATATATATGTCTCGCTTGAATTTTACAACACATAGTAAAATCTGGACTCAGAGAACAGATTTTCCGTGATATAAGCAACGCCCTTGGGCTGGACTTACGACGGCAAAATAGAAGAAAGTAAGATATTTTACTCTGTTATATACATGTATAAACATATGTATTTATTTGTTTAGTGTTGGGTGATGAGGTAGTGGCCTTCAATGCACAATATGCCCATTACAACACTCGACTATTGTATAATGACTAAAGAATAATATATATATGGAGAGTTAATCGAAAAGAAATTTCTAAGAACATCAAAATATGTGTATCTAAATACCGTATACAGTATTTAATATCTCGAACTATACTAGCTTTGCCAGACGTACGTGATACTTTCAGACAGGTAGCTGGTCTTAATGTTGGCTTCTTTAATCCATATGTTCATAAATTGCTGTAGTATATATACTTACATTGTTGCAATACTGATACTCTACTCTCTTTATCATGTAAAAAAGAGAGCAAAAGACATATTCGTATATCATATACAAATTGTAACATTGCGGGAATTACAATGAAAAAAGAAGTATACGTTGTCCATGTTACTACATGAATGTTGAATAAAACTAATGTATATATTTTTCATGTAATGCTTGCCCGTATTTTGGCCATTTTGTGTAAAGTATTGGATTGTGTGGTAAAAGATAAAAGAACTTGGGCAAAATGGTGTAGGGTGACAACATTGAAGTGAAGGTTAAAGAACGGTGAGAATGGGAAATTGGTATGGAAAGTAGATGGAAGAGGTAGTGAGAGAGGGAGAAGGAATGAGAGAAGGAGAGACATACAGAGAAAGATGATGGGTAAGATGAGAGGGGAGTGGAGGGAGAGAGAAAGAGAGATTAGGGGATTGATGACAGAGAAAGAGCGAGAGGGTGAAACACGCTTTGTTAGCGGCAGAGTGATTCATAATTAAAAAAAAAGACATTTAAAAGCTTGAAAAGAAGTAAAGGAGACAGGGAAAAGAGAGAGATATCAACGGATACGAAGAGAAGTTTACAGCATACGGGAGAAAAATAAATATAATTGGGTATGTTTGGATGTGTGTGTTGTGTAGGGATGACAAGAAAGATGACAAAATATAAAGCCTCTTGCACTTTAGGGCTCTGACATCTTACTCTATAATACTGTATTACCATTGAGTGTCTTTATGTTCCAAATGTTCAATGGAAAACTGGATTTAATGTGGAGCTGGATTAGAATTGAAGAGCTTTTATGTAACAGTACTTTTACGATGTCATATGGTACGCTGCTTCAAGAAACCATATAGGCAAGTTTCGCACTTATTTCTATTTTGCCTCCGATTTTCTTTATCTTGCTGCCAAGAGTAGAATCCTTCCCCAGTGCTATCAAGAGTAGGCCTATCCTTTCACTCGACAGAATATATTTTACGCGAATGTTGCCTTTACAGCCACAGTTGCCAAATATGGCGTTTGGCCTTATGATTAGCCGCTTAATAAGATATAATTTTTTTGATAGTTTATATAGTTTATGTGGAAATTAACCTTTCATATTACCATCTTATCAATACTCTTGAAATCACCCGTATTTGCAAGGGGTGTTTCCTTCTCACCTCTCCGCCATTTTCATTTTATCTAGGACGTGAGTTGGCGCCGTTCAAGCCGCCAGCACGGTCAGAACTGAAATGAGGTGTCACGGTACTACGCAGGTACAATTTATTCAAACTGGAAGCTTATGAGACGTCTTCAGCATTTTAAACAAACGTACAAGCTAATTAAAATGACTATGTCACTAGCTGCACAAGAGAGAAAACTAATAAATTATGATAAGTTGATAACACACCATGACACCCCCTTCACATTCCTCTTCCCAGATTCATCCCCACCGAAAAAAATCGAAAGATTTGTTTGTAGGGTATTTTCTATTATTCAAGCACGCTATTGAAGTGATGACAGCAAAATACCGAAGAGGCGACGTCCCCCCCCTTCCCCTTACCGTCTAACCCCATCTCTCTCCATACGAATGTAAATGTCACACGTTTGCACTCAGCCACTCCCCCCCCCCCCCCCCCCCCCCCCCCCATCAAGCCTTCCCTGACCTGAGAACGTCTTGTTGAATGTCTTATGCAGAGTCATTGCGATAAAGAAGCACCCGTTATTTACTTTGGGGCGGGCTACTGTATTTACATTGCTGTGACTAACTGGGCAATATCCTTGGGCAAGAATTGAGCAAGTATGATTAAGGTAACGGTTTTCGGTCCTGTAGGTCTGCAGAACATGTTATGTATTTTTTTTTTCTTATTCGAATTCTATATAAAATCATTTTCTTCCTTTATGTCTTTTCTCTAATCTTATACTTGTTCTTTTTGTCATTTTCTTCTTCTTCTTCTTCTTCTTCTTCTTCTTCTTCTTCTTCTTCTTCTTCTTCTTCTTCTTCTTCTTCTTCTTTTTCTTCTTCTACTTCATCACCTTCTTCTTTTTCTTCGTCTCCTCCTCCGCCTCCTCCTCCTCCTTCTTCTTCTTCTTCTTCTTCTTCTTCTTCTTCTTCTTCTTCTTCTTCTTCTTCTTCTTCTTCTTCTTCTTCTTCTTCTTCTTCTCCTCCTTCTGTCTCCAACTCTTGCGTCTTCGCCCCCCACCCTCCAACATGTCGTACTTTGCTCCTCATATCCCTCTCCTGAACATTGATTCTGATCTTCCACTTAGCTCCTTCATCCTCTTAACAAATCATCAACTCATGTGTTTTTTCACTGTTTGACTCAATCTCTTATACGTTTAAATTTACGCATCATCATCAGTGCATTAAGAGCATTAAGGTTGAGATTCTTCCTTTTAATCTAGTTCATTGCTATAAGACTTATGTTTGATACATTCTAATAATGCCTATTATGATTGCGTTATAAATTATTTATAAGAAATACTACATGTAGGACATGTATTGAATTTGCTTCTCCATACGGTTTCAACAATGCCATTTATCTTTTCTATATTTTGTAAAAAAACATCTAGTCGTTTAGAATGGAATTGGATCAAAAGTCGAATTCTGCATTTCTCGTATTATTGACTAAAATCCAATGTAATGTCTATTAAGACCATAGTTATATTTGAACATCAATAACAGCATCCCGATCCCGAAGACACACACACGTGCACACGCACACGCACGCATACACACCCATACAACGAGAGAAAGAGAAAAAAAATCACGACCACAAAGGTTGAGATTCTTCCTTTTAATCTAGTTTATTGCTTCAAGGCTTAGCGTTGGATAAATTCTATTGTCTATGATAATTGCGTTATTTGCCTAAGACTATTTGATTTCCCTCTCCGCACGGTACTAAATGAGATAGTTTACCTTCGTCTCTCTGGCCTCGCTTCTGTCTTCCACCAAGGGGACGCTAATTGCTTCAAACCCCTGGAGCTAAAGTGACAACTTTTGTGCAGTTTTCACACTTACCTGAAGTGGTTTGACCAGGTATGAATGCTGATTTCTGGTTGGATGAAGGGTAGAGTTGTGTAGCGATTGAATATTCTTTCGAGCTTCGTAGGGTGGTTTGTGGGGTGATCTGGGATGGAGTGGGGTGGGGTGGAGTATGGCAGGGCGTGGAGGTTTGGGTGATACTGTGTTTGGGGTGGGGTAGAATGTAATTAAAATCATGGCGGGATGGAGTGAAGTCGGCTGGGGTTGAGTTTGTTAAGTGGAATGGGGTGATAAGTGAAGTGTGTTAGGGAGATATTGTGTGTATTGGGATGGAGTGGGGTGGGATGGGGTGGGATGGGGTGGGATAGAATGAAGTGAGTTGGGTAGAGTGGAGTGGTCAAAATGGGGTGGAGTGGGGTAGGGTAATATTGCGTGGGTAAGGGTGGAGTGGACAGAGTTAGGGTGGGGTCCAGTGAGGTGAGAAGGGGGGGGGGGGGGGTAGTGCAATGGGTGAAACAGCTAGGGTAGGGTGAAATTGGGTGGGGTGAGAAAAAGTGGGCTGCGGTGATGTGGGATGAGGTGGAGTGGGATGGTGGGATGGGGGGGGGGGGGGGGGTGTGGGGGTGGGGGGAGGGGGTAGCGTGAGCTTCAGTAGGATGAGAGATCGTCTGATGAGGCGTTGCTGTGAAGACAACGTTCAACTTGCATATAGTGTGCATATATCGTGTTTTTATCTGCGTTTATATCGCAAGAAGGCCACTTTATTTCCACTCAGTTATACAACGAGTGGGCCAAATTGTTTAGACCAAGCACACTTTTTGCATACGAGTAGGTTATAGACGAGTACTTGGGTACACATCTCAAGTGGTGGAAGGGCTTTCATTTCTGTAGGCTTCCTCGACCTCTACCCTCGTGCTTTATGCATTTCACTTCCAAAATATTTTCCGCTTCGGAGTTTGAATTACGTAACTACGCAAATACCACCCGTAAAATCCGTTCTTGAAGTTTTTATTTTTCTTCTGTTGGGATACGGAAGAAGCTTACCCCGCAGCGCGAGTCGAGATTTCTCCCGACCAGACGGTGCTTGTGTACCGTTGCGTAGCAATTTATCCACTAAGTAAAGCTACTGATGATACAGTAGTATTGTACCGGACAACAGACGCTGGGTGCACTAGACGAGGGTACCAGTCGTTTTGTTGATTTTGGTTTTGTCATTTTATCAAGTCAACCTCTGATATGAGCTCATTTGTGAATGTCACTTTGCTTACGGGCCCCTGGGTTCAATTGAATGCATCAATGTACATTGATGTAAATTAATGTGTGTTGTATTACTCTATTACTTTGTACATACTATGTTTATATCTTTGTTTTAGGTATTTGTAATTGATGTTCCTTTAATAGATATTATATTGTACATCATTCAAGTTGTGGGAAATAAATACATGAAATGAAATGACACCACACCATCCCATATCTTGGCAACCTCTCGAATTATCTGTTACAACATAAATATAATTTGCGTAATTATTTTTCTTCTGAATATCCGATATCCAATAAAGTGTTGCCAAGCTGTCCCCTTGTATTTTCTCTTACTAATGAAATCGATCTGTAAATAAGACTCTTCCTTTTCTACTTCTCCTCCGCTCTCTTATTCTTAGTTTCTTTTCACCATATCCATGCCCCTTTCCATTCGGTTTTGTTGTCTTCATTATAAGAACAAATCAACTCGGAAGAATACTATTTTCCCCCATGCTGTCGTTGTCATCTTCGTCATCATAAATCTTGTTCTTGTTGCTGCTGCTGATATACAGTTATTTACAGTAGCAGTCGTAAATGCAGACCCTACTCAAAGAACTCAATACTTCGAAGCTAGTCCTATATTTTGATCTACCAGCCTGTCTTTTCAAGTCTACATAATATGTCAATACTAAACTTGCAATCCGTGCGGTTGACAAGCTGCCGTAATCTTGCATATAGCTGTGCGCTGGTTGCTCGGAATGCCCATTCAATACCGGTGGAACGTAACGTGTTCTTAATCCGTTTAATATCCCATGTAATCTTTGTCTCCTGATTAGAAACCGTTGCAAACAAAATAGAAGTGATACACACTGATTGAATACCAAGCTCCTTCAAGGCCTTTGCCGAATGCAAAACATAATAGGACCACATATTATGCACTGGCTTTACATCAATGGAGATCAGGAAACGACTGACGCATTCATGAGCAGATGCTTAATGAGAACGCGTTGATTATCGACTGGTTACCACCAAAGACTTTAGGGAACTCCATGAACTAATAACTTAAGTAATATTCGACAGCATTGGGATAACATACACCATGACTGCTACAGTGAATGCAGCGATCTGATCCAGCTTATAGGCAGTTTTGTTGGTAAGTACTTGAAATTATACACGCATTTATGAATATTATGTGGTGGGAAGATATTAATATTCCTCTTATCATGTGATGGTATATTAGTACATTTTGTGTGGATATAATTGATCTCTGTGGTAACCAGTGCCCTGTTCTATACAGATTTGCAATCGATCGCAACTTGACTCGCGATTGATATCCATCGTAACTCTGTTCATTACAGATATGGGATTGGACAAGCGATCAATTCAGAAAAATCTCAACATGTTTTTATTATAAGACGAGGCCAGGCCACGGTTTGTTGAAATAGGAATTATTGCGTACCATGACGATAATATGCAAGGAGTATGTTAGCATTATACCCGTTTTACCCAAAGTATTGGGGGAAGGGCATAAAGGGGGACGTAGGTCAGGTTGTCGATATTGTTAGGACTATGAGCACATTGTATTTCATATGGTGATATAGAATGTTATTATGCACTGTCTTGAAGAAGAAGAAGAAGGAGAAAGAAGAAGAAGAAAATGAAGAAAAAAAGAAGAAGAAATGGGAGAAGAAGTAGAAGAAAATGAAGAAGAAGGAGAAGAAGAAAAAGAAAAAAAAGAAGAAGTAGAAGAAGTGAAATGAGAAGAAGAAGAGAAGAAGTAGAAAATAAAGACAAACGACGTCGAAGGAATAGAATTCAATGGAAGAGGGGTGGACTGAAAAGAACAACGGTTATCATAATTAATTGCTTATCATTATTAAAGCTCTTAATCATCGTCAGATTTATCAAAGTTTATATTTGAAGAGTACGTATTATATGTTGATAATGAATCAACAAATCAATATGCGCTCTTCAAATACGGGTGTGCTTCTTAAAGACGCACCTCTAGGTTGCAAGACTTATTCCAGAGTCTGCAATATGCTCTGAAAAAGTTGGTTCACTGTAACCAAATAAACAAACATCGGGAAAGCAAGGGAAGTGGTGTGGCCTTACAGATTCACGAATTAAAAGTAATCTGAATCAATATGTGCAATGTTGTGTTGACGCGATCGTAAAAATCTAGCACAAGAAACAAGAGATGGCAAATATTATGATTATCAGCTGTAGTAGCAGTATATTTGGTTTGGACATTCGATAAACCAACCCCAACAACAGCTCCCCCCCTCCTTCTCTCTCCCTCCCCCCCCCCCCCCTCTCTCTACAAGTTGTTGTAGAGGTCTTTAACATTGCCTGTCTAAATTGAGAGTCAGTGTGTGGTCTTACCACCATGTTATCACTATGCATGCATCGTTGGCGCAAGTGAAGGGCAGGTACGTGTATAGTTTGCTATCTTTTGGTATTATATTGCACGAACTTTGATCAGGTGGATTCTTGTTGCCTCAAAGTCAGTCGCGGTTCCTCACATCAGGGAAGTTATTCTGAAGACGACGAGAGAAGAACAAGATATGCCCCCTTTTGTTCTCCTTATACCCCCCCCCCCCGATGTTTTCATTATTGACCGCTACATGGATAAACTGTTCATTCTTTTACGGTTTCCATGGTTTCGACATTTGTTTACTGCGTGTTTCGTTGTCATTGGCAAAGGTTGAAACTCTTCGATGATATAGATTATATAATACAGTCAAACCCGTCTAAAAAACCCTCTGTGTATAAATACCACCACACTAGAATCTCTTCAGAGAAAGAGCACGGTTTCTACTGTCTATAACGACCGTATATTCATAGATATTGGTATTGCATGTACCAAAACCATTATACAATTGGATAATGGCAGGTATGATATCAAAACATGATCGTCAGCAATATATAATGTATTGTAGAGGAGGTCACTCATACACCTTCTCACATTTCTTTGATTCATATAATGCATCTTACAGTTCATCGTGTGGAATAAAGAATAGTTCTTGAGAAATATTTTCTTCTATATACAATCGTTTGTACACCGCTTCGTTTTCTGACCAGCAAAACAGATATACTTTACCTATACCTCCTCCTTGAAACCTGTATATTCTCTCATATCAACCCTCTCGCTGTAACATAAATCTTTTAATGAATAGTTAATGAAACGAGCCTAGGATGCAATATAATAATTAAATAAGGTTTGTTGATTAAGCGGTGTTAATTTGCACCGCAAATTGATGAACAATACGGAGATGCCCATGTCCGTGGCGTTTCATTTATCCCCGATGTTATTGGCAGGGAGAGGGAGGGTACGAGAGAGAGAGAGACAGAGAGAGAGAGAGAGAGAGAGAGAGAGAGAGAGAGAGAGAGAGGAAGAGGGGGGGGGGTATTAGGAGGAGGAGAGAGAGAAGGAGACAAAACGTGCATGGCATGGATTTGGAAATGATTTGTTAACTATTTTCTTATGACAACTTTCTTTGTAAGTTACGAGACACGGAATTGTGTACTTGTGCACTTGGCTAAGAATTTCCCATGTCTCATTATCCCCCTATACTTGAAAAACCTCCTTCCATTTGAAGTGTGCATCCGGCTTCTGTCATAAAGTCCTTCACATTATCATTAATTATCTCATAATAATCATCTTAATTTGAATGTAATAAATAGTCCACTGGAGTTTGAACCCACCTGAGAGGGAGAGGGGTGGGGGGGGGGGGGTGGGGGGGGGGGAGGGGGGGCATCAGGAGGGAGGAGAGAGAGAAGGAGACAAAACGTGCATGACATGGATTTGGAAATTATTTGTTAACTATTTTCGTATGACAACATTGTACTTTCTTTGCTAGTTACAAGACACGGAATTGTGTACTTGTGCACTTGGCTAAGAATTTACCATGTCTCATTATCCCCCTATACTTGAAAAACCTCCTTCCAAGTGTGCATCCGGCTTCTGTCATAAAGTCCTTCACATTATCATTAATGATCTCATAATCATCTTAATTTGAATGTAATAAATAGTCCACTGGAGTTCGAACCCACCTCAGTCTGGTTTCGACATGATCATACAGTACATAAGAAACAAAGCACCCTACGTGCTATCTTGCGGGTGGCACGTTGGCAAATATTGAGAAATCTGTATTGGAAGCAATATCTGGTATCAATATGATATCAGCGTGTGAATTCAAAAGTTGACATATATACATATGCATATTGCCATCATAAAAAGTAGCAGTCATGGCAGTGATATCGAGAATGTCGTTCCCCCTCAGCTGTTTTATGATATTTTATTATTTTTACATTTTTATTCATTCATATTTATTTATTATTTATCTTTATTATTATTTCGTATTTGTTCACAGCTTTTCTATTAATTAATTATTATTACTATTATTATTATCATTAATAGTATTATTATCACTAGTATTACTATTATTACTTTTTTTTTGGGGGGGGGGGATCGCGTTGGTATAATGCCAGCGAGTATTTAACGACAAATTTTAAAAATCGTCTTATTGTCTTTCTCCCTCTCGCTCTTTGCCTCGATCTCTGTCCCTCAATCCATTCTAGCCCCCCCCCCCCCCCCCCTTGGCCAGACCCGTGCTACAGAACGGCTCAGCGATGTCGAAGTCCAGTCTACAGGACGTACCCGACCTCCATGTGGCGATCCGCAAGGGTCAGTTCCACGACGTCCGCTTCCTGGTGTCTCACGGCGACGACGTGAACGTGAAGGACCCGGCCGAGCACCGCACCCCGCTCATGCTGTGCGCCATGATCGACCAGGAAGCCTGGGGCGTGGGCATCGCTCGCCTGCTGCTCGCCCACGGAGCTATGGTCGGCCACGCTGACAGACGCGGGCAGAACGCACTCATGACTGCGTGTATCTTTGGCCGTGCCGCACTGATTGACGTGTTCCTGAAAGCGGTGGATTATGACCCGAATCAGCGCGACCGCTACGGGAACACCGCGCTGTTTTACGCTGCGTCACAGGGGCGCAGGGACGTCGTGGAACCGTTGCTGGCGTCTCTACTGCATTTTAAGCTCCCCGTTGATAGGCCCAACAAGTGGGGCATGACGCCGTTGCTGGAGGCGTGCCGGATGGGACATCGTGAGATCGTGCAGATGCTAGAGAACCACGGAGCTGCCACTGACGCGCGGGATGGGATACTCCACTGGGGTGTGGAGGAGTGGCTACGCGACTACGACCAGCGGGCCGCAGAGGCAGCAGCTCCGCGAAGGAAAGCCTATGACAAGCCTTGGCTGATGACCAGCGGGTCTCAGCATGTACGCTCCCTTAAACGCACCATCAGCGTCACGTCAACTCGAAACGGAAGCGATGGTCTTCCGTCCATCCCGAGCTCGGGTATGAATCACCGGAGCGACGCCGCCGCCGACGACGACGTCTTTCACTCGACGGCAATATTGGTATCTCATACGAAGAGTGACGCGCCATTCGTCAACGATTCTCCTAAACATGAATCGCGCCGTCAGAAGGTTTCGGCTACGTCGACCAAACGGCGCATGCTGTTTAAAGCGTGGATCCAAGATCTAACCAAAGGCCAAGCGATCACGGCTATTTTCTCACCAGCACCAGCGATAACCGACTCGCCCGACACGCACTCCACACCCACTGCGTCATCCTCTTGCAGTCTCGCCCGGCAGCGCCCGAGGAACAATCGCCATCAGCAAGCCGACGGAGAGACGGGCTGCTATTTCCAGAGCAACTTCAAACAGATCTTCCAACGCTACGAGATCCAATCCTCAGACTCTTTTCGGCAGCGAGCGAAGTCGCCCGAACACCCGAAGATCCCCGGAATCCACGCTTTAGACGTCGATCAGCACCCCACAGCCCGAAACGCTCACCCCGCACCGCACACCAGTAAACTCTCCCGTCAGCAATCCCGGATGAATATGGGCTCGAGCAGCAGACTGGCAAGTAGCAGCAGCAGTCTCGACCTCAACAACAGCAACACCGGCCGGAAGTCGAAGGCCAGTGAGATGCGCATGCGCACATCTGAGCGCGGGAAGCATGATGATTCCTCTTCGTCCGTGAGCTCTGAGGACAGCGCAGCCAGGCTCATGATGAATGCGTTTCGGAGGAGGAAAGGGAGCGTTGCACCCCCGTAACCAGCCGAAACATTAACCCTTTATGTACCAGGCAAACTATATGCTCTATAGAGATCCGTAGTATGACGTCATATGAGCATGTTTTCAAGACAACTGGTTTTAAACTCTGTAAGTAGAGCAATCAGCGGTGGTCATAGCGGGGATTATAGAATGGGTGTCAGAATCTCTGCAATCTGATTGGTTAATTACCCGTAATTTACCATGCATTGTTTTTTACTGGCAGCACGCGATATCAAGACGATATCGCGATACCGAGAATTAATATGATCGATATCGAGATTTAGTATGATCGATACCGATATTGTTTACCGTAAATGGCGGCACCCACGAAACTTGAGAAGCTTCGGTAAAGTTAGGTGAAGAATTGAAACAAATTTTGGACGATTCAGACGTTGTCAGTAAGTATAAATCTATCCCACAGCATCGAACACTCATTTTCTACATTCAAGCGCTCTGCAGGAGTGAAACACGTAAATTTGGAAGTAATATCTAACGGAGAAGTGGACAAACTCGGGTCTGAATTCTACGTTGTCGCAACACTGTAAGAGTGTGTGCTGCGGTGAGTTGCCTACTAGAGCATGTACACTGTACATTACGAATACGTTCGTTTGGGCACTCGACGCCACTCTGGACAATCGCAGTAAATTGCAGTAAATCTATCTTTCCTGATATGAAGTGGTTGTTATCAAATCGAAGCTTGATGAACTTGGTAGTTCTAAACATAAAGACTTTATTTGTCCACTTGACATGGTGTATGGAGAAAATCATGTCATATTTTTAGCTGTGTTATTTGGACACTTGTCAACGTGAAAGGAGACAACAATTTTAGTCTTGACAGATTTTCCAATCATTGATGATGATTGATGATGAAGATGGATCTCTGCAATCTGATTGGTCAATCACAGCCATGCGTCGGTAATTCTGGCCATGCATCGGTAATTACCGACGCATGGCTAGCCATGCATCCGGTAAATACTGACGCATGGCTAGCCATGCATCCGGTAAATTATGTTAATGGAGATTTTACCCTTTTTATCAGATTTTGGGGCCCATTCTGTAAAACAGATGATGCACAGGTTTATTTCGTGGGTCAGTAGGATTGTGTACACTCGTTACCTCTGAATTTTGCCCGAAACCCACTCGGCTTCGCCTCGTGGGTTCAGGCAATTTAGAGGTAACTTGTGTACACAATTCCTACTGACCCACTCAAACCTGTGCAACATTTGTATACTGTCATTGAGAGTGCTCGAAACTAGCCTGCTGGTCATTGTCGAACCAGTGAAACCCTCACGTTAGTGACGTTGTTTAGAACCAGAAATCTGCATGATCAATATAATGGGTATGACGACACCACTTTGGTACTCTCATTGGTTATGTTTGTGGGCATTGCTGGTTGCAAAAATTTCTAGTGCACTTATATACAGTTCTTCATTTTACAAAGAAGTGTACAGCGGATTCAAGTCAATGAACAAAAACTCCACTAATAAAACTCCCCCAAAGAAAATTAAGGGGGGGGGGGGGGAAGGAAAGGGCGAGGAAGACTGGAGTGAAACAAACAGAGATAGGTGAAGAGCATTTTGGAGAAGGATATGAGGATATGAAATAGGAGAAAGACAACGATTACAATATATCAATACGAGAGAAGATTTGCTTTATGATGATGAAATGACTATGCGGCTGATGTCAAACCTTTTCTCACGTTTTACAAACTTGACAACTCTGATGTGATTAATGGAGGCCGACATTCAGTGCTTTCATATAGGGTTATCTTTTAGGCATATAGAATCGTGCTTAGGTAAGGGCTTCACGTTGTAAAGATTTTAATCATTGTGTTAATCATGGCAGAAGTATTTTTCGCCCGAATCTCGTTGGATTTCAACGGCTTTTTTGTTTTAGACGATTCCTTCACGAAACGAGAATTGGACATTGAGGTCGCAATGGTTACACTGCCCTGTCTTATAAAGAATTGCGATTGACACTGATTGATATCAATAGTAATTCTGTACATCAAAGATAGGGGGCTGGACTTACGATCGATTTAGGCCAATCACAGCTCTTTGTAAGACGGAGCCCGGGTTTCGTAAAATAAGTAGCACACAGAAAAAAGATAAGGTAAGTTTAATTTCGTGGCAATTTCCTACACAAGTTAGACAAATTGCTTGCTGAGTTTGTTAAAAGATAGGTTTGATTATGGTTGGCAATGATTCTCATTGACAGGAATTTGACCATTGATGATTCTTAAGGATTGTAAGGCAACCGTTATCAACATATCTCAAGTTGTCTTTTATTTTTTTTATATTCATAGTTTTTATTGAAAATCAACACAAATCACAATATTTACATATGATTAACAAGATTAAAAAACAATAAAAATCAATGTCTTTTATTATTTCACGTTTCGCACATCACTGAGCGTTTGGTTTATCAATCATTGTGCTGTATGGCAACATTGTAAACTTGTGGGAATAAATACAAGGTTGTTTCTTAACATGATGAATGTGTAACTTGATTGTATGTTCATGATGTTAGTATTCTCATGTATTGGATAGTTAATTGGATCGAGTCTCGAAAGTAAATTCATCTGTTTCCTGTTTGGACGTGTTTGGATGTGTGTATGGATGTATGTGTGTGCATGTATGTCTGCTTATGTGTGTGTGTGTGTGTGTGTGTGCGCGCGCGATTCTGCATTTGCAAGATTCAATGAATTATTAAATTCAATTTGGATGATTTGTTTCCTTCTTTCATAATCATATATTTCCCATACAAACACAATTTATGTTTATAATTACGTTATGAAACACTTCAGTAAAAGGTACAATAAAATATTGATAACGATGTTTTAAAAAGATTTCAATCAAAAGTATTTAGAGAAAAAGCATGATGATGGCAGCGAGAATGGCTATTTGTGGCGGGTATATATTCAATTTAAATGTGTTCCTATCTCTATATTACAGGCTTATAGCATGATGAACAAATGTTGTTGTAACTAGCTTCACTCATAACATACTTCCAATAGGTCTTGCACAGACATCTGAATGGCAATCTCTTCAGTTTCATCGATATGTCATATCATTAACGACAGATGAATGATCGCAACGTGAAGCTGACGATGCAATTACATTTCGACTCATGAAGTCAGAATAAATCTGCGGCAGCTCTTACGAGTATGATTGTCAGCGCTGCACTGTGTATAGCCATAGACCCTAGGTAGGTTCCATGGTATAGCTAATCAGTGCAATGATGTATAAGTTACATGGAGTATTATCAGCCGTTCGATTAACGCACGTTCATTGTACTCTCCTCGAAGTGACAAAAGAACTACTTTGGTATAGATTGGCGGAAACAAATAATTCTCAAAAGGATGAATATCATCCATCCGTCCGTGGTCCCTGATCACAAGCAGTAGGCCTACATATGACATGTACGTGCTTTTTAACCAGGCAGATAGTATCTCCCCGTTGCAAGAAATAGGGCAGCCCTTTAATTCTACATATTCTAAAGTGCATCTGAATCTCTTAAAGTGTTGTCAACATGGATGATTGTTAGCAACTGAAGCTTATATTAACGTTGATATTGGCTTGATAATAATAATATTGGTTTGTAACGCATTTCCAATTTTCCATATTATTCCACAGTGCTGCTCACGTTTATAAAATCTGTTTTCTATCAAATCCAGTTACGCCTTAAGCAACAACCTTAGCATACTTTTATTTAGAATCACTACGTGAGTTTAACTCTTCATTTTATTGCATTTTTATAATCATATCTCTAGTGAATATATGTTTGGTAAAGATTACATAAATATCCTTTAAAACACATATCCCCGATATCTCATAAGGCTACATGATATTAATACATTGTCAAAATTGTTGAATTGTCTACATTGCCAAGTAAGGCACGAGAAATTACGTGGTCGCGCAGATTTTTATATCAGTCGGTTATTGAGTTTGTGGAAAAAATGGCTAATTGTGTAACAAAAAAATGTACTTCCTGGGCCTACATAGTTGGGGCTAATACTACAATGCCATACACTGCAATAGCGCCATCACGGCTCCACGTTCAATGGCGATACACATGATATTGGTTAATAATATCGCGTTGTAAAGATTTTTAGGGTCCTGCGTGCGTACAATGGATATGACCCGCTCAATGCATCACATTACTTTCCTTCAGGAAAACCTATGATTAATCCTCTCGATACCATGGGCTCATCACTGTGTTTCAAATAATATGGTGTGGTATCTTCACTTAGTAGTAAGAATGAAAAGAAGACGAATACGAACGGAAAGGACACTTTTAAGGAAAATATGCAAGGACATTGATTACGCTGGGACGAGAGAGCGTGAAAGAGTTCATGAGTGAGGGAGAGAGAGAGAGAGAGAGAGAGAGAGAGAGAGAGAGAGAGAGAGAGAGAAAGAAAGAGAGAGAGAGAAAGAAAGAGAGAGAGAGAGAGAGTGAGTGAAAGAAAGAGAGAGAGAGAGAGAGAGAGAGAGAGAGAGAGAGAGAGTGTGTGTGTGTGTGTGTGTGTGAAGGACGTGGAGAAAAAATGAATAACAAAGAGAGCGAGAGGGGAAGTAAGTGTGAGAAAGAGAGAGAGAGAGAGAGAGAGAGAGAGAGAGAGAGAGAGAAATTTATCATGTTAAGAGTTGGGTTATGGGAAAAAAGTAAGGTACGGAGATTAGACATAAAATGTTGCAAATCTGCCTCATGCTTGGACAAAGGGTAGATGGCGATTTGAGCGAATTGCTGTTTTTAGATTCTTTAAACAAAAAGAGTTGGATGTAGTGGAAATAGAGCAAGTTCATTGTAACAAAATATTTTGTGAATCCTTTCTCACTTTTTGAAGCTTTGTTTTCACATGTTTGTGTACCTAAAAATCTCAAAGTAATAAAGGAAACGCTGGACCCAACCAGCTGTGCTCTATTGTATTCTCTCAGCATTTTTCTAGCGGAAATCAGTCTAACTGGGTTCTTCCTCCCACTCTTTTCCCACTAGGTGCAAGAATGATAGCAAGAAATAAATATGTGGTGCCTTGGCTATTCCCCCCAATTTCCTGGCGTAATTATACCAACGATTTTCCCTCACCAGTTTGGGTGGGAATCGACGGTCAGCAAGCTACACGTATTATGTCGCCACCAGCATGCTCATGCGTGTAGCGAACACGACACGCTTCTAAATACGGACGAACTTGTTGTTACACACATAGGGAATAGAAGCGGCAAAGACTACAAACCTCGTATGCAATGGAATTCTGAATTGGTGTTAACATACTATGGGTTGATGACCATTCTATCGCCATGACTGCGGGTTTGGTATTTGTTGAATTTAAAAGATTTTATCATTTTGTGATGATTCGTATCCAAAATATGACCCAGTGATCAATGGTGATGGCTATTGTAGAATGGTACTCCATTGAATGAAGGGTCTCTTTGTCTTTAACCCTGTCATAACCAGGTCTTGAAAACTCTAATGGCTCAACGCACATCATAATGTCAATGGTAATAAGAGAATTAAACCCACTACTAGTAGTATTTCATATTACTTTTAACACAGTATTGTCCCTAGTTGAAGAGCTACCAACAGGGGAATTGTGTGATAGTTTGCCAAAGAATTTCTAAAAAAAAAAAAAAATCCACATTAGTCTTGTTTTTGTATAAATAATGAATAATAGTAGAAAATTGGAGATCGGAAGTGGTGACGTCATTCTGGATAGTTACTGGGTCAGAGGCTTGATTGCAGCATGGTGGAAGCAGCGCGACGCACTGCGGACTTTCGACTCAAACCGAGAACTCGTTAAAGGTGGAAAGATGTGTTTGTTTGCTAAGTGCGTGGAAAATGAATCTCGTCGCTGATCCTGTTGACTCGTTATGTCCCACGTGTGAATGTTTTCACAGATAATAGTTTTTTTTATTATGGTCCATTTCAAATAATACATACAGCCACAAATACTAAAATAATATTGCATAATTTCTCTTCGCATAAATTAAAATTAACAAAAGTAAAGATATTCTTTTCGTACACACACTTTAGTTTTCCTTTGTTTTAAGATTATTTCAAGAAATAAGACAAAATAAAGGAAAGAAGTAATCATCTTATTATTTTTCTTTCATACTTTTACATTCATAATGAACTTTAATGTAAATAATTCAGACACGTACATTCATTTACTTAATGAAAACAAAGAAAATCTCAATAAAAGTACAAATAAACGGATCCATGAAATATATAAAAGGCGACCCCTCCCTCTACCCCTCCCCCTCTCCTCCCCCCTCTCCCTCCCCCTCCCCCACCCCCATGTCCGGTGTACATACACACAGACACACAGACACACAGACACACAGACACACAGACACACAGACACACAGACACACAGACTCACACACAACACACACACACACATACACACACACACACACACAACACACACACACAACACACACACACACACACACACACACACACACACACACACACACACACACACACACACACACACACACACTCAGAACAACCACCACCACCACAATCCAAAAAGAATGAATATATAAGGGGAACATGATGAAAGGTGACGCAAAGCGCAAATGACCTCGACAAAATCTCCAAAAGAAATACTGATCTTGCTGCCAGATATTCAATCTTATATGATGTGGTGTTGCACTGATGCCAATGCAAGTGTGATGTACGTTTTGCTCATTTATAAGAAACGTTTCTTTAGTTAGTTGCTTCCTTTTGTCAAAGTAGGGCAGTATAACCACAACAAATATGTGAGAAATTAAATCTTTGAATATTTTCACTAGTAATACACTAATACACTCAAATGCCATAGAACAGTTGTTTATCTGGCACACACAGGGTTAAGGATCATGACGTGATGATCATCTCAAAATGATAAAGTCGATGAAATCGAACGGGGCCACGTCCCACCTTCACCCACGATGCACGGTAGAACGGTACTACCATGGTTACGAGTCCCGATATGAGTGGCATTATATCCTTCCTTGACTAACTAAATTCCTTCATTCTACTCATTCAATATCGATGAAAGCAAAATTGATCATTACTTGGCTTACAAATTGGCAACTCTATGTTTTTAATCAAATTTGTTTCCTCAAACGGAATGCCTTTTTTTTTTAGAAAGTTAACATCAATATTTACAGCAAGATCGGTGACAATTTGAAGAGCAAAAGCGTGATTTCAGCATATTTAGCACATCGCCGATTTAGAGTGATCTTTTCTTTGCTTCGAAGAATAAATACGTATGGGATACATATCACTAAACAACTCAAATGCTAATGTGAATTCTGACATTGCATGTCAGTCGTGAAAACTCACACATGTCAACCACTACGAGAATCAGTTTGCTATCGATCAAGCCTCCTTTTCACCATTCTTAATTAATGCATGTTTGCATAGTGGTATTCTTGTAGTATATTTCCTGAATTGCTTCCAGATTAATTAGCGCATAATTAATCTAACTTTTTATTTAAGTCTTCATCCACCATGCCCACGTGTCTACTGGTAAACGGGCCTCTCATAACCAGGCATTTATTTCCGATTCAAATCGCTCGGATTTCCCCTTCTTAATTGGTGATAATCTGCTTAACAAACAGTGGACGTCAATAGGCCTAATGTATGCAGGACTGCATTGGAGTAATTTTGGAACGAAGAAGGTTGGCGTACATAGTCTATGAGGAAGTCATGTGGAAGAGGGCTGGGGGGGGGGGGGGAGATCACTTTCATTTTAATGTTTTCATATTTGACTGTGTGTGTGTGTGTGTGTGTGTGTGTGTGTGTGCGAGAGAGAGAGAGAGAAAGAATAAACATGTATATATATATATATCTATAGAGATAGATAGAGAGAGAAAGAGAGAGAGAGAGAAAGAGAGAGAGAGAGAGAGAGAGAGAGAGAGAGTGTGTATGTGTATGTGTGTGTGTTTGTGTTTGAGCGGAACTTTAAAATAGGAAGAAGGAAGGGATATACCAAGAAAAACAAAACCTACTGGAAATCTAGCATTCAGTAAAATTCCGCTCAAAGTCAGTTTCCAGCTTTATATTTTTTATGAAAGTTCTTATCCAATGTTTTTTTTTTAATTTCGGGGTACTTCGAAAATCTAATTTGTTGACCTGCAAAGGGCTTTCCTGTTTTTATGAATAAAGTGGAGTGATCTGCTGCAGTAAATACAGATTTGGACGCTAATGAAGTACAATACGTTATCATTAGTTTTTTTCGTAGTGTCTCCCTCTTCCTAAACTTACTCTCTTTCAACACCCTTTTCTTCTCTTTCTCTCTCTCTCTCTCTCTCTCTCTCTCTCTCTCTCTCTCTCTCTCTCTCTTCTCTCTCCTTTCTCTTTTCTTGCTCTCTCTCTCACCCTCTCTCCGTTTCTCTCCCATGTTCATCTCTCATCTCCCTTCTCGTAGTCTTTTACAATCTACTTTACCTCAATCCTTTTCGCTAATGATCCTCTCTTTTTCTACTCCCGGGTTTCTACTCTCTTCTCATTTACCCTCAAATTAGCCTGATAAATAGAAACATACTTTTGTTTCAATGAATGGGTATTATGACAAACATGTGAAGTTGTCTTTGTCATATCCTGTCTTTCATTCTTCATTGAAAATACACATTGTACACAGGTATTTGTTAAAACTGACGATTTCCGTAAAGGAATACTCTAGTTACCTTATACCTCTACATACGTTATAAGCCGAAGCCTATATCTTTAAGAGTATATCTTTAAATCAATTTTACGGGTTAAGCTTGTAATATTCTCTTGTTGTTGTTGTTTTTAATTCGCATCATCCAAGCTTATTGTTACTAGGGATAGGGATGGAAAACAACATAATCAAAGTTGATTTTAAAAAGATTTTAAAAAGGAAAGAAGAAAAGGAAAAAAGGGGAAAATTGTTGCTCAAAATATAGAGATAGAGGTAAAAACAACAAATCAAAATTAATTTAAAAAAAAATGATTACGCGATGGTTGCCAGGCGTTCAGGTCTCGTGACTTGGGGCCAAATCAGTGACTTTTACCGACTACCATTAGTGCCCTTCTGATATGGCGATCTCGGCCCAAAACATGTCTCCTCGTAAACTCCTGGAATTCTAGCCCCGAAAGGCCCTGACCCTTTAGGGGAGGAAACAAGACTGATCCCAATCACACGGTGCCAAAATGCCTTGAACCTTTATTAGAGTCAGAACCCGTGCGAGGCGCACGAGTGTGACCTTACTGTGAGCTTTAGACCTCTCGGCCATTATAGCGTCGGTGCTGAACCGGGAGAATTTACATTGTGTTTATGTTTATATTTGCATTGAACGTGTTAGCGACCCTAAGCTGTAAATGTATCGTGCCCGGAATAGTTCATACACTATGAACATGGTCATTTGTTATGCGCACAAACTTTAAAAGGGACCCTTTGATATGCTGTCCGCATAAGAAAAGGTCGTAGCCATAGGGTCAGTAATACACACAGACACATGGTACACACAGAGTCATGACCGTATATATCTTAGAAGTACATGCTTAATACAAGTTTAATGTGTAGCTTATCGACGGTTAATTACGTTGCATTGTACGACGATATACGGTGGATGTTAGAATGGTATTGTGTAAGTGTCGCATAGATGCCATCGTGCAGAGCTATTGAATAAGCCGGGTTTTTTTCTTGCAATGTATTCATAACTCTATATCTAACTGCCTGGTAATGTGTTATTACATTCACCTGTATTCATTGTATTTCGTGATTCAGTTTCAATGGATGGAACTGTCAAAGTATCAATTTTCCGCGTGACCAATCGGCCACGGCTTCTCTATTCCTCTTTTCACGCTTAAAAAAATCCAACAAAAAGGAATTTCATATCAATTCATAACGCTCAAAGTCATGTCCTGACCGGGCCACACCGGTGGACCAAAGCCAAATATGCAACACTAACAACAAGGCAAACACTTCAAAGGAATAAAAAGCACGGATGTGGAAGAGGGTGGGAGGGGGAGGTGGGGAGCGGGGAAGAGAGCGAGAGAGAGAGAGAGAGAGAGGGATAGACAATCCTTAGTTCACCATGCACCACCATGACCACGCGCGGAGGATTATCTCAACACAGGTTGTAACCATTCCACCACGTGTCCCACTTAATCCCCCTGCTTGAGCCCACATGACACTAATCCGCCAAGGAGATTAAAGTTTACCACCCGATGAAACAAGCCCCTTGCCATTCAGTGCGACTGAGTGCTGATTCGCGGGAAAACATAACTTATTGAATCGATTTGAAAAATATAATGAATAGAAATAATTATAAGATGCGTGAATAGTAAGACAGACATATCCTGATACCTTTCTATTTTGTACAGACATATCCATCAGCACCCCTTACACATACATACATACACACACACATACATACATACATACACTTACATACAAATACATGAACGTAATATTTCTATTGATTCGACAAACACAATAAAGCATGGTATACCACTTGTATATAAACACAGTAATGTGCCATATTTTATCTGAATATGCAACTTATAAATTATATTCCTCCCCACTAAATGATACTCATAATAATGCAATAAATATATATTTATATAATAGTAATGATAATAAAACAATTTACATATACATACATACACACACGCACACACACACACACACCACTCTAAAGCACCACTTACACACCATTTTAAGCCTCAATACATTATACATTCCTTTGCACTTGATATATCTACACTGTTGACTGTTTATAACTGTACCTCCTGGAATTCCATTGAGAATAATTATTGAGAAAAAAATAAATAAAAAACACACACACGCACACATGCAAACACACACACACACACACACACACACACACACACACACACACACGTACATACACACATTCTACACTTACACAGACGCTGGTATCCCTGCTTTGCGACCCTTTCTCGGCATTTTTCCTTCTCAGTTCTTTTCTCTTTCTGTCACATTCGTGTACTCCTTTATGTGTTTTTTTTATGTCATATACTTTCTTCTTCCCTTTGTCCTTTTTGTATTTCATATTCTTGTTTTTTTTTTCGTTTCCGATATTGTTCTTCATCTTCTTATTGTTCATCAGCTTCCACATCTTCTTCGCCCACTCCATCTCTGTTCTCTCCCCCATCCCGCTCTTTTTTTTCCTTCGCGCGTTCTGACACGTGTGTCTCATTTGCATGGCGCTAGTTATAAACCGAGTTTACGAAGAACAATATCGCGGACGCGCGCGACAAATCCGGCGAGATTTCCTGCGTAATACCTCTCCGTGTAGGTGTGGACAGATTGAACTCCAAAATGATGAATTTTATTGCAGTCCGAGGCTCGGAAAACAAAAGGGGTGAGGCTTCGACCTAGGTGTACACCTTTCGGGGTCAGGAGCGGGTTAAGGAAACCATTATTCCCGCGTGCCGTTCCGTCCTGCATTGTTTTATGCTGGAAATATTGTAGCTGCATCATTTCAGCAAGGAAAAATACTGTAGTATTGATTTTATAGGTGATTGTTTCGTGTTGTTGTTAGAAAATGGGAAATGTTGATTCCAAAATGACAGAGTACAAACATGATGCATTAAGAGAAAGAAATTTGAATGAAAAGGTGAGGGCAAGGTATCGAAATATCCAAAACGAACACTGTTGTAAACAATATTGCTGTTTTTTTTTACGGGAATTTTCCTGGCAGTCATATACTTTTGTCGCAGTTTAACATGCATGTTTACTGTAAATTTACAGGTTCTCGTTACTGACCATCTTGTTGTTTAACAATTTGGCATTCCTGTTTTCATACACCAACATTGGCCCAACGTCGGACGTAAGATGTTGATCCAACGTTGGGCCAACACTGGACCAACGTTGGATCAACCATTCATATCGACGTTGGCCCAACTTTGGATCTACGAAATACTGTTGGAAGAGCTTAATCCTTACTTTGATTTATCTTAGGACAAACCTAATCATGGCTTATTCCTAAATTGTATTCCTTTATGTCCTCTTTCTTTCACACATTTTCATACAATTTTAATAAGCTTCACAAGATATTGGTTAGTATAACTTACATAAGAAGAGCATTTTTCGGTGTTGATATCATTATTGTCTTCACTTAAGCATGTTAAGTAAGTGACATTCACTATATGATGTTCAAACTTCAAATAATTTATTGGTATAAAATACTGTAATTTTTCTTTTATCTGCAAGTAAAAGGAAAAACGAAGGAGAAGAACATTGAAGTACAGAAAAACCTTGCGTAACTCTGCTATTTAATGACTTTTAAATTATAGTCGTTCGTCATTATTTCCAAAAGACCTCCAGTAACCTAGCAGTTTAGATGACATAATTGATGCAATTTGGATTGCAGGATATAGGTTTTGTAAACAATGTGGCCATGCATGGCCTAAATGAAATCGGGTCATCGGCTTAATTACGCCGTCCAAACTTCCTTCCTTTACAAACATACAAGAGGGAGAGAGAGGGGTAGATAAAGAGAGATATACCGAGAGATGGGGGCGGGGCAATAGCATGCAGAAAGAGAATGTGTGAAGGAGAGAGAGGGAGAGAGAGAGAGAGAGAGAGAGAGAGAGAGAGTACGATATGACATGCAGGGGGTACGATGAATATTAGTAAAAGAAAGGTATGTGTGTTTGGGGGTGGGGAGCGGAATATGATAAATAGCTTTAAGAATAAAGAGTGGGAGGGGGAGAAGGAAAGAAAAAGAAAGCCCCTTTCCCCAAGCTCACCCCTTGAGACGCCCCACTACAGCGAACTTGTTAGTTATCATCTTCAGGTTGAAATCCCGAACTTCTTATCAAGGTCGCAGGTCACGCCTCGGTGCCAAATGGGGCAACGCCCTGAAATCAGATCACCCTGCAAGACATGCCCGGGTCTTTTCTCGGATCCCCTTCTTTCCGATCTCCAAATATTAGATTTGTCTTTGGGATTGCCTTCTGTTGCGTTGAGAAGCGATAATGAAAGACACGATCAGCATAGGCCTACACTAGTCTTCCTCCCAACTTTCACAGCGATAATCGGGTGTGGTGCAGAAAGACTAAGTCTCCATGTATGGCCCGTCTTATGTTAGAGGTACAGGAGGACATCTTAACAACAATTAGCCTAAATCAGCCACACACATGTGTAATTCGTCGAAAATGTGACTTTTGTCTTATAAAAGAAAAGTCCGACATCCTGGCAGCCGAGCCACTATGAACCACTGACATGGAGTGAACGATGTTTTAACGCAAGACATGACCAGCCAGCTTTATCTTTTTAATTTGTCTTCTTCTCCTCCATCCTTTTATTTTTCTATTCTTACTCCTATTATCTTACTGGCTCAACTTCTTCTTCTTCTTCTTCTTCTTCTTCTTCTTCTTCTTCTTCTTCTTCTTCTTCTTCTTCTTCTTCTTCTTCTTCTTCTTCTTCTACTTCTCCTTCGTCATCTCCTCATAATCTCTCACAATATATCGATTGTTGGTGAAGAAGTTTGTGTACCTCATTATTGTTGTGTAAGTCAATAGTGTTGTCATTTTGTTTTAAGTTGAACAAATACAGGTCAGCAGCACATTCGTTATTATTACACATTCCGTTCTCCCGACCATCTCTCAAATGCTGCTGCGTTCTCGATCGATTAAGTATACAAACAGTCCTACGCTGTAGTACATGCAGTTTGCATCATGCTCCGACGATCCGGCTACCAGCTTTCCCCTATTTCAGCTAATACAGTTTCATGCCGGACGCTGTGTGGTGTGCAAAACCAATGACACGCGTGGAAAAACGGTGAGTTATTTTGCTTTTGTTTCCTTAAATAAATTCTGTCAACAATTATGGGAATAATGTTGGTTTACTTGAGGAACATTGAAAAGGCCAATACATCTGTACTTACACCCACCCATATACGGAAACATACATACACACATACTAAGTATACACGTTCACATCACACCGACAGTTATGAGAGAGAGAGAGAGTGAGTGAGAGAGAAAGAGAGAGAGAGAGAGAGAGAGAGGGAGAGAAGAGAGAGAGAGAGAGAAAGAGAGAGAGAGAGATAGAGAGAGAGAGAGAGAGAGAGAGAGAGAAAGAGAGAGAGAGAGAGAGAGAGAGAGAGAGAGAGAGAAATCCCTCATATACCACACACCCGTTAATGAGGTATATGCCCTCGACTTGATGACTTAAATTCCCACCAAATCCCGGCGGCAGACGACTCTCCCAGGGGCGCAAATTTACACGATTTAGAAGCTTAAAAGAAGATTCCCGCGCAACACGTTCTACGAGGAAAATGTACGCGAATCGAAGTGTGTCATACTGTCACACCGGTGTCGAATTACCCGCTGTGTTTTTAGGGAGGTTTAACATAAATATGGGTGAGGGTCATTTAGCAACCACTCATGAAATTTGTCATTTTCAGGTATTATGTGAATCTGTGTGTGTGCGTGTGTGTTTCCTGAAGGAAAATGCACATTGAAGTAAAAATTGCTGAACAGCAATTAGCGACGTAAGCGTGATGGAATCGAAACATTAAATTATACAGATATGATATTTCAAATAGTATTTACACAAACGTAACTATCATGTGATGATTGTGTGAGATGTTTTTTCCTGAATGAAAGTGAAGCTTCGATTAAGGTTCCTGTTTGTAGAAAGAATGGGGGATAAGGCTTAAAGGAACACATAAATATCATCCTATACAGCTATAGGGCTATTCGACACGGTATTTAGGTTAACTTTTGACTGTTGATATAAGCCCCGCTATGAGCTCATCGTTACAGTCTTCCCAATGTATACAAAGAAGAGTGTCTCTTCAGTTGTGCTTCAGGCACATACTATTCCAACATAATACAAAAGTATCATGCATACACATGAAATACAAACAGAGGATGTCAAGTGTAATTCATATGAATTTATGTATTAATGATGAATACATAATTCCTTTTGCTAAATTTGTTACTCATTTACCACCCGACGATGCGAGCCGTATCGGCGGCCTATTGTTTGCGCCGACCAGGTATTGGACCGTTTAGGAGCCGGTTACGGTTAGTGTGCTGCCCTGACCAAAGGGTATAATAAACCCCTACTTACTACATTTTGGTATCACATCTGACGAAGTGTTGCAGCGGCAAACGAAACGTCGTGATCTTTTTAGATTCCTTGTTGACCATACATTGCGAGACAAACGATTATCACTTGCTATAATTCCATTTGTTTGTTCAAAAAAAAAATTCACGTTTTATCAAAGGGGTCCAGTTTAAAAGCGTCGCTTCTTTGGACACCTCCACTCCCTCAGTATACTGTATCATGTTAACATGCCATACTATGGTAAAAAGGTTTGGGTTTATGCTTTTCAAGTTGTGTTTTAAATTGAATACCATGACATTATTGTATGAGTTGCGGAAACCAATAAACTTGAAACTTAAAACATTCCGGAGACCGCAGTGGTTTCGATGTAGGCTACACTTCCTGACGTTTATCTGCTGGCATAGGCCAGCAAGTATTCACAAAATTATTCACAAGATCACATTATTATACAAACACACATGCACACACACACACACACACATACACACACACACACACACACACACGAACCCACACACACATACACACACACACAAACTCACACACACAAAGTCACACACACACAAACACACATACACACATACAAACACACACATTCTTGTAAGGAGCTTCAAACGGGGAATTAGTTTTCACACCTTCAAACGGGGATATCTTTATTACTTTATCAGAAGCATTGCGATTGAATGAAATATGTTAAAAATATTGTACTAATATTGATAATGGGTCATTTTACCTTAAATTTCAATTATTTAATATTTCGGTTATTTTCCAGGTAACTGGGCCTATTGCTATACACACATATTGTGTGTAAAAAAAATATTTGTCTGATATGAAATCGGGGAATTCATGTATCATGTACATGTAGCAGGTAAATGTGTCCCATACGAAATTATTGTCCACACACACACTCGGCAGAGATATTCCCGTTTTCATGCTATATTCTTCACACACACACACCTTACAAATATTATCCTCGGTTTCATTGTGTAATACTTGACACACTCTATATACAGGGTTATTCCTGTTCTCATTGTATAGTCTGCACAAACACACACACACATATAACCTTTATCCACGATTTCATTGTATAATAGTTCACACGTACACACTCAACGGAGATATCCCGATTTCGTAGATTGTCTTATTCACACACACTGTTCAAACTTTATCCACGGTTTCATGGTATAACAGTTCACACACTCTTTATAGGGATTTCCCCATTTTCATAGTTTAGCCTTCACACATAGTGTACGAACCATATCCTCAGTTCCGTGGTGCCACACTTCACACACTCTATATGTGTATCCCCCTTTTCATAGTACAGTCCTCATAAACGCACACACTGTACAAATATTATCCCCGGTTTCATGGTGTTATAATTTACACACTCTACAGGGATATTCCCGTTATCATAGCATAGTCTGCACAAACGCTAACACTGTATAACCCTTATTCACGGCTTCATGGTATAATAGTATATAATCTCTACGGAGATATTCCCGATTTCATAGTATTCTTCACACACACTGAACAAACTTTATCCACGGTTTCCTAGTATAACAGTTCACACACTTCTTATAGGGATATTCCAGTTTTCATTTTTTAGTCTTCACACATAATCAACGAACCGTATCCCCAGTTTCATGATGCCACACTTCAAACATTATATAGGTATGTCCCCGATTTCATTGTACAGTCCTCACAAACACACACACTGTACAAACATTACCCCCGGTTTCATATTGTATATTGTTCACACATACTCGACAGTGATTTTCCCGCGTTCATATCTATTCTTCACACAAACTCTACAGTTAAATGGCACTGTTTCCATATTATAGCCATCACACTTTGTACGAACAATATCCGATTTCCTGGTATAGGATTTAAATTTGCACACACCTGTTGTAAATAGTATGGTCTTCCTATAAACCATATCCCGCTTACCCATTTAAGTATATATATATATATATATATATATATATATATATATAGACTGAGAACACTTACCCTGGGTTCTCTCTCATATTACACTGTACTCTCAGTTATGTTATACATGCATACGTGTCTTTCGTTGAGGTGGGTCCCAATTCGTTATAGCCCACAGAAATATAATAAGAGTCTTTACAAGTAATCTATTTTAGTGTAATATTGGTTAATAGAAAGAAAAATGTGTTGGAGACCACATGCTCTGATTATATCCAAGGTAAATATTTCAGTAAAACGGTGAAATATGCATGTGTTTGTAGGTAATATAAATATACACTACTCAAATATTAGTCAGAATTCTGAACAAGGTCCAACATAATTCTGACATATCATTAGTTGTATTCAGAGAAAATAAATAAAAAAAAAGAGTTATGATATAATCTATATTGGAATATCTCATACCTGTATAACATGGACATCATTATGAATGTGGGGACCAACGTCATAGAGAGACCCATATGCAAACAATATACTTTCAAAATATTGCAAGTTAAATTCAGCTAAAGAAAAAAGAAAAGAAAAATCACATACTCTGTGAGGAATATTTTTCAACATACTTTAATAGCAAAAACAACCAATACGATGCATGAGTATCGAAAAGTTCTTTATCATCATTAAGGCCAAGAGGGATGCAACGGGTAAACATGTCAAGATTCAGTTTTAACGACATATGCGTTCTAATAAAACACTTTATGTATATTAACCTGTAAATACTCTTGGAGCAAATTTGCAATGCTCTTGTTACAGGTATGAAATGTCATACATTCTGAATGTATATATGTCATATCCTTACATGGGAAATTCAGTGTTGTGTTGTGAAACACCACACTCTCACAATTTATACACGTACCAGCAATGCTCATTTTTCCCCGAGGATTGCTCTGACACTTCACCTGGAGGAGAGTGTGGTGTTTCACAACACGTCAAAATATCAGAACACCCAAATCTATATTTAGGCATTCATAACACTGCATGATCCTTAATACAGTATGTCAAATGAGAAATTTAAGGACTAGAGATAACCTTCAGAAAAAAAAAATGTTGAAATTGTGCTAGTGGAGCTAAACCACTGATTTTTTAATCAAATCTCTATTTTTGCTTCTTCAAATGGATGAAGAGTAATGCTTATTCTACAAAACACAATAACATGTAACTCTGATGACTGTAGACAAGAGTTCCTGAAAATTATTTGCATAATACCTACTAAACCATAACAGGATGTAACTCCAACCATCAGAGTAACTGAATTAAAAAAAAAACATATTTGTAAATATTTGTTACAAAAACGCCCAAAGCACTATGTAGCACACATACCCAAACTACCATAAAAATTATCTCACTCATCACCTAAATGCACAAGAAGATTATCTTGCTTATCACCTAAATGCACGAGAAGATTGGGTTGTACTGATCTTAAAATTGTCATGTCGCAAGGATTTAAGCATCTAGTCATGTTTGTGTGGGTCTAAAAACGACCCAGATGGCACTACTTCTGAAGGAAATCCATCCATATTTGAATAAGTATAGCTGGGTAAAAATATTAGCTCTGCACGTGGCCTATATTTCCATGTGGTGATACAATTCCTCTTATTATTCTCAGCCTTATACATTCGTTTCACACCGGGATTTTTTTTTACCTCGGGGGGGGGGGGGGGGGGGGTGATATGCTATACTGAACAAGATTAAATCAATGCAGTTTCAACTGGTAACAATTGTTTAAGGGTGAACATTGTTCTCCTGTGTCTTTAAGGAAAATCTTACCAGAAAACAGATGGAGAGCTCATTTGCAATAGGGGTTAGACGAACTTTTTGCAAAATGGGTTTTGCCCTAATGTATTTATTTAGAAACTCTATAAGATGATACCAAAAATATGGTGAAATTCCTTTGTAAAGTGAACAAAAATGGCAAAGAAAAATCTGTTTTTTTTTTCTTTGAAAGTAGTTATTTCCATTTCAGTTTGTTTGCAAAAGCCGTTAGATCCACTTTAACAAAATCTGGAAAATTTGTCCTTTTATGTCTCCCATATTGCAATATTCTTATGCCAAACTAAATTGTTATTATAAACTACCCTTCCATGTGAATGTAAAATGGAGTATGAAAGAAATCTGCCTGTCTTATTCTTTAAAACGTAGTTTTTAACCAATGACCTTTGTTGGCCTACGTTATTTTGCAAACAAAGCGGATCTAACCCATTTTGCAAACAGTAAACAAGTGTAGTGGGAGCAAAAATTCATGAATCATGAAGTGAGTAGCACATTCTAATTCACTGCCCAGCTATACATTATTTCTGGTATAAAATAAAGCATCTTACTCATACCGTTTATGATTAAAAAATAAATATTGATTAGAATGCATTGATAATTGGATACAACATTGGTAATGAGAACATAGATTTCCTTAATACTAATTATTATTTGCTCCATATGCTATTTATTAGATGTATGTTTTGAGTAATTTTACTTCCCAGCAATTCAGCTCGATAGCATGGTTTTTAGATTACAAAAAAAAAATATATAGCATGGAAAATGTGAAATACGTTATGAGGAAATGAAAGCTTTAAATCTCTGAAGGAAAATACCTGAGATTAATGGCACCTGCAAGAAACTTTAATTTATGATGTGTTCTCAAGTCAATGTATGTCATTATGTTCGGTTCAACTGTAACTATAATTATGTGATTTAAATTGCTTGTTCAGAAAAAAGGAAAATAAAATAAGGTGAGTAAAATATAGCTTGACTTGTTTATCTATTTGATCAAAACAGAACTCATTTTGAATTTTGATAATGTGACGAAGTTATATTAAAAATAAGAATATACAAGTGCATTGAATGAAACTGTAGTTAGTTACTGTAATCGGACTTTTCTTTAAAGGTTTAAAGGTTCTTTAACCTGTATTCTAATGAATAGAACATACAAAACATGTATAAGTGAATGTTTGGCACGATAATTCGAGATATTGGAGTTAATGAGTCATTTTGCGGAACGTTTGGTATGTTACTAAGGTTCACAGTTTCCTCCTATGTAGTTCACTATCCGTATTTGTGCTATATAACTTTGTCAAACGACATGCTATGCTCGAAATTCAAAGTGAGTCATATTTACTTGATCAAAGAGACGAAAAAATCAAGGTATAAATACCTTATTTTCATGATTCGCTCCCACTACTCTTGTTTACTTTGAATTTAATTGACACCACCTTTCCTCACTACCTTTCCTCACTACATTTCCTTGCACGTGTAACGAGTTTATTACGCACATGGTCTTTGATGTTCTTCCAAGTGCGTCCTTTCAGCACTGGCTCCACCTGAAAACACTCCTCACACTGCCTTTTGCCTGGTATTACACCTGTTGCCAAACATTTTGAGAAGTGTCTGCCAACTGCCGCTTGCTCCTCTTCCGACCAGGACCTCTTCTGCGTCGCCTTCTTCGCAATACCTGTGCAGGAGGAGGGTGAAACGTGCTACTATAACATACAACAGATGAGCAATTATAAATATGCTACTAAAAACATACACATAAGATGGAAAACTTGCAAGATTCATTTCCGAGATACTCAAAACACTTTCTCTCCAAAGCTCTTTACAACATGTTTAGAACACATCTAAAGATATATCAATGGGAAAATAAAAGGATCAATGTGAATGGGGAGAGACTCAATTAACCACCTACGTTTCGCTGATGATATATTCATCATAGCCAATAACCTTAATGAAATAGAAATCATTTTACAGGATTTAGATACAGCAAGCAGAAATAGAGGATCGAAAATGAAGATGAAGAAGACCAAAGTAATGGCAGATCTGTCAGTTGAACACAAACCAGTCATCATTAATGGAATACAATTGGAACATGTATCAGAATACATCTACCCGGGTCAACTGTTTAATCTCATCAAAAGGAATCAAGACAATGAAATAAGGAGAATGATCAAAACAGGTGGGCAAACATTTGACAGATACAAAGGTTAAGGACATAATTAAAGTAATCAAACATCGCAAATGGACAAGGGCTGGCCATGTCATTAGGAGGAGAAATGGACGATGAAGTACGGAAATGACTGAGATGATACTTTTTGAGGGAAAAAGGAACAGGGGCAGGCAAAGAAAGAGATGGAATTCAACAATTCTGGAATAAAATCAACTTCTTTAAATATACAACAGCATGATTTTTAAGTAAAACTACCTCTCTATAAGAATAATTTTAGTGCCATTTTTCCACATAATCGTGCTAAAGTCACAATTGATTCGTTACATTTCTACTATAAGAATACGTTTATGCTCTGAGCTTTAAAGGGATATTTCAGTAGTGGGAGCGATTTCCAAATCATACTCAAATGTCGTGCTATTTAGTTATAATGGAGTATAAATTAGCATTTTTGGAAACAGTTGTGATGTTGAAGACAGCTGCCATTCCAAAGTAGAGTTGGTACTTGTTAGATTTATTTCATAATCAATTCTATTATAATCAATTTATTTGTTTTTTATTTTACCCATATCAAGAAGGAGAATTATTAACGGCCATAACGGCCATTTCCGAATTTGATTAAAATGCGACGGTCCGTCACTTAATCGAACAGTTATATATTTCTTGATAATTCAGCCGTTTATGGATGGATTTTTCTCAAACCAAAGGTATTTGTATTCGTTGATTATCATTCTGATGCAATTTTCATTGTAGTTTTTTCCCCACCGACCAAAGTAGTTATGAAACTGAAGCGCCCTCTCTCTCTCTCCCACTACTGAACTATCTCTTTAAAAGTGCACCTATATTCGGAGAAAAAATAAATGAGAATGGAGGTAAACTGTTGCATAGTAAAAGACAGTCAAAAATTTTGTATCAATAAGATTACTCACTGTCTTTGTTTGAAACTGGGGTTGGTTCTTGCTTGCTGCTTGATGCGGCATCATCCAGATGAACATCAGCAATGAGAAACGTTTACACAAAGACATACAAAAGAATCACAACAAGAATCAAAAGAAACAAAATAGCAAGTAACAAAGCAAGGAAAATGGTTCGAAAAAAGGCAGGATCAATAGATTGGAGAGGGACATGAGAGGGAGGAGGAAAATGGGAAGGGAAATGGAAAGAAGAAGGGGGAGCTAGAGAGGAAGGAGGTGAGGGAGGAGGGGAGGAAGGAAGGGGGAAAGGAGGAGAGGAAGGAAGGGAGGAAGGAGGGGAGAAAGGAAGGGAGGAAGGAGGAGAGGAAGGAAGGGAGGAAGGAGGGGAGAAAGGAAGGGGGAAAGGAGGAGAGGAAGGAAGGGAGGAAGGAGGGGAGAAAGGAAGGGAGGAAGGAGGAGAGGAAGGAAGGGAGGAAGGAGGGGAGAAAGGAAGGGAGGAAGGAGGAGAGGAAGGATTCAAGTTCATCATCTCCATCATTGACTTCAGTGGCCTCGATACCTGAAGTGGAACACACCAAAAGACATTCAATATTTGGGGCAAATCGGATTCTATATGTCTTTATTTCTCACCAGCTCTGTAGAGAAATACAGTGAGACTGGCATTTGGTTTATTGACCATTCCCTTAAATTGCATTTAAACAGAGCACCTGATGAATGCTACATGTACCAGATGTTGGTAGTCTGGGGCTAGGCATCCCGAGGGCCAAGACAAATTGAAATGTTGCTTATTGTTGAGTCAATATTAATGGTTTTAAGTTGGTTTCTTTTCAATTCAATATTACTTCAGGTGTAATGATATTAACATGAACTGTCAATAGTATACAGTGTAGTATTATAAGCAGCCTTGTATTATGTATGAGATCAATATAAATTAACTTTTTTGATATTGAAATTGATATGTTACACCATGAAACTTCGGTATTGTAGCAAGAGGGGCACAATTCATTCTTGATGAAATAACAAATGCCTTCATTTCCTTATGAAAAATGATAAATCACTAAAGACTGCATCATTTTGTACAAAGTTTGGCAAATCATGCAGTCATGTAAAACATAGATCTAGTCATAATGACTCTGACTTTAGTGTAAGAAATGTCCAAAGTCTTATTAAACTTTTTTAAAGACTAGACTTAGACCCTACTCTACTAGAGTCTTAAGACTTTACTTTAGTCTTAGCCTACTTAAAATAACTCAGGCTTAGCTAAATAACATACCTTGGAATTACCTCGAAAACAGATTTTAAAAAAGATTGAACATATAAAACAAATTTGATATGACTTACGATGTTTTTAGAAGTTAAAGACCCGGAAATTCAGAAGGCGTTCAGAACTCGAGGCAGGCCAGCTAGCGCTCGCTCACGTTCACCCGGTAGGTTCCCCGGCCCGGCACGTACGGTACGTGTGTTCACCAACCTCTACTCAAGATCTAACGGTCGGCTAGCTGGATACAGTATACTCGAGGCGCGCACATGGTCTGTCGACACAGGATGAACGTCGGGCAATCGGGCATATGGATTCGCTTGCTAGAAAGTACATTACACAAACTGCGTGGTAGGATACACACATCTTACACACGATTTATCTTTCGTGAACATGAAATCGGGGAGGATTCTGGAATTGCATGTAAAGCATCGGGAATAGGCCAAAAATGATCGCTGACTTCATTTTATGTTCGTATAAGCACTTTCGGAAAACGGGGATATGCCCGGTCTCCTACTTATCCCCGGTTGGAAGGTGTGTAAACATACGAACATCCCCGATTGAAGCTGCTTACAAGAACATACGTATGTACACACACACACACACAAACGCATATGCACACGAGGACATAAACATACATATCATGTTATGTTTATGCACAAAGTAGAATCACAGCCAGACACCAACACAAACGCAGATACTCATCGCTTCATTAAGCCTGTCCAAAGTGATTATGATTTTTTCATGTACCAACGTGAAGAAAGTTTTCAAGAGGAAGAAATCAATTTACTCTGGGCGGGAAAAGGAATGAAGGGGTGGGAGTGGATCAGCTCACTCAGGTCTGGTTATGTTTTGTGTTTGATGTCATATTAATTGTATCATTTTATTTTGTATAGTTTGGTTTAAGATGTACTAGTTTATGTTTATAAATGATTATTCTAAACTGTTAAAGTGCCATACAACAAACGATTCCTTTATGACACAAAATGGTCAAGGACTTACTTTCTCTTTTGTTATGACTTCACGAATTATACATATCATAAATTCTTATGAAGAATTGCGACTGATAGGAACTAGACGTGCAATTAAAATCAATCGTAAACCTGTACATTAGAGATAGGGAATTCGACTTGCGACGGATTTAGATTCGGCTGATTCTTGAGTTTCACCTCCAAAATAAATATGTAAATCTAAATACATCACAGCCATCAAGACCAATTGATCAATGGGGTCGAGTATATAAGCATCGCTTCTTTGGAGCCCAGCACGTTCTTAGTCTTTTTATTATTATGTCAACATGTCACAGTATAGTAACATTTCTTTGATTCATGTGTTTAATTCATGTTTTTTTAAATTTATGTTATAGATTAAATACCAAATTATCATTCTTTGACTTGTGAAGCTTGGAACTTGAAACTTGATAATACATGTAGAACATGAAAAAAATAATTCACACCAAAACAGATGAGAAAATGCAAAGCAACGTAATTTCTACCATAATGTTTAGCTCTTCAAAAAGGCTGTTCCGGGCTTCACCTTCATACTAAAGTATGTGATAAAAAGTTGATTTAATTACTTCCGTCTTGAATATGATCCATATGTCATTAAGGACAACCAAATATGCAGGTGATGTTGTTACGATCTTCTACAACGAATACCATTAACACTTCCCATACTGTTATATGGGGTTTTATGCGTATTTCTGGTGCAACATGGCGATAATGGTGTATTAAGAGTAAGCCCACGAGGCAATGAGCGTGCGCGTAATACTATCGAGATCGAACACAGGGCAACCGGAAAAGAACAGTTGGGCTTCCATTTCAGACAAAACAGATAACTTCGCATTTTGTTATATTTTTGCACAAAACCAAGGGCATTGTGTTTCTCGCTTATTACCAGCAGGATGTTAGCATTTACGGTCGAGACGTAAGTGATAGATTGAAAGCCATAAACAAGATAAACGACAAGGATTGTCCTCTTTTTTTTCTCAGGTGTGTCGGTCGGGTGGGAGAGTGGGTGCGTGAACGCGTTAGTTGTGGTTGAAGGTTTTGGAACGCATGGACACAAATGAGTCTGTAAACATTGGAAGAACATGTATGTCAAACCTGTGGGTTTTGCAAGGCCTGGTGATGTAAGGTTAACAACTTTGTCTGGCAACAAAGACTACGCCCTCCCCCACTATGCTGGCCACTGGGCAGAGGGTTTAGTGTTTGCCACCAGACATAGTAACTTGTGCCCATTTATCTCATGGCCTGGTACCTAGTCTAGGTGAGAAAGAGAGAGAGAGAGAGAGAGAGAGAGAGAGAGGGGGGGGGACAGATAGACAGAGAGAGAGAGAGAGAGATAGATAGAGAGAGAGAGAGAGAGAGAGAGAGAGAGAGAGAGAGAGAGAGAGTAGTTTGGGCTGGGGGGGGGGGGGGAGGGACTGTATGGATGATACTGAGATGAGAGAGATACTGAGTGCAATATTTTGTTTGTTTCTGTGTTATGACTGGCTGTGGGTAACTTTAATGTCTATATTCCCCGCTTTATTAGGTCGGATTCGACGTGATTCATATCATTTCCCTTTTATTTTATATCTTGTTGAGTAGTCCAGATACTAGCCGTATTTTATCGTCCGCCTCTTCTCCCACACACATTACTTTGAAAGCAGGAGACCATCAAAAACACGGAATTACGTCGTGTAGCAATTGGAATTACCACACGACCTAATTGGTAATTCCAATTGCTACACGACGTAATTCCGTGTTTTTGACGGTCTCCTGCTTCCATACACTACGCCACTGATTCACATAGTACGCACACCGCGCCAGACCACAGAACTAGTTCGTTGCGCCAGACCACTGATTGCGCGACTCCACGAATCTGTCCGCCCCACTGAACTATACCACTACCGTAGTGGTATAGTTCAGTGGTCCGCCCCGAGAAAAATCCTATTTGAGGGTGAAATTTTTTTGTATGTGATGCGCCACCAACGTTCGTTGTCGGCGGATTGCTAAATACAGTCCAGGGGGTGGACTACTTGTTGAGCGGCGTTTTGGCATCGGCATGGTAATCATAAGCGGCAAGTATTTGAGGCATGAACCAAACGTGCTAGTGTAAAAATGTGATGGAGAGATGTGTTTAAAGTCTCCTTCTTCTATGAAGTCAATATTTAAATAATCATTATAATGAATATCATTACAATAGTAACGGTACACAATGCTATTAGTAGTAATAACCTTAAAATGATGATTTCGAGTATACTCCATGCATGTAGAGCGGAGAAAGGTACTATAATTCAGCTGAAATATACATATTTATCACAATAAAATATGTGTGGAATAATGGCACGCGTAATGTCCTCTAAATCAGATTACAATATAGAATATTACGCAAGAATGGCGTGCCAATGACAGAACCAACACTGTTACGTAATTTCTTGGAATGACCCGGCTGTACATGTCTTCCTGTATTGGCGTCGGCTACATTTGGAATGGGCCTTCCAAGCAGAGACAGAGATAGGCTGGGGGACTCGGGAACGGGAGAGAGAGAGAGAGAGAGAGAGAGAGAGAGAGAGAGAGAGGGGGGGGGGGAGAGACGGGGGTAATGTAGATGGAGAGAGGAAAGAAGAAAGTAAGAGGAAAAGAGAGAGCGAAAGAGAGAGAGAGAGAGAGAGAGAGAGAGAGAGAGAGAGAGAGAGAGAGAGAGATAGGGGAGAGGGAGATTGAGGAAGAGAGTGTTTGAGTGTTGCAGTGTGTATATCTCTACGATATATGTATATTTAAACATAGACATTTATGTATGTGTGTGTGTGTATGTGTGAGGAGGAGAGCAAAAATGAAGAGAGAGAGAGAGAGAGAGAGAGAGAGAGAGAGAGAGAGAGAGAGAGAACAGAGGGGGTGTGTGTGTTTTCATATGTATTGCGGGAATATATGTGAACAAATAAAAAAAAAGGAAGTCAAAATAGAGAGAAAGAGAGAGAGAGAGAGAGAGAGAGAGAGAGAGAGAGAGAGAGAGAGAGGAAGGGGCCGGGGGCGGGGGGGGGGGGGGGGGGCGGTGAGTATGGCTCGAGTAAAACAATACCTTAGCGGAGCACTCACAACCCATCCCAGCAATTCCTACAAACCATATATTTCCCATTCTGTGTTTTCCCTACCACCTCCGTCCTCCTCTTTCGCAAAACGACATCAAGCCGGCGACAAGTTTATCGTGTGTCGGGGGCCAATAAAAGGCACTAACTTCCCCCTTGTCTACTCTCTCAAGTGCCCTCTATACCCACATGTCCGTTCGACGTTAGCCTGACTTTCAGACCGTGGGGCATTTCAAAAACAAACTATTCAGCAGAGGGGCCTGGCTGTTGTAGACTAATCATTCTCAATTTTTGTCTCCAGCTCCCACGACGTGGAGCAGATGGAGAAATGAGTAGAGTGACACAGTGGCTAGTCTCAGAATATTCCACTCTATATTTCAGTCTGCATCCACAATGTCCAACAGCCTCGAAGTCAGTCCAGTTCGACGGTGTCTCGTGAGCTGAGGGGCATAAGCACGATGCGAAATTTACCATGTTTAATCCGTATTGACAATGCGTCTCATTTTAATCGTCATTAACTTTTGACAGTTTAAAGCTACGTGTGAGTAACTCCGCTTTTAACCTGTATAATCCTCCAAGTCCCACTGAAAGTAAACTGTGTTGTAATTGACATGAGATGTTGATTTATTGGTACTGAGAGGGTTGAAAGCATGAAATCAAACTAGAGACAATGACTGGTTTTCCCAAAACACGACATATGATACAAATATTCTCTTTTATATTCTTTCTTACAAATCAGTTTTGACAATTATTTTGTGTGAAGCATCCATCTCGCAGAATCAGTTCGTTCCTACTATGATGTCATTCTTATATGAATGTTCTTTATTCCAGTTGTACCATGGACCAACTACTTATCCATACTAATGAATACCGCTTGGTAAGAAAATACGCATCAATCGACTAAAAAATGACAAAGAGAGAGAGACAGAGACAGATAAAGAGATAGATAGATAGATAGATAGATAGATAGATAAATATAAATATAGAGAGAGAGTGAGTGAAAGAGTGAGAGAGAGAGAGAGAGGGGGGTGGAGAGAGAGAGAGAGAGAGAGAGGGGAGAGAGAGAGAGAGAGAGAGAGAGAGAGAGAGAGAGAGAGAAAGAAGGGGTGGGGTGATCCCTTACCCCTCAATAAACTCTGCCTCTGAATATTCGGGCCACCAACTTTACAACAATGTACATTAACAGTAAAAGCCTTTTACCAAAAACAAAAATGGAAAGCATTAATCATCAACCAGGGGCGAAACTTTCTCCTCGAATCACTCTACGACCGACGGTGACAATGCCCATAGGTCAGTGGAATACGGGTCACTGTGATATGACGGCGTGAACGACCAAACGGGCAAAGTTCAGCGTTTTTTCATTGGATCTTCAGGTCAATAGTTTACGTGAGGTCACGGGCAAACGCCCTCTTTTCTTTTAATTACCTACCTGCGCATGATGGAATTTTGAGCACGCCGCCATTACAAGTAAAACCACGTGACACTGCTTGAACTTTTTCATGTACATTCACCTTTCTCCCGGCCAAACGAGCACAGCGTAATGCACTTTCATCTGTTGGCAAGCCCGTCAAAATCATCGGTAGATGTCGCTAAACCGAGCCGAAATGGTCGAGAAGAAAGAAAGGTGCTGAAAGGTTGCCTGTTCGGGCAGAATCACCTCCAGCTACACGGTTACTGGCGACGCGTAATTGATTGTTTCATCACCCGTTTATCGTCTCGTCCAAAGTCAATTATCATGGGGGTGACCATAACCACAAGGACAGGGGGATGGGGTGAGTAAGGAAAAGGAAAGATACAGTGGCGGAAATAGGGGGCAGGGAGAAGGGGGGAGAGGGTGAAGGGAGAGAGAGAGGGAGAGAGAGAGAGAGAGAGAGAGAGAGAGAGAGAGAGAGAGAGCAAGCAAGAGAGAGAGAGAGAGAGAGAGAGAGCAAGCAAGAGAGAGAGAGAGAGAGAGAGAGAGAGAGAGAGAGAGCAAGCAAGAGAGAGAGAGAGAGACGCCAAGAGACATATTTATAGCATGGACCCATGGGTCCATGTTTATAGGTAGACAGAAAGAGGAGGGGCGTAGAAAGGAAGAGAATGTAAACATAGAGAGAGAGAGAAAGAGATGGGGAGGGGTAGATAGGCTCATTAGATATAAATGGGTAAAGGAAAAGAGAGAGAGAGAGAGAGAGAGAGAGAGAGAGAGAGAGCGATAGAGGGGGAGACAGTGAGAGAGAGAGACACACACACACACACGGGGGGGGGGGTGCGTGATAAAGAGAGAAAGAGAGGTGACAGTCACACGTGTCGAAGCGTGGAGCACGACATCCAGGATAAAACAAAAGCAGACACTACCGCACTATTTAGGGTTACAGGGGATGTCCCCCTGCGGGCTGGTCTACCCAGACGTAGATAGCCTCGTCCCAAAGACACACGACTAACTCGCTCTGTGCCAGAGAAAATACTGTCCTATCAGATTTGTCTTCCTGACTGGTGTACAATTGTGCGTACAAAGAGAGCAGGCTAAGCACAAGCTCGCACTGCAAGATATCCATCAACCTTACGATTAATAAGAAAAACCTCAGCTCAGTTTTATATAATTGCATTAGATGAATTGTGGACAAATGAATTGAATATAGTAATTCATATAGGGTTACCATCAACAGGCTAACAACGAGCTCGCACTTATTATATTGTATATAATATAAATCAATACCTTCAGTTCAATGTTGTTTCTTTGAATCGCATAAATCGTACAAATAAATGACACACAGTCAGTCATAATGTGGGATATGATATAAACATGATACATATAAAGCACATGGGGGCTTAAATAACCCGCTAAGGGTTTGCCTGAACACCCCAAGGAAAACATGAATAAATCGACACACAAATTAGCAAATTATACACAAGGTGCATTTAACAACACCGAAGTAATAGCATATACAAGAAAAAGACAAAAAACAGAAGAAGACGAATATGTGATAATGTCAAGAAGAGGTAGCCATCTTGTCGACATGTTATTGTTTGTCATTCACTCATCTTTTATTCCCTAACATGAAACAACCATGCAAAATAGACAATTACCGGGGTATGAGTCATTAGACCTAAACATCGTAAACATGATAAAGGGCTGGATATCTTTGCTCGGATCTACATTCATGCATTGATAACATAACTGTATCATCATCGTGAAAACAATATGTCCACAGTCCTGCGTTGATAGACTACCTAGGCAAAGTCCCAATATCTAGTCTTTTTCCTTATTATCACGACATGTCATATTTCCTTCGCAATAGTTTCCAAATCCGCTCAAACTAATTACGTCGAGCCCCCAGTCGCACTGTCACTTTCGTGTTTCGCCTAATTTCACGCTAGGCTGCGACTGCATTTCTCTCGAGAGTACCGTGACAGAAGGGTTCGATGTCTCCTCCAACAATCTCCACCCGAGCGGGCAACGGGATCATCCCGAAGCCAGCCCGATCGCTACCAATCTATACCCGAACACTGATCGGTAGTCGTTCGGGTTGGAGGGTTGTCGACTTTGCAGCTTTTGGCCGGCCGAAGCGTGTACCTGATAATCAAAATCGTAAAAGCTAGCTCGACGAGTGGCTAGTGGAGTGCATTGGGGTCACTCTCGGGCAAACCTGTCGTTGGGGATTCCTTTCCTAATAGCGCTGGCTTTTAATATGGAGTTAGATATCCAGGCTAAGAAAGATGAGAAAAGAATTGAGTGTGGACGAGAATATCATCAATACTTCTTGTCAATTTCATACAATGGAGGTCACGTGATGATGCTATGAAGATGATCCAAACCAAACTTAATCACGACGATGATGTAATGATAAAAGTACTGTCGCTTGTAATAGCATTTTATTCTTATTTAAGGTGGAGGGAGTGATGGTGGTGGGGTTCGAGGGGTGGGTGTTTGTGTGTAGTTTTGTTCTTTCTACATAAAAGAAATGCCTGAATGGAATACAAAGAGGCTGCGTATATCATATTGAAGGTAGTTATCTTTTCTTTTCTTCAAAACGCGTGCAGGGTCTGATTTCAGGTATGATTTTGTGATACATTTATAAATTATTGAGTGAAATGGAATTGTTTTATTTTTTTCACCTCTATGTTCAATGTTCATTTTTTTTGTATTGAGTTGAAAGATGACAGAGATCTAAATAGTAAGTTGCACTTCTTTTGATATTCTTTTGATATTCATGCGATTAATACTGACATTCTGAAGCGTTTTGTAAAACGAATATGACTATGATGCCAGTAAGCCTGGCGATAATTTTCGAATTTATATCATGTCAATATCATGGGCAATCGGCAGTGGCATTCCAATTGGCACCTTCCTTATAAAGGATTCCAATTTCTAATTCTTCTTCCTAACACTCTCTTAACGTGCTTATTTATCTTATTCTCTCACCATTTTTCGTCCTCATCTTTCTCTTTTCTTAATCATTTTGTTATCATCTAAGGAATCGTCATGAGAATAAGCAACAAGAAAGAAAAAGAAATATGACTAAATATTTGTGGCGATTATGCTCTGCAGCAATCATATGCCTTGGGCCATATTATGATGCATGTACATTTTTAATTATTGCAACTTACCGTTGGATGTAACTGCCATGGAAAAGGTTAAAATGTAAGGAGTTTATTGGGCGTTCTCTTGGTACTTACAGTATTCAAGCATGTATATGTAACATGGCCCCGGGGAGCGCGCATGAAATCGATTTGATTAATACCTAGAAAGGTCAATCACTTGGAACACAAGTTGATCTATTCGTTGAGAATTTGGTTTGAAACAATACATATAGACAAATCAATGTTGCAGGAAGATACATGTAGCTGTAATATCCCTGCAATACATACAATATCATTGCTTTATTTAATAACATAATGCTGAAATTTTTTATCTCAACACAAAGAAAAAAAATCGAAGAATAACCCCGAATTTTTCGGCTGCTAACTGCAACCTTCCTCAGCGATGACCGAAGTGATGCGATTCGACATGGTGACGTAGACACTCGGAAGCTTGTATCGCCCTCCGTCCCTATTGAGAGAAGGTTTGAACGCCCGGATGTAGATCGCTTCTTTCACACCTCTCTCAAAGTACCGCGGCTCCCTGTCCAGCACTTCAACCTTGTTGATGTCCACGTGATGTCCAGGTGATTCGATGTGAATGTGCTGCGATACCTCTGAAGAAGTGGAGCTTGGGCGTCGATGTCCGAGGAATCTGGTCCTAACCAAGGGAACGTTCTGTTGCTCCAATATATGATTCCTGACACAAACCTCTAGTTGTCTGTCCTTGGCAAGGAATCAAATAAATAGGACCAGTGATATTCTTCTTCTCAGTTTTGTCCTTAGGAGCAACTAAGTACTGTCTTAAGGATCTTGTTGGTTTGTAGCACACCCTTATGCCAAATCGGATCATCGTTGAGGAAGGCTGCAGTTAACAGCCGAAAAATTTGGGGTAATTCTTCGATTTTTTTCTTTGTGTTGATCTAATGTCTCAACCTTATGTTATTTTCAACCAACACAGATGAACTTTAATGATCCAAATAGATGTTTAATGTGGTGAAAACATATTTGCGGGTCATCATTGTTTCTTGATATTGATATGAGTTATGTATATAGGATGTGGCAACCCAACCCATTAAAGTAGGAAGTTCACTTGTCATTCTGAATGGAATTTTTGTTAATTTGTACATGTAGTTTGGTAATATCAACACTTTCATGTTATCTCGTCAGAACAACGCAAAAAGCACCAATTTAAAACAAACCATATGACGTTGAGCGATTAGTTTTTACAATTTTTCTGAACATTATAGTTACAACTATGTGCTTTTCAAAGTGTATCTTTCTCATGTATCAGAAAAAAGTGAACAAAAATGACAAGAATAAAAGAGAAATGCTATTGACGATAGTAATCGAAAGAGTGATTTATGTTGCTTCTATTGAAACGAATGTTATGTTCCAGGGGCGTGTCCCAAAGGCCAAGACCCGAAACTTGAACCATCAGCCTTAAACATGCTCAACTTCAGATCAAGGAGATAATGTTTGTGGTGCTTCGATTAACCTTGTCTTCCTTAACTAAGTTTGTGTGCTGCATGCTAGCACGGGTCCCCGTCAATCTACATCGTTTAGATTGCACTATCCAGTACGATTTTTGCAAGTGAGTCATGGAAATTGACCTCATCTATTATCTTACTCAGGCTCGTCTTTATTATCACCACAAAGATAACATACAATATAGTTGATAAAACGCACCATTCCATTCTAAATATTGAAGAACAAATGATTTCGCTTACAATAGAATTAGGAACAACAATGTATACAACATCATGATAAGCAATGTATTTCATTTTAACGTCGCGACTGTTTAATTTATACACTCATCAAATCATGATGTCCACAGAGTAGCTCTACCTGTACTTCTTATTTAATTTGTTATGTTTCTTTTCTAGCTCATTAACCAGATAAGAATGGGAGAGGCGGAAATGGGATTGAAACACCGCGGGACTTGAGCTCACAGCGGTGTATAATTTTGATCTATTGGGGACTTCTGTTGGAATAGCCATTTCCGCCTCGCTTACTAGCTCCCTGCTCCTACCGCTGCTTCCTAGATCGAAGGGTAACCCTTTGCGTTCTAGAAAAACTGATGCCCTATGTGGTTTACTTGTGCAGATATACATCAAGGGTGTATAGAGAGTTAAATATAAATACATGTAGGTAGAAGGGGCAATGATCACGGGCCCGGTAATCGCCACAGGGTCGCTCTGCCGTCATCACTGGATTCAGATTCTGTTTAATTTGAACGATTTTATCATTGTAGACGATTCCCTGTGGTGTCCTAAATTTGAAAATGAATGGGACCCATAATCATGGCAAAATAACACTTTACTTTTTACGGGTTCTGCAAGGTTCATCTTATACGTTTAGCCCTTTGTGTGCCGAATAGACTGCTGCTCATTGAGATTTGCACGTGTTTCTAATGAATCATCAGAAGATTAAGTATATCACTTTTGTAGATCGAGCAAATGACATTGTGTAAGTACTGTACCTCGGAAAACGGAAGAAAATACTTTTTGGACGGGTCTTCCAACACTTAGTGGCTCCTGTATTCTACAGACCCGATACCGCTGTAGCGCACACCACGGTTCTCCACACCACGGCGTGCGTTGAAGCGAGCAGTACACCGCTAACCGATGCACTGATCGGTACAATACGGTATCCAAGCGAGCATACGTTCGAGGCCTACAGATGCATTTGCAAAACCAGAACATCTCATTTTTGTCTTCATCTCTGTGACCAGTGAATAACAGCAAACAGATGACTTACTGGGCAAAATATTGACAAAGTTTTGGTCGGATATACAGCATATCATTTGATTTCATGTCGGATATTCGTAAAGACCATTTTGTCTTCGACAATTACAATACAGTTTAGTGGTAGAAGAAATATTTAAGTCTCACCTTTTGTTCTTTCCTTCTCTTAGTTTTACATTTCCTAACTTTTGAATACAATCATGAAACTTTCCTAAGTTTGAGCATTGCAATGACCTTTTATTTAGCAAGACAAACTCCTGCTATAGGGGGGTCTGCGTGCATTAATTGGGCCAAAGTGCACGAATGGCACATGCTAAAATGTTCACCTAACACTATTTGATATGAGCAGTGAGTTGTTATACCTCCCTGATATGAGTATTGATATATCGAACAAACACACAAAGTAATACCAATATCTACGCCTCCACCCATTCACTACCGGTGACTGCTCCTATCCCATCCCAAACCACATCCCTCGCCTGGTTCTTCCTCATGACGTCATGAATTGTGTGTACGAGGAAATGGCGCATTACCTCAAGTTTATAGTTCTCCGATCACGGTGATAACCGCCACAAATTGCGGCCAGCTGGTGTGCTGGTTATTTATGATCCCCCTAACATCGGATCTCTTCCAGAGAGGAAATACTCACTAGAGTGGTATACAGGAAAAGGCAAGTGGATGGAAATAAATCCAGGTGTTTGTCTTTTCTAAGAATATGATTTAATATCTAGATATATGATTACAAGCAACTTCAGTGATTTCATTTGTTTTCTCGGATATTTCCAAAACGGATATTTTTCTCAATTATGACCAACGCTCATTTTAACATTTAAGGTGAATGGTTTGAAATGTCTGACAGTAGGACAAGACTCAAACATGATGCAAGTTCATATTACATGTTTAATACAAGAACATGTATGAATAATTGATATGATATGATGACCATTACACGGTTCTGACGCTATTTTAATCTAAAGTCACCGCGAACGACACGAATTTGCAACGTTTCTGAAGCGGCGATGACTGGAAATGTTACATCATCTTCCTACACAAATCCAATGAGAGAGACCAGCGATTCGGTCAGTCGCAGAGTTGTAATACTGGTCGGATCGTGTTGTCTGCGGTGGAATAAAAACGTGTTCATTCTCGTTTCTAAACCGATTCCCAGTTACTCTTGGCAACGTCAGACACACGTTGTGCGTTGTTTCCTACCTATGTAGTGCTTTCAGTTACTCGGAGCTTTCCAAGAAATGACCCCCATGAAAAAAGAAACATTCAGGAAATGGAAACAATGCATGACTTGATATATGATATATGCAATGATTACCATAATCAGAAACAGGAGAAAAGAACACTAAAATGATTTTGCCTACTAAAAGTCATTCTTTTGTTATTTGCTTGTCCAACAAAGCAACACGCGCCATGTTGTGTCCTATTGAAACCGAGTTGGCCAAACTCTGTATATAGATGCTCTGGACTCGACAGAGTCATAGCGCCCGCGTGCGGTTAAAACAAATTCGTATGAATCGTACTGTAGATTACGTCTGTGTTGAGGGACATTGCGGGGGCAAAAAGGGCATCCCAGATCTATTTATAGCTTCCCCATTCATTAAGATTGGAGGTCAATCTTCCCACATTAATGAGATCAAGGAAGTTCAGCATGTTGGTCCCCCTCGATTTTAAGACGAAAAGAGGAAGAGGGTCCGCAAAAGGAGAGAGAAATTAAGGAAGAAATATACTTTTCCAGATCTTTTGTAAACATCCGCCAGCGATTTCCGGTATAAACAACAGCCTCTGACGCAAGTTCACGTAAACGATTTAATAACTTCGAGGTCAATTATCTTATCCCCTCCTCTCCCTGCCTGTAGAACCCGTGCAAAGAGTAATGTCATTTGGTGTAGCAACCAGTGGGTGACCCCCTGACCCCCACACGGGATGTGACGTCAATGGAGGGCGCGTGGAGAGATCGCGCGGGCTATTTTTAGAACGCTGCTGACTTTTTTTAGATGACTGTCTAGCCAACATGTTCTCTTATTCCCAAGGTCTTTTCGTTTTTTGTTTTTTGGTTGTTGTCGAAAAGAGGCGTTTTACCCTCTGGGACTTACCAATAAAATTGCTCTTCATACAAAAAATAATAGTAAAGGATAGCAACCGCTGTTTGTTAAAACCATCGTGGTAGGGTCCATGTTAAAACAAACTATGAATAGGAATGATACGATTTGCTTTAATAGTGCAGTTAAGTATTTGATTCCTGTAAAGGTTACATCATATTTTATGCGCTTAGATAAGAAAATCAGACGTGCCACACTAAACATCTTGATATTATCATGCAGATGTTATTTAAAACTTGGTGTGTGTTTACCCCAAATAATTTATTGGAAGTGCTGCAACTCTTTGAAACTAAAATTGAACTAAAATTGTTATCGCTTTTGTAATATACATCCCAAAGTCCTGTCTTATAAAGAGTTGCAATTGCTCTGAATCGATCACAAATCTAATCCATTATCTCTAATGTATAAGAGTTACGATATGATATCAATCACAAGTCAAATTGCGATCAATCGTAAATCTTTATAAGACAAGACGCTAATTTGAAGGACACAAAAATTATTTGACTTCTACTGACACTAGCTGCAAAACTCAAAAAAATTACACGCAAGGGATTATCAAGAAAACAATCTTCGTAGGGTAAAAGCAGTTTCATACTTTCTCTTGTTAAATGAGTATCAACGAACGCTTGTCCGTGAATTATGATTTCGTATTATTTTGCTAAATGTTCGATTTGTTAAAAAAAAAACCTCATAACGACAAATATGAAAACGTGAAAGGAATACATGTTCTTCGAAAATCTGCCATCGGCGATTATCGGGAATCCATGGATTAAGCAAAGAGATTAAACGGGATTTAGAATAGCGTGATGATTGCTAGTTGTGCCGTGATTGACCGTCATGGTGCAGAGATTGGACTGCATTTCGCAAAAATGTAATTGTAAAATTGGTTGGCGGCTAAAAAAGTGAATTTGTAATTTTAAGCGTATCGTAACCGATAACCATGGTAACCACAATTCGATTTGTCTATTATCTAACTTATATACCTGCCACGTCATCCCCCTTTACCCCCGTTCCTTCATGCTTATCTCCATACACTTGTTTCAAGAAAAAAATCTTAACATGATAACATAGATCAATTATTACAAAGTCCGATCTCAGGAGTACCCGTTTAACACTCAATATTCAATACGATGTCTTATTGTCACCGTGGTCATGCTTAGTGTCCACGGCTTTATTCAGGAGAGCTTAATGGCCATGATTGCGGGCCGAAATCATGGTAAGGACATTCTTCTGTGATCACCGGGTTTGGATAACTTTTCATTTCAATGATTTATAATCATTTTTAGATGATCCTTCTCGGTAGTTTGATATCATACAAGATTTAGGACTAATTTTTATGGCAGGAGGGCAAAAACCATTGAATTGGGGGTGGTGGTGGTGATGGTGGTGGTGGTGGTAGTGGCGATTATATGGCGGGGTGTGGGGGAATGGAGTTTGGATGGGGAAGGAGGGGGGTCGTTGGGAATGCTTTCTGAGAAGGAAATGGAACAAAGCCTGCTTTCTGTTTCCGTGTTTCAGTGCTTTTTATGTTTGAACGCTATTCACAATACGCTATACTCACAAGCAAGACCGGAAACACAATGTCCAGGCCGTATCTCAAGTCTCTATGTTCCATGTTTGTATAGTACACAGACCACATCTTATCTGCAACAGGAAGGAACACATACACGTTGCAGTGCACAAACAAGGATGCAAAACAATAATTTAATATTTATGCGTGGTATTCAATCCATCAATCAGCGCAGGAACGGTAATATTAATAAAGGCAGGCTCCATTTAGAAATGATTACACTAATAGTCATCAAGGTAAACGGTTTGGAATAATACCACATTATTTAACAATTACTGCCCGCTCGCGTGCAGGCGTACGTGCCTACCCCGACGGCCATTTGATGTCAATTATCAGCTAGCCTAAATCATTAACGCGTGGCTACCAGCACACGACCGGTAATCAACGTCAAGGCATGTGTGTCAGCTCTACCCCAGTCTTGTAGTTACTTAGGGGGGTGGTAAAATACCCCATCTCTCATCAAAACGTCAAACAGCGACCGGTAAATGTGTGCACTTTTTACCCCCTTTCGGAGGCATATTTTATTGATTTGAGGGGGCATTAATCTCGCCGAACGGGGTAAACAAGCGAATGGGCAATTAACGAGTAGAACCTGGACTGGTGATTTTAAAATGTTGGACTGTGATATCACGTAGGACACCCGGGCCTGATTGGTCGTGTTCGTTACCCTTCCCAGTACCAAGTTATGAAAACCTAACTGGCCGTCTTTGCTGTGTATGTCACCTGTATGTTGCCACGAGACTGAGAAGCTTCATTCCACTGCGATACATCTTGAATCCTGTAAGCTTTGATCCGGTATTAGCTGTAGTTTTTAACTCTGTATGCGCCATTGAGGCATCACTGCACTAGTCATACACACCGTTCCTATAGGGCCTTGCGGAGTCTGGCAGAGAATGAGTTAATGTTATCTTAATGTATGGCGTCGTCACGTCAAGCATTACATCAAAAAGATATGAGGAAAATACGAACACTATAGACAATTTTGCAACATTCTTGGCAATTATGTTTTCTAGATATGTGTCGTTTACAAGGTATGTGTGTTATTGTCTATCTAGAATAAATCATCAAAAGCACTCGTGGTGGATGCCAACACGATGTATTTGTTTAGTGAAAATTAAACATTACCTTGCACATTAAAAACACAGACGGGAAATCCATGATAATATAACCATGTCTAAACGCTCTGTCCATTGCGTAGAAGGAAATATCTTTGTTTTCTTAAGGGTATTTTTGTAAAGATACCCACATAATAAATCAATGTCAAAAGAGAAGTGCTTCCTTATCACATCCTTATGAATGATGAGTTGAACAGATTCAGTTGCTGCATTTTCACATATTTTTTTTTTTTGAATAAACATGTATAATGGATCATTAAGAAAACGTATACAAGTACGTACTTGTCATTTTTGGGGCGTTTATAAACCAGTTGCCCCCCCCCCCCCCACCCTTCAACAACCCCCCAAAACAAAACAACAAAAACACATCTACATGTACATGTATGCCAAACAGCGTGGTAGCTGAACATAGGCCACATACCATTTGACTGGTGATTCTGTTATGAAACTTACATTAAGTTTAATTAATTTAATTCACGGTGTAGCACGACACCTGTAAAAAAAAAGAACAAAAAAGAAGGAGAAAACGGCCCTACCACCAAGTCGACAAGTAGTCAGGGAACTCGAAGGCGTGCAATATCATAAAGTTTTAAGATATTGGGACAGAGTATTGCTAAAATGCAATGGCATATATCTCAATACGATACACGTAATGAGATACCCTGATGTTACTAGAAGGACATGTTTTCACTTGATCAAGATCCCGGAGTTCGTGCCGAATGTGGAATAATGAAAAAGGGGTATGTGTGTTTATGAGGGAGAGAGAGAGAGAGAGAGAGAGAGAGAGAGAGAGAGAGAGAGAGAGAGAGAGAGAGAGGGGGGGGGGGCTTGTGCAACAATCAGTCATTTTACTTCCCTGTACGATAAGTTTCACTCCGAGGTCAAAAGGTTATACGATAGAAGCCAAGCGTCTCACGTATCATAGTAACCCATACGCACTACCTCGACCAATGAGCGTACGCGAGCGTCGCTCGACTACAAACTGTTGTGCACACCGAGCGAAAACAGTCTCGCGCCTCGGCAGGCTGCCTGCCTCCGATTGGTCAAAAGCTCTCGTGTCGGCTGTCGGATGATTGACATGCCAGCTGATCGGGCACGCGTACACGTGTGACTCCGCCCCCCTTTTCTCTGGCGCAGCCACCGACTCACAGCAGCGAGCTAGCCTTGAATGGGATGGTATCGGGGGAATTTAATAGGGCGAAAGGAGGACGGTGATATAAAAACACCGAGGCACGGTGTCGGTACGAGTAGTAGATGAGAGTGAAGACAAGAAACGTGGCATATAGATTGGGAAGGGAAAGCAACAAGTTGCTGCTGTCTGTGATAGCGAAGCGTACGCTAGTGAAGAAAATCGGCGGTCGATTACTCGCGTGAACAGCACGCGACTACGTATACGATACATTCCTCAACGAACTTAACATTCCCGTACTGTGACTCAAACCGTGTAAGCTTTTATCTCGGCTGTTGTTTAAGTGTGGTGATACACGAATTATCAGTTTTAGTCCACCTCCACAGATCTGTAAACAGAAACCGCAAATGTGGAAACGTTGATTGTTATACTGTGCAGTGTTAACTCGCTACTGAAGGTAGCAACTAACTTTCGCTGTGTTAACGAAGCTCTTATCAATCCCAGTTACACGTTAGCTGAGCGGACCGAGGTGTTTTTGGGTCGTCGTATGACTTTTGCAGCCCTTGATCTCTAAAGCCCTGCCCAGGTCCTTAGTGGCAAGCTGAACTAACCGTGAAACCACCTGTACGGTTTGGTGTGTGTGCTCCGCGGCGCGGTGGACTAACTAGTGTCGCCTGGCCTCAAGCTGATGCGGCGAATTTCGGATCAAGTCGCACTCGCATGTCCTTCCCTATTCGGCTCGGACGTGAACGTGAGGATTTATGCTCTTGGTGTATGACCAGGGGCCTCGCAAGTTGTAACTACCTGCTACATACTTGGACACGTCAATCCCAACAGATAAAAATTACCTGCCCTAAAGTCCAACGGACCATGTTTCTATCTTCTGATATCTGGTCGACCTCGGCGTCCTAGGTTTGACTTGAGATTGTGTGTCAGCGGTTCACCAACGCGCCCTAGGAATAACCACTCCTCCACATCTACGCCAAAATCTCGGACCACTTTTCATCCGCACTTCATGAAGGTAGGTAAGTGTGTCCGAGTTGAGCACGATTTTTTTTTGCCTGATTCCGGCAGTGTACTTTTTGTCATGTCGTTCCTTTGCTATAAATGTCTGTACATGTACTTGTAATTATACTGATTTTTAACTGTGCTTTCTAATTGGCAGTCGTACATGAACGTAAACTTCATATTTGCAATTCGCACTTCACTTGCTCGACAAAAAACTGTTTCGACCATGTTTTGTAAAACTTTTCACTTTGCGAGATTTGTGTGTAAAACAAGAGCCATGGTACCTTAACACCGCATGTAAGGTTAAACTCATTTTAATATCGACGGTGACCATGTGCATTGAACATTAGCTGACAGGAATCAGGTGGTTTGCAATGTGATAACCGTTGTAACGCTAGGACCTGAGTAACATTGTAATGTGTAAAAATGGTGTCCAGAATTATGTTGGAGTGCGAACTACTCTTGAAATAACAGGTACAATTAGATTACGATACTAACCCGGTGGAAATATGGAAAAATCATGTCCCTTTCATCGCACTGGTATGTGACGAGCAATATTTAATCGCAGGACTTCCAAATCAAGACAGGCAAGAGGTCTGAAACGTGTCTACATTGTTCTACTGTATGTGTACAATGTACTACCAATTCGTCTCCTTAGCCATGTAAGGAGACGGTTGGCGAACGGTTGGCGAACCACAACCATCCCCATGGAGGTCCGTATAATGATACCTCTGACATTGAACTTAATGATGTTAATAGAGAGGTCTGACTCCCAATTATAGGGTTGCCATGGTTACTGCGTCCCCTGCATGACATCAAAAGGTAGACCAACCAACAATACGGACGAACTGGTAATGATTTTCCCTGTTCGGATCGTTATTTGGTAAGCTCCCTCATACGGGACAACAAATTGATGTCATTATGGGTAGGAAATGGAGGAGAGTTCATTGTCCGTTTCATTTTTTGTCCCCTGATGATTCCACTCCTATTATAGCCATAGATGTATGTACTTCCCATCTTACGCATCCACCTTGCCCATGGCCACTGGTGGTTCCGGGATGATTTGGGGATGGCCTTTTTTCGGATATCTCTGCCTCTCCATGTCTCTCGTTATCTCTCTCTCTGCCTCTCTTTCCCGTTTCCAAAACGATTTTAATAATTCATCGTCATATATATATACTTGCAATCCGTAGCATGCTCATATTTTGTTTTCAAGAAGGATGCTTTTTACGTCCATAGACCAGGACAAATATGATAACTGGCAAAACTGGAAACATGAAGTAAATCTTTTCCAAAATATGAATGGAAATTCCAAGCTTGAATGTCGACAAAGATGGTAATGTGAGGGTTACTGATGTTGGTCATTCGCAATAAGTAAATGATAACGGCTAGATTTGCATACGGTGTGTTCAAAGATGTGTGAGGTTTTATCTGATTTCTCTCTTCCAAAAACAATCTACCGCGGACAAACATTAGCATACTGTCTAGCCCACTTGATGGAAGATTTACTGCTTGGCTGAACATTAGGACAATTCAACGGGTCTATCCAGAATCCCATGACTTTAAGTGGGTCTACGCGAGGGGGTAACGCTTGGTAGACTCCCCGGCTCCAGACGGCTGGTGCTCGCCCAGGGGACCGCCGAATCCTGGCTGCTACTGGGGTTATAAGCCTGCTGAAGTCTAAACAATATATGAAAAAATAAGGGCCACTATTAATTTTCATGATTTCTTTTGTCCACTTATAACACGCCCTATCCCTTCTTCAAAGCATGCCGCAGAGGTAACACGTTGATCAGTGCATTATATGGTTAGTTGAAATCCCGGGACTCGTCTGAAAAGAGTTGCGATTGACATCAATAGTAACTCTGTACATTCAACATTCGTAACTCTTTAAAAGACAGGGATCTTCACTAACAGTACAAAGAGCATCAAATTGCCGATGTCTGCATCTATAGATACGACTTATTGGTAAAGTGATTTCATATGACAGGTGAATTTACTCCATCATATTTATTTTTCCTAAAATCATTACTGCAGTTTTCGAAAAAATCGTAAATGAAGAAGAAATTCCACGGAATCCGACCTTTTCATTAAAAGTAATTGGCCTAAATCCAATCGAATGAGCACCAGCCACGCGCGACGCAGAAATAAATCCAATGGTTTGTCCTCTGTGATTTCATTGGTAATAAATCCTTGCCTGCTTTCTCAATAAATGTCATATATATGAAGACAGAAACAATGCGAAGTTACATCTGTGCGATAATAAAACATTGCTGCCAGTAGGGTTGGATCAAGCGTGTAATTATTGTTATTGCTGGCATGCGTCGTGCCCGATGTTTGCCGGAATATATGTCGTTATTTCTGATGAGGATTGAGAAGGGGTATGGAGGACGAAGAAGAGGGTAGCAGGTGAATGGGGTAGGGGAAAGTAAGGGCGGGGGTATAGGACGGAGTAGCTGAAAACGATTACATAGTAAGGGCATGGGCCCTATGGTAAGGAAGAGTAGATTAAGCAATATCGATATCAACCATTTCACTGTCCACTAAACTACAACATTCCAGTGGATTTCCGCTGTGTTGCATGTCTATTCACAACCTATCAAACCAGTGTCTCTTTATCCTTGCTATTACAAGATGGTAACCTCTCCCGTTACTTTTAACTGACAAGGATGTTAATCTAATAAACTCATACAGACAATACGAATTAGGGTAATTAAATGCAATGAGGTCTTGAACGCGCCAATCATTGTTGCGTCACATCTTCGCGCAAAGCCCCCCGTTGCCATAACTCTACTTCTGGCGTATAGGGCTGGCTTCGCGGGTCGTACGACTTCACAAACTTTCGTGACTATACGGGATAATAATATCAGGCCGTTTGGGTTTTGGCGCGGAAACCGAGCTCGTTCCGGAAGGGGGTCTCATTAGAACCCATTAAGAACGCGACGACCGTTTGTCTTTGGAGGCAAGCGGCAATTAGATCAAATGAACAGTGAGCCGAGCGCGCCAATTTTTGGACGTACCCGTTACCTTATAACCCATTTGTTTCGCCGTGACCACTAGCTATGTTGAAATGTTTCACAGACATGCATAGTGCAACCATAGGCGTTTTAATACAGCTCCATGATGAAATACCGATTTCTGTGACTCCCTTGGAGAACAAGGAACAGGGAATTGACACCTATCAATAATTGTTGCACGTCAATATTCTATAATGCTTTGAAGAACCATTTTCTTGAACTTGAACGGTATTGAAAGGAGGTATTCCCTACATTTTAGAAGGAAGTGTTTGAACGGGGGGGGGGGGGGGGGGGGGGCATAGTTCGTACTAAAGAGTTCCTATAAGAGTTCCTATATTTGTTCATGCTATTATTATTTTTGTTATCTTCATTATCATTTGTGCAATCAAGGCTATTTTTATTACTGTCATTTATTCTATGATTATCATTATTACATAACTATGCTTTATCATTTTTAATTCTTTTATCATTATTGCATGTGCGTATCCTTGCTTAAATTCTGGTTAGGTTCAGCAAGAGATAACTACAGCCTAAATTAAACATAGGTCCAATAGGACTATATATTCTGAAAGAGAGAGAGAGATGATAGAATAATAAAATAGGATAGAAGTTGAGAGCGGAAGTGAACATTGCGCTCCGGATGCTACGTGTTTCCCGTGAAAATGACCCGAATCTGGTAGCTAGCCCTACTAGCAAGTAGCTACCTCGATGCCCCTGCTCCCCGTGGATGTTCTGGTGCCTCCATGTTCTTTCCAGGGACACCAATGTTCCAACCACAGACTGGTACTTCTTCCATTTTCTACCACCACCACCACCACCACCACCATCACCCTCATGCCCTACCCCTCTCTACCTTGCCCGATCCTTATGTCCCTTTCGTTGTATCCTCTCTCTCTCTCCTTCTTTCTTCCCCCCATCTATCTTTCTGTTGTTCTCTCTCTTTCCACACCAACTCCTTCATCATGCCTCCTCTTCCAATCTTGCCTCTGTTTCTCTTCCGCAATAAACCAATATTGTTGCCCCTTATTTAAACAAAGTATCGACATTAGATATTATGAACATATTACGAACAAAATAGGTTTGGATTAACGTAACATTTCATCAAAATATGTTTATTACATATCGATATTCAAGTACAATGACTACAACGCTTAGATATCTGTATTTACACAATGTCGTCTCAGAAGCATTTTCATAATCAGAAATAAAATGTAGGAAATCATAAAAATAAGTCCGATAAAAAACTTACACCTGCGTACTAGCACGATTCTTCTAAATGGTATGCTGTGGTACCTCAACAACCTTTTATTTCAAGCCTGCAAACCGGATTCACCCTAGGAGAAAAAAATAGAATATTAAATCATTTTTGCTTTTTATTCTCACCCTGTTCCTGAAAAACAGATGTCGTTTGAATGTATTTTGCACTGAGACGCAAAGCTGTGGGTTTGAATACCTTTCACGTCTAGGCGTTGTAGTGCATGTTTTGCAAGTTGGCATGTCTGTGCCGAACTATTACACCACTTGTTTTCAGATCATATCATCTGAATTACTCCTGTTGTTACTAAACCTCATAATCGCAAGAAAATAAACTTTCGGGTTCTCACTTTACAAAAGAGAGGATTTAGACATTGGGAGTTCGAAGGTATAATACCCAGTTAGATGGGAAGGTGATAGCAGCCCGACAACGCGTCGGCGCAAAAATCCACCCGCTGATTCCCCGTAAGACTGAAGGCTTTAACCGCCTTGGTGGCTGCATCAGCCCTGCTGCATATTTAATTGTAGGCACATAGACAAAGGACACCCGCTTCAGGTATCCTTGGTAAAACCGGGGTCCTTGGTAAATTTTGGTTACTTTTGCCCAAAGTGCACAAAACAAATTCAACTGTATACGATAACGGATTTGCATAGTGGATATTATATCGAAACACATTGATATTTTAAGCAATATGTTATTCAAAATTAAGATACGTGGATGTATTAATATTATTTATGATGACAACGGGTGATAAAACTGTGAGATGGTATGGAAGTTAAACATGTTTTGGAAGAAGAAACAAGACATATGTGCAGGTGTTATCGAACTCTTTGCAAAGTTTTCAAACAAAACTATGAGCAGCGTGTCTGTGAAAACTCGCTTGTTTTGATAATCAACACCACTTCCCAGTTGTAACTCTCTATCACCCTCCCTCTCTTGTTTTATGCCATGTCTAGGAGCGAACAAAATGAAAATGAATCTCAAACAGCGTTTGCCGACTGGGCACGCGATCGTGTTTGTTTTTCCGGCAAACATTGTCGCTATCGCGAGTTTCATCTGGTAACATAATGAGACCAACCTCTGATCGGCTTCATCGATGTCCCTGTTACCTCCAGCAAAAAGGCGGTTTTTATTTCATAGGGCGGCTACCCTCCCATCACCCCCATCCCCATCCTAGCCTTGCCAATTTGAGGGAGAAATCAAAGTATCATCACCTCCTTTCTCCTACCACTTCCGCCATGCCCATTTTGCTTTCCATTTAACCCTTTCAGTACCCAACAATCACATTACATGATAAGTACAAGACAGATTGTTGTCCGTTAAATTGAGATGGTTAAAACAAAATTATATTTAAAGTAACAATACATCGGCTGGCCCTCACCCTTATAACTGTACCCAGATTGATACCAGAATGCATCAGCTTGGTCAGTTATATTAAATACTACATGTATACGACATTCTTTCTGTGTGCTATCGCTCATGAAAAGAAAAAATAAAGGACATTAATCAATGACCACGATGACGATTATTAATTTATTTTGCTCCATGATTGCAATTTTCTAAAAACTAATACCCAGAAAGAGCTCATCGCTTTTGTCGGTGCTTGTCAATTAAAGGCTTCATTAATCACATGCCTTACTGCACTTACCATAAATTGCATCGTATGTGTCCTGATTTATACTTAAGTGTGACACATTGCCATGACGTAAAATGAGAAAAACGAACATTTAAATCAGCTAATACTAGCTGATGTATATTTTTATTTGGCTATTTTTTGTGCATTTTCTTCTGCATTCCACAAGTATAGTTAATTCCCCTCCCCTTTTCACGTCATCGTGATTCTAAAGTACATTTCTCCTGTCCATACTTCTCATCGCCATTTAGATACAAAAAGCCTTTCAAAAGGTGATCTTGAGCAATCTTCTTACCAATCATGCCAATGGTTTTAAATTAATGTATTGTCCATTTTAGAAACTTGCTGAAAGTTATTTGCCCTCAAATGATCCACATTTTGGAAAATCGTGATTAAATCACAAATCATCATGATGTTCGGAGCCGAACGTTTTGAGGATTTGTGATTTAATCACGAAGTACTCCAATTATGGATCATGTGAGGGCAAATAACTTTCAGCAAGTTTATAAAATGGACAATACATGAATTTAAGACCATTGGTACGAAGATTGCTGACGATCACGTATTGAAGTTCTTTTGTCTTCCCAGTATAGTATATTATGGGCCCTTTAAACATCCCTCAGACCATTCCATTCCTGGCTTCGCCACTGATTTGTGAATTATTAGTTCCTGTTCGCTCGGATTTGAGTGATACAATTGAGTGAAAGAGGAGACCAGAGTAGTATCACTGAAATGGTGATTTGGTCTGCATGAAACGACCTCTTGACTCTTCCGTACGTTCCCCTGGCTCTTTCCAAGAAACCAGTACGCTTTCGTGGAATACACGTCCTATTCATGCCAGTACGGTCATGATGATGGTGGTGGTATTCTAGTTCATACGGAGCGGTGCATTGTTTGAATACCCGTTTTTACTGTCGATGATTGTTGCCTTTACAAGTCACGAGCTTCCATATTGAACTTTCATTGTTTGGTATTGAGAGGTTTACAATGGCCGATATTGTGTACTATCCTGAAGTCGTAGGGGTATACAGTAGGTAGGGTAGAAGATAGTAATTGTTTATTCTTGTTAACCCAAACTTACTGTTTGTGTTTCAAGAACGTGTATTGTTATAATCTCGGCACCATACTTCCTCAAATTTCCATCATTGTGCTCTTGATTTTAATTTGTAAAATTGCCTCGTCTAATAACTGTAAGATCGTTCTGCTCAAATATCATTGGTTTGTAATAAATTATGTTTTTTGTATTTTTTGTTTCATTTCTACAGATGTCATTATAGTCGTGCTGGTTTCTGCACATTCGTCATCACCTGCAACAATCTGACCAAACAAGGCTCGAATAACTCGTGACGTCACACCATCATGATTGACATGGTAGCCCCACCCACCCCTCTGCCGTCTACCGGCCACCTCATCGACATGAGTCCAGCGTTCTCCCTGAAGCTGGGGCAGCGCGCCAGTTCGAATCTCTCCATGCTCGGCTGCCCGACAGATCTGGACGCCGTGTCGAGGTTTAGTCCGCTCAACTTCGGGCAGACTCTCAAGGCACGCCCACCACACATCGCTCTCACCCTGCCTGGTGCGCTGCCGGGGAGACTCAACTCGACAATGGAAACCCCGACGCCACGATGCAACCTTCAAAGTCCCACGTTGCCAATATCCGACCAGGTTCATATAAAGATCGATACCTCGGATATGGAGGATTCCCTCTCGCCGACGATAAACGTAGCTCCCCAGTCCCTGCCTGACCTAGCAGTGGAACCCAAAGCCGAAGTGAAGCCCGACATGTCCGCAGACACGAGTAACGTACTCGGGAGCAGAGCAAAGAGGATGCACTTCTCCCCCCAAGTGACCTGGACCTTCCCGACCGTCGTCAACTCGTCGCTGTCGAGTCAGGGTCTGTCGGAGCTTCAGCAACAGCCTCAACACCAGCCGCAGGCAGCAGCCGCCAATCCTCACCAGCACACATTCACTGTGCATCCCCGCAGCCAGAAAGTATTCCACCTCCCCCGCCAGGCCATGCACCCACCAATCCTCGAGCGGGCCGGGCCCGGGAAGGTCGTCCGACGGATATTCACCAACAGCCGCGAGCGTTGGCGACAGCAGAACGTCAACTCGGCCTTCTCGGAGCTCCGCAAACTCCTGCCCACGCACCCGGTCGACAAGAAGCTGAGCAAAAACGAGATCCTCCGCCTTACAATCCGTTACATCAACTTCCTCATGGAGCTGCGAGACGACCAAGGCGATGTCGACGGTGAGCAGGGTGATACGACCAGGCCAATGGAAGCCTTCGAGAACATCGAGCCCGAGGTTCCATCTCCGCTCGCCACAATCGTCAAAACCGAGCCGGATCCGAATTCCCCGATTGAGGTTCCCGAATACCCGACAATGACGTGCGCGCCAATTCGGCGCACCCGAAGCAGCCGAAGTTCGTCCGAAAGCGGCATCGGAGATTCAGAGAGCATATGCGGTAGCACCGGAAGTGTGTGCGGAAGTGCGAATAGCGTCTACTTCAGTGACGATAACGCATGCGTTGGGGATACAAGTCCCCCCTGGTACTCTCCTCCGGGGAGTCACGACAGCTTGTAGGCCAAAGTCGAAATGGCTTTCGGAAAGGTGATTCATGTCAACGCGTCGGCGTTATTTTGCAGCGGTGAACGTTTTGAAAGAAGGCAAATTCCTGAACTTGTACATTTCGACGCTATTGTATGCATGTTGATTCAGACATTCCTATTCTTCATTCCATATTTTATTAATCTTATTCCAAGAGGGCGGTGTACAGATCGATGAAAGTAGCTGGCTCCATGGGGCTACTTTCATGGCGAGAGGGGGAGGAGGAGGCACGAGAGAAAGAGGGAGAGAGAGGAGTTTCCCTCCCAGTCACGTGATGTAGCTGCGAATTTGCGAAATTAGAATTTGATGATGATTGGACATTTTGCTTCATCAGAGAACCGTGGGAGTAATCGTAGCAAGCCGCTTCCTCCTCAACACGAAATACTTCCACGCCGTATTGACACGTAGTACCGCCTGTGTATCGGAGTTAAGAAGGTGATGGGGAGGGTTTCTTTTTATAAACTTTCCTCTCCATTTTTGTCTCACTTTCTCAATTCCTTAACACAGAGTTGTTCTCCCGTAGTCACATCGAGGCGAATTCCCTTTTTCTTCATTCCTTCAATCTTCTGTCATTCCATTTGACGTGAAAAAAAATTCCATGTGGGAATTTTCATTCCAGCGCGCATGCGTAGTAGTGAAGAAAGGGCTACATTCCATAACTGTGTTGCCGATTTAAGCAGTATACTGCGTTATACATGATTGCGAGTTATGCAATATTGGCTTATATGCAGTAGTGTGTACATAAGAATACAGTATATGAAACAATAATCAATCATTTCACTGAGCTTACATGATTGTTCTTTAAATTACTGCAAGGGCTTTGTTAATTTCACTTCATCATATGGTTGTAAACATTCCTGAACTATTTCCTGAGTTGGCTTACAATCAACATTTGGAGTTTGTAAGGATTTTATGAAAAATCAAAATAATTCTGATTCCGAATCTTCTCCAAAAATTACAATATACAATGAAACATTAAGGAGAAATGGTGTGAATTTTCTTTTAAAACAATGATTGGAATGTTAGAAAGGTAAATGTATTCAAATTATTCAAAAGAAACAATCTTATATTCAAATATTCAAATGATAATTCCGGAGATACTTATTGTGGCGGCTCTTATTTCATGTATTTATGATTACGAAGGTAAATTGAATGGACAGAGTACGTGAATCTCACCTTTGCCGAATAATTTGCTTGTTTGTCTCCACACGTGTGTTGTCGTTGTCATATATATATTCACCATAACTGTTTATTCATTATAGAACAATTCGTTACGCACACTACTGCACATTCATATGAACACTGCGTCGTTTCATATTTTACAAAGTATATATATATATATATATATATATATATTTCGTGTTTGAGGTATGCTGAAGGGGAATCCATTGCATTCATATGAGTATATACTTGAGGAAGTTGTAACCTGGTGGAAAATGCACGAAATGTAGGAACATAATTCTTAAAATAAAACGTGCATATGTAGATCACAGGGTGCGTGTTGTAGCAAGGAGCGAAGCATACTTTACAAGTGACGCTATATAAGGCACGGATAAAGAGCGCATCGTAGACAAAGCCTAACGCTTAACTTCAAAACATTCGTATTTTGTATATCATATTGTTGATTCCAATAATTAACATTCCGAAATTGAAGGCGAAATGAAGAAATAAAACACGTATTGCTCAGACAAAATGGACTTTAAATGGCGTACGTTACACAATCTACATTCCCGAGTTTATAACACGTACGTCATCTAAACCGATTAAATATTTCTTTGCAAATCTTATTTAAATCATGCATTCCTATAGTTATGGTAGTATTGCCACAAATAATATAATTATTTGAGTCATATTAGTATTTTGTGATGATTTGTCGAATTGGTCATAGGGAAGGCTGTGATTTTTTTCTTTTTAAAATATATTATTTAAAACATATACCCCCTGTATATATATTTTTTTTATCAGATTTTTTTTTTTTTTTGCAGTGGGCCGGGGGGAGGGGGGGGGGGGGAGGGGGGGGGGGGAGATTAGACCAGAAATAAGCACAATAATTTAAGTTATATTGCAAAAGTATATCAAATCTTCCTAGCATGAATATCTATTCTATTCAAATCTACCCGTTAACAACTAACTACAGTCATACATGGTCGATAATATCTATGTGTTTTTAATATTGTTGGTTATTGTTGTCACGTCACTCCATCCTCACGTCTGACATATCATAATTTTTCATTGCAAATCGACAGTATCGCAAGAGAGGGAAAAGAGTTAGAGAACAACAAGTAGGTTAACAAAGTAATAATGTCAAGGTACTTTCCATAAAGGTTTTATTCTTGTTTTACTCTGCTATCACATTAACACGTAATTTTCGCACGAGCCGTAAAAACATGTTTTGCTCAATGTCACATTGTCAGTGCAAAGGTAGAGGCAATAAATCAATAAGGAGACAAACGGACAAGTTATGCAACCTAATTTCCAAAATATCTGTAATCATGGCGATAAAGCTTTCGATTACAGTTTAAGACACGTGCGTGTTTTTTTTTTTTTTTTTTTTTTTTTTTTTACATAGTTCGGTTTTATTCAAAAACGGATATAGTCCTTGAAATCTTGTTAAATTTCGCAGATGATTTTTAGCGATAATTATGGTTATCCTCCAAGGATATTTAGCTTGTCCTGATATATTACATTCATATTTCATTTTTTCATGACATTCCCGTTAATTAAACAGGACAAATGACCTTCGTTAAGCTTGAGGTGACCGTAAAGGGTTATAACTATTTTGTTAGATCATACGTGAAAAATTAAACATAACATCGTGTGACGTATAAGCTGCATATTCTTCGGCATATATGAGTTTTTCGGTGATTTTAAAACGTGATAGCTAAGTCATTCCAGGTATATTCATCATTCCTGTGTGGATTAATCTTGCCATGATAGTAATGTGACGTACGTGTTAACTCCTTGCGAGCTGTGTAATGTTCTACTCTATGGTATGTACGTGCATTGCTCGTGACACGAAGAGTTAATTCCAGACGTGTCTGCATTTTGTCAACAGTAATGTACACACATCCCATAGAGCAGCATTTTATCTGGCATATGAAGGGTTAATTCTGTTATTATGAGCAAACAAGCATTCCGGAGGTTTGCCGACAATTGACAGCATAAATTATTAAAGCGGACATGAGTCGGAGAAGATGTATTATCATTCCATTTCTCCTAAATCGCGACGACATTCCAATTACAAAGTATGTCAACTGTGTCTTCCAAGGCCTCTAGCCTAGGTGCAAATAAACCAATTAGGTAAGTGTGAGGAATATTTCAACGTATACATTCCGGACGACTTCAGAGTTGCTATAACAGATATCACGCGCACTATAAATGATGACATTTTTTGTTAAGTTTATTTCAAACAAAGTAGACCTATTCGTTTTCATATGCCGTTTTAGAATCGGTGCAAAATGATACTTAGTGTATCAATAGCTATATAACAATCCCTCTTCCAATTGTATCTGATTTGATATAATTCAAATGCAAAATATGTATTAAAGTGGATATTTCAATCTAGAGAGTCTGACTTGACATCTTAACACATTGGACATTGATAGCATGGACGTAACTTAGAGTTTACTAGATTAAAAAAAAACACATCCAAAATTAACAATAATATCAAAATGAATGTTCTGCTTTGTCAATCTCATTGAAGGTAGCTATCGTTTATTTTAATATTCTTTCCCATTCCACCCTGGGTCCGACGGTCCTGAAGATAAGTTGATAACCTCGAACGTTTGCTCAGTAGGCTGTTTCAGGGGGTAATCAGTAACTTGTTGGGATACCAGTAGGGCCAGGGTTCGAATCTCATGGTCAAACCTGTAGCGCTACAGAAGTACGCGTGTAGTAATCTTGAGGAATGCTAAGGAGCCTTCTTTATATTTGGCTTGTATGGTTGATTAAACTAAAGAATCAGCGCTTTTCGCCAGCTTGTAATGGCGTATAAAGGCTTGACATATATTATTTGGTACTGTGTGTTTACTTTCCGTGTAAAACTAATGTTCACAGGCCTTCCGTTACATTTAAAATGTGAGCAAATTCACAAAAGTGGACTTTGCAATATCGCGGAGGAAGCAATTTTGGTCAAACTTTCTAATTTTTTCAATGTTATGTTTATATATAGAATATTACTGCTATGAATTCTACGTCTTGTATATTTGTTTATGTTCAATTATTTTCTATGATTTGCTGTGACGCGGCTGGTTCCGCTTAAAATCAAATTTACTTTTCTCTTTTATCATGTTTATGACGAATGTAAAATGTGACGCCTTCACTCTGCTATTCGAAAATGGATTTTAAAAATGCAAACGGTCATTCCTATTTTTGCAAAGAATGATTTATATTATTGTACATTCCTGCTCTAATGCTTGCTACATTGTGTAAGTAGATCTATTTTTGCACGTTTTTATATTATATTTAGAGTGCGTGAAAAGAAGAGATCCGATAGAGTGCCTTTGGACGAATAGATGAAATAACATGAGCTCGTGTTCCATATTTAGACTGGTACCGTATCACTTCTCGCGGAGACCTCAGCGCATTGTAAGTTGCTGTTGTACAGTGACGCGCAAGGTAAAATCTGAACCAGTATACGCGAGCACAAGCCATGTGTTACACGTGCTCGTGATAGTGCAGGGCTATTCCATTGCATGGTAGAGGGTGATATTCTCATGCAAGGGAATACAACAAAGTTGTAATATCCATTTTTGTAGACATTCAAGAAAATTCCATGTACGTACATTCCTATATTTTCAAAATGTTGGAGAAGAAAATGTGAAATATAATCAAAAACAATGATTAAAGAATAAGTAGAAAATACATAAAGATGATGTTCATGTGTCTTATTGCGAAGTGCATCTGGGAGAGTGAAAGTGGAATGAACAAGTCCAAGATGACTTTACAGGATGGGACATTCAGCCATTATTTTGAAGATTAATATGAAGATAATGGGTGTTGCTGTGATTGTCGAACGAACAGTGCAGATGAGTAAACAATATGAAGTAAATAGTCATCATAAGTAAAGAAAGAAAAACGAAAAAAGTGTTATCGCTAAAAGATGGTGGTGCTGTTTTTAAAGATTATGTTGATTGGGAATAAGGATATATATATATATTAAAAATATATATATTTTCGTTGGGGACGATTGTGGTGTGCGCTGCATATATGATTTGCCTCACTGCGTGGAATAAGCTTATAATGATGTTGTTCTACTTGCTGCTGATAAAGGTGAAGATAAAGAAAATGGGGATTCCAATCGTGATGAATATGATTATATTGATAATGATGAGTAATGATGGTGATGATGATAATGATGATGATTGTGATGGTAATAGTGATATCAAACCCCTAAAGTGGACAAATACATGTACTGTAATGGACACAGTGAGAGTATTAATTTTACAACTACCAGACGGAATTCAGTCATTCATTTGAATAACAATGTACACATGCATCTGTATAATCCATGACACAGTTCTGAACACAAAAGATTAGGCATTTCTTGGAACTGAAATAAAATCCTTATGCGTAAAGTTTTATCTCCCTCCATTTTTTGGACGGGTATTGTGAACTTCTCGCTTGAGTACGGCGGGTTGATGGGGACAATCTACTGAGCTATCAACACCTTCACTTATTGCGACAAACCCGCGGGATTCGACGTAACGAAGCCTTTCCTTTAATTTGAGGATAGACGTGCTCTTTTGAGGATCGCTCGAACTGGAGCGCGAAGGAAAAACGAGGTGGGTTTGAACGTCGTGTGGTTGGATGGTGGTAGCCTTGACTCAAGGCTTCGGAGTCCGTCGACACAATGCATGCATGGCAACCAGCACTGTGATCACAACTAAGTCTGAATACTTAGACTAAGCTCCTGTCAGATTTGCGTGAGAGATGGTGTGGAGAACGTAATAGCCAGACGTGTGTCAAGACTTAGTTGCGGTTGCAGCAGTGCAAAAAACATTCCACACACTCAGTCTAGAACCTAGGCTAGATTGGTGTCGTCACAAGCGAAGTATACCGTTCTTAAGTAATATACTGCATTTTTTTTTGTACAAAACATGGTTTTAGTTCCTCAATTCAGCCTCACAATTCAACAATACTATACATACCTAATCGGATAAGATTTAAAACTTCGCAACATGACTGACATCAAAGTTAATTGAGCTCGTTATACGACAATCACACATAACAATTTGAATAAATATTTAAAAAAGAAGGCAAGAGTCCTACAGTTAAGCAAAATCTTGTGACGGAAAGTCTTGAGCATAAAACAGAGTACACAATGAGACATTGAGGATACAATGGGTTATTATGGATAGGCCTACTTTCACTTTGACCCTATGCACTTCCTCGATCTCGTTCCCCGTTAGTGTTAAAACCAAATTTCTCAATTGATGTGCGAGTACCACATAAATCCCATTCAAATGCTGTTCCGCCTCGTATATCAGTGGTAGCCAGATAATTATTATAGTGGGTGTGAGATTAAAGCGGGAGATCTTAACACGTAGTTAGCTCGTTAAATACAATTGATACACGCTTACATCAGAATTACAAGTAAATCGCATAGAGCAGCAGTTTATTGAACACACAATGGGTTAAATTGTTGTCCGTGACATTCTGTATAGTCCCGTGTAAAACAAATCATGTGATCAATTGATGATTCCTATCTGCGCTCTCTCATTACCACTGTATTAATAGCCACTGCGGAGTTTGTCTTTCAGTTTGCTTAAGACGTCACTGACACGCTTGATTGCGAGTTCATGTGGATGATACGAGAGATGGGAGAGAGGCTGTAGAGGGAGGGTGTGTGTGTATGTGTTTGTGTGGGGAGGGGGGGGGGGGGCTTGGGGGAGGTATTTTCTTACCCTCCTTTATCTGCGCCCTCCTGGCTCCAGTTGTTCTTTGCTTGTAATGTTCCCTCTTTCATCCGTCGTCCTTCAATTTCAATCATATTCTTCTTCAATACTTTTTCTTGCTTGTTCTTCCTTTATAGTTCATCTTCTTCTTTAATTCTTCCTGTACGTCTTACTTGTTTGTCTTCTTCTCATGCTCTTTCTTCTTTCTCCTCTTCCCCTCCCCCTCCGCCATCTTCACCTCCTCCTCCTCTTCCTCCTCCCTTTTCTTCTACTTATTTTTCTTCTTTTTCCTCTTCCTCCTCCTCCTCCTCCTTCTCTTTTTCTTTTTTTTCTTCTTCTTCTTTTCCTTCTTCTTATTTTTCTTTTTCTTCTTCATCATCTTCTTCTTCTTTCTTCTTCTTCTTCTTCTTCTTCTTCTTCTTCTTCCCTTTCTTCTCCTTCTTCATCTTCTTCTTCTTCTTTCTTCTTCTTCTTCTTCTTCTTCTTCTTCTTCTTCTTCTTCTTCTTCTTCTTCTTCTAATATCATTATTTCGTTTCAATTTTTCTGTGTCCATTTTAAGTGTTCTCCATTCCTGCCCCCCCCTTTTTTTTTTTTTTTTTTTTTTTACCTCTTTTCATGTCTTTCTCCTTCTTCCCCTCCCTTTTCCTCTCCTCCGGGCCTTCCAATATCCCCATCATCTTGTCCTTATTACCAATGACAGCGATATATATGCTATCAATCAAACTACTATCACGATATTCGCAGCAATATTTGAAATCTTTTACAATATATCACAACCGGTAGTCCAAAATCATCCCTGCATCAATGGGCGACGTGACGCAGTAAAAATGTGCAACACGAACATAGCACAAGGTAAACTGGGGCTTGTTAAGATTCATGTTTTATCATAAGTTCAATTTAATACTCATCTATCTATCCCTTTTTTCCCTTCTCCTCATTTTAGATTTCCTTTCCTTCTTCTTACCTTCTACTATTTTCTTCTCATTTTTAGAGACAAAGTACCAACGCACAAACCCCACAGAGCAGCTCTTTATGTGGCACATAAAGCGTTAATAACTTATTTTGCGTGATATCCAAATTGTAAGATGGTTGCAACTTCAGTCGCAAATAGCAGTTCTAACTCAAGGCATTTGCAAATGAATATTCAGGATACGTCACAGCGCGCATGTTTATTGCCCTGGACAACCTTTTAATAAATAGCTGTTTCTAATCGTTTATATGCAATGCAATCGAGTTGAAGAACAAACTGATCATGTCATGTATACTAGACAAGTTTTGAAGGCAAGATGCGTAAAGGCCACGGCAGACGACACGATTCTGAAGTTGTAAGGGCCTACAACTGGGAATATGACGTCACCATCTTGCACAGATCCAATGACCGGGTCCTGCGATTCAGCCAGTCGCAGAGTCGTACAACTGATGGGATCATATCGTGCGTGGTTGCCTTCACACGGACACCGTTTACCACGGCCTTCCCGCCCCCACGTTTCCCCCTCCTCCCGAACAAGCTCAATCACCGATCGACCTGCCTTCTTTCTCCACAAACAAAATCTGGGAGAAAGGTCATGGCGAAAGAAGACACCAAGATTACCATGATTACCCTGCGGGAGTTTTTCAGTGTAATTAGCAGTCTTCAATCTGATCTGACCGCGGTGAAACAACAATTTTGTTTAACCCTTACCATGCTTATCGTGCAAGGAGCAGGGGGCACGTGACTAGCCTAGTGTCTCCTGTGAGACTTGAACGAATTTATCATACTGTACTCAGGTAAGCCATTTACCCATTTGTGTTCTTAATAAACTCTATTGGAAGTGTGTGTACAGAGAGAGAGAGAGAGAGAGAGAGAGAGAGAGAGAGAGAGAGGGGGGGGGGGTGAGGGGAAAGGAGAAGATAAAGAGTTCTTTTCGATTTCATGTTGGTGCCACATCAAACGATGCATACGGTATAAAAGGATTGCGAAAGTAGTCATCCGTATAGCAACCAAATTGTGCTGATGTGAAATACTTGCTAGCCTTGACGGTGTACATGACTGAATGTCCGTAATTGCAAATGTGTTTTAATGGTACCGCGTTTTAAGCAGTTCCACCACGCCCCCTGCCCGTTATCACACTAATTAACGAATAACTTAGTTTACAAAACGCTGTAGAAGGTTTATAGAGACGGATAAGATGGACGAGACTTTGGTTTCACTAGTCGTATCACCAGCGCAGACGTACACTTAAACATGTTAAAGCCAGAAAAATCTTCTCGATTTTTGGAATAGAAATTCCCGGAAAATAGCGCCGTCCGTGAATCTCCGAATTACTCCAGCTGCTCGTTGCATCAACCAACGCTCTATATCTCTCTCCCTCTTCTCCTCTCTCTGTCTACATGTATCTCTCTCAGTTTCCCCAAACGTATCTCTTTGGTTTCCCGTCTCTTTCTGTCTCTCTTCTCCCCCCCCCCTCTCTCTCTCTCTCTCTCTCTCTCTCTCTCTCTCTTTACCCGTCTGACTCGGTTTCTATTTTATGTCTATCCCCCTCTTTCCCTCTCCCCCTCTCTACCTGTACATGTATCTCTCTTCTCCTCATTTTTTTGTTTCTCCTCTCTCTCTCTCCCGTCTATATCCCTGTATATATTATGTATCCCTCTCTCTGCCCATCTCCCTCCGTACCTTTTCCGTCTGACTGTCCGCCTGTCTCTCGCACTCTCTGACCATGCTCTAATTACCTCTTCTGACACTGTCGTTCCATCCTTCTGTTTTCATTACCACAACCACACCCATCAACAAATACAAACACAGACCAGCACTTACACTTACATTATTTCCAAAACAATGTCACAGATGGCAAGTTTTGTTTACATACATACACACACATACATACACACACATACACACATACACACACACACACACACACACACACACACACACACACACACAAACACACACACACCACTGCCACCAACACAACCGCCACCACCACCACCACCCTCAAGTAAAAAACAAAGCAAAACCATGGTGAAAATAACAAATTATAGGCACAACATTTTACATTTCACTAAGGTAATAGCGCATCATCAAAATAAAAGCACATTCTTGTATCGCACGGGTGCATGGTTGCCATTGAATATAGAAGAAGGGGATAAGAGTTCATCTTATATATCTTATAAAGTTCAGCTAAACTTTCCGGCCGGATCCTAGTTGTGCTGGTACATGCATTCCGGAACTGAATAAACAAGTCCTAACAAAAACAACCCTGTACTGACTTTGATCGTCGTGAACAAGACTATAAAGACAATTTCAATGGCAAGTGGGACGTTTTCGTGTTTTTCTTTTTCTTTGTGCGTAAGGATCTTTAAGTCTTTGGCAGCATTTTCAGCTCTTCCCCATAGTTCGTGACGGGACAATGTATATGATATACCTGCCCCCCTTCCCCTCGTTTGTATCCCCCATAATGGTGACGTTTTCTATACCCCCCCCCCCCCCCTCCATACCTTTCCCCTGCCCCTTACTTGATAGTTTCAATGTATCTGTTTCTCAATTGTGTCTTTCTCCTTGTACCTTTCGTTACCTCTGCCAAATACAAACACACATGATAGGCGTTATCATTTGCTTGTATCTCCATCTCTATTTCTACCCCTCTCTGTATCTGTCTCTCTCTTTCTCTCTCTCTCTCTCTCTCTCTCTCTCTCTCTCTCTCTCTATCTCTCTCTCTATCTCTCTCTCTCACTGGACCCCCCTTTTCTCTCTCCCTCTTTCCACCCTCACTTTTCATTCAGTTAACAAAGGATGTATAAAGCGAGCTTCATACATTCTTGGTATAACGTAATGAAGAATTAATATGTGTATCAAAATACAGCGCTTTTCATTTTGTGGGCCCTGTTTAAATATAGGTTGGGTGGAGGTGAGGTTGGGGTGAGAGAATATGGTTTTCTTATTACATTCATACAATTACCGGCAGATGGATTACAGGAATACAGTGAAGATGTTTAAACAATCACGCGGTTCAAGGCGGTTTCCGAATAGATCAGATTAGCGTTTAGATAAAAATGAATGATTTTTTGTGTGTGTTTTGTATATTAGCTTGTTTGTTATATATGAATGTATTTTTAGCTGGGATTTCTATCTACGTTTTCTTAGCATGTTTACCTAAAAGTTGGATTTGGTAAGCAGAAGAGACAATATATGGGTGGAATCGGGGGGGGGGGGGGGTTACACAGGTCACATCTTCACCACTGGTGATTGGGATAATGTGACACATAAGATGAATGTAATACATGATGTAACGTTTTTATGGAAGGGGGGGGGGGGGGGGGTCATACCCCGACCCTCTCACCCCCGCATTCAGGGAGAGCTACACGAGGGCCTTCAAGCAAGCCACACGAATGTGATCTTCACAAGCCACGCTGGTATCTACAGGATGTAAGAAACGCAATGTCACGTGTAGCAAACCCCGCTTTTCATTTCAAACAACTGACCAGCGTGAAAAACATATACGAATACAATGCACGATTAAGTAATACATGTTTGTTATTTTCATGGTGACTGTATTAATCCATAGTGTTAGTTCCGTTAAAAGTGCATTATAACATGAAGAATAGGATAATAAAACATTTCAATAATGGCAAATCTGTTTGAATCACTTATTTCGGTTGTAAGGTATTGTATAGATACTGTAATTAGATAATCTACAAAGATTAATACCTCCTATGCAAACGGACAATCTTATACTACGGGACATTTGGCAATACATGTAGGACTATTACATACTGACTTTGTTCTACCGACATGAATTTAAGGATTGTAGAGCTAAAGCTACTATGTTTTTTTTTTTATTAATATGGGTTTTAGATATAAGGTAATTGGTTGATCACGGATGCATTATGTATAATCATATAAAGTGTGTCAACAGAGATTGCCCAAGATTTGTACAATATTGTTTTCACATGTATCTGAGTCACTCAGAACAAAATAAAACTGATTTCTTCCACCCTCCGACTTGCCCCGACTGATCCCCAGGTAGTTCAAGATAAATCCAAACGTATTTCTCGGGTAAGTTGTTCCCTCAAACTGCCTCAGTTGTCTCCTTCATTTGCTTTTTCTCTCCGTCCCTCCGTCCTACCCCCCCCCCCTCTCTCTCTCTCTCTCCCTCTCTCTCTCTCTCTCTCTCTCTCTCTCTCTCTCTCTCTCTCTATATATATATATTGATATATACATTCTACCCACTTCCTCTCTCTTTCCCCATTTTATATGTACTGAAAATTATGTCTCTGTCATTATATGTCTGTCATTCTCTCTCTCCCTTTGTTTTTTCTATGTTCCTTCTCCTTTTCCTCCGTATCTGTGTGTCTATCTGTCGGCCTCTATTATCCATATCTTTCTCCCTCTCCATGCATATATTTATATATTCCTCTCTCTCCACATCTTCCCACTTCTCTCACTTATCTCTTGCATTTAATGGCAAATCTTCCAGCTTTCCTGGCACACATTCTCTCGGATGTATCGTGTTAAGCCGACAAACACCTGAGACGGAATTAACCTGAAAAGTGAGACAAAATGCTCCTAGAACATTTCCTTCAATCCGCACCCCCTCCCAACATCGTATTATACATTGCCTAAATCCCAATACGAAATCCTGAACAAGATATTGACGACGATAATCTTATGTTGAATGTAGACACGGTTTTGGCCTGCGTGATGATTGTTTTTTAAATGTTTGTATTACTGATTTCATTCACATTTTTTGTTTCTGGCCGAGTTAAGAGCATAATCGTTCCACTGCAACAAATGCGGGTTTGGAATCATCCCTCCATACGTTGAAAGGATACGTGCAACAATGACATCTGGTTTTATTTTCATGGTTACAAGAGACATCACGTATACACAGTATGTTGGCCAAGAAAAAAAGCGATGTACAGGTGCATTCTCTCCGTAGTCAAACGCGCACCTGCCCACGCGCCGCGCAAACCACAGGCCATGCAGACGACAACCGCCGCGGTAGCCATGGCAACGAACGCAACTTTTAGCGACTTGGCAAAGGCATGAAGGCGGGAACATGACTTTCCAAATAGGGCGGGCACGTCCCAGCCATCAATTTAAATCGTTATACTTCGTCATAACCGCCGCGAGATAATGCTTCCTCCTTAAAAAGAGAAGATACTGATGTAGAAACACGAAAGGAAGAAATCAAAATTTAAACAATGTGTGCAGTCAGCCAAGGCAGATTATCCAGATAATGGGAGACGGGACGCGTCTCAACAGGTGATGGTCGAAGTCACAAAAACCGTGCGCAGGAGCTAAATTTAATGCACGTGTGTTCATGAAAGATGTGATACGTTCTTTACTCTGAAATAGAGCGAATGAATGCAAGTTGTATTTTCTTTTATTTTGTCACCCTACAATCTCTGCCGACTCATCACGCTAACAGGCAAATCATTACACCCCTCAGTCCTCGTGGGAGAAAATAATAACCATCTATTTACCCCTCTGAGCATGAACTCCACTCTCTCTCTCAGATGCTGTGGCATATCAACTCACCAGACCTTAGTCACACATCCATACCCACTTTTTATTAGTCTATTGTACTTTTAGCATGTCATATTGATACTAGTAGAGTGCAAGCGGAGAAATAACATCATATTCGTGGAATCGTCGTTTAAGATCCCTGGGGTTTGAGGATGTCCAAGTACCTACATGTTAGTTTTATGAGCCATGGTTAGACCATGAACCTGTATGGACTTAGAATACTTAGGAAGGTAGACGACCCAAGCAGACCCAGAGGAAATGTAAAGGCAAACTCCAAAGATCCCCAGTGATACCAATTGAGTTGCAGGGGTCTCTACTTGATAATTCAAATGAGAAAATAACCCAAAACATGTGACATCTATAATGATGATAACTGAAAAAGTCAGAATTCAAATCTAGTTTAATTTACACATAGCAAAGCCTAGGTAAGAGACAGCCAAACCATTTTTATCATCTTACTTTCAACATGTCCAAAAACTTTACATAATGATATTTACATATTTACATATTTTTCTTTCGTTTTCGTTGAGATCTCCATCTGATAGGACTGTTGTATCGCATTTAGGTCCGTTCGCACTGGGACAGTTTGACGTGGTTGCTTACCATAATGCCACCTTAGGCCTTTCATACATTTTCTCGCCTCGAGCGGAGGTAAAAACCGCCACGACATCCAAACATCACAACTGTACATAGCTAAGCGAAGGATGCTCAGGCTTTGCCGCGGCGGGAAAGCCGTCGCATCAAGCGACGGGCTTTCAGCGGCAGCGGCAACCGCTTCCATGTGCACATGTGAAGGCAGCTTTATCCTCGAAAGCCCTCCCTGATTTGCAGAGAGAATTGGAGCGACACCCGAGATCGGAAATTGGGAATCATTCGAATTGTCCCGGTTCAAATGCGCGCGCGTTCATCCCACTTCCGTGGTACACACACTGAAAGACGAAGAAGAAGACAGAGGTTTTGTCAACGTGTTGAGAGGGATGAGGCAGGTTGATGCGGGAGTATTTCCTATTGGTTGAATGTTTCAACACCGAATGGCTGGAAGTTAAAGGGAGTGCATCCCTTTTAAAGACATTTGTGAAACCGAACATGAACAACAAGTAAACCATTTAATTATCTAATTTGTGAAATGTGAAACTTTTGAGTGACGAAACTATTCGATTTAACGCCTAGAACACATATGACATGAGTAGTTTGGCCCTCAGGTCAAGCTCCTTTTTACAATGCGAATGACATTGAAAGATATCAGTGACATCATCTTTTATGCAATCTGCCTCCATCATCATATCACATCAGTGCACAGCATTGATTTGTTGAGCTGTTCAAAATGAAGTTGTCAGTACAATGATCTGCAATGATTACTGGTACTATAATTTTAAAACGACCAGACCAAAACAAAAATCAATTTGAAATGTTGATGCAATGAAATTCCGCTATAAGTTAGTTCTTATGATTCAAGTGTGAGGTAAGTTCTTGAATGGTACCCCTTGCTCGGTTCACCGTTCTATAATCATGATAATTGTATCCTAAGCCTGCGACATGGAAAGACTGCCTTTAACCGGGGGAAAGGCGTAGCAGAAACAGCAGTTGTTAAGGCGAGGAGTGATTGGGAGAGTGAGAGTTCAAGGAAATCTGATGTTCTCGTGAAAGGTCTTTCATCACATCACACCTTTACAGGAATGCACACGTAATCCTGAAGAAAACGAAGCTGTGCCATGTGACATCGATGCATCCAAGCCCTTCTTTGGATTAACCTGTAAAAGCATCCCTTTTTATATAAAAAGGAGACGGGTTCGTGAAAAGTCACTTTTTACCTGTTGTGCGCATTTCATCTTCAGAGCGGGCACCTATGTTTGAATATGAGTTGAAATAGTGTAATTATTAATAAATACCAACATAACCGATAAATATTGCAAACATTGGAGTGTAGGAGTGATCTTTACTTAGAAACAAGAAACAATACTTCAGTTAGCGTCCACAACTTCCTACAAAATGACCAATTAACGCAATACCTAGATTCGTATTGACAAGGTACCATGCATTTAATTCAAAATAACAAACAAAAAATACACGAATGACATGTATATGTTTTATTAAATTAAGTTTGAAAGTACTACTCTTGCAGTCACTAATCTCTTATCCGATTTGGCCAGATGTGTAATGTTAGGAAACTTCAGAAGGCAACGAAATATAGATGATGAATAATCTTAGAATTATAGTAATACACTTTATATGATTGTATAGTTTATGTCTGCATGTTTGGCTATGGGTGAGTACGTGTGTTCAAGCCCGTCGTAAACTGTGGTGTTCGACATTATGTGTGTATGAGTGTGAGTGAGAGAGAAAGGGGAGTAGTCGTGTTTCATACGCAGGCGTTTTATATATGTATATATATCAAATAATGTGGGTAGCGATTCAAATAGAGATCAGTAACGAAGATAGTAGCATGGGATCAAACAACACTTTACGTGACTCAATCACATGAAAAATACTAAAAATTGTGTATTCAGGGAACTAATAAACATGTTATCTGTAATTTCAGAACTAGTAGCTTCACCTACTCGGTGTAATATACTGCCGTGTTTGTTACTTTATCAAAATAATATTAAACTGATGATATCAATTGTATGAACCATTTAACGAGTGCTTATCTCGAGTAGGTCTGGACCACATATTGTGAAAATGGGCTTCTGTCATCTGAAGCACCAATGCCGGGAAGGTATTATTGTCTAAGACATCAAAACTCGCTTGAGAGCTCTTTCCGCAATGCAGACACAGAATTGAGGATACGACAACGGCTGAATAAATAGTCCTCTTCCAAACTACTTCCGGATGTACCTAGCGGGGTCACGTGGTACACAATGACCTCCCTGGAAGAGATCAGGAGCGAAGGCTGTGAACTCTTTTCACTAACTACTGTTAACTCTATATAAATTTCTCTAGTAGCATTTGGACACCAAATATACGAACAACTTGCCACGAGCTAACACGAACGTGCTTCTGAAATGAACAAAATCGATTTGTTTACGAAGGGAAATCATCATTTATTTACAATATGTAGGCCTATAAAGGAAAAATACAATCACTGGGGCTGAGTGCGTTTATAATTGTATGGTATGAAGAAGTTTGATAATTATGTGATCCTTAAAATTGTTTGGGACATCCGGATAATAAAGTAGCCTATTCGTGATCTTATGAATACCCAAAATGAAGGCAAGCACCGCAGCATATGCACTGCCAACTTGACCCCTGATATACAGTTGACCTTTTTAATCAAATTATTCTCTCTCATCGAAACACGAATGCAGAGACCACTGCTCTTAAGAGCGCATGTGGAAAAATTCCCGAGAGGAATACATCGGTCTTTAAGCCACTGACTCCCCCGAGACTCCGGGGCAAGTGACTCGGGGAAAAAGTGGACCCCTGCGTGCGATCACCGTGGCTCCTGCACTTATTGTGTGGATTAGCTCGGCACAATGCGCGTTGTCATTTCACCTAGTTCATTAACTCGGCGAAATAAGGGCGACAGGTCGGCCGAACTCTGTCGACATCGTTCATTTCTAAGCGGCTGCTGGAAGATTATGAATTTTCTATTTAATATTTTAAAGGAAGTGTAGCTTTTTTTTTTTCAAAAACACCCGAAACTGTGCATGGATCAGCAGCATACCCCAACGGAAGCATGACTTGTGTGGAATCTTACAGTCCGTTTCACGAACCCTTTCAGAAAAAAGAAGACACCTATTCTTGTTAACGTTTGAAACACTTCATTGCGAACATTATATACATTAACATACTAGTACCAGATGGCAGCGGCCAGTGCGGCGGTCAGCGGGGCTTTGCTCGCTTTAACGTATAACTGCGGTGCGGAGAGCCGTATTGTGCGCTTGCGGTCTCATGTCTACCGCTGGATTTTTGATGACCCATCTAAAACGCATTCGAAATTTACCAATCAAAAATTTACCAATTCCGGTTTAATAAAGACAGTTTCTACTTTTTTTATGCTGAGAGAATTTCGTATCCATTTTTCTTTCATTTTCCATGGTATTAACATGTAATTTCAATTCATAATTAAATTTGTCACCTGCAGAAGGGCTGTCCTCCCTTTAAGAAAAAGGAAAAGACAGTGGGAATGCTGGTTAAGGGCGAACAACAATGACAATAACAAGGTGCGTTGGGTGCGCCCCCTCCCCCTTTTATTCATGACCATTAAAGCAGTATTTCAAAATATGTTGTTAAAGTGCTGCATATCGATTATTTGCATTATATTGTAGATGACTGTAACATTCTCTTGATTTGATGTCTTTCTTTACTTAATCTAAACAGTCACACTCAAACTAACCACACCAAAACTGATAAGTAGATATTTGAACCTTTAAACAAAGTTGAAGACCCAACTTTGTCCCCGCGATAAGTTGCTTAACTTACACACTATTAGATCACAAAGGTCTTTTTTATGATACAAAATGTATGAACTTCAAGTACAGTTAGAAAAGGAAACTCAACGCTAATTACATTAAAAACTTACACACATTGATAATGACGCTCTTTATTAGACCAAATTGTTAAACAACAATTAATGTTGCTTTAAATATGTTGGATGTGTTTTTTTTCATGCAGTGTATCAAATTCCACTCAGCACGAAAGGGGTTTGTAAACCGGAAGTAAACTCACATGTCCGCTGGGAATTATGGGAAACCGCGCTAATCATAAACGCACGGGAAGAAACAAAATCATGGGCAAGTACATCGTAGACACGTGGCCTAGTTTACGCTGCACCACGCCCACCTCAACCAGTTGTTTCTGTCTATTATCTTACCAATTAACAACGGGAAGTACCGAACCCTTTTGTCTTAGGGGACGTCGAACGCAAGCGCTAATCAACGGGAAGAAAAGAATGCGAGGTGAAATTTTCTGACCCGCTCAAAATTCTTGTGGTAGGGTCATAACAACAAAATTAAAACGCAGTCCGCTACACATAGGCCTACACGCTTTCGATATCCCCAAGAGGACAGGGTAACCCTTTTCCAGTATACCTTAACAGTAACATGTTAGCTTCACAAACATTTTCAAGAAAGGGTGAAAAGCTATCCTTATTTACGTTTGAAACGTCACGACCATAGTCTACATTTATAAACTGCATCACAGCGGACAGCGGCGGAGAGCACGAATTGCACGCACTGTTCGCGTGACCGCGACAATTCGGAGTGGCGTGTCCTGATTATGGTCTCGGCTCTCTATGCTACAGGAACCGCGGTTGTTTTGAACGACCCGTTTAAAACCTCTTCGAAATCTTAAGGTCAGTATGCTTTCGCTCAAAATACGGTTTAAGAACTTCCCTCACATTATCAGACCTAACAGTTGAATTTGAGCGAAAGCATACTGACCTCTTCGAAATCTTAAGGTCAGTATGCTTTCGCTCAAATTCAACTGTTAGGTCTAATAATGTGAGGGAAGTTCTACCGTATTTTCGTGAACACTGAGGCAAAGAAAATATTTAAAACTGGGTTTAAATAAGGACGAACATGACGAACACGGCGGTCATCGATAGTTAGTTGCAGAGCACTTGTCAGGAACTTTCTTAATCATCACAATCTTAAATATGTTGCCCCCCCCCCCATGGTCTCCATTTTGAGGCCTAGCATCATTACTACACGCAACTTTAGCGCAACTAGCACGTAGCACTCTCAGTCCCATATATACAGTTATTCACATGAACTATAATTTGTATATTACTGAAAGGCTTTATTTGGGTAGCAAACTCTCAATGAAAAGAAGGCCTACGCCTAATGGAAATCAAATCAATTCAGTAAAAAAGAAAGTGAGAATAGAAAAACTTAAAGCTGTGACATATTTTGTGACATGTCATAAACTTTGAAACAATAACATTCATGGGGAATCTTTAACATCAAATTGAAATAACAGTAGTACATAAAGGATTATTTAGCCATTAATCAATTTTAAATTATCATTCATATAATATCATTTTTAAGCACATATTGAATTGTACGTACGTTACATATTTTGCTTTTGTTCAGACAGTTCTTTAAGATTTCATTTCCTTCATTTGCTTTTTAAAATCATTTTTGTAACAATGTTCTTCAACTGTCTTAGAAACTGTTGGTTACGCATGGTACATCAGTTGCTACATATTCCAACACAAAGTAAACTATAAGCCTATACAGCTCTCCGATGAATGGTCAGTGACTATTACGTCATGACATTTAGATATCCTCTTTGATATGAAAGTATTAATGGTTATTATCATGCTTATCTGATAATAACTAGTGATCAAAACTCACCAAAGGATGAAGTTAATTCTGTGCGAAGAAGAATCTGTGCTAAAAATAAACAACTGCCCGTGTTTGTTTCATGTTTCCTAAGCAAATGCTTCAAGTATGCAGAGCGAATACAAATAATTTAAGAAAAAGTTATAGATCGTCAATTTCAAACATGGCTCTTTTAAAGTAACAGTAGACTGCCTGGATCTTTTGAAGTAACAGTTATCAAATAGGGTATTTTGATGCCGCCTTGGTCTGATTTGCACTTTTAAAGTACAGGAGTATAATTGACTAGTATAAGGCAACAGTAGACTGACTGGTTCTTTTAAAGTAGCAGTATACTGACTGGTATGGTTGTTTTGAAGTTTGATTGACTCTTTATAAAGTAACAGTTATTTCATGCAATTATTTTTAAAGTAACATTTAAGCACTTTACTTGAAAAAACTCTCTTAACGACATCGTGTCTTAAAGACACGGAAAATGAAAGAAGATGCTCTATTAGAACTTTTCTAACTCCCCTCTCAAAAATAAAAATTGAAACTGATTTTAAGCAAAATTATAGCGATCGCTAGATTTTGAGGAGGTTTTGGGCGTGGAGACCGAACATCCGCTCCAGAGTGCATGCGTTCAATGGGAGCAATCGAGCGGCTGACAGGGACAATACGATTATGAATGTAGACTATGGTCGGTGCGTTTCAAAGGCTCACAAGGATAATTGTTCACTTTACCTGGAAATGCTCTGAGAGCTATGACTGTGAGGTTTTATACATGAGATCATTAGGGTATACTGCTGATTCCTGGCGAGTTTTATGACTTTTGCAAATGGGACACTGTCTTGAAAGTAACAACAAAATAATTGACTCTTTTCAAAGTAACAGCAATATGATTGACTCTTATTAGCCCTCTGTGTGCCAGATAAACTGCTGCTCTATGGGATTTCTGTATATTACTTGTGAAAAAGTCACATGTGGCACACAAAGAGTTAAAGTAGCAATATCTTATTACTTACTGACTCTGTGAAAGTGACAGTAAACTAATTGACTTTAAAAAGTAACAGCTAACGGATTGACTTTTAAAAAAAAGTAACTGTGATCTGATGCACTCTTTTAAAGTAACAGTTCAATTAACTGATTTGATATGTTAACGTAATATTAGCAATAAGCATTATTTAGAAGAAATGAAAAATGATAAGGCAGTCACTGATGGATTCTGGGAACAGCCTGCGTACTGTTCACTGTTCACAGCGCAACCTAGAGAGAGAGAGAGAGAGAGAGAGAGAGAGAGAGAGAGAGAGAGAGAGAGAGAGAGGCAGAGAGATAGGGAGGGGGGGGGAGAGAGAGACAGAGACAGAGAGAGAGAGAGACAGAGACAGAAGAGAGAGAGAGAGAGAGAGAGAGAGAGAGATCGAGAGATCTAACCCTCTGTATTATCACATTCATCTAGTATTTTGAGGACGGTATATTGCTGACCTAATCATTTGCATTTGTTGATGTTTACTCCCCTCACTCGTAATCTCTGTTACGCATCGGTCAGGAGCAATACCATGGATACCATGCGCATGCGCCGTGGGGATCGAGAGAGCGAAAGCAAAAGGTAAAGTGGATGTTCAAAGTGACGGAGATAACGCTCAATGTTAATTTCGCCTTACATAAATGACACAGTGAGTCAGAAACGGATGATACTGAACACAAGACACGCATGATTATATCAACTTTCGATGCACTACTGATGTAGGATTGCAAAAGTAATACAAACAACCCGCTTAGAGTAATTGATTGGCTGGTAAATAAAGGGTTAATTGATGACGTAACGCTGTTTTGGCAGAGGGACCACAGAGTGTAGGCGTTTTGTCATAGTTTCTTTTATCATCATGATGAAAGGTCCTAATGTATACCTGCATGTCTTTTCTCATGTATATATATCCCTCCTTCTCTCTCTCTCTCTCTCTCTCTCTCTCTCTCTCTCTCTATATATATATATATAATATACATATATATACCTACATGTTTAGTGATTCATCTAAATATCAATTTTTTCTATTTATCTATCTATCTATGGACCTATTTTCATGATATCTGTCATCTAACTATTCATATGATCTATGCAAAACGTAAAAAGACAAACCTTTGATAATTAATGAGGAATCATATGAGAGAAGCAGATATCGTCAATTATTAGTGATATTTTAAGCATAATTGTATTACCACACACACCGTACTGATTTGAAGTAGGCCTAATTGTAGATTGTGTACTTATACTATTAAAACTCACATGCGTAGACCTACATGTACATTTGCACGTCTGTCCATTACTCAGTGTCTGCATCGATCCAAGATAACACCTTTGGTTTTCACTCAGATCAAAATGGGGAAAATGAGGGGGAATTGTGAGAGACATGAGGATCCAGGGACGCCCACCTTCAGTCTGAAAATTAACTTGGTTCTGAAGGTCACCCAGGCAGCCTCAGATCCGTCCGTCGTAGGACTAATTACTCAGCAGAAGAAACTCTACGAACTCACTAATACCCCCAGCCTGATTGCACCGCTATTTCAAGCCAAGCTAAATTGACGTTCTCATCGGAGCGAAGAAGAAAGCAAAGAAGAAACATAACACATACGCAAATCTATTTATAAACCGCATGTTATCTTTAATGGATTTATGCATAAGAGCAAAAGGTAAGGAGTAAAAAAAGGGGGAACCGAAAAGTGAGAACTCGAAGAGCTTTCAAATCAGAAATCCCCAGAAATCTCTGCGTATCATTGATTAGGACCTTGGCGCAATCATCGATGGGGCGGTTGTTAAGAAAGCCAGAGAGAAAAAAAAAAGAGCAGGAGGGTGAAAGAGAGAGAGAAGAGCCCATACAAGACCACGCGCTGATGACATATTTAAGGCGGGAATTGGCGGGATTTGGCGCCAACGAAATTTCGTTACGTTTCCGCGCGCATCGTCTGCGTAGTATCTTGCACGCCGCCGCGCCCTGGCGCCTCTCCATGTTTTCCCTGTAAAGAAAGTGCACTCGTCTTTCAACGTAGTACCTGGCTTTAATTACGCCGAAAGGAATCGGCTGTGCAGATAAATTGCAGTGTTACTTTACACCTTTCACACGCTTAACTTTCTTTTGGGCTAGTTTGTGTCCCCTATTTAGCCGCCGTCACTCCTTCTCTGAATGTTTCAAAAAATCAGTCTGTTTGTTTTAGCTTTACAGAGTATATAGAGGGATGCGAGACGCGACGCATTAAATGCACTATCACTGTATTCAAACATTGATTTAATGAGTTTATGCCAAGGCGGAGAAATGGTTCCTCTGTATATTAAGATATAGAGGCCTATTTCCTAAGATAACAGAAATTTAATATAATCATCATAAGCGATATTTCTCCTCACCAATCTCTCAGATATCTACTAAAAACCTGCAATCTTTTAAAGTTATGCCCCTCTGTTAGTATAACACTTCGTACTTTCCTATCAGAAATAACCAAATTATCAATGTTAATACAACATTTTTAGACGGTAGGACTACTAATTGAAGAATATTGTGCAATTTCATTCTGTATGATTTTGGAGAATATTTCCCTCACAATGGTATGAGCAGAATGATACATCATATTTACTAAAACCCCTTTGATAACCATTGCATAATTTCTACTCCATGAATAACCCATTGACGTGCTACACATATTCATGTCACCGTAATGAGAGTTATTAGCTGTTATCAGAACCATGTTTTTAAAGTTAATATTCGTATATTGCCCAAACAAATAAAACAAATAAACATGTAAAGCAAACTAATCAAGGAAAAGGAATCCCTGAAAACAAGTTAAACTTAATAAAAGTAAAAGTAAAACAGATCGTCAAAAATGGACATTCTCAGTCATTCTAACATTCTAACATGTAATGTGTGTTAAAAAATCTTAATCACTTACCATGTAAGCTTGCTTTCTAAATCCAATAAGACATGAGCCCGGTATCGTCTTGCTCACGCATGACATAAATAACAATATTGATAATGTATAGCGCGTCAGTGCATTCAATGCTAGTCATCAGGATTTTCACATTTTCACAACGTATCTATAATCTTTGATTTCTCTCAAACATTTGCCAATGTATTTTCCAATTTTCCAGTCCTTATTAAATTCAACTCAAGTAGTCCTAGCTATGCCAGTTTATTGGGAAACACTCACGCACATGCATGTACATTATTGGCTCAACATCCTTATATACAACTTTATATCTCAGATATTTTCCCCTGTTACATGTGCATTACATATTTATAGCGGTTGTACACATCTTTAACATATTATTCAACACTAAAAGGGTTTGCTCATATCTCTGTATACAAGTTTGTATAGACACGAATCGTTTAAAGCACATTACTTCTTTTCTTTTCAATAATTCTTTTTATGTTACATGCGTTATGCATACAATAAATGCCCACAACAAAAGGGACACTTCGCAATTTATCAATTTCCTAATTGCTTGCCATCGTGCAAACAGCAAGCAACATTAACACGCAGGTTTTGTCGATCGTCACGATGTACCCTCACCCTCACCCCTTCCTTACCCCTTTCCCCACCCCACAGAAATGACCGGTGTCTATCGTTTAGCGTGATTGCACCTGACCTTATGGATCTTGCGCAATATTCCACCTCACACCATACTACTTATAGGACCACTGTATAATGATAAACGTCTATTGGACGATGAAAATAACCAATCAACGGTCTCCATATCATTTGCAAGGGAGGTTTCTATATAAAGACATGTTCTCACCGTGATCATCTTGGTTTTATGGAGAATTCTATGGCCCGGATTAAACCTCGGCTAACTTAAGTGTATCGTTACTCATTGCACTTAATCACAGGTGAATACCAACTAAGTTATGTTTTCTTCAAACATTGAATCATACATTTTGTACATATCTGAACATTTAAATTTGTCACATATATTGAAAACATTAGAATATAACTACAAAGCATAACTAAACATTAATTCATACCTTGGGAAATTATACACTATAATACATTTAAATATCTCTTAATTCTCTAAACATATTGTCTTCAAGGGGTAGAAGTGGTTATGATTATGGGACGTTATCATGACAGAACAGTACTGCCGTTTGAATTTTACCAATGGTTATGGCAGAACGACGCTCTATTAAATACTGGTACCGTAGTCTTTATCACTACTAACTTCCTCTTACCTTTAAAGGAATAGTTCACATTGAAAATTGACTTCAACAAAAGCAGAAACATGAAAGAAAACTATTAGTGAATGTTTGACGAAAATCCGTCAAAGGATAAGAAAGTTATAATCTTTTGAAATTTCAGTTTTGCGACGTCACGTGCGAGGTGCTCTCCCATATGTTGTGTGCAATATATATTCATGTTATTGCTCTTTTCTGTGTTTTTTTTTATCAGCGGCATTATTATTTTTTTCATACAGGTATGTGTGGAAAAAGTCCTTCTAACGATGTATCAAATGCACAGGTAAAAGCATGCATATCTTTTCGATAAAATGCAAATTTTTGAAAAAAAACCCCTGTATCCAACATAAAGGAGACCACCTCGTATGTGACGTCACAAAATCAAAAATTTAAAGAACTTTCTCATCCTTTGACGGATTTTCATCAAATCTTCATCGATACGTTTCTTTCATTTGTATGCTTTTATTGAAACCAACTTATCTTCAGGGTGAACTATTCCTTTAACTATTGGTCCCATAGTCGTTACCACTAGTAACTTCCTCTCACCTTTAAACAAAACCCCAGACGACGCGTCAGAAAGGTGTAAACTTCTCATTAAAGCTGTTAACGAGGACTACAACTTTGTCGTAGGATTGTTTTAAATGCTCTCCATTTCCTGCGCGCACTTAGCTAAAATTATTGACCTTCCCTCTGAATTACGGTGAGCAGCTTTAGTCTCTTAGCCGTCCAGTGTCTAAAGACCCCCGTGGACGACACGATTCGACCAGACTCTACAATGTCCAGTCGTTGACCCTTACGACTGCAGAACGATGGCAAAGTCATGAAAGTGCTGTCGTCTGCGGTTGGCTTCATAGTCTCCTGTTAGTAGTCGTCCAATGTCTGTGGTGGTGTGGATGGGAGGAAAACGTGGGGGTCGTCAATGCACACATCGGGGTAAAGGGTAAATACATCAATAAAAGTGTAGGATTGAAATTAACGATTAATGTGCAGTTCAAAGAGAACATCAAATTACCAGGATCACCTTGCATTCAGAAAGCAGACCCATGTAAGTAATTCTATTTGTGCGGGAGTCGGGCAATGTATGCGAGCAAATCTACAAGGGTTGAGTACAAATCTGTATCCCCTTCCCATTTCGCAAATAAAATATGAAAATGTTATGTGCGTGCTCCTTCATTGTGATCTACTAGTTGAGCTCCCCCATCACGCTCACTCTATCCGCCCTTCGGCACACTCAACCTCCTTCGGCAGCTTTCGACGATCTTCGGCAATGATTACGGTTACGGTATGACATCATCTCCTATACCACCACGTTCTTCCTCCTTTTCATCGGCATCGTCTTCGATGAGCGTCGGCTTGAGAGTACGATGATGTGTCTGCGTCGAGTGACATGCTTATTGGTCCGTGTAGCACGGTGTTGTCACAGGGCACACCGACTTTCCTGCCGTGCCTGGTCTATCGCAACAGACCACTCCGCCCCCAGGCCCCCGGGGCTGGCGGGGTAGTCGTTTTGCTTCACCTGTACCTGCATCGGTGCTCACCTTTTTACCAAACTGATTTTCACCCACCGTTGCCTCTATTGGTATACCCCCCCCCCCACACACACACACATACACAACTTTAAATACCCATTCTCATACTTTGCCCCACCCCTTCCTCTTGATTTTTCCCTTGCCCCCTTGATTTAGGAAAATGGAAATTATACATTTATTGATTTGGACACAGATGTAAAAGAAATGAAATAGAATACAGTACATACATAATGTAAATAAAATTCAAAATATAGGACATGCAAAACAGAAACACACGAAGGAAATTAAATAACATATATTTAACAATAGTTGATGAATGAATAACCCATGTAGGTTTTTTATTTATAGATAGCCTAATGTGTCATGTACAGGCATTTGAGTAAGATGCGATAGTACAAACACTATTCCCCCTTATAGATAGTTTGTACAACTTTTCACAGTACGCAAGTGAACCTTTTAATCATTTTAATCATAATAATTTTGTAAGCATCATATTATATTCCAAAACCTCTCTACAGACATGATGAGAATCTGCATAGACAATAGTTAAACTAGGTAGTGTGGTCTTTATACTGTCTTTGTAAGTGCGTTTCGAGTGGATGGCATATTGAACTGGATTTTCACCCAGCGATAACACCTCCTCCCACTTCTAGCACCCCACCCCCTCTGCACGCCCTACTCATCTCACCCCTCCCCCCATCTCATCTTGGTTGTTAGGATTCTTTCAGCGGTGATATCCACCCCATCTCCTGCTCACGGCATCGCTAACCAGCCGTGACAAGCCTGCATCACCTCAGCCTTCAAAGAAAGAAAGCAAGCACGAAAAAAGAAAACAAAGACAACTTTTAAAAGAACTTAGGCCTGCAGGAGTGTAAAGAAGAGGAGATGAAGGATTGAGGAAGGAGGAGCGAGAAGGAAAACAACGCACTGTGGCTGAGTGATATTCTTGTGTTTCAACCACGCATTTATGCTGACAGACTACAAGAGCTACATGGTTGCATGCATGACATAGATTTTCCCGCCATTACCGAGATATGGTTTATGAGTTTGGGCGGGAAAACGTCACGTGTTTGGCGTTCCGCTAATACATGGAAGATCTCCCGTGAAATTAGATTTTCCAGCCCGCGTCCATATTCTTCTTCTGTCTCCTTGGGGAAGAGTTTGATGTTGGGATGCGGGGAACACTCATAAAATATGTTCAGAATGACATTCGTACTAACGCATGATTTGCATTGAACATTTTAAATATATTGTAAGTTACATCACTAAACATATTGGATTGAACATGTTCAATATACATGTCCGGTACATCACTTTTCATAATACTGTACAGTGAAACGTGGGAATCAAAGACCGCTCAGGGAATTCACAAAATGTGGTCTTCATGAGTAGGAGATATGCACAGGTTATTTCAATGAGAGCGTAAGTAAAGTAATTACACATAATATGGCCTTTCTAGGCAGGTGGTTTTTCTACACAGGTGGTAACTCATCAGGTATTACTGTACGTGCACAGTTATCATTAAGCAGTTAGTTCATCGATATCATTATTCGTTTGTCGCCCGATTCTAATTTACACCCAGCAATTATTAGATATTGTAGGCTATCACTGTTTTTTTAAATGCCAGTATTATTGTGAACTTTAACAGAAAGAAACATACACATGAAAATATTGTACGTTAAGGTGGCGTTTCAAACAACTAACACTAGTCTTAAAATCAGTACTTGTATTAGTATTGGTATTGGACTTGATATTGGTTCAGCTTCATGATGCTGGGGCTCTATAGACATTGTAAAATGAGATCTTGCAGTGCCTTCTTCTAACCCTTCCCCGACTCATCCCAGCTCTCTCTCTTCATGGTCAAGTTTGATCCGCGGATTGTCTCGGATTTTGGGCTTGTTTTTTAGCGCAGTGTGTTGGATACCGACATAACAAGACGGGGTGAATGAACCAGAAATAAGGATCGAGTCAGACATATATCCAAAAAATATGAAGATACTTTATTCATCTTCTGGATAAGTACATATATAGCGAACGAATTTGTGGAATGGCCATGGGGGAAGAAGTGGTATTGTAGTTGTTACCCCTGACTAAAGATCCACGAGACATCTCCTGTGTATTGGCTGGTTCGTAAATATAAATTTAGATCGAAGTGTTCAGGAGGGTACTTTCTTCACCTTTTTGCTATATACATGTATGAAAGGAGGGCGTAGATGGTATTGTAGGGAGGAGGCGTGGTAATATGGTTATGAACTGTGGCCGAAGATCCACGAGACACCTATTGTGTATTGGCTGATTCCTAATTGTAGTTATAGATTGAGACACGACGTTGACGTGTTCGCTGACACGGACGTAGATTTATGTGTTCCTTGTATATAAAGCTCTTAAGTCACCACCGCGTGTGAGATTTGGAGTGGACAAGGGTTTGGATGTTCCTGTTAAGCTTAAAGAGATGACGTCCACGTGTACGTTCGATTTAAAACTCTCTAATATCTTGGCTATTAACTGGTAATTATTTAGCAAATAGTAGCAATATTATTCGGCAAATTGTAACCCAGTTGGGTCTATTTCCGCTTTTCCCTACTTGTAAAGGCACTGTTAATTCCAATTTCCCCACTATAATATGGATATAAAATTGCATCTTACAGGAGCACCATCATAATGCTTGAGAAATTATAACAAAATGCGAGGCTTAACCATTTATGCGATTAGTCCGTGACCCCGGATCAACTATCCCGTTGACGACGGGGTCAATGCACCCTGTAATTAAGCACAGAACAGTTTGCATATAACCCGCTGTCAGCTGCGCTCATCTTTCCAAAGTTTGACACTCTCTCGCACGTGCAGCACACGACGTTTCATCATGTTCGCCGCCTTGTTTTTTTGCAAGCTCATCTTTCACTATTAATTGAAGCTGAGGTTTGGCTTGAGTATGCCACGTATTGGGGAACAATCATTGAGATTACGGCTGGGTTCGGCTGAAAAAAAGTCACGGACACTTCACGGGCCAGAAACAAGAGCTAGAAAAGTGTCGGGTTAAGACATCAAATACGTCATTCTCGCACTGCTAGAGGAAATGGTATTAGGTACAACACATGTACAAGATGTTCTCCTTACTAAGAACAAATTAATCCCTTGTAGGTTACTTCATGTACTCTTTGCCACTGCACGTTTAGCATGGTAAAATGATGCCGTTATATTGCCGTTCATTGTGGGCATGAATGGCATTAAATACATTAATCTTTGATAATTGATATCATCAATGTATGTTGGCCACATGTTCCATGTTTATTCCTTGTTCACCAGTGTGATTTAAATGAAGATGAGTAACCAATTGAAGCGATTGGTCAAATACTTAGCCGCTTGTTGAGTCAATTAATCAATCAGTCAAATAATCAATCAATCAATACAATACAATACAAGTACTAATGAATCAACCCACTCGTCCATCAGGAAATCGATCCGAAATCAATCAATCAGATTTTTTTTTTACTCAATCCAAATAATTAAACATTACTATACATGCTATACATTAACTACCTTCATCTCCCATTCATTATGTTACAAATCGCATTGCATTCTCATACACAGTAATAGGCGAATCGTTTAGTTTAGCAAGCGCATTTGTTTTGCTGATATAATTATCGACATTATGCAATAAATAAACTGCAGATTATAAGAAACTGAGAGTATACCATGATGCCACATGGTTAGTCCCAGCACACACATTCTTACACATCATGTTAATCACATTTCAACATGTGTTGCCACTTGCTTGAGCTATAATTGGTTATTCTATTAAAGCGTTGAATGCAAAAATTAGAAAAGTGAATGTGTAGTTTTGTAGATGGGTAAATATTCATAAAAACAAAAGTGAATAGAAAAAATAATGAAGTGGAGATGGAAAGATAGGTCAAATAATTATGGAGATAAATGACCATGATGACCTCAGCTGAAGTTAATGACAGATAGAGTGATGACAACTATACTCCATATGTTTAGATGATTAGTACGCACGGCTGTCGATGACCTCATTCCGACACGTTTCCCCAGGGAATTCCCCAAGTCCCAAAGGAGGGGAACTCCCTTACCCATAAGCCAATGCGCAACGTGAGCTGCCAACGTCATCCGTCATCAAATGGGATGTTTTGGACGCACCAGTCGTTGTTGGGTAAAATTGCTGTAGCCAGGATGCTTGGCCTGACTATAGCGATGTAAGCCAAGTTTGTAAGGAGTTCATGTGGTATGGATCTCCTAGCAACGTTTATTTATTCATCTTTTCATTTCTGCATTGATTATTTAATTAATTCAATTATACAAATATTCATTTTATATGATATAGCCTTACCGGGTTTGTGGATTTATCACGTATTTTCATCTACACATCTGTTTTGCCTAAACATACTTATTAATCGATCTACCTTTCTAGTTATCTCTCAATATATATTTCTTTAATAGTTGCTATTGTCGTTATCATCATTGAATATCATCAAACTTACAAGTAGTAGTGCATTATAAACTGTTCTTGTGCTTTGTGCTTTGTGTAATGTTTTGAAGCCATTTGGTTTCTTCTACAAAAGACTCACATTTCCCTTTAATCTTGTTAATTCTTATCTTCCCTTTAGCATGTTTAGTCCCGCTTTTCTCAGGAACGTACCTCAGGCCCGGCTCAGCTGCTTGAAAATGTAAGACTTTCCTATACCCGGCGTAAGCTAACGCCAATACATCACTTTCATTTAAGCTGACTGCTTTTCGCTGATGCCCCGTTTCGTTTCGTTAATAATGACACGCGTGGCTGTGGTATTGGAAACTGCTGCTGTGGATGGATCTTCCGAAACTACGGTCATCGTGGTTAAGTGTTAAGTTAATACACTGGCCTTAATATACACTTGCCTTACTTGCCTTTTGACCTTGCCTCAGTATATTAAAGGGCATATATTGTACTGGGAAGGCAAAAAGCCTTCAAAAGGTAATTGTTAGCAATCTTCTTGCCAATGGTCTTAAACTCATGTATTGACCATTTTAGAAGCTTGCTGAAAGTTATTTGCCCTCAAATGATCATCTGGAGTAATTAATGATTAATGATTAGATCTTTAAAATGTTCGGCCCGAACATTTTGAGGATTTGTGATTTAATCACTCATTACTCCAGATGTAGATCATTTGAGGGCAGATAACTTTCAGCAAGCTTCTAAAATAGTCAATACATGAATTTAAGACCATTGGCAAAAAGATTGCTAACAATTACATTTTGAAGGTTTTTTTTTGCCTTCCCAGTACAGTATATGCCCTTTAAACAGCATGTGAATACACGCATGATTTATCCGCTAGTGTGCCATATTAAAGAGGGTTACAATTAGTTGCAAGAGGACGGAGTATGAGAAAATGTAGAAAATCCAAAATCAGTTTACAGAATAAATGATTAACTGCATCAAAAAGAGTACTGTTTCTAGTAACAGTACGTGTAGTACAGAATGTAATAGTATTTGGGTGGGGGAAAAAAGAAGTACATAGATGGAGTAGTAGTACAGTGTAGTAGTGGTGGTGATAGAAGTAGTAGTAATAGTAGTAGTAGTAGTAGTAGTAGTAGTAGTAGTAGTAGTAGTAGTAGTAGTAGTAGTAGTAGTAGTAGTGGTAGTAGTAGTAGTAGTAGTAGTAGTAGTAGTAGTAGTAGTAGTAGTAGTAGTAGTAGTTGTAGTAGTAGTAGTAGTAGTAGTAGTCATGAAGTAGTAGTGGCAGTAGTAGTACACGTATCAATAGTAGTAGTAGTAGTAGTAGTAGTAGTAGTAGTAGTAGTAGTAGTAGTAGTAGTAGTAGTAGTATGTCTAGTTGTAGTTGTTGTTGTTGTTGCTGTTGTAGTAGTAGGATAAGGCAGAGGAGGAGGAGAATTTGAAGGGTATCATCGTCGTCATTATTCTAATTATCATTATCGGTACTGCGATCACAGACACTGTAACTTCAATAAACTAATAAGATATCAAGCCCATAACTGAGCTAATTTTCGATAACCGGGTGATAAATTACCCCATCCTTTACAACTTGTTAAATACAGATGTGATCACAATCAAGGGGATATATATTGCTGTTTTACATGCTTGTTAACCTGAAATACTTTATATTCTGTATGATTGAGGTATATATTTTCTGAAATAACTATCAGAAATAACCGAACCGTTGATACGTTTACAACCCATTTCAAACGTCTTTATCGTTCTCTCGCCTTCGTCTTAGGCACGCTATTCTCTACAGACATTGTCAATCAAGTTCGCTGTGTTTCTACCGGCTGAATATCGCAGAGTAAATCTGTTTCGATAAAATTGTTACTACTTTCCTCCGCGAGCTGTCACGGTGCGATATCCGAGAGACCGGCAGTGTTGGCGGTTGAACGGAACACGACAAAAACTCCCCGATGATCTGAAGAGCAAAGTTTCCTACGTCATAATTATCGTATCGTTTTTGCCGACTTTCTCCCCTTTCTTTCTTCCTTTTTGATTTTGTTGGTGCATCTAGGCTCCTAAGATGTGTTATCATTCTGATCGCAAACGCCTTGGTCCCTGAGCGAGAGGATCGAGGACCAAGCGTGCAACAAACACATGCAGTCGTACTTAACCCGCTCAGTACCATCCATTGAGAGTCCCATACCAATGCCAACACAATGTAGTACCTATTGCACTGAGACATTTTTTTTTTTTAAAAAAGAGAAGACAAAGACAAAATATGAAAGGACAAATAAGAAGGAAATCAACACGACGAAGAAAACAAATAAAAGAAGGAATAGAAGAATGAAGAGCAATGTAACAGGAGAAGTTAAATAAAAGAGAATGAGGAAGAAGAAGAAGAAGAAGAAGAAGAAGAAGAAGAAGAAGAAGAAGAAGAAGAAGAAGAAGAAGAAGAAGAAGAAGAAGAAGAAGAAGAAGAGACGAAAATGAAGAAGAGGGCATAGAAGAATGAAAACAAAAAAAAGAAGAAAAAGGAGAAGATAAGCAAAACGAATAGGGAAAAGCGAATCTAAGACAAGGAAGAGGAAGAAGCAGAAGAAGAGGAAAGACAAGGGGAATATGTAGAAATGATATACATGTATAAGCAGCCAGAAGGAAAAAAAATAGACGGAGAGAGAGAGAGAAGGAGAAAGAGAATAGACAGACACTCAGACACACGTGCATACTTGCATTGTTATATACATACATACATGTATACATACATACATACATACGTTCATATGGACAGACATACAACATAAAGATGGGACGGGGAAGGGTAAGAGCAGAGAGGTGGCTGTCTCTGCCACCTCTCTGGTAAGAGGTAGATGGGAACGGGGAGTAACGAGAAAACGCCATGCATGTAGGTAAACAACAAACCTTATAACCAATGAACCGTATGTGCTAAAATTGTTTCTACGGGTATAATGTGATTTATGAAACAACAGTAACGACAGGTGACACAGTGTGAATCGTAAATTTAATAAGAATACAGGTCTGTTATTGTAACTAAAACGACAAACTGAACTTGACGTTAATGGGGCAATTTGAGCTTGGACTCAGTGAAATGTCCCTTGCACTGCTGTTGCCCAGTCCCGCGGTCACGGCGGTGGGAGAGTCGAAATCTGCCCTTTGTGGGATACAGCCCTCGTATGTCCTCAAACCACACTATTTGATGGAGAAATTTAGAGGGAACTATGACAAGGAGAAGAACAAAATGGATAGAAATCAAAAATAATATTATGATAAAGTATACACATGTACGTCCTGGTGTGTTGAGGTACATGTATTTATAGGCTATGTCTGGGTGTGTTTGTCGGTGAGTTTATCATCAGTTTGTTTTATAAAGAGATAAGAGATAAATAAGGAAAAAATAAAGGGATATAGCGCACTGATAGAAACGGTACTAATTATTATTGCATTTTCCTTGAAAATTGTGACTCATCAAGACAAAATGCTTATGAATTTTCTTCCATATTGATCAACATTACACACGAATTTGTGTTGCAAATCGCACCTAGTCCCTGCTTAACATACTTTTATTAAAGAGAAACTTTTTTCAAAAAAACGATTTACTCTCAGTAAAAGCAAACACATTTGAGAAGCGGAGCAAGATAACGGTTTTGTACCGGGATACCCTTTGAATTAACACATCAAAATCACAGGGCCAGTGTTTTAAGATTTGAAGGGCATGTACTGTACTGGGAAGGCAAAAAAGCCTTCAAAATGGAATTGTTAGCAATCTTCTTGGCAATGGTCTTAAATTCATGTATTGTCTATTTTAGGAGCTTTCTCAAATAATCTACATTTGGAGTAATGAGTGATTAAATCACAAATCCTCAAAATGTTCGGCCCGAACATTTTGAGGATTTACTCATTAATCATTAATTACTCTATATGTGGATCATTTGAGGGCAAATGACTTTCAGCAATCTTCTAAAATAGACAATACATGAATTTATGACCATTGGCTAGAAGATTGCTAACAATTACTTTTTGAAGGCTTTTTTGCCTTCCTAGTACAGTATATTATGCCCTTTAAACCCCAAAGTTGAGAAACTATAGTAAAGCAGTGATTAAATACGTGTTTTTCAATAATTGATCAAATTTCTGTCTTATTTCGAAGCTTTCTTGTTATGAATGATCGTCTGTGATGCATGACGTTTTATCTGGACCGTGCAAGCAAGACTTATGAATATTGGCAAAGGAAGCGAAACTTTATTGGCCAGACCGCGCTAGTCCGAGAAGGGAATTTAATCGTTCATATTTACGCGTGACCCGGATGTACATCACAGATGTCTAGGCCAGAAGCTGATAGGTCAAGATTCATAGTAAAAGGTCGTTTGATATGTGGGTCCAAAATGAGATAGTCCCTTTGTTACAGGATGGGGGTTAGGTGGTAAAGTGAGGGAGATAGAGAGGGGGCGGACACGTCTCATCCAAACTGAGAAATAAACATTCAATAAGATTAGAATTAGATTCTGCTCTTGTCTCAGTGTTTGTTGTTTTTTGCTTGGGGTGTATCTGACTATCTGTGTGTGTTGGGTTGGGGGTGGATGGGGGGGGGGGGGGGGCGGGGGTAGAGATGGAGCAGGAGAAAAAAATCGAGAATTATTGGTTTCCTGGACCCACACCCCTGTTTTGAATAGTTTGGTTTAGAATCACCCCACAGACTAGAAGCCAGGCAATATGTGAACATGCCACTGCAACAATTTCAAGGTCGCTACAATATCGTTACGTCATCAACGAACACTATAATGAAAATCTAATATTTCATATATCTCCAGAACCGATCATTTGTACCTAATGACATTTGACATGCATAAAGTTAATGATAAGACAATTAATTACAATGAAAAAAACGCGCGAGTGATTGTATGTTAGTACATTAACGCTCGCGCAAAATTTAAAAATGCTCCAAATCAATTGTTTTGCATTTGTTTCAGGTCATTTCAAGCATTTCAAATTTAGCAATCAAATTTAGTCCGGCATGAAATAAGACAAGTGAATACCGGTTTTATAATTTTTGCCAGTGATGCAATGGGAGATATGTTTTCAACTGTTTTATTGCTCACAGCAAAAACAGATGAAATTGTCATTTTTGTACAGAAAAAAAAAACATATACACATAATTGGTTACAAGTCGTGCCCAGAAGAAATGATTCATGTGTTTTCCAGTTTTACAAGTAATTCAACTTGGGATACATTTTTAACTGTTATTGTCAACATATATAATGCAATTTACAATGTAGTGTTTATTTCTCACTGAATTATACATGTTATTTGTGTGTAAATATGTAAATCATGTTGTGTTATACGTCAAAGCAGGGCCCCCTGGTAGAACAGTGTTCAATAACTGAAAGAGCTACCCTGGGTAAATCATACCGATAAAATAAATAAATAAATAAGCCCTTAAATTCATCGTGAAGACATCATGTTGCCAGATTAATCGAAAACATTTATTTTCATGTATGACGTCATGACCTTTTTTACCCGTTTGAGCGTATTTCAGTAATCCAGTTTCTATTTTCTCCCCAATTTCATTATGTTGTAGCTAAGATCTTGCTCTATTGTAAAAAATCCCTTAAATTTGCATTTTGATCTTGATTTAAATCTTGATTACAGGCATTCATGTCAAATCAGATGTATGTACGTGTTATGTGAATGGAAGAGGCATTTATTTCCAATTATGAAATGACATGACGGTCTTCAACGAGCTGTTTCGCTCATGTTTGGATATTTTACTCTGAAATTTAATTTGTTATAACTGAGTCTACTAACTTTCATAGATGTGGTCTTCGTTTTTTAATGAGATGTCGGGATCAAGGCAAAATTTCAGCTTGGATGCGGATTTCTAAATCATTCTAGCCCTAGCTGCTGTGCATTACGTGTTAAATGAATGGGAAGATTTGTGGGTATTGGTGAAGACGCTGTTTGTCAGAACGCGAGACTCCGGTTCGATTCCTAAAGTGGGTAGGGTCATTCCTTCATACCTTTTGCAATGTGACTTTTGCCAACTTCTTTCATGTTCTTTTGTTCTATGCTTTGTCCTTCTCTTTGAGATTTTCTTTCCCAATTTTTTTCTTTCGCCCCTTCATCTAAAATGCCTATCAAATACACTTTGTTAGCACATACACGTGACCATTCAGGCACATCTTTGCAATGTTAGTATGATGTAGGTGCACTATGAGCTTTCATGAGCGTTGCCTCTGATTTTTTTTATGAATAGATGGTGTCAACGCGCATTTACGATGCCATGTATGTGCATGAATATGCCAATACAGACCCACCTTATACTTGTCCATATGTCTCGTTGTAGTTTTGCGTTGTTTTCACATGTTCCCGCGTATAGTTTGTGCTATTTCAGATACAATTTTTACATACACTTTTCTACCAATTTTGCCTTTAAAAATCGTCAAAAAATAGGGGTGGGTGTGCATTTTACCTCTAAATACGTTATTGGGCAAAGGCCTATATATTTTTATTACATTTTAGTAAATTTTACGCGTTGGCCATCTGATAAGTAATACTGTGTTTTTATAGATTGCATCATCCAAGCTTGATAGAAAAAGATGTTAAAAAACTTGATTTAAAAAATGATAAAAAAAGGACGAAAAAATAGTAAAGGTTACGCGATGGTTGCTTAATATCATAAGAGGGAGAAGGGAAACAACACAGAATGTATTAAAAAGAAAAGGTTAAGCGATGGTTGGCAGGAGTTCAGGTGTCGTGAATTCGGGCTCGCACTTAAGCCCATGACCCTTACCAGCCAATCATAGTCCGCGATAATGACCTCATGCCACCGGTGATCGACGGTTGCGGACTATGATTGGCTGGTTAGGATCGTTCACAACTTCGTCATGTCTCACGCATTTTGGATTTGAACATGGTTGATATTTTGCTGAATCCTGACCTTTCTACAAAGAGAGGTTGAAAAATACTGGTATTTTAAAAAAGTACAATAGATTCCGCTTAAGATGATTCTATAAGTGTTGGGGGCTCATTAGCGATTGACATTGAAATATAGAGTTTATTTTCATGTGTTTTTTTTTTAACTAGAGCCACATATTTAATTTCGTATTTGCAATATTTTTCTGCCTGTTTTAATTGAGTGTTTTTTCGCACTCGGTAAATTTCAACCTCCAACATACAGTTGCAAAAGAAAGTGTACGAAAATATTAAGGTTTATTCATGGATATATCGGAGTTTGGAAAGGAGACCTTTTCAAGAAGTGAAGTGAAGGTCACATCTACCGAGGTGAAAATAAAATACGTTTGTTTTTCTTCTACATGCGGACTGGCTGTAAATGCACTGCGAATATCGGTTGCGAAGTCCGTATGATATCTGAAAATTCCCGTCACTTCGAAGATTTTTGAGCCCAAACAAAACCGGAATAAAAATCTCCGCTGGAGTACTGGGTTTCCAAAGCTGTAACTGGTGTTGCCTTCTAATTTGTAGAAAGGTCAGGACCCAGCAAAGTCTGAGAGCTAACATATTAAAAAAAAAATTAGACTTGTTTTTGAAAGCAAATAAAATAAAAACTCCTTTGCGGATTTCGAAAAAAAATATGAAAATACTTATTAAGAAAGGTATAATTTCGATCCTTGTCTTAAACATTCGTGATCAGTATGCTTACAGAAGACACCAGCAAATGATCTCGCGAGCATATCGAATTCATTCATAATCTCGTGCAGCAAAATCTGCACGCGAGATTTCGCGAGACGCAAAAAAAAAACCGCTCACGTTTTGTACAGCTCGAGCGAGCGCTGCCGATAGAGTGTTAACCTTTTGTGTGCCACATGTGCCCTTTTTTCACAAGTAATTACACAAGCCATCAAGTTATCTGGAACACAAAGGATTTCACTGAAAGTCCAACATTATACATCTGGAGTCTTCATGCCTTCTGAGTTCATTGAATATCTTTGTTTTCTCCTATGTTGTATGTCTTGTTATAATCAGAATTACGTGACATGAGTGTCGGTCATTACCCTCAATATGAGAGAAAATTAACATGTTATTTTTTTTTCCACAGAAAATAAGTATCGCGTACCAAGTGGAGCACGCATGTCTCGCATATCTTTTTTATATTCATCATTTTAAATTGTTACGTACATTCATTATTCCTTTATCTTGTTAGAAAAAGTAACGGGCATAAGTAAACACAGGGGCGTATCCAGGATTTGTGAAAAAGGGAAGGGGGGGGGGGGGGTTGGGCGGGGACCAGCTTCCCTTCATGTTGAGATAAAAACAAAATCGGTCCGCGCTTATACAGTTTTGCGGAAACTGTTGCATCCTTGCCTTTGGTCCGCCGGCGCGGCCCGGTCAGGCCATAACTTGGGGCGTTATGAATTACATGTAATATGATTTTTTTTTCAAGCCTGGAAAAGGAAATAGTCCAGCTGCGGCCAATTCGGCCCCTCTCTCGTTTATTTTTTTAAAAAAAAAGGGGGGGGGGGGCGGCCCCTTCAGCCCTCCCCTGGATCCGCTCGTGTATAAGCATGATATTTGTGACAGTAAATTTCGGCTACTCTATGGAGTCATCGGTTATTCCATTCTTCTTGTCCTGTGTGATGGTATATCGGAACCACTGCTGTGTCCGCTGTGTTAGAATCCTGTTTTGGAGTCACCACATTGTGCATGCACTAATACACTCACCAGCGAACGCTACGACGCCAATTTGAAGCATTATCGTATTGCTTTGCATACATTGAGCACAGTGGTGGTGCCCGCAAGCTAAGAATCTTGACTTTTCATGAACTGGGGACACCGCAATGGAGATCCCACAGTGGCACCGATAGCGACAGGTCCCTTATCAAAGGCAAAGTCCACCCTGAAATTAAGTTTTTTTTAATGAAAGCAGAAACATGAAAGAAGCATATTAGTGAAGGTTTGATGAAAATCCGTCAAAGGATAGGAAAATTGTGATGTTCAAATTTTGTGACGTTAGGTCCGACGTGCCTTCCCATATGTTGTGTGCTGTATGATTCCATAGAATTTCTTGGAGAGGTATATGTGGAAAAACGTGTGTCTAACGATGTATCAAATGCACAGGTGAAATCCTTTTCAGAAAAAACAAAATTTCAAAACAATTAATACACAACAAATCGGAGAGCATCTCGCACGTGACGTCACAAAATCAAAACTTCAATCATTCTTAATTTTCTTATCTATTAACAGACTTTCATCAAACCTTCACTAATATGTTTCTTTCATGTTTCTGAAAACCATCTTGATTTCAGGGTGGACCTTTAAGCATGTTTGCTTTCACTAGGATGCCTCTGTGCACACGTCTGGCGATGCACTCCTTCCATTGAGCTCCTGTCATCAAGGAAATGAACGCTAATTGACGACATCAAATGCCCGCTGAGCACCACCCCGATTCGGCTGGGCTCACTTCATTCAATTTTAGAGCGCTGGCCTGCCCGTAGCCAACTTCCAAGCTGTTTGGAAAATTCAAACTTAGAAAAGAGAGTCTAGTACTTATAAGACAAGCCACACACCCATTCTTCTCTTTTGTATCTCCGTCCCAAATATTTGAGCGAATCAGAGAAGGAATTGGGAGTGTTAAGTGTACTGAAGCCTGGCGCGTTTATTGAATATTGTACTTTGGAGTGAAGATGTCCAACAGTATGGAAACTAGACTAAGCGCTGACATGCGCACACTGGGAAGAAGGGGAGGGGAAGGGGGGTGGGGGCACGCGGCAGACACTTTTCGTTACATCGAGCGCAGCCTATAGTTTCTAGGCTGAGGAGTGCATGGTCACAACAGAACCTGTTAACAACTATGTCTGGTAATACAGACTAGGCCCTAATCTCTCTGGCTTCCCTGGATCCTCTTCAACGCCTGCTCCAAGAGGATCCAGGGCAGTCAGAGGGTTGAGGGGGCCTAGTATGTTACCAGACATAACAGGCTCAGTTGTGACCAAGCTCTCCTAAGCCTAGTAACTAGGCTACATCGAGGTGGGGGGGGGGAGAATTTTATGTATTGTGGTACAGGGGTATAATATTTCCATCATTAGTCATGATTGGTACTGGTTGGTACAAGGAGATGTGGAGTGAGAGAAGTAAGGGAGTGACCAGTGGCAGGATGCTGTGGTCAAGTGAATACATAGATTGGAATGCGGGAATAAGAGGAGAACTGAGAGTTTGGGACAGAGCGAAGTATAAAGTATAATGTTACATGCAAGGCATGGTTGAAACTTATAGGAGCATGACACAAATATACGTGTTATATGGATGTGCAAAATATCTCATAGCAATCATGTAGTTCAATACACTACAGAGAAGTAAGATGGTAGTGGTGATGGTGGTAGTGGTAGTGGTTGGGGTGGTAGTGGTGGTGGTAGTGGTTGGGGTGGTAGTGGTGGTGGTAGTGGTTGGGGTGGTAGTGATGGTGGTGGAAGTGGTAGTGGTTGGGATGGTAGTGATGGTGGTGGAAGTGGTAGTGGTTGGGATGGTAGTGGTGGTAGTGGTGGTGGCAGTGGTTGGGGTGGTTGGGGTGGAGTAACAAAATGGCGCCTTCGCGTGTCCTGTGTCACACTTGTCCTATGTCGCGCGTGAATGATGTGAAATACAAAAGCCCATTCGCGAAGTAATTGCCACATCTTAAATGGACATAAGATAAGCAGTCAAGGTCAAATCAAACTTATCTCTGTGTTTTGCAGACAAAATTTCAGAGAGTCCCTTTCAAAATTTGCCCGCGTAATAAAAGACCATGTTCATATTGTACAAACAATACAATCACGCAGAACAATTCTACATCTCAAGCCCGCATCATCAAGATAATAAGCCGTTTTCCTAACGTAAATTGCCGAGACGTATTTTCTCCGGGCTGGCAATTCTCGGCGATCACGCGATCACTCAAACCGCTTCGCTGATCTCCGTCGCGCGATGTGTACACGAAAATGCGAGGACCTAGACTCCAGAGTGACGTGATGCGCGCTATAATTGCGGTCTCAGGTCATTAGGCTACTGGAGCCGCTATATTTCGGACGACCCGTCCAAAACTTATTCCAGCGATCAGTAAAATTCCGCTCAAAGTCAGCCTCCAGTTACTGTGACGCAAGTTCTTATAAAGTATTTCTTTCCATTTTCTGTGGTATTTATACAATTTCATGAGTTGACCTGCGATAGGGCTGGCCTACCTTTGACATGAATATAAAATAAGGAGTTAAGGTCAAGTTTAACTTGAAATAATACATGCTCATTCTTATTATTTGCCTCTGTTTAAATGTTAACCAATGCCAATGATATTGACATACTTAATCATGTTAATAATCTACCTTTAAGATTAGAAAGATGGTCGGCATCGGAAGCGTAAAGAGGAGTACGGCACAGATTCAAACTAGCAGCCCATCTGAGTCCCCGCTCCCTTGCATTTCCGACTAAAATCGAGAGAAGAGAGACCTTAAAACTAAAGAGGGGCGGGTGGATTGGGTTTCTGATTGCTTGCGTGTCTTGCCTTCGTCAAACCGCAAAGAGAATCAGCGTGACAGGTATCAGCGTGCCGATTTTGGCCTTGAATTTACCCCCTCCCCGCGTGCAGACGTAAGAAGCTGCATGTTCCGTCGCACTGTACTATCCCATTGCTTGCACGTCATTTGCTTTCAATACATGGATTTGACCAGAGTCTGGCTTCCAGGCAGTTTGGCATTTACTTGCATATTACCCAAGCTTGACAATAAGTACTAGATTTCTGGCTGTAGTAGACTAACTCGTTCTCTAGTTCTTGTTCGGCTCAGCGCTAGCCTTGATCTATAATGTGGTGTATACATGGACACATTACCTCTGCTTCATGTACAAAGCCTTCTTCCCTGCATACTGCTCTGTATGTTTCCAAACTTATTTGTCTCCAGAGACAATTGGTTAATAATTTCTGTACGGAGCTATACGGTCCACGTATACACACATGCACTCCTCAAAGGTTTGAACCTATGCTATTAGCTCGGCACCTGGGCCGAGAGACGAAAAAATCGCTTAGTATAACCATGGGTCCATGGTAAAACTAGTGTCATGAGATGAGAACAAGGCAATGCACATCTTAGAAATTGGATTAGCAGCCTGGAAATCAGGCGAGCATGATTGGAACCCGTGATACGAGATGCTTAAGGAGGAGATGATAAGGAGAACATACGGACTTTGAATAGCAGAATAGGCATGATATGGAGTAGAAATGTGAACAGCAAAAATATGGGTGTTAGATGTACCGCTCTCGGCGTTATTTACATATTTTCGACATGCTTTATTAGTGTTCGATTTGACACCAGCGGGCTTAAAACACATTTTCAAACTTCCATGGAGTTATCTATGCATTTTCCAGAAAAAAAGTGAGTGTCGGTGTTTCCAAGGAATGGAGATGTGATAACATAGTCGCAAAAAGAGTGTTTTTTTCAAGCTCACAAAAGAACATATCACTGTCTGATATCATTATAAGAAGATACTTAATGCATAAACCTATTGGAGGTATATATCGACACGACTGTGATGTCAGCGATGTCAGAACCTTGTGTTTGGGACTCCGACTAACGCTGCGACGCCGATTTAAAAGTAACCTGGAAATCATATTTCTTGGTTAATTAAACTGCGCAAATCTGGCCTACATGATTAGGGCAGAACTCTTTTATCTTCCATTATTATGACATTCGCGGGATGGTTCTTTCGACGCCGTCGGACAGACATGAATTGATAAGGCGAATATGATGAGCACGCACATAACAGATAAACATAAACACAATTAAATTCACATTTGTCAGTCCTATAAAAGAAATCAGTCATCACGGTGTTTTAGCCGTAAACAATGATGAGATGAAGGCGCAGCCGAGAGAGAATGGCTACCCCCGAGGCTAAGAGTTGAACCACGAGGCAAGGCGTTAGGTGAGGAGATTTATGGAGCTCACAGAGGACAAGAACATAAAGAGCGTTAAAGGAGCATATTGATTTGGAGAGAATTTGAGAATTTCATTTCATTTCATATTTGATTAGGACTGTTGGGTACGTGCATCAGTGCAAGCGTGCTGTGGTGTGGTGTTTCCAACGAAAGTTTGTGTATTGTAGACACCGTATCGAGAAATCTTTTGATTGCCAGCACCGAATCCTGATTATGAACCCATTGTGTGCTACTAAGCTCATCTCCTCATTATTAAGATCCATAACTTCAACAGTGCAGCAGTTTACCTGGCACTCAAAGGGCTGATATTCACGGGCTACTTAAATGTCATATGTAAACACAAACAAATTAATAAAAACGCTGGAGAAGAAAAGTATTTCAATACTTCCGAAAAGACCGAAATATTCAGCTACCTTTCCTCCCCAGCTGTTTTTATTAATTTGTGAGTGTTTACATGTACATCTTCAAAGCCATTGCAACTTCAAATGAATATAAATAAAAACATATAAAGTTGCGATGGCGCTGAAAATGTAAATGTAAACACAAACAAATTATTGAAAACGTTGGAGGAGAAGACTTTTCCGATATTTCGGTCTGAGACGTTTATTAAAGTATGAACAATAAATATAAACATGATTATATTTCTCGCTGAGCACAATGATGATACATCAACATCATCATCACTTGGTCACAGTGTGTTTGCACAGTATCATTAGATTGTAACCCTTCCCGAGCCACACGAAATACTGCTCTATAGGGTGTGTGTGCATTACAGATGCCAAATTATACACATTGCACATAAAGATCACTAGTATACTTTAAAAAAAAAACGATTTAGCTGGATTCGGTCAAACTTTAACTACTCTGCACCAGTTTGTCTCTGATTTCCTCATTTCGTACAAGCATGAGAGGCACAAGTGTATGTAGCCTAGGCTTGGATATATGGCGTTTCAAATATGATATGCAAACATCTTGTTTTGAAGGTGCGCACATTGTACGCTGCAAATTCGTTATCACGAATTTTCTTTTCATGATTGATCTGATTTCGCTCTAACTTTCACCAATCTGCCTCAGTTTGTCTCGGACTTTTCTGATGCTGTCCAAACAGGGATGTATGAAGCGTTATATAGTGAGCCGCTGATGGCATTATTATGTACAAGCATATAACTACACGACTCTTTAGTAGATCCCTGGTTTTAACCCAGCAGAACACGCGAGATTCGTTCACTAAACATCTATACAATCACGAAATATGCAACTATGTAACTATACAACTACGCACGTACTCGATAGTTGTATGGCTGTATGCAGTAAGTGTACATAATAGTGGATTCAACTTCCCACCATATACATCCTTGGTAGAAATGGGGAGGTATGAGTTTTAAACTTGACATCTTCCTGCTCCAAAAAAAAAGTTGTTTCGAAGGTGCACACAATCGCTTTTAAAGGGAGTATACTGTACTGGGAAGACAAAAAGACCTTCAAAAAGTGATTGTGAGCAATCGTCTTGCCAATGGTCTTAAATTAATGTATTGCCCATCTTAGAAGCTTGCTGAAAGTTATTTGCCATAAAACTATCCACATTTGGAGTAATTAGCGATTTAGTCACAAATCCTCAAATTGTTCGGGCCGAACATTTTGAGGATTCGTGATTAAATCACTAATTATTCCAAATGTGGATCATATCAGAGCAAATAACTTTCAGCAAGTTTCTAAAATGGACAATACATGAATTTAAGACCATTGGCAAGAAGATTGCTCACAATCACTTTTTGAAGAACGTTTTGTCTTCCCAGTACAGTAGTATACTCCCTTTAAGCATATGCAGCGTCCGCTCGGTTCATTGTCACCCGCCGTTCGCTTTAGGCTGATTTATGCAGAGATAAAAGTGATAAATCGGGGAATTGAAGTTCATCCAGTCTGAGATTTATAACTGGTGTGTTCTTCTCTGGCACGTGGCTGGTAAATCCCACAACAGGTGTTTGCTTCTCCTGAAAAAGGGTGGTCATGTTCAGATTTGTCGTTGATTTGGTGTAATACTTGTAATGTTGCGAGAGCATAAGGTCACACGCCTGTAATAATTTTCACATGAGGTTATGTCTCAGAAATAAGAATTAAACGAAAATCATGAGAAAAAGTCGTTGATAATGAGGTTATAAATGTTTTATGACAAATAGCTTTTCCATTTCTTTTTTCCTTATGAAAAAATGAAGGGCAAGTCTTCGGCATTTATTTTTTGTTAACAGCATGAATCGGAGGCTACTGGCAAAATTGCAGGTGCTTGTGGGACTTTATAATGTCTCTGCTCAACGATTGAACCATCATTGTCATCGTTATCATCATCGTCACCATCGTAACCATCATCATCATTAACATCATCATCATCATCATCATCATCAAAAATTCAATATTAGTGTTCAATCTGCTGAGCAAGGAATCGCTGACCACCAATTCATCTCGATGTTCATGATATGTATATCATGTTTATGATTATAATGTTTAATTGCAATATAGTAAAAAAATACAATCACAACATTTTCACACACTTGGCGGTCATTGTAAACTGACAGAAGAAAAACAAGCGATCTGAAAAGACACAGAGCCTACTAAAATGTTGACATAATTATCAAGTTTTAACAAACAATATACGGCATTCGACATCTTCAATTCTGAAATATACTTGCATGTAGTACAATGCAGTAAGTTATATTTGAGGGAAAGGAAACACATGCGATTAAATCACAATTAAAACAAATCATACATCACTTCGTCATTTGTTTAAGAGTAAATTAAGATGATTTCTTCCTTTTTTATGTAAAACTCTTAAATGGGTCAACATTTGGCGATTCACTCCTCAACTTACAAATAAAGTTATGATACTCTACAACTAACTCACGTATGTGATCTGTGTATCAATTCAAATCAACACTGATATGCAACTGCAAATTATAACTCTAGCCTATAATCAGAGCTTTGTATCTTTTATCGCATTGTATAGTTATTTATCCATGTTATACTTTAAATAGTGTAGGCCTATGTCATTCTTTTCTTTTCGAAAACATATGGTATCTCATTTAATTTTTAAAAGTTGTTTTTTTTTTAATCTCGAAACAGACCTTTTAGCAATGGTCAACACGGTCATGGTGTTATCGGGTCTTTACCATGTTGACCCTAGACCGTACAAAAAAAGAGCTCATCATAAATACACACTTCCAATGTCAAAGTCAAGACGGTAGTATATATATCAACGTAGCCACAAGGAAGTTTTGGCGGGCAGGCCATTTTTCTTCTTTTTTTATATCAATTTCTTTGAGACCCGGCTGTTGACAACCTTTCAGAATTTCACGGTCTGTGAAAACAATTATCTATCCCTGTTTTGGGGCAAGGATTGACTGCCCTGGATTGAGGGGTACGTTAAAGGGAAGATAGACCCTGAAATTAAATTGGTTTTAATAAAACAAGAAACATGATAGAAAGATATTAGTGAAGGTTTGACAAAAAAAGGATAAGGAAGTTATGGTCGTTTTAAATTTTGTGACGTTTCGTGCGAGGTGTTGTGTGCTGTATAATTCCGTACATTTCTCTTTTCTGTTTTTGATAACTCTTTTTGAGAGAGGTAAGTGAATAGAAACATGTGCTTAATGATATATCAAATGCAGAAATGGAATGTTGCATATCCTTGTAAGGGGATTTAATATTCTCAACAACAAAAAAAGTACACGACATTTGGAAGGGCATCTCGCACGTGAGGTCACAAAATCAAAACTATAGAAAATCTTAACCCTTTCACCATTTGACGGATTTTCATCAAACCTGCACTAACATGCTTCTTTCATGCTGTTTTTATCAAAACCAACTTAATTACAGGATGGACTTTCCCTTTAAGAATCGTGCTTCAGCCTGCATGGTCTTTTGAGGGTCGTCGATCAACGAGACTCACTGGGGACGATATCAACGATCTGATTATTTCATTTCTGGAAGGCCTAAAATGTGAAATTTAGTAGACAGAACGCTAAAAAGAAGAGAAAAATGTTTTGGAATTCTTTTTAACACTCTGTGTGTCAGGTGATCTACGGTTGAACTCAATTTGTGTGTATGAGCTATGGAATAAAGCACATGTCACACAGAGATTTAAATATATAACTACAAGTGCAGTGAAGATTGACCTTAACCCTTAACGTGCCACCTGTGGATTATTCCACCATTAATACACATACACATAGCATTAGTCCGTCTGCTATGTAAAGGGTTAAGTGAGGTTACATTAACGGTTCCATCATAACTTAATAGCACATAAAATGTTGTCGGTGAAATCATTGACATCGAGTGAAATGTTAACAACAGCTACTTGTTTTGAGCTTTAAAGAAGCAATTTTGTGTGATTATGGAAGTGATTTTATCATCAATTATGCTATCGTTATTGTTTGCATGCTTATACCGGCTCCCATGTCTATCTATGCTTTTAATCGTAAACATGTCATGATGTGATTTGTCTCGATTATGTTAATCATGTATTAAGCATCAATATAATTGTCGTTTTAATATAATGAATATAATCACTACTTAACTGAACATATAACTGTGACTGATTATGTTCTTAATAAATGACATTATTGGCACGTGAATGTAGGTTAACCCGAACTGTCAAAATGTTCTCTAAACCTACTCTAGCTCGCCCACAAACCACCTCACGACATGAGCTTTGTCCAAATTCTAAAGATGGATTTTTTTTCGGGGTTTCTTGCGGTTTTCACTGGTCCAAATACCAAAGTAGGCAGCACGTCAGAGGCATGTAAACATCATCCATTCATATGCTGTGCGTGGACGTGCTTTATTTCCCAAGCTTGCTAACATCGATTGCAACGAGTGGGATCAAAGTTGAGAGCGTATGAACTAGCTCGCGGGGGAGCAGAGTTTGCTGCTGGTCTCTCGCCCAATGTCTCGGCGGGCAGGCACGCTGGCTGGCTGGGTGGGTTGGGCCCGCCTGGCAGGCCTACCACTGAGAGGTGGGTTATTTACACCGACAGGCTCCGGGCCAGAGCCGGGGGTTAACACGATGGGACCCCGATTAGGCGGCCAAATCACTACCACGTGCCAGTAATTGCACCCTGGCTGGCTGTCTCCGGTGAACATTTCTTTTAAACAGGAAAAAGAAAGCGAGGAGGACGAAGAAAAAGAGAGAGAGAGAGAGAGAGAGAGAGAGAGAGAGAGAGAGAGAGAGAGAGAGAGAGAGAGAGAGAGAGAGAGTCGACAAACGAGACCAGCGTAGATATCATCGATCTCGGGCTGGCATTGTGTTGACACATATTATCAGGGGCAGTGAAAAACGCACGCACATACTACGCACACAAACATACACAAGTTTATTATTCTGTATACGTACACATACATAGCATGTTCCCACATACACTAACATGCAAACATCACACCCACATATACACACACATAAATACTCAATCACATGGGCGTACATACACACCACACATGTACACATCTTTCACAAAATGTGGGCAGAGGTAGGGGTGAAGTATGTACGTGTATGTGTGGGTGTGTGTGTGTGTGTGTGTGTGTGTGTGTGTGTGTGTGTGTGCGCGAGCGCGGAAAGGTGTGTATGGGGCAAAAGCTCACTCCTAATTATTGTACATTTAAAACAAGTATTACAATACAACTTCCGACATCGTACAGGCGACATGTTGGGAAACCTCTGACAAAATTATAACTTCAAGATGCTCATCAGACCATTGACCCATTAACATCGGTATAGGTTCATTCTGGGATGGCGTTCAATTCGATCTGTAGCTTCCAACGTAGGAGGGACAGTTATTTTGGTTTCCATCCGAATTTCAGGAAGGAATAAACTTACAAAATAATGCAAAACCCGTTCAAATCAAACTTGATTTTGTCATGATAACGAGTCTCGTAATCATGACCACATCTTGCCGTTATATGACCAACTTTGGCTATTTGGGCTTCTGTCGCAATGCGGTAAATGCGCTCAACAATACTCATGTATGGCGATCTATGGCAGATGTGAAACATCATACAACATCAATTTATTTCCTTCACACACAAATTAATACGCCAATTTTGAGCAGCTGGTCAGAGCTTTATCTACATCTGTACCCCAATTCAGATAGAAAGTTGTTTGTCGAGAGACTGGAACCTTGACGATTTTCTGAGAAATCGACAAACTGGGGTCGGGGTCGCGCCATAAGAAGGACTGCTGATGAAATCGTTCGGATGACAATTAAAATAAGTCCAATTCAAACCTGAACCAAGTGTTGATCACGAAGAATGGTAGTCTAGTCTAAGTTCTAGGATGCCGGTTTATTTATTCACCAACATGCAGCAATGCATGTCCAACTATAGACATGCGCTCCAGCCTATTATTCTCTTCCCTTGTAGCCTGGGTCCAAGCTGTACGACATAATTAAAACTAGAATATTCTAGTACTTGCGAGAGTAGTAACTTTTTGTATTTTTCTTTTGTTTCAGCTGGCTGACCTAGCGAGAATGATAAGATTATTGTAGACAGAACTTTTCATTGAAGAACTTGTATTTAAAATTACGGACATTCTGAAAGCCAGGGCAGAAGGGAAGGTGTGTGCCGGGGGTACGTGCTTTGATATTCTATGAACGGTATTTAGAAAAGAGGTCTACAGGTCTAGGTTAACATGGTTAAGTTTAGGTTTAGTACACGGATTGCGTGAAACCTCTGTTCTGAATACGGGTATATATATATAGGCCTATAGATTTGGTCATGCCGATTGTACCTAACCGTTTAATTCGCAGCAATGCATGAAAAACAAAACATTTCATGCACGCTTCAAAACCTGAATCGTAGGCTAGAAGAAGGGATGGATGAGATATCTAGGTGCTAGACGATATAGGTGGTGATACAGAAATCGGACGGAAAGTAGGGCGATCTTGCATGTTGAGTTCTTGGTCGCATGTTTACATGTGTGAGCGTGCTTCGAGATATGGATGCACGGTAGTGGTAAACCTAGTTAACTCTCTCCGTACAAAGCTATTAAAATGGCATTCACTTTGTATACATTGATGTGTCTGAGGTAATGATATGGTTAACCCTTTGTATGTCAGGGCATACTGCTGCTCTGTGGGTTTTGTTAGTGTCCTTTGTGTAAACATGCTTTGCGTTGAGAGGACCGAGTCCTTTAATAAATACTGCTATGTATGATAACAGTGTATTAAGCGTGCAATAACGCACAGGTGCCGCATAAAGAATTAAGTGATCATTCATCAAGTGAGAATGAGACCCGCTTTGCCCGGTGCTTCAATAATTGTGCAGACATTTCAGGCAGGTATTGGGGACACTGCAGTTGTGCCAATATACACTACCTATGCGTTATTGGTCTGTCACCAGCTTCCACTGTCCATCCTCAACTCTCTCGTTACCATTGGCCTGAAGGTGTGTAAAGCCAATGTTTTTTTTGTGTTTTTTTTAGCCCTGGTAATGTTAGGGTTAAACGTCATCATTATGCGCTCAATTTAATCTACCTTTTTTATCCATATAATTGCTTGGTTGTATCTATGTACGTCTGTTCCTTTTGTTGAATCATTGCTCGCAACTAAGTGTTGTCATGAAACTCCGTCTCTGCCATGATGTATGTGTATTTCTCGCGCACTTCATGCATCAATAACGCATATAGAGTGAAAGGGCAAATTCGATTTTAAAAAAATCTGAGAAGCAGAGCAAACAAAATACTTAAAAAAAATTCGTATCACTTGTTTCATTTTCCTCTAACTTGTTCTGCTCTGCTTCTCAGATTTCTCTTCTGAAATGAAAAGCAACTCGTTTTTGGAGCGGAATACTCCTTTAAAGTAAACTCTTAACCCTATATAGCCCGGGCTATTTTGAAATCGCATAGCCCGGGGGGGGGGGGGGGGCAAAAACAGCCCCCCCCCCCCTAAGATCTCGACCGTTGATCGCGCAATCGCGACGAAAATTGGCACGTACGTCACCGATGACGTAAGCTCCACAATTCAATTGTCAATTGTACCAAAATTATTCAAATTTATTTTTAATTAATTAATCATGCTAATCTAATGCATAAAATCATAATTTGGTTGTAAATCTTTAAATATTTCCTCAAAACTGCTAACTTTCAGTCCAGACACTCTTTTTAGGATTATTATCAAATTAGGGTTTAAAAATTGCAATATCAAAGTTTTTTATGTAGTTTATTGTTTTTTGAGTTTCTTATGTATTTCCTTGTTTTTTCGACTTAATGCTTTTCATTGTTTTTTTATGGAAATCATTGGCAACACTATTTCAGTCATAAATAACATGAAATTCATTGTTTTTCGTCAGTAAAAATAAAAATAATGATACATTTATGAATTTTGGCTAGATACAGAATTTGCATTGGATTTGTACCTGAAATCACGTTTTTGAGCAATTTTTGGTCTGACATGCACTACAAAATGTTGCGTAACTTCGGAAGTGCGTACCCCCGCGACGCAAATTTGGTCTTAAAAGTTGCGTGAGATTTGAAGGAAAAAAGTCATGAAACGTCGCGGCGCGATCTTTTTGCGTTACAAATTTATTGCGAAAAATGTCGGGTGTGGGGGGGGGGGGGTGTTTTTGCCCCCCCCCCCCCCCCGAGCTAGATAGGGTTAAGTAAGTTGACCGCAGAGCTACCGAGGCAAACTGGCTTAGTACCTCTTTAGGTTGACAAACTATGGTCTACATTCTGAGAAAATCTGAGTTCACGATATGCACTACATAGGTTATGTTCGTATTCTAATAGAGCACCACTTCCTAAAGACTCATCGTGGGAAAATTGATATGGACTCGAAATTATGGAATTTTCCGGCGAGCTCGTCAGTTTCAACGTACAGTAGAATGGGAGAGTGTTACGCGGCTGTTAAAATATAAAGATAGATATTCCATACGAACTGCTGTGCTTGCAAACATAAACAGGATTTTTCAGGCACAAATTAATATCCGTCAGTCGATAACAGTGAGTTTGAATCAATGGGTCTGAACATGCAAAGACTATACAGCTGTGATATATGAGACACACAAGTCACAGCGCTAGTCTTCTCTTTGAGACTTTTGAGAAAGTGATTCAATTGAGCTTGTGCCTGCAGATCACGTAAAGAGCGAGCATATATTTTACACGAACATTCATTCCAATCTTCAAACTCCTACAACTTGCTAATAATGATGATGGTGATGATGATGATAACGAGCATGCAAAAGGGGAAAAGGGTGATGATTGTGGCGATGATGACGATGATGACGACAATAGATGATTACGAGGATAATGGCTTTAATGACGATGATAACGACGGTCATGATAGTTACGATGACTGTGATAATGGTGAGGCGTGATGCTGATAGTGGTCATGTAAATGCAGAATGAATAATTATGTAGATGATGATGTTGATGATAGTATTGATAATGATAAAGTAATGATGTTGACGATGATAAAGAAGATAGTGACGATACTCATGGTGATGATGACGAAGGTTATGGTTGTGAACATGACGGAGACGATGGGATAATAATAATGATGATGATGATGATGATAATGATGATGATGATGATGATGATGATGATGATGATTAAGATAATGATAATGATCATGATAATAATGATGATGATGTTGATGATCTCAATGATTAACCAATGATTGGTAGTTCAGCAAAAATGAGGATGGTGTGATATATATTAACAATGTCATATAAGTTCACACATATATGACATTAACGAGCACAGGGATATAACGAGGATTCTTAATGCACCATAATCATTTTAAAGCATGGGAGTTAGGAGTTGTTGTTGAATCTATTTCCAATTATAGATGTTTTTGTGAGATATTCTATAGACGGACTAATGCAACTTTGAGTCGGGATGTGGAATAGATACCACTGCTAGGAGGAAGAACGAAATGCAGCAGCTGAATTCTTCGAAATACCCATGCATCAAATCCAACAGTTGTCCATATTTGGCCTCGAACGTCTCGGGCGTCGTCATAGTGTTGGGCCAGTGGATGATGTAAAACCAAGGTGGAGGAACATTGAGACCAAGGAGAATGAGATGGAGCGACAGAGGAGAGGGAGGAAGAGGGAGAGGGAGAGGAAGAAAGGGAGAGACAGAGAGAGGCAGACAGACAGACAGGCGAAGGGGCGGTAGAGGAACGAGAAGGGGGAGAAGGAAAGTGAGAGCGGAGATGGAGAGAGGTGGGAGAGAGAGAGGGGAGGGAGACGGACAGGGTGAAGAAGAGGAAGAGAAAGAGAGTGAGAGAGAAAGAGAGAGAGAGAAAGAGAGAGAGAGAGAGAGAGAGAGAGAGAGAGAGAGAGAGAAAGAGAGAGAAAGAGAGAGAGAGAGAGAGAGAGAGAGCGAAAGAGAGAATAAAAAAAGGGGGACTCCATGTGACTCGTAGAGAATGAGGGCACGGGTTGGGGGTGGGGTGGGGGGGGGGGGGGGCTAGCGTGAGGGTGAGGGATGAAGAAAATAATATTCATTCCACGGATTCCATCAGGTGGTTGATGTTTTTTCCCTCGGCTTGTTTCTGACTGGCTGCCGCTGATTTCTGCCACCAATCACGCCAGCTTGCCTCGCGTCACTCGGCTCTCATCATAAATATGACGCCCATTATCGCAAAAGGACCGATGTGCAGTTTGCCTCCAAACCATTTTCCGCACGCCCATGCCATCTACCTCGCCTACTATCATGACCATAACTAATGGCGTCGTATACTTAGTCTGCTTCCCATGCTGTTTGGCATTTATACACCAAACTATTCATTAAAGGGATCTAGCTGCAATAAAAAAAGTCATTTTCAAAGGAAGAACTAAGAAAAGGAAAGAATTATCGAGTGACCAGTTTTAGAATATTAGTCTCTTTTTTTTCGTTGGTATCAGATATGTTCAACATCCTGGAACTAAGACTAGGCACACCTTTGCTCTTTGCTAGGGTACTGTGTCATACATTGATGCGGTAAACATACACTGTATACTTTCACTTTCAAACACATTCCTGTTTTCTGCTACTCCCTGTCTGTTTATGTTTTCATTATTAATATGCGATTCCGCTTCCAGCTGCGAAATGTCTTGATATGACGTCATAAACAAATTGGCCAGACGACTGAGTTCTAGAGTATGTTGATAGAGCATAGCCTATAGTGGAAGTCATAGCGGAGACTCTCATTGTGAGTAGCCCGTTGATGATGTCGAACAAGTGAAGTGTCCACTTGAGTGATGTTGGTTAGAATAAAAAAAACTTGCTTAATAATGAAGGTAATGACACAACCTCGTCACTCTATTGGTGTGATTAATATATATTTGTTTCATACAAGTAATATATCCCACACAGCTGCAAAAGGATAGGTCGATAAACCATTTTCATTATCATTATAATTGCTTTGACTGATTTTGTTATGATTAAATTGTGATTGGGTGTATACATTGCGTCTAGACATTTCTAGAGACAGAGCGGGCAAGCATGAATCTCATGCTTTTTAGTTATGCTTCCAACCAAGGAATTAAATTTTGTTCACGTACAGTATCATTTCGTGTAATCAATTGTGATAAATTTGTTCTATATGAGATTTGAGAAGATCTGCGTTCACCATGTTCACATTCAGGGTGGTCCAAACTCGGGGTTTTCTTCCGCTTGTCATCTTTGGGGTATAATTTTTTGAAGATTTAGTTTCCACCTTTGTAAAAAAGAACATTTGGTACATTAGCTTATCTAGTATCTGTATTGCATATCATTAGATATTTGCAAATATATCAGTTTATGGAGTACACTGATACTCGAGCGCGGACAATATACATAATTTAGGGCTAACCATGAAGTAGGAGGCAAAGTTATCAACATATTTATTCTGTACTCTTTTCCTGATTCAAAATTTTCAGGATCAAAATAAATGCAAACATATGGCGACACTGAAAAACAGGAGTGTTGAATCCAATACTAAAATAACATTTTTATTGGCATCAATGAGTGTTACACTGTCTTGGTAGGTATCTAAAATACGTTGACATCAGCTCGTGATACCTTTAATTATGTTAATTGCATGTGTTCTCGTGCGATCCTTTAACATGTTTAAAGGCACAAAGAAATATTTGAAATCTATCGTCTCTTATTTTTCTTTGACATTTGCCACTAAGTTGCTATTTTCTAATTTTCTTCTTGAGCATAGAAAGAAGATGGAAAAGAGAGCATGTGTTCCAACTTATGGGGGTGTTAAACACAAGAATTGAAGGACACGCGTACATTGAGCATGGATTCCTATTTGACATTGACATTGTCCATGATACATGTAATTGCGCAAACTCTATTTTCCTCAGTACTTTTAAATGCGTTAACCTTCACGTATATTACATGCGTTGTACCAACGATCTTCATGTTTTCCACATAATTCTTGCCACATTTCATGTTTATGTAACCGTGGAAAGACTAGATGTAATATGTTGATTCGTTTTTGTGGAAAAGTGCTCCTGAAAATGCTTTATGATTGCTACAATGGCTTATAATATCCTTGTTGTTTTAGCACAAACATGACAAATGGGACTTCTATTTCATTTACCCATACCAGACACGAAAGCAGAAAATGTCCATCATTTGGCCGTACGCCTTTTTGGAGCCAACGTCTTCATATGTTAAACAGATATCAAAATGATGCCCCCACAGACGGTGGGTGAGATGCTGGGAAATGTGGTCTAAAAATCGTGACCATATTTGGTCACAAATATCATCTCCACAACTTTCTATTTTCTCTCTACTCGCGATCCTACTTCCCTCGTCCCTGTCTACCCCTCCGTTAACTGATTTTCTGCCCCTCTCATTATATCTCTTTTTATTTCCCTATCCCTAGAGTCTGTCTATCCCTCTCCCTCCCCCTCTTTATTTCTTTATCACTTTCATCACCCTTTCCCTCTTTTTCTCTTCTTCTCCCTCTGTCTACCTCTCTCCCTCAACCTCCTCACTTATATACCTCACTCCCCACTCTCCCTCTTTATTTCCATATTGCGCTTCCCTTCCTCTCTATCTAGTGTATATTCCCCCCTCACCTTCTCCATTTCTATATATTTCTTTCTTCCCCTCTCTCTCTTTATCTTTATACACCCGACTCCTATATCTATCCTCTCCCGTTCCTTCTCTATTATGTCTATGTCTTTCTTTTGAAGACATGCATGACATGGAATACCCGCGCAAAATCCGTTTAGATGGTTGGCAACCGACGGGAATACTCAAAATCAATGAAGTTCATTTTCATTTCATTAACGATGGATCAATACAGTTTGATTTTTTTTATGAAAACACAAGATTACAACAGGTTCTAACTGGGGAAATGGAGAGGGAAATGGGGGGGGGGGGCATGATGGCAATAATGTAAATCAAACCTGGTGTAAATTCATAATCAACAGGTGTGTTTCTAGAGCAGTGTCTCGTTTATTCGATATGAGTATGTCACGCGAGGAATATGCACATTGTTACATTCTAGTACATGTAGTTACAAATTTCAGACACGTGTACGTGTGAAATTGTGGGGAAATACATAATGCGTAACTGATCATATTATTGTTCATATGATTTTTATTGTTAAAACATTTGCTAATATAACAGCGATACTACTACCATGACACTACTGCTACTACTACTACTACATCTCCTCCTCCTACTACTATTACTACATCTCCTCCTCCTACTACTATTACTACTACGACTACTACTACTACTATTACTACTACGACTACTACTACTACTATTACTACTACGACTACTACTACTACTACTACTACTACTACTACTACTACTACTACTACTACTACTACTACTATTACTACTACGACTACTACTACTACTATTACTACTACTACTACTACTACTACTACTACATGTACTACTGCCTCTACTAATAGTTTTTCTACTAGTTCTACTATCATTTGATGATGATGACGACGACGACGACGAGGAGGAGGAGGAGGAGGAGGATAGTAAACTTTAGGATGATATCATCGCCCAGGATGTGAGGAAACTCTATGCAGACTTCAAAACCATATATGAAGTTTGCAACTGATCTCCCAGACAATGGGGTGATGCAGTAACCATGGTAACGGTCATTGTGAATACAACATTAACGTATGACGTATACTATTCACACGCAATCGTTGTACTTGCATATAGTAGAACAATTGTAAACGTGTAGCTTATGTTGTGATATATTGCAAAAATGTCGATTCTTTGAAATATCGCTCTTAATAGTGACGTAGAGCAGTAAAAATGCACCATAGGAAACGGGCTTCTCTGTAGTTTGGCTCTCAGAAGTAGCTTCCTTTTCAAATCCAAATCCAAATGAGTTACTGAATGATATGAAAATTATGTAAATATGATGATTAAGAAGCAATTTGCCTATTTTGTTTTCCATTCCAGTCGTGGATATACGTAGACGGGGGAGTTTTGTAGCTCGGATCATTGTCGCGAGACTGTACATCCCCCCTCCCCATCCCCCCCCCCATCCATCCACCATCCCCACTCCCACACCACACATACTCACGCACGCTCACGCACACATACACACATATAAACACGCTCACACACGGCGTTCATATTATAAAACTCATTTTTACTCATTTTAATTTAATAACCAAAGCATGCGGAATTAATGGCACGCTCCATCTAGCTCAGTCCCATGTGAACGAGGGTGTTTTGACGGTCAGATCCCAACTACGACAGGAAACGCTGGCGTTTTACGATTGACCTCCGCACCAGGCAAACAGCCGCTGTTGGGCTAACGGTCATGTCCTCGAGTGACCCCGCCTGCCCGGCCCGTGCGACCTCACTCACCAGATGGTGATCATCGTCAGGGCACGCGCGATAGGTGACGTTCCCACTTTCCACCCGATCTGCATTATGACGACGGTTACACCGAGTGCACAGCCTTGGTTTGTCACTGCATGCTCCAAAGAGTGCGTGAGTAATGCACAATTCGAGCGGTTACTGTAACCATGGGCTCTACTGCTGTAACGCACGTCGAGCAAATGGAAGCCGTGGAAGGAGAACTATTGCCAATGTGGACACTCATTTACAACTATACCTCGCCATCTGAGGCCCATCTGTCTCACACTTCAACTTCGATTGAGTTTTCGATTTACAAATTAGACACAATTGGGCTGAAGTATGAAACAATTACCTCCCATATTATTTTGTCCCCCTCCCCGCTCTATGCCAGCCTTTCTTGTAATGGAATGTTTTTTTTTTACATGTTAATACCCTATTAGAGCTATCGAGGTGTAAGGTTAGGGTACTTCATTAACAAAACGTGATGGACTGCTTTTGTTGTGGTCTCTGGTGAAAGCCTTGGTCAGCAGAGATCCTTCTTCTTCTTCTTCTTCTTCTTCTTCTTTTTGGAAATTCATGTAGCTGAACGCAGAAAGCTGTGCTCATAAGTAACACCTAGTTCATAAAGAGCTACTCACTGGATATAAATGGACACCTTGCTCGAAGGCAGGTAAATGCAAAGCAAATACATGAGCCCGTTCACGACAAAAGCAGTACCAATGTCATATATGTACGGACATCAATGCAATGCCGATCCAATACCAATACTTACATCAGTGCGTATGCCAATATCTATACCAATACCAACAAATACCAATTCATATACCAATACCAACATATACCAATCCATATACCTATACGAATACCAACACATACCAATTCATATACCAATACCCATACCGATACCGAATCATATATGATTTTTTACAATCCCAATACCAATGTCTATGGCAATTCCAATACCAATACCAATACTAATTTAAACACCTATACCAATTTGATATCAATAACAATCCCTATACCACTGCCAATACCGATGTCAATACCAATATCAATTTAAACACCTATGCTACTACTACCAACTCCAATACCAAAAACAATTCCGATACCATTCCCTCTGAGATCACGCGACACTCAATGACAGGTGCATGTCATGTTTTCTGATGGATGAAAATGATATTCATATTATGTTATCTTTTTGGATTGCCTGAAAGAGCGAATAATCATCCACCATGCTGAAGTTTTTGTCTCGGTGAAAAGAGAAGAAAAAAACCAAGTAATGAGTTCATAATTATCACTGAACAACGCTTACAAAATAATCACACAAACACCAATGAAAAAGAAAATTAATCAGAACTAAAAGGGAAAGATGAAAACGTTAAGAAGAGGATAGAAAATGAAACAGAAGAGCATTGCTATTGCTGCTGGTGATGAATATGGTGATCATGACGATGGTGATGATAACAATGATGGAGATAATGATAGAAACGATGATAGTCATGATAGTGATCATAATGATGTTGATGAAGATGAAGTGAATGTAAAGCAACAACAAGGAAGACAAAGAGGTGACCATGAGAGATATCATGAGTAGGAAGACGATTAAAGCACACACTAGAATCATGACCTTGACAACTGCAACCTTGATAATTATGAGGTGAACACTGATGCGCGATTTTTAACACATAATCGCCAATGGAATCTCGAACCAAGAAAGGAAGAAAACACACACACACACGCAGAATCCCCTTGACACGAACTCAATGCACTTGCCCCGAAATGCCCGAAGGTTAGAAAATAAAACGAAAATGAAATTAAGGTTGATGGTTTTGCTTTTGGCATCATGCTTTATCATGCTTTATCCATTTGATCGCTTATGCGAAAAACACGTGAATTTCTACTCGATTTTGACATTGAGTTATTCGGCCAGAAAAAAGAAATCAATATGGCTCTTCGATCATGTTAATACAAGGTGTATCTTTGACCCTCTATTGTCACGAGTGTAGTGGTGGAGGAACCAGGAAATAATGGAAAGGGGGTGGGGATACTTTGACAAACGATCTGGAAAAAACTTGGGTTATAATGATAACGCCGTTTGTTATAATCGATTCTCGATGGCTTTCCCCTCCACTCACATTTAAACCACATTATGAAATCCGAATGTTTGATATAACCATAATCATCAATTCACAGCCATTTAAAACAACAGTTCAAAATACATTCCGACGTTCTTAGTAGTTGGAGTTGTTTGTCTTTAGAAGTGTAATTAGCTTTCTTTAGAACTCTACGATTTTATTACAATAATAATTATAATACAAATGAATGACATACCAGCAACCACCACCCCCACGACCACGATACCATTATTCCCATACCCACGCAGACATCGATTTTTGAAGAGGGGTTCACTGGTGGCTACGTGTATCACACATACATTCGGTCTCATTCTAGTCTAGCCCCGAGACTTCTCCTCTCTTCATGCTCTCAGTCGGCGTCAGGCTTAGTCTAGGTTCTAGACTTATTGTATCAGCCTGCTTTCGTATATATGAGAAAAATATGAAGAAAAAAGTATTTTCTCCGGGCTGGCAATTCTCGGCGATCGCGCAATCACTCGATATCGTTGCGCTGAATTTCGTCGCGAATGCGGGCTGATAAATTACGTCTAAAATCTAGACTACGTCAGTCTATGCACTGGCATGGTGGTTAGTCAAGGCGGGTAAGTACCAACGAGCAATTAGTCTTTAGAAATCAGACCCTTTAAATGCAGAGTTTGGAATATAAATGTCGCGCCACTTAAGCCATGCAAGAGACCTAGATGGGGCTGGAGGGTCACGCAGCCTTTTACGCCCCTTTGATGCCTTTCGGGAATGTTCGATTTAGCTTGGATTCCAGGTTGTTGCCATTATTTCTTAAACCAAACCTTTCAATAACGCGGTCTGGCTGGGGGTAGACTAATCATTTTGTTTATTCAGTTCCCCTAACGAGAAGAGGAGAAAGATCAAGTGATTTGTCGTAGAAAATTAGACTCTATTTTTTTTTTTTTTTGGATCAGAAATGTCGATCAGCCTGAAAGCCCTGCTGTTTAATTTCGACAGGGAATCCAATTGGGTGCAAATAGCACTGATTCCATGGCCCAAAACTTGGCAAAATTCCATATCCAAATGAAATCCGGCTGGGTACCACTTGATGTAATAAGTACATGGTTTACATTCTTGTAACGTGTAATTTGATTTCCAGGAATAAGAGAGTGAGTGAGAGAGAGAGAGAGAGAGGAGAGAGAGAGAGAGAGAGAGAGAGAGAGAGAGAGAGAGAGAGAGAGAGAGAGAGACACGTAGAGAGAGAGAGAGAGGGGGTGGGGGGGGGGGGGTGGGGTGGGGGTTCAGACCCACTTGACTTTTGAACCCGGATGGTCGGGTTTTTGTTTTAATGCATAATTGATGAAAGTCATGTGATTGGAGATGATCATTGAGGTATACCACCAGCATTGCAAAATGATAGTAAAAACATTTACAACTTCCAAATCCTGGTGTAAAGTTATAGGCCTGCTGGTGCATGTCATGCATGGGGTTTCGACAGGACATTGTATATATGGATGGAACACCACGGTTTGTTATGTGCTGATGAAACGCGCTAAAACTAGGGACTACTTTTACATTATCATTTTACTCAACATTTCATTTATTCTGCAGAGTATTCTACATTCTGACGATCTTGCTCCGGTATAAACCACCACATGTACGTAGGCCTAAATCAGAAGATACATAAAACCTGACCTTATTCTTCAGAATATGATGCAATTTTCTTATGCGGCCTTGACTACGTGCATATAATACAGTTGGAGACCACATGAATCTGTAGAGAATTTCGAAATGTTACAAAAGATAGTTTATAGATTCAAATCATTTTCAAGACAGCTATCCCAGCATGCCCAGGTTGGCCTGTATAAGACAGACGTCATTTCGCGGGATATGTCAACCATGTCATACGTGCTACTTCTTTAGCCGCAAGCCCTCGCCATGGTTCATACATTAACCCATTGCGTGCAGTTTTACACCGGTAATACATGCAAATCCCATAGAATTATTACTTTTATGGCACAGAAAGAGGTAATGACGATACTTGGCCGGTGATTGGATCAGGCAGCACGACTTGACATTGACACCGCCGAGGCAGAGGGCACGCGTGGCGAGGCAGTGATGTGCACGGGCCGGGTTGGGTTTCAGACGAGTCGGTTTGCCTACGTGAGCGAGCGACAACAGCTCGCAGAAAGATGCTCTGGTATTGGAGGGGCGTGTGCCGGGAACGCGTCTGTCGCGTACGGGGAACGTGCGGGGAGCTCTCCTCGTGCCAACACAGGTCAACCGTGGAGTCGCGGCGACCTGCCCTGAGCACTTTTTCCCCTCTCCTACCGACAACCTGTTAGGCCTACGGCGAATCTTGGTCTAGTCTGCAAACGCAGTCTTTCAAGAATGTGACGATACTGTTAAGATTCAAACAACACTTGACCTTTCGGTTGTATCCAAGACATGATTAAGCACGTAGCATTGTGCATCGCCAATGGCCGGCTCATCCTACTGTCCGAACTCTAATGTGCTGGCCGAATGACCGGTTAAGAATACGTCTGATTTTTTTTATAGGCCGAGGCATATATGGCCAAAATGATTTATATTGCGTAAATCGGGGAGTAAAAACGATAGAACTGGGGATAATTATAAGCGACGACGAATTCGAGGGAAAATTTTAATCATTCATCGGCAGTACTGGACAAATAAATGATGGGACTCTGATGTAAGTCGATGGTAGAAGAGGGAGAATTCACTTTTTAGAGTAAAAACTCCTGGTGGACAGAATTTGCGAGAAAGTAACATGCGCCACAAAGGTCAACGGCAGATAGAAGGCAGATCTTATAACAATCGGCATGGTGGCTTTTCGTAGCATGAAATGTGTATGTTTATTAGGAAAATACGAAGTAGGAAAAGGTTGAAGAGGGACCATAAGTGGGTGGTGGATAGAAACAAGGGGGGGGGGGCAGTGAGAATGCGCTGGATACAGATTTTTTTTTGTGATGATTTTTGCACTCTTGGGTTAACGCAGGTAGGTGTAAGATTCAGTTGACAATTTCTGTAGGCCACACATCCATGGCATGGGAAGGGATTGGGGAAACATAAGATATAAGGGGGGGGGGGGGCGACACATTGGAACCCTTATGTTTAAACTGCATGTAAAAGATCTTCCTGTAACGTTATCTACTTTGGTTGCAAGAAATGACAGTTTCCATCAGTATCCTACAAGACACTCAACATCATTTCATTTACCTCTATCATGCAAAGAACATTAGTTTATACCGGTCCCTTATTCTGGAATTCCTTGTTATAGAATATTATACAGTCCTTGTCACTTATTTCAATTAAAAAAGAATTGAAGGATTATTTAATTAGTAAATATAAATAACTGCTCTTTTATGTATCTACATTGCATGTCGGTGTTTACTCATTGTAATTCATATTGCAATCTTGCTTTATTTTCTAATTTATGAAATCATCTTGAAGACAGCTGTAGAAATCTCTGACCACAATACAGTTTATTCTTTAGAATGTAATCACAGTCATGTAGTTGCTTTTAAGAAGGAAAAATATTTTTTTTACTGAAATTATGTCAAGTTTCCGTACCTTTGGCCTTTACGTCACCTGTGGGTAACCTATACGTTACAAGCTATCCCTTTTTAGGTTTCCCTCCATAATAATTTGTACAATTAATTTTGTTTGCCTGTTCAAGATGAACTGTCCTGATATATATTTGTTTATACCTTGTTAATTCCTTGTATTCAATTGTACATACTTTTTGAAGATTATTGTGGAAAAATAAATCAAATCAAATCAAATCAAATGTACGCACATGCATGATACATGTACTGAATATTAGAGGAAGATGGGGTGGATACAATGAAGAGAGGGAGCGGTGTGAAAGGAGACAGATATAGAGAGATCGACAGATAGATAGATAGATAGATAGATAGAGAGAGAGAGAGAGAGAGAGAGAGCGAAAGGTGGTCGATCTGTTTTAGCATCCAAACCGAGCTGGATCAACAATTAGATTTGGATCCTCAAATTGTGATTTCAGACTTTTGTTATTCATACTGCTTGACATGCTTGATATCATTATTGTTTTATGTATAGGTCCATCTTTTATATTAAAGGTTGCCTGTTTTAGCATCCAACTCGGGGTAACCTGGATCAGCAGGGAAATGGTGACAGGTTAAAAGAAGAGAAAATGACCTGCAATCTATACAGGTAAGGGAGCTGTGGTAAAGTGGGTGAATTATAAGGCAAGCTGCCTGGGAGAACTCTGGCAGGAGATATGGCAGATGATAGGGGTAGACACCATCCATGAACGTGTGGGTAGCACTGTGTTCAAATAACATTGCACCTTAGGTGTTTTGCCGTCATTATGAAGAGTATTTATGGCGTCATCATACGAATTTAAGGACTTATAGAGCATCTTACTGTTTGCGTCAAGATTCAAGCGTAAGTTATTGTTCACATGGTCATGATACGATTATAATAACGATCGTGTTTGCAAAGGCGTTAAGAAATACTCTCTTATCATACTCTCTTGAAAGCAGTCAAAGGGTAACATACTTAAACGTAATCGCAGCGAAAATAAATGCGATTGAGGAAGGGATGACTATTGAAGGTGCGGGTTCGGTAAAATGGAACATGCGACATTAATATCATTACTGGCATGTGTATATCTACATTCCATAACAATTATTATTTTTCGTGTGCAGTTTATGATGTTACTGTTCGCAAGTATTTGCCTAGCAGCCATATAATAGTGAATATTACAAACGCCGCATAGTCCTAATAAACATCCATATATGATAGTGAACGTTAATTACATTTTATGTTGCAAATAGCTGTAATAGTTGACTCGTGAATACGTTCCCTTTCCAGTCCACGTTCGAACCATTTTGTAATTGAGAATTATAAGTCGTTGACCCGGACTCCGCCTGGTGATTAAATCAAAAGGAAAGTCGATGAATACAGCAGACTTTCCACAGACATGCCTGAACTTGAAGTTGAGTTGGAATGGTGCGGTTGTCATGGTGGTAAAGAGTAAGCTATAAGTTAGGTTCCCCGTTGGTTGGAATGATATGACACATTGTATGATTAAAATGATTTAACATTATTTTTCCATTGTGCACGGTACACTCCCCTTTGTCTGCCTGTGTGTCTATGTCTCTGATTCGTTGTCACTGTCTATTCTGTTTCTATCTGTCTAGTCCTGTGTCTCTGTCTGTATGTCTGTCTGTCCTCGATCAACGTCTTCCTGTGTCGCTGCTCAATTTATCGTGATATTTGTGGTAATCAAAATTATATTATTATGACTACTCTCATTATCTTTTTTTCTTTTATAATTATTAAAATTAGTAATATCATACACATAATATTACTACCACCATTAGGCCTATGTGATTATCATATTTTAATTGTGATAAACAAGGTTGAGATTGTATTTGCATTTTGCTGGTTAACTTGCTAACAATTAGACCGAAAATGAGATAACTGTGAAAGTAGTACTCTCCCTAATTAAATCCATCACTCAACGTCTTATTTTCCAGATACACAAACACCTGACACATCACTTGTCAAAATGGCGGAGATGCGGCGGTGGACGCTCATCTTCATGATCAAAATATCTCTCAGCCATCTAATCTCCGGCCCCAACAAAGCTTGAAGGTGAATTGTATCATCTTGATCTTCAATCTTATCTTGTGCTTGGAAACTGTGAAGGGAAGGGCTTAATTATCGTGCAAACCACCTTTGCTACATGACCGGATATAGCGGCCATGAAATCCCCTGTTAGGACTATACAGGTGGTCGAAAACACATATTAAATTAGATAGTGCTCGTGTTATTGCCATGATAACTGATGCTTATTCAGGAACAAGACAGTATCCTTTGAATATGATGATGGATGGTAGTGCCTGGTCAGCTCATCTTATTCACTATAGCCGTAAAAAATGATTTTACATGGATTTAACCCCTTCTCTGCCAGTATTTATACTGCTCTATATGGTGTGCATTGTCAGTGCAAAAAATACCTCCATGGCGCATAACGAGAAAGAAGTTCTTTACTATGTTATTCACTTTTTAACTTCGTGTGTGCCACACGTGCTTTGTTTTCACAGGTAAAATACGCACACCCCGTAGGGCAGTCGGTTGTCTGGTACACAAAGGGTTAATACGATATTGCCAAACTGACAACTAATTAAACAAAGAAATACTAAACAGATATAATTACGTGCAGTGAAAACATGTCTGCGAACATGGTGCGGCGACAGCTACTGATGAAACGTAAAGCTATAGTGTAACACAATCGCAGATGAAGATACGTTTTTGAAAACATTGCTTAAACCACGAGAACATCATCAAGTTTGTGAAATATGAAGCATTATGTAGAATCTAAAAATGGCACGAAAAAACATTTGTGCTTGGGCTCTCAGGCTCAGCTTCTTTTTGAAATACAATATGAAAGTTGGTGTAATAAACAGTGGTGGTATTCTAAGAGTGAACTGAAGTTTTGACTTAAGTTTTGACTTACTTCCCTATAACGCAAAAACAGGATCGCCCTCTTGGCGTAGTCTTTTTTTTGTCGTATTTCTTTCGCCAGTGTTTTGAATATCAATTGACTTAGCTAAGACAGTTTTGGTTGTATATGTTATGCCTGCAAAAGACTCCTCCTCAAGAAAAAAAAGATTTATTCATTAATCAAAGTATTAATAATAAAAAGACAAATGTTGCAGTGTAGTTGCGACATTAGTTTGTTCATACATACATGTTGATCAAATGTTTTCAGGGATCATTAAGTGTACCGTGTCTACACTTGCCTAGACACAAAACACTTGTCACTCGTCATACCCTGGCCACAGCTCATGGTCATTTTAACTCGTCAAAGGCCAAACGCGGCCTCTAGACTAAAGGGCATCCCTGAGATGAGAGCAGGCTGTTATAATTTGTGTTTGATATAGGTTAAATGTATATTTGCTTCCTTTGCCAGCTCGCCGCGTTTCTTCCTGCTGCTCACATGAGCAATCCAGTTCGCGCTGTCATATTACCCCTGATAGTTTTGACCGTGAAGGTTACATCGGGACGTTATCTCTGCAACTTGAGATTTCCAGAGTATTAAGCACCTTTTCCTTTTCCTCGTCAAACTCTGAATTTATTTTAAAAAAAAATACTCCCGTCGTCTTTTACCGTGTTGAATATGACCTTACAACAATCACACACCCGCAGTGCATATAATGAATGACATGACGCAAGATTGAGGGGGAAAGAAAAAGTGTAGAGTTTGCGCTACTTTAAACTATGTAGAAAAGAACCCCTTTTCTACCAGACTCCAGACTACTTAATGTGAATGGTATGTATTACTACTGCAAAACTGCCTTAGTGGTGCATAACGAATTAAAAGACGACCGAAAATCGGTCGCATGTTAATTAAACTAAAAATGTGTAGACGATATTTCTAAAATATAATACAAAGAGTAATGTTAATGTAATTTTGAAGGAACAACGTCTGGGCAAATAAATCTTGTTCACAGTATCATAATGATTGGCCAGCAACTTGGTGTGTTAAGTCAATATGCCTTCCCTTTCCCAAATCAATGAAGGATATCATATTGAAGAAAGCACATTTGGGTTGTGTACACAAACTACCTATACAATAAATGATTCGAAACGGACTTTTGCAAGAGAGTTGGTGTCGTTGGCACCTTCTCTCTGTTCGCCGATGCTGGCCGCCTGGCTAACGCTGAATACCACTCAGACAGCAGACGTACTATACAGCAGGCGTAAAAAGAATATCGCTTTTTGAAATTATACACAACCCCAATCAAAATTAAAAAAAAAATAACAAGTCATGCCAATGTGGATAAATGCAAGTGTATAACGCATGGGCTTCATGGTTAATGGTTAATGTTTGCCAGTAGGCCTACAATATGTTATTACTGTAACGGCTCCCGCAAAAATGCTAAGTGTTAAAGATTGTCCGTCCCTTTTGCAAGCTTAAAATTTGAAATCGTCTATCACGATCGTAAATTGAAGAAAGTGTGATTCAAGACCATTTCTAAGAATATAGCATGTTGAAGCTTTCTGTATATGTAAAAATTTCAGCCGTTAAATTTCAAACCGACTTTTTTCGTACTACGAAAAAAGTATTAGTCTTTGTTACAGTATCTATGTGGTTATTATGCATGTGTGAAATCCTAATCTTATGAGTAATAACCAAACTTTGGAGATGATTCCTTCTATAGAACATTTTTTCATAATGCGTTTTATAATTTAATAAACAGATTAATCAATAAAGCAGATATTTCAACACAAACTGCTAAGAGCCTGAGGTAAAGACTATTAATCAGACGTTGTTTACGTGCATTATTTGAATTTTACACTACGTATCAGTTTCAAATTATGAATATACAGTTTGCTAACACTTCTCTGTATGTTTGCAAATGTTTCGATGGTTTTGTGGTGATCTGAAAAAGGGACGGGCTGCCTTTAAAAGTTCTTTTTTTATGAATGGGTATTGTATTGTAGTCAGTATAATTTCATGTTAGACGGTGAACGTGGGGTCTAAGCAGGGGCGTAGACAACGGGGGGGATGAGGGGGATGCATCCCCCCCACTTCACAAGGTGGGGGGGATGGCATGTACAATCATCCCCCCCAGGTTTGGGGGAATGATATTTGCTTACTTAATAATTCATAATGATCATAATAATAGTAAATGTAATAATGATAACAACTATAATATTAATAATGATAATTATCATGATGATGATATTAATCCTCATCATTATTGTAATCGTGTTTATTGGTATTAGCCGCATTCACACGGTGAAAGCCAATTCAGACGGTAAAAAAGAAAAAATCTTACAAGTATTTTGTGGTTTGTCTTCACTAAGCAAAATAGCATAACTTTTTATCAAAGAGGTTTTGGGCAAAATAATTTGGCAGGATTGATTCTCACCTTATTGACTAACTTCCGTGTGAAAATCACATTAATTCAAATATCCAATAAGTCATGCGTGAGTGGGCAATTTTAAGAGGCAAAAATGTAACTTTTCAAAAGTCACAAGGGTAATTTGGGGTTTCTGTCATATGAATTTCTGATGAATTCCGTTTCTGGTGCATAACTTATGTTCTTTCATTGTTTATCATCCATTTCTCGATGCACCCACACCTATCCCGACATTTAACCCATTTAACCCTTTAAAAAAAAATACTCCCCCCTCTGGAGTTTGAAACTTTTAAAAACCCTTTATTTTTGTAAAAAAAAATACAACTGTATATTTTCACAAAGATGTAACATGATCTGTTATGTAAACATTGGTTTCTTCCGTGTCATGCTTGAGTGAATACACTTCAAAAATCGTAGAAAATAAAGAAATGCCAAAATGTACTGTTAAAACGGCATGAACAATTACCTTGTGACTTTTGAAAAATCTACATTATTTGCCTTTAAAATTTTCCCACCCGTGTATGACTACCGGTAATTGGATTAATGTAATTTTCACACAAAGTTTAGTCAATAAGTTAAGGAACAATCCTGCAAATCATTTTGCCCAAAACCGCTTCGATAAGAAGTTATGCTATTTTGCTTATGGGGGGGGGGGGGGGGGGGAAGGGGTTACTTTTTTTGTTGTGTTTAGAAAACAAAAACACGTGGTGAGTCCGCTAAGCAGGAGGCATTGTCTTCCTTAACTTTTTAAGGGGAAAATATATGTGAGTGTGTCCCTTACATAATTCACAGCGTGAAATGATTTTCGGATTCTCGGATGGCTCATAATAACAAGTTGAAAACATCTGAGATCACTTCTTTTTCAAACATAATGAGAAAGAAGAACGTGATGGCGAACAGCCGTCTACATCAAAATCGGATAATGTCGGAGAAAGGCCTGCATGTTCTTACGGAAGTTCAACCAGAAGAAAGTGCCGTTGAGGGTGATGGAGCATCTTTCGTACAATCCAATAGAAGCCTTGCACCTAGGTGTTTTGCACAGTTTCAGTAATTGTAAAGCTAATATATTAATGTATCCTTTAGAATTTGTATAATTGTATATGTCTTTCTGTTTATATGTACCTTGTGTGATGTCACATTCTTTGTTTGTATCAATGTAAACCAGTGAAAATGAAATTTCCAATTGGACAATAAATTGCTATATATATATATATATATATATATATATATATATATATATATATATATATATATATATATTGTTCTCTTCATCCATCTCTTTCACAAAATATTTAGATAAAAGAGTTGCCAAAGCTGTTGTATATGTATAATTTCTCACATATATATTTATATATATATATATATATATATCTGAGGCGAAAGATGATAATGAAACTGATGCTGGTTTTAACGACTGGGTTAGCCCCAATCACCCCCAACTTCTTCCACTCCCGTACTAGAAACTTAAACCGCAGAAAATTCTGTTTCAAGCCAAATGGTACCCAAACTACCCCTGGATCCATTACGACCCCTCCCTGCAAAATACGTGTCAGTCCATTCCGTACTCGTATGCCACGGTGTGTAGATCTCGTCGAAACTATGACTGTCCATGGTCCATTTAAGGCGTAGAACAATGTATGTTTGTGTGTGTGTGTGTGTGTGTGTGTGTGTGTGCACGCTTGTGAGTGTTATTTTGCCTCATTAAGTATGCATCAGATTGCACGATTTCAAGTTCAAAATTGCAAAAGCTCCCTACCGTGGGAGGGGGGACACCCCCCTCCCACACCCTCCCCCCGGCTCGGTCGCTTCGCTCCCTCGCTCGGGCGCTTTCGCGCCCTCTCGAGCCTTGGCAGCCCTGTCATCCCCCCCAGGTGTACGAACCTGTCTACGCCACTGGGTCTAAGTTTAAAAAAGAACACATAATTACATGATATCTCTCGGGCTGGAGATGATGAAAGTGCCAAGGGTTATAATCAGTTCTCTTTTGAAGTAACTGTATCATCACGCAAGTAGGCCTACCTTATAAGGATTTTGAATTCAATTTTCAAAAAGAGATTGATATAAAAACGACAATACTATAATATTTTGTATGCTGGGATGAAAATATGAATATCTATCTACCTGTTTAGCTCATGTTCAATCCATCTACTCATTTGCATGTGTGTATATGTGTGTGTATATGTGTGTGGGTGTGGAAAGGAGGGGGTCATCTTTCGTATTCGTCGCGCGTTGAACATGATTGTTGGATAATACTTTAGATTTTTTTGCTGTTCGCGTTGTTTTTCGCATACATTAATCTAGTCTTGGCCCCTCTAAAAATGAAATACAAAATAGCAAGCTACTCGTGTTCCACGCCTAGCATCAGGTAACGACTACTTCAGGTGTGTAAGCAGGGTAGCGAAGGGGAGGGAGAAAGGGGGGGGGGGGGGGGCGGTGGCAGGAAAGGGGCGCTATACTTGGCCGGTTAAATAATAGACCGCTCTCTCGTCACGCCGACGTAAGAAGCAGGACAACTTGCTGTCGTCTCGAGTATCAACATACGGCCAAGAAATAAAATAAGAAGAGAAAAACGGAGAAGAAGAAGATACTCCTCTCATTAATTGATTGACTAGGGGAAGGAAGTAATTTTAGGCCCCTTAAGGAGAGCCGTTTAAGCCCTCTATCATCTCCTCATGCCGGCTGGAAAATGCGGCCACTATTTCTGTCCTGACTGACGGAGAGCGGGTCTTGGAAGTATTTCGGCGGGATCTTCTTTTTTTTACTATGCGTTTTTTTAATAGACATACATATTGTTATAAAGGGAAAAAGCCTACTTGATGGTCGCTAACAGCAGGTGTGTGTTACTTTTACGTGTTGATCATTCATTAATCCTGTACACATATTTTGTGCTAGGGTGACATTTTGTAATAGTCATACATGTACACAAATATTAAACATACCGAGAAATAAAATGGGTTAAAGGTAAGGAATAGTCGATAGCAATGGTCAAGTGTGTGTGTGTGTGTGTGTGTGTGTGTGTGTGTGTGTGTGTGTGTGTGTCATACATTTGTTTGTGTACTGTATAATACATATATACAAATCACATAGACTGTCATAATGTCTGGCATACAAAGGGCTGGCATATGGTTAAAGGGAAATTCCACCCTAGAGTTAGTTTGGTTTTTGGTTATACACTGTATTAGCAAAATGAGCGCAGCTTTCAAGTGAAGGTTTGACGAAAATTCTTTAAAGGAAAAAAACAGTTATGATTTGTTCAATTGTACACTTGTGACCTCATTTACGAGTTGCTGTTTAATATGTTGCCCGCTGTTTGATTTCCTAAATTGCTCTTTTTCTGGCTTTCGATGAAGGAATAACTCTTTTCCATAGATGCGTATGTGTATGTAAAATATGACTTGTGTTAAATGATATATCAGTATGGACAGGAATATACCCTTTCGAGAAAATGAAACTTTTCAAAACAAAATACACAATCTATTGCAGAGTAGCCCGCAAAGGGAAATCACTTAATTTGAAACGTGAAAAATTATAACTCTGCTATCATTTGACGGATTTTTGGTCAAACCTTCACTAATTTGTTTCATTCAGGTTTCTGATTTTATCAAAACCAACTCAACTTTAGGGTGGAGTCTACCTTTAAGATTTCGCAGCCCGTAATCATGGAAGAGTTACCCTGCTGTGCCTTCAGCTCTATTCTCAGTCTGATATACATGTAAGGACGCCCGATGATGTCATATTCCAATCTTCCCATAAATACATTTCATTGTGACAAGATTTTGTAAGCGTTTAGGCAAAATCAATAATTTACAATACACTAAAATATATAACAGGTGAGTTTGGTTTGGGGATAAACGTAGGAAAATAGTAATCCGTTTAAACCCCAGAGGACCTCATCAAAACCCAATAGGGATGTATTGTGACCATGCGCCTTCACATACGTACTGTCAGGAGCGTAGCCAGAATTAAATCATGCATTAGGGATCGGGTTGAAGCAAAAGAGAGGGGCGGGTTTGAAGTATCAGTTTCGACTTTTCCATTTCATGATGCACATAATCTGATGTTGTGAAATTCCAGTTAATCAGAGATCAAAATAATGGGCAGCTCCCCCTAACGCCCCCGGTGCCACCGCCTCCTGAACCTCAGATTACGACCTCCCCTCTACACGATGAATGTACATATGAGTTGCGTAGACCCTCTCTCGACAGAAAATTAGAGATCTCCGCGCGAACTCTCGATTCGCTCGCGCTCCCGTCCAAGAACTTGATCGAAAACAAAGACAGACATAGCGAAATCGGGTTAAAAAGGGGAGAAATTAAAAAGTCCCGATTACCTTATCGAGCCCAACAATGCCTGGGTCTCTGTTCTTCCCAACCTCGCGTCTCCCTCTTTCCCCGCGCAAGGCGAGAGGGTTTTGATGTTTGGAGGAAGAACAGCGATGAATAAGCGACAAAATTGTGGTCTCCTTCGGGAGAGCCGTGGACTGACCGAGTTCAATATAAATCCGCTTGAAGTTTTAAGGTGGGATCCACTTTTTCAAAAGCAAACATATTTTCTAAAGGTTTAGAATTATTTATCCAATTATCAAAATGTCAGGGAATGGGTGGTTTAATGCCATTGATGTGATATCATGTTTAAAGTTGCATTCATTTTAAATCAATTTCATCTTCCAAACATCTTCTACGTGTTTAATACATGAATACGTATTAATGTTCTTTGCGAGTTTCATACGTGCATATATATAAATGTTTAGTCAAGTGGTGAACATACAATTCATGCCATTTCCCTGTATTCTTTTTAAATCACGCGTACAAGTGATATTAAGAGGCAAAGTGTACTTCCCTTTATACAAATTGTGTGTTTCATTCACTCTTCGGAATAATATAACGAAAATTCCTAATACACAGATAACTAGGTGTCAAGAAAGGAACTGGGAAGGAGCGAATGAATTGTTATTAAGATACAAGATTGCAGTAAAATACAAAATGACGAACAACGCAAACCAAGTAAGACACTGGAGAATGTACAATTATATTTGCAATAGACATACAGTTTGTAATATGAACTACGGGGGTTGCGCCGTTATTCAACAGACTTCATTGTTTCGTTCTAATGACATCATGAACATGACAAAATAATTACAGATAACCATGATAACTATGATAGTGTGATATGGGATATCTAAATTTAAACATGATAACACATGCTCCATTTTGATATTTCGTTGTTTGAATCTAATTTGGATTGAGGAATAGTAATGTTCCTTCCGTTCCACACTAATAATATAAAAATATGTCTGTCTATATGTGCTTCTCTTCTCTACATGTGATCTCAGATCTAAACTGGACTCATATAAATACCTGACACCACCTTTAAGAAACTCAAATGACAGATTTGACTCCATAACAGGGGACTCATCAAACAAGTCCGATTTCTGCGCTCTTATCTTCCGAACAAAGTAGTGAAACCGCGGTGTAAAAAATGGGAGAGGGGGAGAGACAGATAACTGCAAATGAAGGTAATCCCTAAGTCCCAAAAAGGATTAAAACAAAGTTTCTAAGATTCTTTGAAGTACTGCTTCTCTCTCTCTATCCAGCTCTCGGCAGCGATTCTTCTTTTCCCTCTTTATAGCTGCCTGGCTAGTGGTTAGATGAAATTAGAAAATATAGAAATTTTGTCGCTGTTTGAGGTGTGATAGCCGCGGGCCGCGTGCCATGTTATCATCGAACGAGCCCAGCTGTGCGTTATTAGCATGATTATAGACCTGGAACATTCAATTTGTTCGCGAGATTGGCGTGGATACGTTTGCCGCGCTTTTGTTGACCGAGAAAAGCGGAACTAGTAAGTACGTCGGAGGGAGATGCCGCTATACAAAAGGACCTCAACGTGAGGATACAAAAAGCAACGGTACAATGACACCGAGAGACTCCTGAAAGAAAGATAGACAGGTGATTAACCTCTTCATTACCATGACTAATTGGTAGGGAAAGTATGTATACCATGTATAGTAAGTCAACGCAATTTTGCTCGGTGCTAAGACGGTTAAAAAAAAATCACAGTTACACCATGCCTGTTGGAATTTATTTACAAACAAGTAAAATTATTGTAACAGTGATTTTCCTGCTGTTATTGTTATTTTATTTTGTGATGTCTTTTTATTGTTGTTATTCGTCAACTTCCCCATCTCGCCCCAGCCCCTCCCCCTCTATTACCAACGTCTCGTGCATCATAAAAATCATCATTATTTTTCTGATTCGCCTAGACTTCGCTTTGATCTAGTAATCGCTCACCATGTAGATAATAAAATCCTGGTTTTGGTATTGGGACTGCCCACTTGCAGCGTTCTAATTCACCTGGGCTGCCAGTCTATCTGAAATACATTTACAATTCAAATAATCAAAACTTCTGGAATGGCTTCTTGAAGTGTTGTAACCGAAATTTCGTTCTTATTATTTCCGAATTTTTTCCACCGTTGCTCTTTCACTCCTTCAGTACCAAGCCTAGAGAAGCTCACCGACTTGTTACATGTCCCATGCAACTTTGGCACTGGGAGGGTTAAGTTGTCTCTCTTTCATTCCCTAAGAGGTCCTTATGAAGAAAGGGCTGAACACAGAGCGAGCGGGAAGGGCAGTGACCAGCTCCGGAGCCTGACCGGGTTTGCTGGGGTCATCATCGGCGGTATCTTCGGGGCAAAATTCGTCGCTAGCAGACAGACCATTGCCATGCCTACCAGGCCTTATTTTCCTCATATCAGGATGTGAAGAGGGTTTTTTGTTAAACAGTTGGATGATGATAATCTGACAGGTTTCGTCTGTGTTTTTTTTTATTCACAAGGGGAGGGGGGTAAGAGGGAAGGGAGCGAAAGAGAGAGAGAGAGAGAGAGAGAGAGAGAGAGAGAGAGAGAGAGAGAGAGAGAAGAGAGAGAGAGAGCGACAGAGAGAGAGAGAGAGAGAGAGACAGACAGAGACAGAGACAGAGACAGAGGCAGTGATATCCACAATACATGTAATACGGCGGGACAAGAAAGAAAATTGAATAAAATTAAGTCTATTCTATCCTACTTAAGTAGGATATAATAGGAAGGAAAGGAATCAACTGAGAAATCGAAGTTAGGTTATTGACGTTTAATATTAATCAAAGACACCGTACGTGCAGGCAACATCCAAACAAAGCCTTGAATGTCATGATCCTCCGTTAAAGATTGTCCGTCCCTTTTACAAGCTTAAAATTTGAAATCGTCTATCACGATCGTAAATTGAAGAAAGTGTGATTCAAGACCATTTCTAAGAATATAGCATGTTGAAGCTTTCTGTATATGTAAAAATTTCAGCCGTTAAATTTCACACCGACTTTTTTCGTACTACGAAAAAAGTATTAGTCTTTGATACAGTATCTATGTGGTTATTATGCATGTGTGAAATCCTAATTTTATGAGTAATTACCAAAATTTAGAGCTGATTCCTTCTATAGAGCAATTTTTTGTCATAATGCGTTTTATAATTTAATAAACAGATTAATCAATAAAGCAGATATTTCAACACAAACTGCTAAGAGCCTGAGGTAAAGACTATTAATCAGACGTTGCTTACGTGCATTATTTGAATTTTACACTACGTATCAGTTTCAAATTATGAATATACATCTTGCTAACATTTCTCTATATGTTTTGCCAATGTTTCGATGGTTTTGTGGTGATCTGAAAAAGGGACGGGCTGTCTTTAAGGTATTCGATGTGATCAAACGTGACATTCAATCTAATCAAACGTGGCGTTGTGGCGTGCGTATGTTATTAAATCCAAGCGACTGTAGAAGTTTGACATCAGCGAAGGTTCAAGGTGCCGCGTCTTATGGATAGTGAACGAACAGATCGATTCTAGACGTAAATTGTCATCTAAATTGTGACTGATACACGTCTGTATAAACCTCAATTTACACATAAACACACACACACATACACACACATACACACATACACATACACATACACATACACACATACACACACACAAACACACACACACACACACACAAACACACACACACACATTTTTCTTTATAATTCATTGATGTATTTAAACATATTCCAACAGGGTGACAAGATCAATACAACCTGTTTTTTCAGTAAGGTCCTGTGTAAAGATGTCGATATAAAATCATACAATGGTCAGCATACCCAGTAAAAACTCATTACTTATATACTTACTAATTTGCATTCTTATTTACTTATTTACTTTTACTTATTTTCTTCTTTACTTTGATTTCTTTATGTTATGTAGGTTTGCAGGAACACATCTTCACCAAACTTAACACCCACAAGAACACACACGCATGCACACACACCGCATAGCATAATATGACATTGCAGTGATGCTAATGTAAAATAATTACATTGCTGCTGCGTTTACTCGAAATGACACACTACGTAATTATCTCCTTCTGTCACAGTAAGGTGATGTAGTCCGTGACGCTGGCTTGGGATTCCGGTGACGGCAGAACCGAGAGGAATATACGCAAGTGTGATGACACTTTGCTATCTTCTCTCCATTTTCGTTTCACGAAACAATCGCCGAATCGAAAGTAGGCTTTGCGATATTATCTCGCCGTCATCCTAACAAAATAATAGCATTCCTCCGCCAGTCCCAATGGATCAAATGTTCGACAAAATTGGATAACGTCAGGCATTCTTGTTTATTTTTTCCTATTCGTACGCATTTCTTTCGGATCAAGCCCCCTTTACTGACATTTTGGCGAGGGTAATTTGAATCATCTGTCCAGAGAAAAATCTTGTTTTTGTTGTTTGAATATTTTCGTCACCCACGACAATTCGTCCAGGTGTATATTGTTCACTTACTTGCGTACAGGAAGTACGAATGCTATGAAAATACTTCGCCAATAAGTGATACAGATCTAGGGAGATGATTTGAAGAGATGTAGATATGTCAAAATAGAATCTGGCCTTTTCATGTAATACACCGATTTAAACACGGTCTGGTTATTTCCAAAAGCTGAGGAAAAATACACAAATCTGCATACCTCAGTAAAGATAACAAGGACCATGACGAGACAAAGGAATATCAAAGCTATAGTGGAACATGTGATTCTCGATCAGATTCATTTAAAAATTTAAGGATGTATCACTATTACGCATCTAGCAAAAATAGAAACTACAAGCAATGTTTCAATGATGAAATCCAAACCCATATCCTATCAACAATTTTTTTTTATTATGAATCATGATTTATGTCAAAGTAGGGCCCCCTGGTAGAGCAGTGTTCAACCACTGAAGGGGCTACCCTGGGTATACAAAACTAAAAAATAAAATAAATGAATTCCATATGCAAATATGAGTCTTGGGTGTGAATGTTTTATAGCGGAGAGATTGCAGCAGATCCAGAAAAAGCCTTTCAATTACTAATTATCCTTAATAAAATTAGGTTAAATATTGTGTATGCCATTACCGCCCCTAAACAATAAAGGTGCGTTCATATTTTTTTGCCGGTGCCGCTCACCGGCTGCATTTTGCCGCAACGGTTTTCTCGCCGCGACAAAGCCCGAGCATCCATCAGCAAGCAATCTATATGGTAAGGCGCTCCATCGGTCCACAAGGCGCGAGAAAACGTGTGAAAGGCTAAGCCAAAGTCTGCCTCCGTGTGGAGATGTGAAAGGTGTACAACTGCAATAGATAAACAGTATAATAAATCACTGTTTAAGAAGTTCATTCAGAAAGAATTTGATTTCGGATGAGCTTGTATGGACATTACCATTATATACAATCAATGATCATGTACAGTTTACTCTATTGGCTAGTGCCTGCATGCAGACACTGTCAATAGTATCTTGAATATCACAATCCAATGGATTCAATCTATTCAGTGTTTCTTTTTAGCATTGCGAATGTGTTGACACACAGAAGAACACAAATCCAAACGCCATCTTCTCGTTGCAACTGATATGGGAGCTGTTCCTGCGAGGCAAACTACCAAAGTTTTTAAAGTTGCTTGTGAAATGTTTGAATTCTATGTCCCTTTAAAGACAGATTGTCCTTTTTGCATTTCATTTTTAAAATAAAAACGACCGAAAATGGAAGGAGATACTGTAATAGAACTTCCATCTCAATAATAAAAATGAAAATTAACATTAAGCAAAATTATAGCGATCAGTAGATTTTGAAGAGGTTTTGGGCGGGTCGTATGAAAACTATAGCCTAGAGACCTAAGACCAATGTGCGCTGTGGTCCGCGTCTGTCCGCTCTACGGTGCATGTGTTCAATGGGAGTATTTCCTGCATCGTGCGCTGAGAGAGACAATACGATTATGAATGTAGACTTTGCTTGCTGCAGTCCAAACGTAATTAAGTTTATCTCTTCTCCTGAAAAATGTTCGTGAAGCTATGACTGGAAAATTTCATAGACGTAATTCTTAAGTTATATTGCTGCTTCTTGCCGATTTCATGACTTTTGCAACGGGACGCCCTGTTTTAAGGCTTTGTATTTCATAAGCTAGACCTCTATGTGTGTACCTATATGTGTACCTTGAATGATCATTGAAAGTATATAATGGAACTACGCACTTCACGTGTAGATAATGACACAGACGTACCTCTGGCTGTTTGCTTTCCATCTCCGATCGCTCCATCCTCTGCAACCCCTCCCTTCCATTACATACTTTCTTTCCATCTCTTTACCACTGTTTACAACTTAAACAAATACCACACATCTATGCCACGACATGTAACACAAAATTCCATTCATCTTCTCTCAAAATATAGCCAATGAAAACGGACTTTTAATGGACTTATAGTGCAATTATATCAATGTGTGAATTCCAAATGGACTTATCATCGGTTTTGCTCGTCGTATGGAAAAGGGTACACCCCTTTCAAGTTTGGTCCCTTTCTGTAATCATGATATTAGTGTTAAGGTATCACATGGTCAGATGAATGCATGGCTGCAGAGGTATACTATCAAATTATTTTAGAATATTCTCTGAGATGGTTTGAGCGATCAATGAGTAGTTCTTTTTCTCATTGTTTAGACAAGTTCGCCACTTATTAATCAGTTAAGATTAAATACTCAATTCCCCGGCCATTGTATATTTCGTAAAACGAAATGTAATTACCGTTCGCATCGATTATGAAAATGCAAGGCATGCTCGAGCAGCACGTTCGCCACACACCTGCGTTTTCGTGTAGCAAACCCTCAAATCGCAGTGCAATGCGACGAGAATTAATTATGCCAAGCTATAAAAATGATTTCTAATTTCGTTACTTCTGGAGGAATAATTGGAATGACGAGTGTGACGCAACCCGACTGCAGTGGCCTTCGCATGTTGACAACTTGGTCGTGCAGCCGTTTCCAGAACTTCTGGACTAATCTCTCTCCAATCTTGAAAGGTGTCAAGTTATGACATTTCTGCACGACGTAACATATCAAAACACGCATTAACGTGTTAGGGGACTCCTTTGCTGCCCGCCAAGCCAACGAGAGGTGAGAACAAGTTTGAGGGATTTACAGGGAAAATGGATAGAGAGAAGGGGGTGGGGACAGAGAGGGGGAGGGAAAGAGACATACATACAGAGGGAGAGAGAGAGAGAGAGAGAGAGAGAGAGCGATATATATATATATATATATATATATATAGAGAGAGAGAGAGAGAGAGAGAGAGAGAGAGAGCGATAGAGAGAGAGACAGAGAGAAAGATGGGCCCCTCCCATAAGCAGATTTGCTTCTTATGGGTTCTTACCATGATGACCATTAATTTATGTTTGTAAATATATTGTATTTGAGTTGTTCCGTGCTTATAATGGTTAAATGAATGATTAGTTTAAGTGTAAACCAACACTACATCTGAAAAAAAAAATCATATGCGTATTTTGCTGCCCTACAAGCTGGGATAAGATCAGACGCCTTCAAGAATGGAGAAGACGGATTTATTATTTCTGTGTCATAAACAGGAATCGATGTGACGAATCTTCGACAACTTGGCGTCACTCGATGTTGCTGTGGTCCCATTCGTTGCGTTCGATGTTGGCATCAACGATGGGGAAGTCGTTGCATATACGGTTCACATGAGACATGAAGTCATGGTAGACCTTGCAAGGGGTCGGTGATGTGGCCTTTAGCCATGATAGCTATGCCAGAGTTTCGGCAGGATCCAATCTTCTAGGTCCGTAGGTCGTGGTGAGCTAGGACATTACTCAGCGAATACAAACGCCTAATATCCAGGTTTCGACCATGCCGATAAACTTTCATCCGCGGGTCGCCTGCCAACTTTCTTTACCGGATTTCGCCTCACGCATAATCTCCTGCATTTAAAATGACTAATAACATTAATTCTTTCTAGTTTCTATCGTAGTATTTTCTCAACGCTTTCTCATGGGCGTTTTCCCCAGGACAAGTGTTACCCCAGAAACCGTAAAAGGGGGGAAAGTCCAACTTGTTAATAGTCAAATAACGCGCGTGTTCCTACACTCCATCCATGTCATGGTGATTACGCCATTAGTGTTTAGCCAAAGGGATGTAGATAAGAATTAATCCGTTTAAATCCTCTTTTTCTACACTATTCCTGAAGCTGCATTTCTGCTACTTACAAAGAAATACACCATGGTGTGTCTCAGTTCATTGAAGGTTTGACGTGGTTTTGAAATATTTAATCAATGTTATAAGGCGAGGGCATGTGGTTAACATGGTTAGAATCTTAGATCGTCGGATAGCAAGGTTTGGACGCACCCATGGCTGACATTCTGGAAGTAGCGATCAAAAGCAGAATGCTTCATGTTCTCTCCTTCAGGATAACCGGACGTGCTGAAGGAGAACAACGCATATGGATTGAGAGGACAAACAAAAGCGAAGAACTAAAATATTAAAGAAGAAGAGGAAGAATGAAGAAGAAGAAGAAGAAGAAGAAGAAGAAGAAGAAGAAGAAGAAGAAGAAGAAGAAGAAGAAATTACAAATGATAGCAAGGAAAGAATTCCGACATGCCCATTACCAAGATTGACGGCGTCATCTTTCTCCTCATGGCTCCTGCCTCATTCTTCATGCACCCTCATCCGCAACGTCCCCATCCATATGTTTGTCCTCCATCCCCCCCCCCCCGCTCCATCCCTTCATCAAGTATTCTCCATCTTGCTTTTCTTAGTGTACATTATCATGATAATGTTCAATTTCTTACAGTCATGACTATACTATATCTTGGTGTGGTTCTACCGTACTATCCTCTTCACAGCCTTTTCCTTCTCCCATAGCTCTCATCAAATCTCTCGTATTTCATTTTTGCACCTTCTCTATTCATTTGGAGCAGCAAGAAGCATTAAATTAAAACTTAATTTGAGGAGACGTGGGTTTCGGTTGTATGCGGGGGGTACGCTGAGCCAGGTGCGTTATCAACTAGTACCCAAACCCCCTCCGGGATTTCATAATTTGGACGACATCGAGACTCAAAACAGTGTCATTTAAAGTTCGTAAATTTCTCCTTCTCCGTTTCATGGTTAATGAAACTGAGCTCTTTTTACCCTTCTCTTTTACTTAAGCATTATCGTTTTGATGAATTACTACAAAATGAGTTCCGGTATAGCTATGAATCATTTTCGTTTTCTCTGAATCTTGTACATAAATCACGTATGTATAAAAGTCATATTGAAGGTGGCGATGACAGCGTCTCGTCTATTCTCACGCTCTCTCTTTCTCTTTGTGTATAATTCATTCCCAGTTTCATCGAACCTTCCTGTATTTCATCCATTTTTCTCTAACAACAACAAAAAAGGTTCAACTTCCCTATACAGCAACAATAATTGATTTATTATTCCATCACCGCTCTGTTCTCATAAAGAATTTTAAGGGATGTTTAAGCGCTCCTTTGCTCTTATTTTGAGAGGGTTATAGACTATAACGCATTCAACTTGACTGAGTTGTGTTTATTTGTCATTTGATTATAAAAGGACATTAAAATGTGTTTGTAATTGCAGGCGAAAACCAACATAACGATATAGCGAGGCAGTGCGAAAGAGAGAGAGAGAGAGAGAGAGAGAGAGAGATGGGAGAGAGAGGGGGGGGGGCGAGGGAGAGAGAGAGGGGAGGGGGGAGGAGAGAGAGAGAGAGAGAGAGAGAGAGAGAGAGAGAGAGAGAGGGGAGAGGTAGAGAGAGGGGGAGAGGGTGGGAGAGAGAGAGAGAGAGAAAGAGAGAGAGAAAGAGAGAGTCTGAGAGGGGGGGGGGGGTGGGGGTAGAAGCAACATGCTCACACCATTATGTTCTCATCCACAGTTGGTTAAACCATCTGTTGGAGCCTGGGTACCACACGTCTTCAGCCATATGACCATCTACACCAGGTGCTCTGACACGACTATACCACGTGCTTGAGGCCAGGTGCTTGAACACAAACACGAACCCCGTAGACATTGTAACCACAATGTTGAATCACCTGTGACAATCACTCGTGATGTGTACCTGATGTTCATTACCATATTTTAATTCATGAAAGTGACGGGAGATAACATACCGATGATCTAGCGTCTTGGAGTCACCCATAGATACACCAAAAATGTTAGTGATTGGTAAACAGATTAACGTGTTCTCTTAGAATGCTTATGTGATTACATCAGGTGATTTCACACTTTTAACGCCTAAACGGACTCCGGAATTCGGACTCTTCCCTGAAATAATATAACACTCCTACCATCCATCAGCAGGCAACCCACCTCACCACCTCAAATCGGCAACTCCGGGTCCTGTCCAAGTATAGCGTTGCCTGAAACCTTCCGACGATTTCAGGTTCAACGGCGTGAGTAAACAAGATGGTGAAGGCGAGTTGAAGTTTTCAATCATTATTTGGTGGAGGGTTTGAGGGGCGCGTGACGCAGGGAGAGGAGCTGAACCGTGGCTACCTGCCGAAAGGAATGATATATCGTCTTATGTTTCATCTAGGAGGAGAGCCGATAGATGAAGTTGAGTTGGAGACAGAGTGACCGTGATGACCGACATCTTCAGTCAACCTTTACTTAAGCGATAAAACACGGGTCGGATTCCTCGTACTGTCATGACCATGCACCAAGTATTAGGGCCACCGCAGGCAACACGATTCTGCCTCGACATTTGAAATGTAAGGGCCTACGACTGGAAATGTGTCATCACCTACTCGCACATATCCCATTACCGGGTCCTGCAATTCAGCCAGTCGCAGAGTCGCACGACTAATCAGGTCGTGTCGTCTCGTTGTTCCTAAGAGTACTTGCAGCGGCAGGATCGAGGACGATGACTAAAGACGAGAATATGATCTTAAAATAAATTTGATATAGGAAAACTAGTGCAACCTCAACGGCTCAATGTGATGCAAAAAACCCGGTTGATTTAGGTCTGCTTTTGTCACAACGCGACCCATTAAAGCAGGGGTGATATTGGCGTACACAAATGTATATAGGGAGGGACACTAAGGGATAAAAGTAAGAATGTAGCGAATCAAAGGAAATAACGTGAATATCATTACGATTAGTAATCGCACAATGGACAGGCTGTAGTTCGGATCTACCGAAAGCTTGCTCTTATCTCCTGATATGTGTTTATTAGGGACTAGAATGTCGATGTGTTTATCTTTAATGTGATCCCCACTTACCTTTGCCGTGAATATGTTTTTAAGATAATGTATATCGCCTTTAATGTTTAAATATAATATAATAATATTTACATTGAATTTGAATGTTTCTGATATTTTATGAGTGAAAATTAAATCAATCTATGACAGCCACCTATTTATTGCATATTTTCATTATAAAGCCCGTATGTCACATATTGCGCTTTTTACATGAAGTGAACGCAAATTGCTTAGAAAAACAAAATGATATGGAATGAGGGAGTTCACCACTCCTCCTCCCTTACCTTTTTATCTCTTCCTCCCTCGCCTCCTTTGATTAGATATTTACCTGTATTCCTGGGTGTCGAGATAACTCCACCGTGTACCCAAAAATCTCGCCTCTGTGCAGCATCCATCAACGGACACTCGGCCGCTCTCTCCCGCCCGCTCACCCGATAAATCTTTCCCGACAAAATATTCCGACGTGTAATACGCAAAAATTAATGCTCTACATTTCAAATTCCCCTCACTATTTCTCCCCCTGCCTCCCCACCCCCATCCTCTCTCTCTCTCGGCTCCAACCGTCTGCACATACATAATAAACAGCTGATTTTGAAAGGGTTCAATCCGATTTCCACCAATTGAGATTCTTTTGTGCGTTTTATTTGCAGCAACATATTGGTGTTGGGTAGCTTCTTGTTTTAAGTAAAGCACAAGAGATATTCGTAAGTAACAGTTACGAATAATGGTTATGAAATCGTTTTAGTTTATGATTCGTACGAAATTACTGAGGAAATCACTGATGATTTCATATTAGTGCAGTGTTGCATATTTATGATGAGGTACTTCAATCAGGAGAAATCGCGTCTTCTAACATCATTGCAAACATACAGCTTTTTTGTTGCTTTCTCTATTTCTCTCTTGTTATTTTTTTGCCTCTCTCTCTCTCTCTCTCTCTCTATCTATCTATCTATCTATCTATCTATCTATCTATCTATCTATCTATCTATCTATCTATATCTCTCCCCTTCTCCTACTCTCATTACTATCTGTTGTCTTCCTCACTCTCTTCTGGCACCGACTCAATTCGGTGACGTAAGTCCAATCAGATTGTTTCCTTGAAGGTTTGTTATAAATATCCTCGTCCAATCGCGATGCCGCTCTATTTGAACGAAAGATAACTACTGCTAATTGTACATGAGGCTTGTGGACTAATTTCTACCACTCTCCCATGTCTATTTTACTTTGTTATTTAAATGGAAATGATGGCAGTAGTATAAGCTCAAAACCCCGTCAGCTCAAACGTGAAACCCGTCATTCCTGACGCTGCTGCTACTACGATTACTACTACTACTACTACTACTACTACTACTACTACTACTACTACTACTACTACTACTACTACTACCACTACTACTACTACTACTACTTCTAATACTACTACTACTACTACTAATACCATGACTACTACTACTACTACTACTATAACTACTACTACTACTACTACTACTACTACTACTACTACTACTACTACTAGTACTACTAGGCTACTACTACTACTACTACTACTACTACTACTACTACTACTACTACTACTACTATTACTAATGCTACTAGTACTACTACTACTACTATTACTACTACTACTACTACTACTACTACTACTACTACTACTACTACTACCCCTACTATTACTACTCCTACTACTACTACTACTACTACTACTACTACTACTACTACTACTACTACTACTACTACTTCTACTTCTACTACTACTACTACTGCTACCACTACTACTTCTTCTTCTACTACTACTACTACTACTACTACTACTACTACTACTACTACTTCAACTACTACCACTACTTTTAATATTACTATTACGAATTCTGCTGCATTATATTGCTTTTGACCCAACTATTACAGTGTATACTATAGTATGACTGGATTTCCCCGGCTTACGATTGAGTCGGCAAATGTGTGATGGGCTTGACTTGTTTTATTTCATCCGACCCCTGGTTAGAAGAAAGGGGTATTCATATATAAATGGGACAAAGGCAGCTTTTAAATGGGGGGATTATGGGTACCTTGCTGTTGTATGAATCCGCTAATGTCCCTTAAGTGATATACTGCGTCATTTTGGTTTCGTTTCTTTCAAAATGCTTTAAGTTCTAAAACTCAGTCAGACCAGACTTGTTTATCATTTCCACTCGCTGCAAATTCAAATAGGAAATGCGACAGTTTGACCGACAGTAACTGACACACTGAACACGCAAACAGCTAGCATTTATTCACTCTCTGACGTATAATACTCAAACGAATCCACAAATTTGACTCGATGATGCACCGTTTGACTTCATCATAATCTGTATTTGTTCAAACAATGCTCAAAACATTTTAACATGATACGTTTCTTAATCATGGTCTTCGTTTCGTTCATGTTAAATGGGTGCTCATTTAGATTAATTGCCTTCCCGTCACTGGTAGTTGGGGTAGAAACATAACAATCGTCACATTTCTAAGCGAAGTTTGGTATAATCATGACTAACATCAAAGACGATCTTTTCTAGACCTACAAGAATTATAAACAAACGGGCAAACAGATCCGCATGAAAGTTACGCAGTCTGTCATCCGATGAACAGATGGATGGACGGTACCTTGCCACTTGGTCTACTCCAGGCTTGTCCAGTTCGAATTCCATGTAAAACCTTAAGATGATATTTAGGGATTAGGGTTTGGATAAAGAAATGGGATTTTAGTTAGGGCTTAGGCTTTTGGTAAAGATTTTGACATATGGATTTCTTAACATTTCCTTAAATAATTAAAGGGTGGTTAAAATGCTTACATTGTAGACAATATTGTGATTAGACGAAATTATAGTAAAATAAATAGATGTAAATTGAATTGACAATGTCCGATATGACTACATGTACAGGCTGCGTAGCCTGGCTTTCAGGCTGTTGGGCATTTCTAAACTAAAATATTAAATAAAGGGGTCTGGCTGCAGTAGACTAATCGTTTACTTCTCCAGAGGAAAATGATGACGTAGTCTGAGAATATTAGGGCCTATTTTCCCGTTTGGATCAGACATGTCCAAACAACCTGACAGACAGGCTGGGTGTGTACAGTCTTTGCTATAGTGGGACTTCAGAATTCTTATAAAAAATCTACAAGAAGTCTCGACCCGAGGCCAAGGACTACTTCGTTAAGGAATATTTCCCCAAAATGCCACAGATATTCATGATATTAAGACATCAGGCATGTCAAGATATTCAGCTCAGATCTTCATAAGAGGAAAAAATGGGAAAGAGAGAAAATGGCACCAGAGAGAAAAAGAGAGGGAGAGAAAAAGAGACACCTTGTCAAACTACTAACGGAAGACGTGGGAAGGTATATCGCCGGGTAAATGCTAACTTGCTATATTTGGAAAGGATGTCTATTTAAGGAGAGAGTGCCGTGATTTTTGTGATGTGCCACTTCATACTGTACACATGCGCGAAACACAGATTCCCTGCATGTATTAGAGGTTGCATAATCACGAGATCACACACACACAGAAATAAGAAGATTTTTTTAATAGAGAGGTTGACATCTTTTACAAGTTCAAGGGAATTTCAAGCAAACGAGCCTT